>OY754899.1:2405000-3077945 GCA_963576445.1 Lithosia quadra | reverse complement strand
ATTGATGCTGGTAACATGCTCTATGAAGCCGTGGTAATACGCGATCCCTAAAGTTGGGGT
The DNA here is from genome assembly GCA_963576445.1 of Lithosia quadra. Lineage (NCBI taxonomy): Eukaryota > Metazoa > Arthropoda > Insecta > Lepidoptera > Erebidae > Lithosia > Lithosia quadra. Next base: position 3,077,885 of record OY754899.1, on the reverse strand, counting down.
CGCAGTTATAGCGAGTGTGAAGTTCACGACCTTTTGACATCTATCAATCAATCTTTTGACATTGAATTTCATACAAAAGACAGTGGCATAGGCTTCTCTCCCTGTGTTAGAAGATCAGATAGTAATTGCTCCTATATAACTAAGCCAAACCAACAGTAAGAGAAGGAGTAAGCGGACTTCAAGCTCCGAGGTGAAAGCCTCAAATGCAACCGAGAACAACGCTTATATTATGATGATTGCATTGCATGTATGGTTTTAAGATGTTGATTTTTCTAACTTCAAATAACAAATCATTGATATTTTTATTGCGATAACAACAATAGTCTGTGCCCGCAACTTTACCCACATGCATTTAGATCTTTGAGATTTTTTTTGTGTGGACCCTGACTCTAAAATTAATGTAAGCAAACTTGCAATATTACTTACAGTGAAAATCCCATCTAAATTGACGCAGCCGTTCCAGATATTCTATTTTAAAACAAACAGAAAGATGGACAAAAATTTTAAAAATTACCTATTTTATATATGTATCGTACATTACACTCATAATATGCATTGGCACAAAAGCAAGGCAAAAAATGTATAATTCATTTGGTTAATCATACAAAACACCACATCACTTTTTCAGATGTTAGGTAGGTACTCAGTTAATGAGCTCCGCTGTAACTGATACCCCAGTTCGGGGCGTCCACACGGACATTCACCGGTCCCCTTTTATCAAATAGTCTGACATCAATATTTATTTCAATTTATCTAAAATGGGAGCATTTAGATAGCATGATTTTCACTTATAACATTCTTTGATGTGTGATGTAAAAATGAATTGCCTTCTAAGGTTGAGTTATTATTGAACTTTGAATGTTATTCACAGGCAAGGTGAAAGTATAATTTATTTTTAATAATTCAAGGCTTGTTTGATATTGCATTTGAAGAGCATGAAGAATAAGCAATCATAAGTTACTTATAAGCAATTATTGAAAGAGATGGTAGCTGAATGAATAAGGACGCGGCCTCTTCAGATGTATCGAGTTCGAAACTGAACCAATGTGAATTTGAATCTATGGAATGTATATGTGCTAATCATATAATTTACCATCTGCTGACGGTGAAGGAACACACCATGCCCTAGAAGAATTTTTAAGGACATGTCCGATCCACCTACCCACATTAAGCCAGCGTGTGTGGATTAAGGTCTAAACTCTCTCAGCTCTCTCGTTAGAGAAGAGGAGACCCATGCCCAGCAGTAGGACATAAATGGGTTGCTATTTTTTATTTTATTATTACCTATACTTAATTCATATTCTTCCCAATTTTACTTACACAGCGAAATAACATGACTTTGTACAACCTATCTATTAAACGTAAAAGTAATGGTGGATACAGACTAGAGTTTGGTGGATACCCATAACATACGATTTAAGCCACCAAAAGTTACTAACGGTGACAAGGGATGACACGTGCCCGAAAGTTCCTGGGCTTGTTTCAAGTAGCTTACGGGAAAGTAGGAGTTCAATAAATCATTTATCAGCCAGTATTAGGAGAATTGATTTTCAAATACTTAATTAAAAGTGCCGGAAATTCTATCAATATGGACAGCTTTTTACTCGATACTATCGATAGTTTTAGACTAGATTAGATTGATAGTCGACTATCGATAGGCTGTCGATAGTCGATTATCGATCGGCAACACTATCACAAACTCTGTATTATAAGAGAGTTACGAAAGTAGGGTAAGTTAAAAAGTAATGTTCTAGTTGTAAAAACAGTTAGAACTACCCTAAGTAGAGTAATATTGAGAGTTCTAACTCACTTCGTTCGTTGAACTCTCAATATTACTGATCTAGAACTCTCAATAGCACATGTACGATTGAGAGTTCTAACTCACTAATATTGTAATATTTACGAACGAAGTGAGTTAGAACTCTCAATCGTACATGTGCGATTGAGAGTTATAAATCAGTATTCGTAAAATCATTTACCTAAGCCAACGTTCGACATTTTAATGCTGTTCAATACACTTTCAATACACTACCGTTCCATCGGTTATAAATACATAATGTCATAATTACATCTGTTCATAATCAGTCCGTCAGCATTGCATCAAACATGAAATTCATTAAACAAGCACAATCGTTACAGATTAGTATAATCTGTAATGATTTACCCAAAATCAAGTTACGCCATGGAGAATTATTGCCGAATACAGTACGTTGCATCATTTGCGGACCATCAAATTGTGGAAAAACCAATTTGTTAATTGGTCTCCTTTTGCACGAAAATGGATTGACATTTCAAAATGTTTATGTATATTCTAAAACTCTATATCAACCAAAGTACATTTTTTTAGAAAAGGTTTTACGAGGAGTACCAGGAGTCAGTTTTCAGAAATATCAGGCAAATGATGACGTTATGAATGTTTCAGATGCAAAACCTAATTCAGTAATTATTTTTGACGATGTAGCATGTGAAAATCAAAGTAATATGCGTGATTATTTTGCCATGGGAAGACATAAATTGATTGACAGTTTTTATTTAAATCAAACTTATAGCAAAATACCTAAACAACTAATAAGAGATAACGCTAACTTAATTGTGCTTTTTAAGCAAGACGAAATTAATTTGAAACATGTTTATGAAGAACATGTTAACACTGACATGACGTGGTTGGAATTTCGTAACATGTGTTCTCAAATATGGAAAGAGCCTTATGACTATGTTGTGATTAATAAAGACTGTCCTAAAAACAACGGGTGTTATAGAAAAAAGTTTGACACTTTTGTAGAATTAGATAAAATTTGAATATTTAAATAGACTGCTTTTAGTTTCTCGTCATTCTTTAATCGACTCTTATTGGATTACCATCTATTTTACATAATGGAAAAATCATTGAAAAAACAAATTGTAGATGCAACACAAGCTGTAAGAAAAAAAATACGTAACATGAAGGATTTTGAAGAAAATAACAGACAAGTGCTTGATACAGTTTTTAAGCCTGTTACAGAATCTCTTAATTTAATAACCAACACCAATAATCAACCAGTTCTAACAAAAAATGAAGAAAAAGGAGAATTTCATGATCAAATTTCCAACCACGACTTACAGAATGATGCCAATGATGAATCAGAAGCCGATATTGACTCTTCATTTGAGTCAATAGTCGATACTAATCCAGATCATGATGTTTCATCTTGGTCATTATCTTCAGAAATATTAGCGGATGTACCATTTGGTGTAAGAAATGAACGTGGAAAGTTAATGTTAGGTTTCTCTAGTATAACGATTGGTGATGACGTTATTACTGTAGCCGGACACAAATACAAATGCACACCTGGCTTGCGACAGTTGCTCTTAAAAAAAGACGTTGATCTGAGCTTTGTTACAGATTATGACATGCAAAATTATAAGTCGATGTTACTTGTAACAAATGCACATCGTAGAGATTTTGATTCAAGAAAACCAATTAAAAGTAATAAAGGACAAAAATATATGCAAGTTATTAAACCTCTTTTCGATCAACAAAGTAAAAGTCCAAACTGTGAACCAAAAGTAGGAAAAGGATTACCTTTAACAAAAATGTGGAAAAAAAACACAGATTTTGTATATTGGGATGATCCAAATGAATTGGTTGATAGATTAAAGTTATTAATTGCTTCTCGAGATGCTGGCAACACAGGACTAGATAATGAAATAATATCTATCGTTGAAGAACTACGTGAAAGCAAAATCATTAAATAGACTTACTAATAAGAAATGTCTATCATTTTATTGTACACCGTTCAACACAATACATCTTAAATATGAATTTAGACAAATTTGGTCATTATATTCATAAGCGATTACGTATATCAGAATTGCTGGAATTTTATGATAATGCATTGCTCAAATCTGAAAATGGTGATTACGATTTGAAGACATCGAAGCTAACAGGGGTCAAACCTCCTGAAGATGCAGATGATGCAGTAAACAAAGCATATGTAGATGAATTGAGAACTAAACTAATAACCGACTTACAAAAACTGCAAAATACTATGTTAAACGATGTTCAGATCCATTTGGAGAAAGCTTTAAAAACAATAGTATCTGAGGCAGTGGTTCACTTGGAAAACAAATTTTATAGTCGGAAAGCAGTTGATGAGATAGTTGAAAACGCAGTTAAATTTGTATTAGATCAAAAGCATAAGCTTGAAAGTTCCTCAAAATGACAAAACAACAAATTGTTAACGAAATACATAAAGCTGCACGAAAAAATTATCCTCGTCGATCTGTAATTTTAAAAGGTATTGATGATTTGTGGCAAGCTGATTTAATCGACATGCAAAACTTGAAAAGATTTAATAAAGGTTATAACTATATTTTAATAGTTATTGATTGCTTCTCAAAGTACGTTTGGATAGAACCACTAAAAACTAAAAATAAGCATGATGTTTCTAACGCATTCGAGAAATTGATATCGACTAACCATCGGATACCAGCTCATCTCCAAACTGATTTGGGTACCGAGTTCTATAATTCAGCATTTCAAAAGCTTATAAAGAACTATAATATTAATCACTACTCAACTTTTTCAACGAAAAAGGCTTCAATTGTAGAACGTGTTATCAGAACTATTAAAAATAAATTGTATAAGTACTTTAGTCTCAGCGGGCACTATAAATGGATAGATTTTGGTTTGGAGAGTGTTGTAAAGACATATAACAACACAAAACATAGCACTATTAAATTAGCACCCGTTGATGTCAATAAACTGAATGAAGCAGATGTTAAAAATAATATTAAGAACTCAATAAAAACGGTATCCTATAAACATAAGCCCAAGTTTATGATTGGTGATAGAGTTAGAATTAGTAAATACAAACAACTATTTGAGAAAGGTTATACACCTAATTGGTCAACGGAACTATTTAATATAAAAAGTATCAATAACACTGTACCAGAAACATATCACATCGAAGATCAACACAAACAAGTTATATCAGGAACCTTTTACAAACACGAACTTCAAAAATCATCTTGTCCAGGTGTCTATTTGATAGAAAAAGTTTTACGAAGGAAAGGAAATAAACTGTTCGTAAAATGGTTGGGCTTAAGTAATAAAGAGAATAGTTGGATTGATAAGACTGCAATAGTGGAATAAATTATATACATAACAGTTATTAATTATAATATTTTGTTCATTATACTATGAGCTATGCAAGGTGGTGGACTACTCAATAGTGTTATTAATCATTTGCCATTTGAACTCCACTTACCCGGCTATAATTATTGCGGACCTGGAACAAAACTTTCAAAACGTTTACTGCGTGGTGATAGAGGTGTAAATAAGCTAGACGAAGCATGTATGTATCACGACATTGCATACGAAAACTATACAGACTTGTCTAATCGTCACAAAGCCGATTTACAACTTTTAAATATGGCCAAACAAAGAATGAAAGCAAAAGATGCTAGTAAAGGAGAAAAGCTTAGTTCGTGGGTAGTGAGTAAAGTTATGAAAGCGAAACTCAAATCTGGTGCTGGTGTTAAGACATTTCATAATTTGGTTACAAAAATTAAAAAAAAAATCAAGAAACGCGTACCCAAAGATGGTAAATCTTTAATACATGCAGCTTATATGGCTGCTAAAAAAATTGTTCCGTGCGTTCCAAAACTTCGAGTACCACGAGTCATACCTTTACCAAAAACAGGAGGCATTCTGCCTTTAATCCCGATTTTTGCCGGTTTATCAGCTTTAGGAGCTTTGGCTGGTGGCGCAGCGGGTATTGCAAAAACAGTGAATGATTATAAAGAAGGTCAAAAAAAATTACAAGAATCTGAACGTCATAATAAGACTATGGAAGCTATAGCATTAGGTAACGGATTATACATTAAACCACACAAAAAAGGCAAAGGATTGTTTATAAAATCGTCAAAAAACTAAGTAATAAGCTACCTAATCGTGCCTTAACTAATATCGATATTCAAAATTATGCATATGGTATTCCTTATTTTCGAGGAGTTTACATGAAGGATCAGTTACCAAAAATCCCTAAACGAATTGAATGTGGTATAGTTAACTTAGATAATTCAGAAAACGATGGAACGCATTGGGTAGCTTATGTCAAGGTAAATAATTATTGTGAATATTTTGATAGTTTTGGTGATTTAAGACCACCAATCGAATTGATACGATATTTTAGAAACTGCAATATTAATTATAACTATACAAGATATCAAAAATTTGACACAATAATTTGTGGACATTTGTGTTTAGAATATCTACAATCTTTTTGGAATAAATACTATAAATTTTATACTGTTCTTTAATTTTTATCATTTGCAAGATGACACTCACCTTGTCTATAACTGGAAACTCATCGGTATTAACTACCTTCTATCCAAATACGATACAATTAATCGGAGAGTATGAATGTGCATTATTACATTTATCCACATATAATTCTATTCCAAATATTGATAAAACAAATAATAAGTTATACTATGGTTCAAATAATGTTATTGAAATTCCTGAAGGTACTTATGAGTTGCAAGATATCAGTGATTATTTAAAATCTGAAGTAAAGGATGCATCCATAAAGCTCCATTGCAATAACAACACCTTAAAAACCACGTTATTTTGTACATCAACTATAGATTTTACTAAAGATTGTACGTTCGGAGGTTTGTTGGGGTTTAAAAGACAAGTCTTGGAAGCCAATAAATATCATGTATCAGAGTTTCCAGTCAACATTTTGCCTACAACCGTGATAAGAGTTGAATGTGATATAATTAGCGGTTCCTATATAAACGGACAATCCAGTCACATTCTACATGAATTCGCACTTAATGTCCCACCTGGATACAGAATTATAGAAATACCAAAAAACGCAATTTACTTTCCAATCAACCAAACCAACATCAGCTGCATACAGATCAGACTTTTGGATATAAATAATAACTTAATAAATTTGCGAGGTGAAGAAGTACAGTTGTATCTACACCTCAAAAGAAAAAATGATTGACTATACTAAATATAATATGTTTCTTCCAATTCAAAATAGCAGTTCTACTCGAACTCTCAATCAAGTAAGAACTCGACCTAAAAGGAGAATAAAGTTGAATAAAAACAATAAAGCATTTCTTAAGGCGATTGGTTTGTTAAAATGAATATCCTAGATGTTTTATCCTCTCCAGCCTACGACAACTCTGTGGAAGGAATTGAAATTCACTCTTACAAGCCTTACGTAACAAGTTTTAATAGAAGCGATGAAATCAGGATACCCATTAATCAGCAAGACTTGTATATATTACCATCAGAAAGCACTTTGTTTTTGGAAGGAACTGTTATTGTAAAGAAGGCTGAAAATTCGAAAGAGAGAGTCAGTAACGTTCATTTCACAAACAATAGTTTACTTTACTTGTTTCAAGATATAAGGTACGAAATAAATGGAGTGGAGATAGATAAAATAAAAAATGCTGGTATAACTAGCACGATGAAATCATTTATATCAATGAATGAGAGCGAAGCTAAAACATCTAATGCTTGGGGTTGGAATATCCAGGGAATAAGAAGTTCTAATGGAGGTAGCTTTTCTGCTTCTATACCACTTCGCAACATTCTTGGTTTCGCAGAAGATTTTAAGAAAGTAGTAATAAACAGTAAACATGAACTAATCTTATTACGAAGTAATACCAATCTGAACGCACTAAAACTCAACCCTGGTGAAATTGTAGAAGATATTATCATAAACAAAATAATATGGCGTGTACCACATGTTAAAGTATCTGATAGAGAAAAAATAAACATTCTAAAATTGTTAGAAAAAGATCGACCACTTCAGATGATATTCAGGAATTGGGATTTGTATGAATATCCAATGTTGCCTAAAACCACCAAACATACTTGGTCAATAAAAACATCTTCGCAAATAGAGAAACCAAGATTTGTCATTATTGGTTTACAGACAAATAGAAAAAATAATGCTACATTTGATATGTCTCGATTTGATCATTGTGAGATTCGTGACGTTAAGGTATACCTTAACTCCACCTACTTCCCATATGAAAATATAAATACAAGTTTCTCGAATAATCGAATTGCTTTAATATATGAAAAATATGCTAAATTTCAACAGTCTTATTATGCGCGTCGCGCTGAGCCTTTATTAAGTGAGGAACAATTTAAAAACGTTGCTCCGTTATTCGTCATAGACTGTTCTAGACAGCCAGATAATCTTAAGTCAGGTCCTGTTGTGGACGTAAGAGTGGAAATTGAAAGTGATATTGATATCCCAGATCAAACTTCGGCATATTGTCTTATATTGAACGACTGTATAATTGAGTATAAACCATTAAGCAGCACTGTGAGAAAATTATCATGAACCCGAATACAATTATAGTGGATATCCAGGGGTTTAAAGACACTTATAATAACTTTATAATCAAGGAATTAGCTCTAGCCACTCGTGTTTATACCCAAACGTTCTTAATAAAGCCCCCATATTTATTTAAATACTTAACTACGAATGAAAAAAAACAAGTTAAGTGGTTAGAGAGAAACAGAGGGATTTACTGGAATGAAGGTTATATCGACTATAGAGAATTTCGACGCATAATTGTTCCTTATCTAGAAAATAAAGAAATTATTGTGAAGGGCTTAGAAAAAGTTAAGTGGATTCAAGATCTTTGTATGAATTGTATTTGCGTAGATCTTGGTGAAGATAAGTGCCTAAATTTATCACTGTTGCATCACAAATATTCAAATAATGAGACAAGTTTTAATTGTATTAATCATACTAAACAATGTGCACTTAAAAATGTTTTATGTTTAAAGAACTATTTAATAGAGCAAGAAAGGTAATTTGTCTTCCTATACACAGATTTAATAAATAAAACAATTTTTTAAAGTAAATGGTTTTTATTTTTTAACCCACATTTTAAATATCTATCTATAATTTTTAACACATTATTTTCACAGTACACACAATAAAAATTTAATTAAATATAAATATGACATCAGCAAATATTATTTGTATAAAAAATGGAATAAATATACATCAGTAAAATGTAGGTAAGTACATTTTACTGATAAATATTTCAATAAAACAAACTTTAAATCTTCATTGATTTTTATTTCTTAATATCACTTTTAATGCATAATACCTATATATTATCATTTTTACACCAAATAATATTAAAATATAAATTATTTATGAAATATTAATTTCAATACAAATGACGATCACATTTATTTACAAACTTACACTACACCACTATTTACATAAAATTAATCTAGTTAGGAATATTTTAAAACAAGAACTATTATTAATAAATGTTAAGGAAAGAATAGCCGCATATTTTTTTTGATATATTATGTATTAAATTTTCGGTTTGATCAGAAATTTCGTCAACTGGATCTTTGACAATATATTGTACCTTTATTATCTCCTCTTCATTCTCACTTGATCCGCTCAGGTCCTTAATCTCAATTTTGATCAAACGCCGTCCTTTTGTTGGTTCACAGTTTATAATGTATGAAGGTTGTCTATGTTTCTTTAATATTTTACTCACTATTTTTGATTCTGACTTGCGCGTGGATTTTTTTCTCTCGGCGTTTTTTTTAGGTGTTTCACGGTGTGTACTTTGAGCTGCGATCCATAATCGTTCAGTTTCTTCGTCAAATGCATATGGATCTTGCGCATTTGGAAGCGATTCTGGTGAATACAATCCATTTGGCAAACCGTTTCTTTCTTCAGTGTCTTCTATCGCGAATATATTCTCATTTGTGTTCTGAAAATAAAAAAACGTTAGTATGTTATTTACGTTACGTGACGTGTTACCTTTTCTATAAACACAATATTATAATAGTTTTTCAAATCAAATATCTTACCATGTTGTTTGTCGATTTGTAAACTAATAGATAAATTTAAAGTTGCACGTATAATTTACGTCCACGTCGTTAGTGATAAATTCAGAATGAAACAATGAACTTATAAAATTAACAACGGGATTATATAGCCACAGTTTCTGAAAATTGATACTATTTCTAATAAGGTACATATTTCTTTAAACAACAAAATACTTACGACAGTACAAGTTGAAACATGAAAATCTTATCATGTAAAAACATGTATTGTGCATAGCAAAGCAAAAAGATTTCTATGACGTGTTACCTCGCTACTGCAATGATTATTATATAGATAAGGGTACTAAGAACAGGTTGAGACATGAAAATTTGAACAAACCTGATTCAGGTACAGTTTACCCTTTACTTACCTATGTGTGTCGCAAAAGTTTTCTATTATGTCACTAGTTGAGAATGAAGTAAGTATAATAAAAACGAAAATATGATTACATCATGTAGGTATTTATTTATAAATAAGAGTAAGAGACATAAGTAGGTAGGTACATTCTTATAAGATAAAAACTTAAAGTACTTAAATACATTTTTAAACATCACAATGTCATACTTATTTATTTATTTATTTATTTATTTATTGGAAACTTAACAGCTATTTTACATAGATCATGAGTAAGATTAAAGATTACTTTAGGACTCTTAGCCAATAACAAAGTTTCCGACAAGTAAGAAGAGAATTGCATGCACATCTTAACAACTAGGTATTAAATCAAGTTTTTGCAAACACCAACGTTCGTAGCAATTAATTAAGTAACTCATGTAATACACTTTCATGAGGGCAAATATGATTGTTATGAAAAAATAAAACCCATCATAAATTTCAATTAAACGTCCTAAAATTCAGCCTAAAATTGAGCAATTACCCCAAGAAACAGTGTGAATGTTGTCCTTTAATATATACCGCTTATCATCATTGGATGATAATACAACTTTGTTGACACTACGGGTTACTAACTCGTGTTTCAAGGATTTAAATAATAAATTTTGTTTACGAGTTATTTCATTATTGGTTAACGATTTTTTATAATCTGCTTTTACTAAGTCTCTCACTACGCATTTCTTAACACCTTTAGCTTTTTTTAAAGTACATTGCTCAGATTGAATACAATATAATTTGGGACGTAGACCAATGAATTCCCTGATTATTTTACCACCCATTTCATCTTTGAATAGACCTGGCACCTTTTTATTCAAAATTGGTAAACTAAACGGATTACTTGTACTATAATTACTAGTATCAAAATAACTAATAAAGTAGTTTTTCATATCATTGTAAAAGTCGTTAGTTTCAATTTTATAAATAAAACTGTCTGTGTCCGTATAGCATAACTTGATAAGTTCTCTGTAATGTGGGCGCATAATAGAATAGTGAAAATCGTACATATGTTTTTTTGATAGTTCTAATACAGAGAAACCTATATATAGGGGTTTATCCATAACAATTTTTTCAGGTTTCATTTGAATCGCAACCAAATTCTCAGAAAATATAGAAACACTATGGAAGTTAGGTCTGGCAACCAAGGTATCTGCACTTAATCTCTTTTTTGTTTTATTTTCGCTATCACTCCACTGATTTACTAAATGAACTTTTACACGATTTTCATTATTTTCTAGCGTTTTACCGAATATACTGTTATTAAGCAATTTAAAAAAGTCTTGTTCAAATTCGGTCACTGCTTTTTGTCTAAGCTCGGTATTGAGGTCTATATATTGTTTTAAAAAAGCCTTTTGCCTAAAAGTTATAACGCGATGCACTTTGTTTAATATTAATCCATGCTTAATACAATTTTTCAAATGTACGTAATGTATTACGTATTTATATTTATCATATAAAGTTGTGACAAGTTTAGAAATTTTTCCTCCAGGAGGCACACATTTCTCAGGACAAAATGGTAAGTCATTATGCAAACGGTGTAAATATTTAGGATAAAGTAAATCTACCTCTAATATGAACCCATAATCTGCATCATCTTTTATATTCATGATATTTAGATTTTCTATCTCATTTTTATCAAGAAACCTGAAGTTTGATAAAGGTAAAGGTTGGCACATAGCATACCCATATAAATTATTGCAATCTAAGTATACAATAAATATATCATCTTGTTGAGGGTCATAATTTTCCATATATTTATTATTACTTTTTACATAACGGTGGGAACTCATACAAAGACCTCCTCTTATACCCTCTTGTATTAACCTTATTATTGCTAAATCATCAATAAGTTCTAACTTAATTCCCGTTTTGAGAAGCATCGCGTCCCATGATAAGCTAGGAGCTGTTACATAAAAAGCTGGATCTAATTGATAAAATCGCTTAGAAGTATTTCTAAAGTTTTCAAAAACGTCAGTCAACAAAAGTACGTCAGTTTTGAGGTAAAGATCAGTATAATCACCTAGATTTTTTATTTTAAATTCAGACCATACTAATTTAGCATGCTGGTAATCTGCTAATGAAATATGTTGATTATTTAAGGAATTATAAAAATAACATTTTTCAGGCAGAACTGTCTCCTTATAGCGATTTATGTTGCTCATATAATCATAAGGATATACACCTTTTCGCGTAAGTAATTTAAATTGTTTTGGACAAGAGAAATTGTTTTTTAAGTGTATAAACTCTTCTGGTTTCAAACTTTTTACTAATTTGTCTAAACTAGTAGATAAAAATTTAAAGGAGTCCACAAACCGAAGCTGTACAAATTCATTTCTAGAAACTTGTATAAATTTTGTAAAAGAAATGTATGACTCTTTATTTTTAGCTATGATTTTAAGTGAACCGCTAGCTTCTCCTAATTTTTTAATAAAAAGATGGCAATCGTAACCTGAAAGGTTATGAAAGAAAATTGGTATAAATTTCGGAAGTTTATACATCAAATTACAGTAGTTATGTGCGGCTCCTCGATATTGACCTGTCAAATGACAGTGATCTCTTACTCGGTCTGTGATTAGTAAGTTTTGACAAATATGACAACGAGTGCTTTCATTGAATTTAACAGAATCTTCGTTGTTAAATATAATTGGTACACTATTCGACAGATTGTTGTTAATCCATTGAACATCCCTGTAAATATTCTCAACAAATTTATCTACACAATCTTCCCCACGGTAAGATACAAAACGATTTCTACTTTCATCAAACGAACAAACTATATAATAAGCGAATGCTATAGGTATATGTACCTGACATACTGAGGTACTCGCAACAGAGGGATCCTGGTTGCACCCTTGCACTGGAACCAACATGGCTTCAAAATCTGCGTAAATTACATATGGCACATTTTGTTTCCTTTCGTAGTTTTTAAACTCAATCACTGAACCTTTTTGCGGTAGCTGAGTCATTACACCGGCACATACATGAGAATCAATTTCCATGCTTGATCTAAAAAATAGCAAACACTCATCACAAAAAAATAATTTCCCATTATGGTTAGTTATTTGTTTTCTCACCAAACGCGATAAATCTTTGATCAGACAGTAATGTGAATATCTGCTCTTTTCTAATAATAGTAAATTAACTGTTTTTTTGTTATCGTTATTAAACTGTGATTTGTATAAAGGTCCTATGATCTGTCTATTATTTTCTAAACCATATACATTTATTCGTAATCTTGGATTATTTTTTTCAAACATTTGTATATCGGTAAAAGTTACTGGAAATGACATTCCTTCTATGTTAAACAGATTGAAAAAATTTGGATATGAAGAAACTCTCTGAATGTTCCTATTTGCAGGGTAAAGAGCTGCCGTGACCGACCACAGGAAACAATATATATCATTGTTACGAATATTTACACATGCCTTTTTATTTTTAATGATCAGAGGTAAATCAATAAATCTTGAACCACGGAGCGGTTGATATCTATTTATATTTACCTCCATGTAACAGTTATTAAGGAAAGTCCAACCAGAATCCCGCTCTTCAAATTCGTCTATCTTTTTCAGTAATTGATTAGCAACATCTGTAAAGAGCTTTGTAAAATCATAGTTCATACATATAATAATATTTTTGGTTTCAAATGATTTAACTTCTGGTATGTCGTGTTTAAGTAGTACAAACTTTGAGTATATATGAAAGTTAACCTTAAGGGAAGTGTGAGCTGCAAGAGATTGATCAATTAAAGATTTGACCCTACTGTGAAGGTGTCTGAAGAAAACAGGTAAAGATGTCTGTTCGTTCGTGTCAAGAGTATGTAATCTATATGTTGCTAATCGATTTTTAAAAGCAGAGTTCACTTTCTCCACGCCATGATCTAAAGTAATTACGTTATCTGACTTTCGGTGTATTTTACTCCTTAAATGTCCTATCCATTTCTTACCATTTACGTCAACACCACAGCTATCACAGAACGGCATATTAATTTGTGAAACACACAGACAGATTAGGATGGAATTTTTAATTGAAATTTATGATGGTCAATGGATTAATCAAATTTATTTAATATTTTTATGTATTACATACAAATAGATAATTATATTAATTTTAGTAGGTACGGACTTGATTAAAATTAATTTTATTAGAAAAGAAAGTGGCTTCAGAATCTGCGAACAACTCGCTGGCTTGTCTAACAAATTTTTGTAGTTGAGCCCAGTGAGGAGATTCCTCGTCAGTCCGAAGCTTCAACCACAGCAGGTATTTTTTCCAAAGGTCGTCGCCACCTTCTTGGACGTCAACCGAGTTGTATACCTTCAAGTCAATGTGGAAGGGACCCTCGGTAGACAGTGTACGCCTCGTTTGACCGTTAGCCACCCGATTGTACAGCACCGATGTGGATGGAGCTCTGCCGGTGTTGACGGTGGGAGTTTCACTGTCGAGGTGGAAGATGTCGTATCCCTTTTGCGCAGCCTTTTTCTTTGAAGCTCTAAAACAGGGAAATTTTCTATATTATAATATTGTACCTTAGTACTTATAATGTTTATTAAATAAATAATAAATGATCATTATGTATATTGTTATGAACTGGACAACAACAGTTTTGCTTTAGTTAGGAATATTACGTGAACAGATTAATAGATGACTGTCATGAACGACACACAAAGTTTGATACTAATGGAACTCGAACCCAAGACTTCTGGATTTGCAACTACGGTCACTCATTACTGAACTACTTAGCCAGAAAAATAAATAAATCTCTCATAATAATATTATATTAACAAAAATAACAAAACTAGCATTATTTAACACGTAACCTCGCTCACTCATATTTTGGTACATACCTATTGCGTAATGTAATTGATTATACGTATTTTAATTGGTAGTATTAGTACCTTATCATCACTTTACATCAGCTGGGTATAAGAATACTAATGAGTAATAATTACCTTGGACATTCGCTTGAGGTACTTCTAGCAGATGACTTGCGTTTGGCGGAGACCTTTTTGAACGTCCCAGCCTCGCTCCTTATCACTTTGTCACAATCGAACTCTTGGTCCGCTCTGAAAACATAATACCTATTATAAGTTACAAATAGTAAATAAATACACAGAAACCTACTCAGAAAACTATCACATTATCTTCACAAAAACTTTCTCATCGTAAAAACTATTTTTAACAGCACTAGATTTTTCAGTCGTAAATTATAATATAACCAGCTTTTGCCCGCGGCTTCGCCCGTGTAGATGTCAACATAGCTTTAGTGTTTTCTCATGGTCTGGTCTACCCCACATCCAATTTCATCAATAGGTAAAGCGGTTTAGACGTCAAACCGTTGTTACGCTTTACCTTGTTACAGACAGACAGAAAGAGTTACTTTCGTATATTTTATGATATTAGTATAGATAAGTAATGAACATGTACGTACTGGTACATATGGACGTACCTTATACGATCGCTTGCAACGCTTTTGACAGTTGGTGACGATTTGCGCTTTCCAGCCCCCTTTGCTGCCTTCGAATTTGACTTGACGGCTTCGATCGACGTCGCCCTCGCACTGTTACCACTATCGTACTCTGAATCCGACCTGTAAACATTATGAACAGAATAGTTATTAAATTGCGACTAGTAACTCAGAAAACGAAGTGTTTAGTCTGCCAATTGCAACAATTCGGTAGTCACTCAAACTAATAAAATTTGACAAGACTAATACGCTAAATACGCTATCACTAGTTAGTATCACTCACCGTCACCGTGCACAAAATAACGATAGGTTTAGTTCTGCCAAATTTGTTTAAAGGTTAAAAAGATTTCTCACTTAAAAACAATAGAACATGGGATAGAATATTTTATAATTTAGGAACTTACATTTTTTAGGTAGGTACAGTGACGATTAAACTCACAAAAAATCTGGAGCCAGGTGTTTAGTCTTCAAGGTGAAAGGTCTTGGTCTTCAAGGTGGAAGGTCTTCAAGATGGTGGCTGCTCCAATGGATTCGTTCAACGGTATAATAACGAAGTCAAAATGAAGCACTGACTGAATGATTTCGGATTTTATAAGAAAATTAATGATAATTTAGCAAAATACGTTAGGGTTGTCACCACACATAGGAAAAAATATCTCGTCACGTTACGTAATGGAAATAATCAAATTATGATATACCTAAGTAAGTTATGTAAATTCTACATGAAAATATTAATAAGTTATACATATCTAATAATAATGTAAATATTATGTATGATGTAAAGTTTACTTAATATTTACATTCCCCTATTATGTTTGTATACAGTAAATACAGGAAATGGAAATAAAAATTAAACTTAACATTATACATATTATAAAAAATTGTCTTTCTTATAATTTCATTCTTTAATAATAACTCAAATTGTAATCGCTCAATAGCTCAGTCGGCTGAGCATTCCCCTGTAAGGGAAAGGTCATGGTTTCGAGTTCTACTTGAGCATTTCATTTTTCCCGATGTATTTGAAATAATAAATTGCATTAATATATGCTGTCAATATTAATTAAAATGTAAACATTTAATTTATTTTATTTTTAGATATAAAATGTGATCAGAAATGAGGTAAGTATTTGATTAAAAAACTAAATTATCTGGATTATAATATTCATTATGTTCAAAGAGTAGGTAATCTCAATAAATTATTTGAAACCAAAGTAGATACCTATTAAATCCTTCACACAATATTTTATTGTATCGAAAAATAAGATGTTGTATTAATTTTAATTTATAGATAGTACATTATTAACTAATAGTGGCAGCCCTAATGTAATTCGTGTAAGCATTTTCGACCCACATAACTTCAAAGAATCACATGGAGTAAAATTACATACTCCACGTGTAAAAATCCTACAACCTGTACAATCCTGTATCAATATTGTATTATTATTATTATAATTTTAACGAATAACTTAATTTTTGATCGCACTAATAGTTATATTTAAACTTGAAAGTTTTTTAAAGATATTCTTCTTAATATGTAGGTACATATCAATTTGTAATGCATTTGCTGTGGATAAACCTATAAACAAAATAAAAATAAATTATGTTATATTCAATCACACTATAACGGCTAAACGGATCTGGTTAAAATTTTTTCAAGGAAAATGTCAGCCTCCGTGGCGTGATGGATTCGATTCCCGCACGGTGCAATAATTTGTTTGCATGAATATGACTATTTGCATTGGTCTGGGTGTTTATATGTATAATAATTATACAGTAAATTATATACAATTTAGGTACAAGATATGCATAAATGGCGACCTTATTGCTAAAAACAATATCTTACACGCGACCTACATCAACACCTTTGGACCCCAAGCCATCCGATCCTGCTAGGCAGTGCATCCGCTAAATAACAAGCTAGTGTTTAGCACAGGTTTTCATTTCAAGGTAGAGAGTTGGGCAACAGTCGATCTCGATAAAGTCAAAGTGCAAATATATAATACGGTCTTACAATATAGTTTTTATCTAACTATTTACTTTAAATAAGTAGGTATCTATTATACAAATATTATTTTATGTAAAGATTGATCGTAGATGAAATATTAAAAAGTGAAGTCGTAGGTAAAACTAGTCAAGTAATTTCATTTATGGAATATTATTAGCGGTCAGTAGCAGGTGCATTTAGGTATGAGAAATGCTATTGTTTATATCATTATCATATTGCATTCGGCGAAGCTCGACAGCCGCGCGCGTAACGAGACCTCACTGGGAGTGATGTGCCGACAAAGGCTTAGCGACTAGCAACAGACCAAATCGTGGCATCGTTTCATACGTGCTATGTAGGTTGCTATACTTAGGTTATGTAATATTGACTATATTGCACCACCACCTGTAATATTGTAATATTTACGAACGAAGTGAGTACTGATGATTACGAATACTGATTTATAACTCTCAATCGCACATGTACGATTGAGAGTTCTAACTCACTTCGTTCGTAAATATTACAATATTAGTGAGTTAGAACTCTCAATCGTACATGTGCTATTGAGAGTTCTAGATCAGTAATATTGAGAGTTCAACGAACGAAGTGAGTTAGAACTCTCAATATTACTCTACTACCCTACTTTCGTAACTCTTTTTGTATCGATCAGTTTTTTAAATAATAATTACTCTCCTATATTAGACAAAAAAAAAACAAGTAAGCCTCTAAGTTTTGTCTCGTCATTTCCATATTAATGAAGTTTTTGAGACAAAAACATTAACTTTACGAGTAATAAAGTAGATCCATTAAAGTAAGGGAGATTTTACTGTTTGATTTTATGACCAGTTGTCAGTGTTGCGCAGTTAAATTGACGCGTTGTATGATAATTTTGTCAGAAACAATTTTAATTTACGATCGATTCTGGGTGTTTTCAACCAACTTTAAAACGAAAAAATACTCAAGTTCTTAAAAAAAATCTCAATTATAGTCTCAAAATCAAACAATATACCTACCTCTACTAGCCTTACCTTACCTTGGCTCCACGCGCGTGGACTTCGGTTTTCGCTCTTTTTCGGTTCTACTCAACCGATTACGAGCAAAATATGCGTAAGCTTTTATGTGTGTCTAAGGACTTTAAAAAAAATAACCTCATCAAAATCCGTTCAGTAGTTTGTGTCTATCGCGCACAAACAGACAAGACTTCCAATAAAATTTTTTGTGTCAGAATCGATTATGTAACATAACTCAAGTATTTTTTTTTAATATATTCAATATACAGACTGTGCTACTTTACAAAATTTTAATGGTATGGATAGAAATGTGTTTATTGACGAGAAAATTTCACGGTATGACCTACTAAAATATTAAAACTCACGCATGCAGTTATGACGTAATATATTGTGGAAGTGATTTAGTATGCTTTTAACGGCAGCCAATATATCATAGTTCAGGCGTGTGATGCTACGTGAACACAGTTTTCGGAACAAACTTTTGTTTGTTTAAAATACGGAACCAATAATTTGCTTTCGCGAAAAATCTTGTTAGGTGTTGATAAACCTCCACGTGGTTCACTCGGGCAACGGACGGTAGCACCCACAGAAATATTATATAGATAGAATAGGCAAGTCCGCGTTCAGATATAAAAATAGTAATTCAATATCTATTGCAGATATGAATATCGATAATTTCTTGTGTATCTCCTTACAATTTTTCACGCAAGCACAAAAATGACGTCACATTGTGGGTGTGGCTTGTTGAAATGTATACTAATTATACCTACTTTGACGCGGTGGAGTCACGGGTATAGGCTAGTGATAGCAACCCATTTATGTCCCACTGCTGGGCACAGGTCTGCTCTCCTCCAACGAGAGAGCCGATAGGGCTTAGACCTTAATCCACACACGCTGGCCTAATACGGGTTGATGGATCGGACAGCATGTCCTTAGAATTTCTTCTAGGACATGTTAGTTTTCCTTCACCGTCAGCAGATAGTAGATCATGTGATTAGCACATATAAATTCCACAAAGTGAAATTCACATTGGTGCTGTCCGACCGGATTCGAACTCGATACCTCTGAGTGTAGAGGCCGCGTCCTTATCCATTCAGCTACCATCACTGCGGGTATAAAATTATATATCTTGTTACGGCGACACGAACCGGTGATAAAACGAATTCATTTCTAGGCCAAAGTAGAATCTTGTCTTAATAATTGTTATCACCACGGTACTAAGAAACCATAAACTTTTTGATCACAATAATAAAATTAATCATCTCAAAAATGCACATAAAAAGCTATGGATGGAACGCGTTGAATAATACAACTGATGATACCAGAGTCGGTCCATTTGTGTTATGCGTACAAGTCGGTATGTATACACTCGGACAATAATAGTCAGTCCCTGCGCGGCAAGCATTATTCGATTAAGTCGGTATAGTAGCTACAGAATAAAAATACAGCATTGTTGTGAAAATGGCGTAAAAATCGCAGTAGTAACAGCAAGAAAAAAATTCAGGCAATACTTTTCTATGAAGTTTGGGTAACAAATTGCAGTACCTAATTTAGTAGACAAGTAGCATTAAGCACAAACGTAGTGGTTTATAAATGCTACTATATTTTCACTGTACCTACATGTATAATTTGGTAATAAATAAAAAAAAACCTACAAAATTCACTCACACATGGTTAGCCACCGCCATTTTTGTGACACAACTTCGTCTTCAGCGCGTACCGTCCGTAGGTCTTATAGGTTCATGATCTCAATGATAAAATATCTCACCATTGTAATTCACGAACTTTTATCTGCGTCTAAACCCGTTTCTTCTGACAAGTACGGACAACCAATTTTATGCCTTTCGCATACTAACCCTTTTCGCAATAAATCTATTTTATTGAGACATGGTGTAAATTACTGTACTGAACTCCGCAAATTAAATCATATCTCAAGCAAAATAAGTGACTAATGAGTATTAAGTGCTTTACTCAATAACAGGGACGTCCCAGACAACTTTAACATATGACTTAAGTGCAGCGCCAGTGGAACAAGCAGTGGCATTGTAAGTACTAGATTTTCCATCGTTCCCCGTTGTACTTTTAGCCACTACCTATAAACATTACAGTCCACATATCGAAGGGACACATATATCTTCAATTCAAAGGTGTATGGTAACATGCAGCCATATACCTAACTTTTACACCTACCAAAATTAACTTCCACGCTAGTAATTTTTTTTTTATACCACTTAGGTGGCAGACAAGCACACGGCCCACCTGATGGGAAGCGGTCACCATGGCCTAGGGACGCGTGCAACACCAGGGGCACCACACTCGCGCTGCCGAACCCAAAGATTGCGGGCACAACTAATTTCAGTATAACATTTTTCTAAAGAACAGTACATAATTACTTCTTGATTTTAAACGAATTTCTAAATCCTACTGCACTGGAAAAGAGTTCAAAAGCTTTCAAGAAAAATATAAATTCTTATACGATTCCATTCCGTTTTTGAAATGCCACCTAAACTAAGTAAAACAATTTTAAAACCGTTCTACAATTGACCTAGTTTTTACCCAGTAATTACACGTCAACTCATTTTGCAGAGAAATTTATGCCAGCGAAGATGGGGTAGCTACACGTCTTAAGGCAATATTGCACTGTCATAAAAATAAATCAGTATATAATATGTTGCAGTCAAAACTCTTAACCAGTCAAAAGTACTTTTAACTAGCAAAATCAGTCAAAGTACTTTTAACCGTAAGCTTGCAGTCAAAACTCTTAACCAGTCAAAAGTATTTTTAACGTTGTTTTTAACACCCGACTCAGAGTACAATATAAACTCGTACGACTCGGATAGATTAGGTTAGAAGGCTAAGCCTTCGTGGTTATTTTTTTTCTCATTTATTGGTGGTTTGATGGGGTAGAACCACGTCTTAAGGCAATGTTGCACTGTCATAGAAATAAAAATCAGTATAATATATTGCAGTCAAAACTCTTAACCAGTCAAAAGTACTTTTAACTAGCAAAATCAGTCAAAAGTACTTTTAACTAGCAAAATCAGTCAAAAGTACTTTTAACTAGCAAAATCAGTCAAATGTACTTTTAACTGTAAGCTTGCAGTCAAAACTCCAGTCAAAAGTATTTTTAACGTTTTTTTTTACACCCCGACTCAGAGTACCCCGACTCGGATAGATTAGGTTAGAAGGCGGCTAAGCTTTCGTGGTTATTTTTTTTTCATTTATTGGTGGTTTGAAAGAAAGGAGTTCTTGTCTGTTTGTCTGTTTGTGCGATATGGACGCAAAAACTACTGAACGGATTTCGATGCAGAGTTTTTTTTGCTTGAAAGGTCTGGGTCAGAATTAAAATAAGCTAATTCAGTCCTAAGCTATATTTCTGGCCCCTCATACTAAACTCATTCGTACAAATAAATTTTAAACTTCTTAAAAACTCATCACAATTGAATCTTAATAACTCAATTGCAGTAAAACTCTGGCGGCTTTTAAGCGAATTAAATTACAATTGAAAGAAATAAATTATCTTTTTAAGCGCTGAATTGTACAATTAAATTAAGATAATTACAGTCCATTAGTCAGCAAAAAGGCAGTTAGTCTCAAAAAGAAGCACCCTTTACAAGTGTGACGTATGAATAGACGGTTGAAACGGTTTTTGAATAGCTATGGTTCGTTCACTTTAGTGAAAGTTAAATACTTAATTATTTCGGTAAGCTGTGACGCCTTGTTTAGCTGCTTAATTTTAGCTTTGTTTATTGTTTCTTTGCTGTAATAATTAAAAACCTTTTATTTACCAATCTATACTTCATTATCTGTACTTAATATTATAAAGAGGTAAAGTTTGTGAGTTTGTAGGTTTGTATAATCTTTGGATCTACTGAACCGATTGTGAAAATTCTTTTACCAATAGAAAGCCACGTTATCTGTAAGTGTCATAAGCTATATATTTTACTAAAAAAATAGGGATCCCTACCAAAACTGCAATAATGTAAACCAGGGTATGAAAAAACTTACCATAAAATTACTTGGTGGCAATGGCGACCTCCGTGGGCGTGCCACCTAAGTGGTATAAAAATAAACGTTTTTGTGTCAAAGCTTTCATAATTTTTAAGTTCGACATGATTTCAAAATATTCTAACATCATTTTAGGATCGAAAAATGTAAAAATAATCTTCAAAGTGAAAGATAATATCATTATTCATTATCAGTGAACCTGTTGTAAAGGAATTTTTGTTATCTAATAATCTGCTTACCTTAACTTCACGGGGTAATCTATATCCCCGAGACTGTACCAAACTGCTTGATAAATTTTCTTTTAAAATTAACAAAGAATATTTTTATCTGGACCTTATTATAACTCTAGAGTTCTTTTTAATTTCTAAATTGAGATTTATAATTCTATTTTTTTAATATTATTAAGGTGGTTTTCTTCTTATGGGCTGTCAATAATAAACATTATCAATGATATTTTTGTTATATGCCTAAATGTGAATAATAAAGTAAAGTTTCATCTTAGAGATATCTTGGAAAATTGCAAATTTATTACTGAAAAATTAAGCGCTAATCTATCTCTGCATTTCATTAAAATCAGTTCAGAGGTTTAGGCAGGAAAGCATAATTGACATACGGTACTTTCACATTTATAACTTTAATATGGCTTATCATTATCCATTACAGAGTAATTATCCTAAAAAATAAATAAATAGTCTACGAAATTCCACACAGTAGTATCTAAACCCAAAGTAGCACAGTTTAAATAGTTTGTGTTATGAGTTCTAGAATGCGGATATACACTCTACTATAGATTTTTTAAATATAATTATGCTCATTATATTATACATAGAAACACTAAATAGTATAATATAGTTTACACCAGTAGTTTTTACTTAAGTTACGAGAGCAAAATTTATAAGTGTTAATATTGTTCTTCATTAAATTAGTTAAACTATCTCGGTGCGAAGATTGCCGTTAACTAAGGTACGTATAAATATTAGTTTGATATGAATATTTATAAGATTCATTAATTTAAGTGCTCGCTAATAATTATAACGGGAAAATATGGTTATTAGTTTAAGGATAATCCCTCGAGTTTAAGGTAGATATACTAAAGGTATAAGAGATATAAGGTTAAAAACTAATATTGAGGAATTTTATTGCGATTTATTATGCCTTTTTTTGCTTGTCAGAAGACAGAGAAGATCAGAGTGCCTATACTGAGTTACAAAAAATTTTTTGACAGAAGTTGTCACTGAGTTAAGTGAATCGGAGTTTCACGTTAGGTTAACTTGCTCGCGGAAAAATGATTAACGTAATAACTTCTGTTCATTTCCATTAATTATATTTAAATCTTGCTGTTCGCCGTGCTAGATTTAGTAGGGTAGTCAGAGCTGACAACCTATTCCCCTATCCCTTCACCCCCACCCCCGCCCCCTCATCCAGAGTCAGCAGTGCGAGTGTGACGCCTCTGATGTTACACACGTCCATAATAGGCCATAGTGACCGCTTGCCATCAGGTGGGCCTACCTAAGTAGTATATAAAACCATATATGATATCTCTTCTTAATTTAGGCGCCGCTGGGTAAAATGTGGATATTCTTATTAATATCCAAACTTTAAATTTTCTCAAAAAGAAATACGAAATTCCATCACAAAAACTTCTTTAAGGGATTGTATGCAAAGCGACCCTTTGCCGAGGCAGTCACCTCGACTTCGTTAAAAAAAAACTCATATCTTAGGCTCAAGTTTAAGCTGAAGCATACTTAGAATACGCCAGCACGTACGTGTTTTATGAAGCAGGTGGATTTTAAAGAAAAACTTGTTGGTATTACAAAAAATAATATTGAAAGAGGTTTTTAAATTTCATTTTAAAATGGAATTTGTGAATTAAATATTTACTGATTCGGTACGTAATACGTTTTCAACTTATTTATTATACCTAGTACAATGGTACAATGGTAAAGTCCCATTTACACGATACCATTTTCTTGTACTTTATTAGTGCAATTATTGAATACAATAATTAACTTGCATCGTCTAAACTACATGTCACATTCTTGTTCTGCTAGGCAATTAAAACTGTTTAGTCGGTTCGATCCCGACATAACCACCCCGATGACCGATGGGGGTGGTATGCATGGGGATTTCGGCACAATAAAAAAAGGCGAAAAAGTTAATGCAATCGAGATAGAATATCCAAAACTTTCATTGTACAATGGTAATCCTATCTATCTTATCTTATCCTACTTTCTACAATCCTACTTTCTTATATTCCATCCGCCCGATTGATTCCACTCCACCTAAAGTAGTGATCACCATTTTCATGGAATGCCTCTAGAAATAGTGGTCTCTACCCAGAGGACCTCGACAGATGTATTTTCACGCCCCGCTTAAAGGACCCAAGATCATAAGAGGAAGGGAACTGTACAATAAATGTGAAAATGAAGCTGTTACTCAATCACGCTTTAACAAATGAATGGATATGGATGGATCTCCATGAATACACACTGGCTAACTGAGGCATTATGTTGAACTCAAACCCACTAAAACCGCACGTCTTTTAGGTCTACAAAGATCGGGATGCAAGGTAGCCCATAAGCCAGTATAGTCCATAAGTACCTTAGACCATCTACGGTTTCAATATGGCCCCCATTGGGTGGCCTTATACAGTACCCACATCGTAATTCTTTGTTTCTTTTTTATCAGTAAATATTTATATTTCTACAGATGTTATCTCAAACCAAACATGTAACCTCTTCAAGGATAAAATAGATAAAAATATTCTGGTAAAGGCGCAAAAGGCTAATGTAATCGAGATTGAATACACAAACAAACATAGGGGAAGTAGGGTGGCTACATTTTGGTATAACTAAGGATTATAATTTTATATCTATGAACTATGATAAAATTGCTATTGAGCTGATTTACTTTTTCATGGAATTCTTGTCTTTTTTTGTTTGACTATTTTTCGCGATGGTTGCGAAAACTACTTACGGATTTCAATGCGGTTAGAACTAGATCTTGATCAGACTTGGAGAAATGACTAAAAATGATAAACCCCATACAGGCGAAACCATGGGCATCAGCTAGTTATGAATTATATTCCCTATAATAGCTTTAGGGAATTTTAATGTATTAAAATATAAACTTAATTAATAAAAAATAAATTTTGAGCAGCTCGAATATAATATTTGGCAATCCCGTTTGAATCCAAACTTGTGAAACTTGTGAACAGTTATAATATTCAAATATTATTAAATTAAACCTTAATGTTAAACATAATAGAATACATTATATTATTTTAATGTTAACCATTCTTTATTCAAAAATAATTTTCTTATGAAAATAGCCGGTTAGGCATTCAAATACTCTGAAAAATGATCTACTAGAGGTCAAATAAAACTCTGAATATTGTAGAGCTTCAGTTAACAAATATAATAATATAGTAATTCAAAACTGCAGCGTACTGAGAAAGTTTCAAATATTTCGCAAGTTGGATTTAAAATAATATTCCTACGCTTCTTAGAATATGAAATTACGTGAATGTTAGGTTTAAGTTGAGAATTTTTTTTCTTACAAACCTAAAATTCTGCTCAGAATGAACCATTTTAAATGGAATGTATTGCTTTAACGGTAATTACGCTGTGTCTTTATATTTTCTTTACTATTTTATTAAAAAAACTTTTAGTTTGATAACGTGAGTCATAACACGCAGGAGTTATTTGTACGTCCTACAAAAAAATACTATATAAGTTTAGACGGCCCCTATGGGGTAGTGTGATCGACTACTAAGCCAGAGGTCGCAGGTTTGATACCCGCTCAATGCAAATATTTGTGTACATGAAGATGCAAAAATCTGATAAGTACTAAAAGTTCACACCTAGTCTATCTAAATCGTTAGTAATTAGGACAATGTTGTATAGAATGTACCAATAAGTAAAGTACCTATTTATCTATGTTATTAAAGTTGTAACATCATAATTTTCAAACCAATCATCTCAAATAGCATTTACGAGCGTAACACATGTAACAACGCAATCTGAACCATTATTAAAAAGTCCTGTAAAATTCAACGCCATGGTCATCCTATGCGAATACGAGCTATGAGTAAATATTACATTCCTTTTATGGTTTCCATAAAATTCCATATTTTATTAACATAACTCACATTTCGTAAAACGAGTAATATTGTATGTTAGACTTTGAAGCGTTAAAAGCTCGCGTAGTGGAGCTTAGGTAGGCGGCTAAGTGTAATACATTATTTAACTTGCACCTCGAAATCTCTCAACTACTTAATTGAGGGGCGTGGCTGTACATTCACCCTTAGAATTCACTGAACACTAACAAGTTTATAAACAACCTTTACATTGAAATAAGTCATTGAATTAATTTATGTACTTATCTATAATTATTTTGTAACCTTCAAAGAAATAATTTTACATTCTTAAATTTAAATATTTTATTTTAAAAACAAATATATCCTACTAATATTATAAACGTTATAATTTGATAGTATATAATATGGATGTTTTTTACTCTTTCAAGTAAAAACGATGGAACATTGAAAATATAGTTTGTATAATTAACGAGCGTCGTGGCGGTAGAGCGTTTGACTATCACGTCAGAGGTTAAATTCCTGCTTAGTGCGAATATTTATTTGTTCGCTTCGCTTTTGTGAGGCACGGGGGTTGCAATGTATCAGAGGAATTGGCCAGTGGTTTAACTTTAGAGTACGATTCTACTTCTTTGGTGTCAATGATTCACTTCTTCAAATTATTCGAGCATAAAATTCTGCCATATCAACCGACCTTAGTAAGGCCACTGGCCTTGTTAAGGTCGTCTTGACTTCAGGGAGTAGGGCATCTCATATACTCGGTTACCACTTAGCCACCATCTACTCAATACCTAACACAATACTTTCACACAATACACTTTCGCTTCAATTGAAATTACACTCTCAAATAAACACCTTTCGCGCGGCTCAATGTAACATGATTTATAGTACGTCCATATGGTAGGTAACTGGAGCGGAGTCCCCATGGAAATTAAAGAATTTTTGCTTGGAAACGGGTAGCTTTACCTCATATATGCTGTTCGTATGTGTAGGGCTGCCGCATCCTGTTTAGAGATTTAGACCCGTATTCAAGAACGATGCTCACAGAAATCTCAACTTGAAAATAGCTTAAACTCAACTTGAAGTACAGATGGTGTGCTTAAACTAAACCACAGTGGACGTTTTTGTGAACGCTCTGGTGATTTTCGTTTATAAAATCTCGACTTAAGTTTTAGGATGCAATTGCTGAGATACAAATTTAGGATACAAGTTCTAGAATACCATCTGTGAGATCATAATATTATTAGTACAACTATAGTATTATAAAATTGATGTGTTATAATATAAAATGGACTGTAGGAGGAAGGAAATACGTGCCTTGAAATACTGGTTTTCAAAATTTAAAACAATCAAATCTTTTTAAAATTTCCTCTCAAGATTTCAATATCTTTCCGCCATTCCCATCGCCTTGTCTTTCCCACTTTCATAAAACATTTTTATAAACCTATATTGCTCTCTTTCTAAACGCAATCGTTGATAAAAGTCATCAAAATTGTCCTACCGCCAAACCATTGTGACAGCCCTCAAAGCGAAATCACCAATTGAAAGAAGGCCGTCGCCAACTTTATTGAATGTAAATCCAATTTCTACTGGAGCTACTTACGAATGCATCTTTTGAAGTGTGGCTGGTTATTTTTGAAGGCGGCGGGAATGGTGAAATTGATTTAAAATGGGTCCTAAATCTGGGTCCTACATTTTATGTATGTAATAATTTGAAGCAATAGTTGTTTTTTTATACCACTTAGGTGGCAGATAAGCACACGGCCCACCTAATGGAATTTATTCAACACTAGCTGATGCCCATAGTTCAGCCTACGCAGCCCAATCGTTTTTTGGTCATATCTCCAGTTCTACTTAACCCATTGCAATCCGACGCGGACCATCCTTACTACCAAGCATTTTCACCAGTGGGAAGGTTACATCTAATCAAGAGTAGCCTTCCCACTGATGCAAATTAGGTCACCAGTGGGAAGGTTTCACCTAATCAGGAGTAGCCTTCCCACTGCTGCAAATTAGAAAAAACCTTCCCTCTGGTGGGTAGGTTGGTCGGTCTGTCTTAAAAATATTTAAATATGTCATTTTCCCATCTCTCGAACCAACCAACTTACCCAGCATATTTGCTTTGCAATAAAAAAATAAAAATGAGCCCGGTACTTATTTTTTTCCCAAAAATGTCAAAAACATACGGCAGATTTTAAGTCTCAACAAGAACCGAATCAAAAACCGTTTAATATTTTTTGCGTTCATCGTGAACGGGAACTTCACCAAAATTATTGTAAAATATTATGGAAAAATATCGTAACTAAGTATACTAAACTTTTGTAGCCGATATTTTGTACCGAATATACCTACAGGTAAAAATATGGACCAAGTTTAATCGGTATTCGTTTTGAAAATATTTACCAATCGAGACTGAATACCAAGTACTCTGTTATAAATTAGAAACTTGCACTAACACCTTATACTGCTGCAGTTTCAAGAACTTTTCCGAAGCTACTAGAAACTAAATGGATATCCAATCTGGTAAGTACCTACAACTAAGTGGAGTATTTGTTAGAAACTCCTCCAGATGTACTGATGGATCGATTGGAAAACCCGTTGGAGTAGGAAGAGATAACAGCCTTTTATTTTTTTTATTATTATATATAATATATATGTATATATATTACAGTTTATGTTATTTTATCGTGCGGATATCCCCATGGATACCACCCCCATCGGCCATCGGGGTTGGTTATGTCGGGATCGAACTGACTAAAACCGCACGCCGTCTTATGTCTTAATTACCGGGGTGTAATCCAATAGGCATATTCCTCGCATCCCTGCTGACTCTGAGCCATCTACGGTTTTAAAATAACCCCTTCGACACCCTGGGGTGGGGCGAGCATCGCGCCACTTCACTGACGATGGGGTGTAGGGTGACAGGCGGCCGTCCTGTCACTCAACCGTCGGCGCGCGGAGAATCAGCTCGTCAGCTCGTCCTCCACCCGCTCCCCACTGTGCCATCTGCTAGTCGATTCAATTATCATCCAAAATGACATGTTGCAAAATTTCAAGTCGATTGGATGACAATAAATGGTTGGAAAATGGTTTGTATATTTTGACAGGGCACTTACATACGAACAGTGTAAATACAAGTACTTTTTAATAAAAGCATATCGGTGCATAAACGACGGACATTGACCTGAATATACTGCATACGTCTGATAGTCCATTTAGCGCGTACAGAGGTAATGTTATGTTATGAAATTGCGCAAACAATGCCTAAATTTGCGATAGCAGCAATCGCAGATAATTTGCTGGCATTTATTGTGAGTTCCGTTAGATATGTCTTCCAAAATTCTCATCAGATCTTTATGATATTTAAATAGGACCATTTCGAAATAAACGTAGGTATCTTCTTCTTCAACCTAGCGGTTATCCCTGTCGTATCTAAAGCTTTCACCTCGGAGTCTGGGGTCCGCTTTACCAGTCTTAACTGCGGATTTGGCTGAACCTCGATATTTTCCGTGAAGCGACTGCCGTCTGACCTTCACAACCTAATGGGTACATTAGGCGATATCGAAGCATTGCAGCTAGACCATGGTTGTTGAACTTTAATGTATATCTAACAAAAAAATAATTTGCAGATCCGTCTCTATATAACAGAGTTATACTCCTCCTTTTTCCGAAGTCGGTTAAAAAGTTTGAAATAAAAGCAACAATGGAAAAGACAAAACGCTTTTTAAGCAACGGAAAACGAAAAAATCCATTAAGTGCAACCGTTTTTCATGAACCGTATCTTTGTTGTGTCACAGCGAGCAAGTCAGTGTTTAATTGGTAATCGTTTCAAAGCTGGCTCCATTGGAATGAAGTTTACAAGTTCCAAGCATTTCCAGTGTTGGTCGTTTTAAATTGGTCCGATCTGGTACGTAATTGGAATGCCACCTTGATATCCTGACGTAGAATCGGCAGTCTGATTGCAAAGATTGGAGTTTAGATTTGGAGATTCAAATTTAGAAATTAGGTAACGTCTTATGATACCAATAATCTACTAGTTATAATATAACTAGCTTACCCGCGCGCGGCTCCGCCCGCGTGAATGTTGACTATCGTCACCAAGTCTTTTTTAAACTGAGGGACTACCCGTACTAACTTTCAATGTGTCTATTCCTTGGCAAACAGTGGTTGCAGCTAAACGTATTTATTTCAGCTTGAGTCCTATCAAACCCTTCAAGGTAAAGTGCCGTGCATTGCGGCCAGTCTGTCTACTATCATTGTCCTTTTATGGAGATTTTATGGGGATTAGATAGCTGCTCTGGCCAAGCGTTGAAATATTGATTGTTGATCTTATGAACTGTTCAGTTGATCCCGCGTATGTATCCCGTGTGACTCGGAAGAGGCCCTTTGATAAACCCTTTCATTTTCACATTGCACTTTCACATTCGATGCACTATTTCAAATTAGTTAAACATTATTTATTTCCGAAAATCTGGTTAAATCGTTTTTATTATTAAAATCTTGCTATGCAGACATTGACATTTTGACAACCTGATTTGACATTCAAAAAGTTCATGAATCTAAGAAAACCGTGCGAAAACCCCGTCGGGCTTCACCTCAACGGAGCTATCGCGGCAACGGAGAGGTTAGTATGTCGGACTCCTACTGACTAAAATCGCACGGTCTTTCGTCATATCGGCCTATGTGACCCGGGATCCGGTGTGTCCTAGAAAGGGTATCCCAGAAACCTCGACCTTATCTATAAAAAAGCACGCGTGGAAACATAACGCACTGGCACCCTGGGCCTGCTTCTGCTAGGGTGACGGTTAGCTCCGACTGTCACCCTAGACCCTCAATTATGGAGAACGGAAATGATTCTGCGAACTACGCCACCCGGTGCACCTTCAACGGCAAGTGCCGGCAGTGCTAGATATCTCCAGTAGTTTTTCCGCTGCTGTTTCTGCGCTCATTATCGCCTCGCAAAAAAGCTGTCACGTTCCACATACACTCTATGGTGACCATGGTCGGCACCAGAGCCAGAGCATGAGGCTCCCTACACCGACGTCTGCTTCAAGGACATGACGCCACTCTATTCACTCTGGACACTCTGCCAATGTGTGAAGCGGCGAAGTGTCCACGGAGTAGCCCCAGCAACGGTGGCATTTGGGCGTCAGCGCCCGGCCTACACAATGCAGGAACTCACCAAAACAGCCAAGCCCATCAGTGAGTCTTGGATTTAGCACAGGGTCATGGGCCACCTTAAACCCTGTAGACCCAAGACGGAATGCGATTTTGGTCGGTCAAGTCCGATATTACGTCCCTACTGGCCAGAGGAGGGGAGAGATTCGTGGGGATTTCCGCACGAAAATCTCCAGTTGCGGTGCAGATGACTCACTCACGTGGCGAATGACCACTCAATGACCTCCGTCCTCCATGAGCGCAGGCCTAGGGTTGGTAAGTGACTCGATAGTGAGACCACAGTTTGGATATTACGCTTTGTGTAATGCCTATCCGCAACATTCCTTTGATCTAATTCAATAGATGCCTCTACGTGTTCCTAAGAAAGAGGTCTTGACAGACAGACAGACGGATAACGAAGAGATCCTAAGTATAAGGGTTTCGTGTTTTCCTATTGAGGCACAGAACCCTAAAAATAAATATATCCTCTTTGCCTTTGAGCAAAAAGAAACAAAGGATTAAAATTTAGACTGAGTCACTTTTAGTTCCAGTTGCCATGACAACAATTATAGATGGCGTTAAAAACGTTTGCGAACATCTAATTTTCCTATTATTTGTTTATTTCATGAATTAATCATATCTTTTTAATTTTCTTATATGCTATTCGCAGCGAAGACAAATCCAACAAATCATAGATCATGAAAATCCGTTCAGCCGTTCTTGAGTTCTAACAAAAGTACCTTTTTAGACCCTTTTTAGGGCTTTAGGGTTTGAATTTTTAAAAATCCTTTCTTAGTACACCTCTACGCATCAAAACGAACACACCCATCAAATTTCAAGTCTCTACGACCAGCGGTTTAGGCTGTGCGTTGTCTCTAGGTCAATCAGTCAGTCAGGACTTTGAGTTTTATATAATGTATTGATAATCTTGTGAAATCAGCTCCAAATTTGGAGATCAGCCTGCTGAAACAGACAAATGTATTTATTTGTGAATTTTAAATAACTATTTTTTTTTTCATTTGCCTTTTCATTTATTTTACACAACATTCTTGAGTACGTCCTATTTGAACTGTGAATTTGTGAAAGCAATTTTTGATATAGCAATTTTAATTATGGACATGTATATTTTATGCATGCTATTAAAAACTTTTGATGGACTTTTCGCCACTCGTTTGATTAAAAAACATTTAGTAGTTTCAGAATTTAAATTGAAACAAATGCAAACACATGAATAACTTCAAAGGGTTGTAATGAGAAAAAAGTTTTTGAACTAGAATCTCTCTGACCATAGAATAACGGAGTACATGAAGTTTTTCTTTAAGCTCTTAGTTCTAACGAAACTAGTTACAACTAGATACCTTTCTTTATATCGTGTGGAAATCCCTACGGCTACCACCCCCATCGACCATCGGGAGAGAGGGTAGGGGAGTTTATGTCGGACCGAGATCCGACTGAGTGTGCGGTTTTAGTCGGTTCGATTTCGATATAGTCACTCCTTTTTTCATGCGGAAATCTTCATGGATACGCCCCCGCGGCCAGTGGGGCAGTTTATGTCGAAATCAAGAGGACGAAAACCGCACGCCGTCTAGGATCTTCTGACGCCAGGGTATAAGGTGGCCCATAATTGAGCATTTCCCTCACACCCTGGCTTAAACCGGTACCTTGGGTGGTAGGTAATCATGGGGATTTACACGCGATTAAAAAATAAAGGGGTGGCCATAACCAATAAAACGGCGCTATGGACAATAGCAAGTCAAAAAATATTAAAAAAAATTTGAAATCATATCATTGTTTCTGCCAATAGCAAATCAACAATTTGAAAAACGATTCGCATTTTAAAAGCTTACAAAAATCCGCTCCAAATCCAAACGCACATCAACATAGCTCAGAAAATCAATTTGAACCAAATAAAAATTTACGAGACCCCCTCACCCCACAGTGACGTCACAAATGATGTATTCACTCAGCAGTTTTATTGGCGCGCGAGATATGAACATCAGCAATACATTCACTTATCACGGGGGTAAGATATATTGTTACGTAAGGATTTTACGGCATTTTTACGCTCTACGTAATAGGGAGCAGTGATTTTGTTTTTGGGTAACTTATATGATCTCAAAATGAGAAAATAATGTGGGATAAATAGGTCTTTATTAGCTTTAAAAAGTTAATATATGAGCCTTAAAAAGGTAATGGATTTTTTTGTTTATTGATGACATATAAGTGACTTTACTTTCATATCGTAAGTGGATTTGAGAGAATAAGGACCATAATATATCAATAATATTAAAATAATACATTTTCAGGCTCCTTTCATGCGCTATAAGACCCGAGACGGTGTGCAGTTAAGTTGGTTCAAGTCCGACATAACCGCATCTATGGTATTAGTGGGGAGATCCGCACGAAAAAAAAGATGGAGTCGGCTTTCGGTCTTTTTTATACCACATAGGTGGCAGAAAAGCACACGGCCTACCTGATGGGAGGCGGTCACCTTGGCCAATGGACGTGCAACATCCCTTGATGTTGCACACCCTTTGTACGCCCTTACGCCCACGCGTTTTTGACATTTGGATAGTTCAATTATCATTGCAACATTTATCACAATTCACAATAGTATAAATATTGAAGTGTCGGATATTTCGATACAGACTGATTGCGGTGTCTGTGGTCTGCCTAAACCTATTGACTAATTATATAAATTCGCGTAAATGTAATTTAATATTGACTATGTAGAAGGTGATCAATTATTCATTATCATCATTTATCGACTACTCATGCGGCGAAGCGGTAGAGCTACATAAAATTAAAAGAAGGTAGTAGATAAAAGTGGTAGATGATGTTTTTTTTGTTTGGTGGGTAGAGCGTTTGACTACTAAGTTGGAGGTCGCGGGTTCAATTTCCGCTCAGTGCAAACGTTGTATATTTGCATTAGTATGTCTAATGCTGGAACCACACTTCGCTATTCGCTTTTATTCACGGGTATAAATTGAAGTGGTGAGGACTTATTCGTACATAAATTTGCTTTAATGGCACACCTTATTCTCTCTTCTATGACGAATTGTGCAGGGTTTAATCATGTATAAGTATTTCCTCGAATACCATAATAGCCGAATAGAGAAGTGTGGTTCCAACATAATATCAATATAGTACTTAATCATAACAGTTACTAGTACTTTAAAAAACCTCTTAAAATTTATCAAGAGTCGATTCAATGCTGCGTCAGCATTAAAATATTTCGATCTCAGAATTTTCTTTCGAAACATGATTAGATTGTGGTAGACAGATATAAATCTTGTCTTGGCGCCAGCGTGCCTACATCTGTAACGAAGCTTGGTTACTTTTATTATTTATCTGTACTATATCCCTTATACGACATATTTGCTACATTACAGGTTATATTAAGTTATATATTAACAGTTGAGTATCAAAAGGTTTCAAGCAACATTGACAGTTCAAAGAAAAATCATTGTGTTGTGATATTTTTGGGATGTCTTTTAAGACTATTTTTCTTTGAAAATTGATGTCATTTATAACATTTTGGCAATTTAACATTAGTATAGAAATATACTGCCCCACTAATCACAAAAGCGGTATCTCAGTGAAAGCTAGTTTCGAGATAATTGATGTTTTGTAAAATTAGGTTTTTTGTTAATTTATCGATTGTTATTTTTGGTTATTATATGTAGTGTATGTATAATATTAGGTATATTTTCTATTACAATAGTTAAAATATGGAAAATATACATGGAAATGCCATAATCGTGAGTTACTGCTGCACCGCTTAGTAATTACAAACTTAAAATTTGAGTTGCCGCCTTTTAGTTAGCATTCCGCCTAACATTCTTTTATACAAAAGGATATTGATTTTCAGTCAAATAAAATACGTATTTTTATATACAAAAAAACAAATCAAAGTGCACTTATAAAGTCTTTTATTATTGAAATTTATATTCATATAAAAAAATATTTAAAAAAGAGACGTGTTCTATGAATTATAATCAGTTAAAAGTGGGGAGTTCTCTCCAAAAGGACATTCCATTTTGTGTTATAATATTTTCGAAAGATTTCAAAATATTATCTATTTTGTTTGTAGAAATACCTAAGACGGATTCTCTCGGGTTTTTAATATCAGACGGCAGTCACTCCCATAAAAGTCATAAAAGCCAAAGACGAGAAGTATGCGGACGAAAGCAACCAGGAACAAAGTTAAGATTATGATGTTTTGTACACCTTTGGATTGCAGAATATTTGAATAAAAAATAAATTATAATATCACAAATTTGAAAGTAATCCTGACAATGTTTACCTATGTAAAAAAACCTAAAGATGCTTAGAAGCTTCAAATTCCAATTGATGCTAGCTAACTGTTACTATCGCTGTATTTCTAATAAGTATAGTTGCCATTTGCCGAGTATCTTTTTATACCTACTCTTTGACTACTGAAGATGTAACTCGTGTGATCTTACTCATCTTCAAAACCGCATTACTTAGCAAACAGTGCAGTTCAGTCAAGATTTTTTTTCATCCATGATAGGCCTACGTTTTACCTCAATATCACCTGGTGGTAAGTGACGATGTGGTCTACGAGGAATCAAATTGCCTAAAAGGATACTAATCACTCGTGACTTGAAGACTTTGAAATCAAGTAGTCAAGAAATCACAGTATTTTCAATTATGTAAAACAGTAATTATAACATTTCCACTTGTTTACAACAACAAATTTACCTATAAACAAGTAATGACACGAATATTAGCCAAGGTAGGGAAAAATCATTGCAAGATGTATTACAAATTCGACCATATGGGATACACATTAAAGACCAATTTGACTAGCGGCTGAGCAGTCGTATCTCATAATTTATGGATCAAGTCAATATTAAATAACTAAGCGTTGTAGCGGTACATCATTACACCGCTTATTGGCTTAGAATACGACGCTCCTGTTTTTTGAAAGATTTGGCGGTATTTCAATATACGGCAAGTTGCCTACGTATTATTGATATACCTCTAATAGCCTTAGAAATTTAAGGTAAAACTGAGATAGAGAAATATTTCAAAACGATTTTTTAATACCTTTTAAGTGACATATCGCTATGAGGCTTAGTTCAATAGATGCGTATTGTTCTAAGCTATCCGATGCCATAAAAATCAAATTTTTGACTTTTTTTGAGATAACGCTTTTGTGCTTAGTAGGGCAGTATAGGGATATGAGATTGTAAAACGATTTCTAACTATATTGGTCCTATTGTATTGTCAGATTACCAAGGTGTTTCGTGTTATAGATATTCTATCTCGCGAAGGCGGGTGAACAAAAAAATTAAAAAAAAATGCGCATTATATATTATGTGCAAAAGTTCATGTCACGTCAAAAGAAATTAATGTAGCAGTTAGTAGAATAATAATTGCATTGCAAGTAATTCATTTTTAAAAGCAATGTGTATAATATGTTTTACGTACTACAGTGACAGCTAAACCGCCTTCGGGAAATAGAACATCTATACCAGTAACTTCTGCTACTATGTGGTTTATTTACTTCAATCTGTCTTTTTTATACTACTTAGATGGCAGATAAACACACGACCCATCTGATAGGAAGCTGTCACCTTGGCCTATGAACGTGAGCAACGTGTTCTTCTGCAGTTCTTCTCGCGATCCTGCACGATCCCTCCAATATCACGTCAATCTTGCATCCACTTTTTTATTCATGATAGGCTTACGTTTGACATCTAACTCACCTGACGGTAATAGATGGTCTACGATGAATCACGCTTGCCTAGAAGGTACCAGTAGTATCTCTGGTGGGAGCAACATGACCAGACGTTTCTTCCCTACGTACGTAGCCAAACGGTTAATGCGAAACGTAGTCAAAAGAACTGAGGTACCTTCTGTGATTGGGTGCGGGCCGGAACCTCCACGTGGTGCACCTGGGCAACGGAGGTGAGCAGCGCCTCCCACTCGCCACGGGAGACGCTGCTGCCTGCGGCCAATCCGGCCGGGGTGGGAGTGGCCCTCTAGAGGGCTGCTCCGAGGCTCTCCACGTGTCCCTCTGACTAGCAGATGGCACAGTGGGGAGCGAGCGGGGGGCGAGCTGATTGTCTGCGCGCCGACGGTTGGATGACAGGACGGCCTCCTGTCACCCTACCCCACCGACGGCGAAGTGTCGGGATGCTCGCCCCACCCCCCCTGTCGGGGGGTCGAGGAGGCCATCTTAAAACCGTAGATGGCCCGGGGTCAGCTGGGGTGCGAGGGATATGCCCATTGGGTAACCTTACACCCCGGTTACTAAGGCCCGAGACGGCGTGAGGTTTTAGTCGGTTCGATCCCGACATAACCACCCCCGATGGCCGACGGGGGTGGTATCCATGGGGATTTCTGCACGATAAAAAAAAAAGGTACCTTCTGTGATTTATCTGCACCTTTTCAAATTCAGTTTAAAAAGGGATGTTAAATAAAACGATAAAAAAGAAAACGGCAATTTTCAATCTGTCGTGACGTTAACCTTTAATCGTGTTAATTGGAAGGTCTCACCAACGCGATGTGCCGGTAATCCACTACCGCTCCCCCAACATCATTTTGTGATTTTTTTATTGGTAATAAACTCGCGTTTGACCACAATCTTACCTGTTGGTAATTGATGATGTGGTCGACAGTGGAGCACGCTTGCCTAAAAGTAACCTATTCACTCTAGACTTGAAAACTCTCAAGTAGCTTTCCGGAATTACAGACTCAGGCAGGGCATTCCACTCTTTAGCGGTACGCACGATGTGATTCGTCGATACCAATATCGATGGCTATAGAACTAACTAACTGTCTCCTACGGCTTCACCCGTGACATAATTATAACAATATTGTAAGGAAATGTTCCCGATTTTTTAACCGACTTCAAAAAAGGAGGAGGTTCTCAATTCGTACGCTTTGTTTTTTTTTGTATGTATGTTACGCGATAGCGGTGCCAATTATGGATGGATTATGAATTATTATTTTTTGTTTGAAAGAGGCTACTTCTGATGTGGTCCCATATCTAGGGTATCAGGATCTGATGCTGGGATCTTGGGAAAATCGAGGGAAATCATCAAATATAGAGCAAAAATTCTGTTTTTAGGTACTTTTCTATTTTTTAACACTAAAAAGTAAATAATATTAGATTGTGAAGTCGGTTTTTTAAACGTAGTTATAATTATTGACATAATAATGAACACTGCTCCTTTGCTCTGAGTAGTACGTTATAGCCTATAACCTTCATCGATAAACATACTAAACAACACAAAAAAAATCAGTTTGAACCAGTAGTTCCTGATATTAGCGCGTACAAACAAACATACAAACTCTTCAGCTTAGTATAGATAACGTTGACAGAACAAAGAAACAATACTCAAGGAACTTAGTCCTCGAACGAACTAAGGAATAGAAGTGTACCTACTTTACAAAGCTTTCTTTACTTAATAAATAAATTGAAAAAAAAAATTAAGTTAAACGGTTCTAAATTGTATTGTCATCATAACTTAAGACTTCTGCCAAATATCAGACTAATCCGACAACTGAAAGGGGATCAAATTTCAATTACTAGATTTTACCCAAACAAACAGGTCAAGTTAAATAAAACCGTTTAATAAAACAGATTTCCTATAAATCTCTTGTTACCCAAAACAAGATACAAAACTAATTTCAGATTAAACCGATAACTTGTTTATTAGATAACCAATAACGAATATAAAATACAGCATCAATCATTTTTACTCGGGAAATTACCAATTCAAATTGTTTAGTTCAACAGGTCTCATCAATTCCCCGGCCTCAGGAGTGATGCCAAACATATTAATAAAGGATTAAATTCTTTTGCGAGGGCATTACAGGAATATTTTGATGAAAAACGAGTTTATTACCGACTTTTTTTATATCCAAGAGCGATTAT
This sequence comes from Lithosia quadra, assembly GCA_963576445.1. Lineage (NCBI taxonomy): Eukaryota > Metazoa > Arthropoda > Insecta > Lepidoptera > Erebidae > Lithosia > Lithosia quadra. Next base: position 3,037,986 of record OY754899.1, on the reverse strand, counting down.
TGAAAACGTGGCTGAAATTAATATGAGTGCTAGAATAACATATTTTTGTCTTACGGCGTACAAAATTATTGCTTTAATATTACTTTTTGAATTTAGAAGTATTAGAATATTAGAGGGGTTCTGTTCTGTCAGCAGGAAGAACAAAATTTTCTGCGTTGTTGGCACAGAAACTCAATCCCTCCCCATCCCCCAGGGTAGGCAGCGCAAGTGTGACCCCTCTGGTGTTGCACACGTCCATATGCCACAGTGACCTCTTCCCATAAGATGGGCCGTGTGCTTGTCTGCCACCTAAGTAGTACAATAAAACGTTTTCATAATTTCGAAATTCGACATGATTTCAAAATATTCTAACATAATTTTGCAGCTCTAAACTTATTTACTAATCATCCTTGGTAATGACCTCAAATTGCAATAATAAACAAAATAATATTTGAGCATGTCCCCTCACTAGCGAAAATACTTTGCAGATATCATTTTTACTAGGCTTGGCGTCCGTGGTGAAGTAACGCTTTTAGACACTGGCGTGCAAAAGGCAAGGAAGGCTTTTGACAGTGTTGTGTAAATCAACCAAGTATTTTTTAGTAAATGTAAATATATGTTACAAACTACAAACATTAACTATGCCTTGCGAACTTGCCACCTAAGAAAGTAGGTGCTCAGCCCCTGCTCTCACGGTGAAGCCGTCTGTTGCACGATGGGTGGCCAATACGTGGTGGAGTTCCTTGGGAATTTCCTTTTTTAGGGTATAACCGGCTTCTCCTCATAATAGGTACCTGTTTAGTCTCAACATTTAGTCTCGGTGAGGAGATAACCGTGGAGGGTACTCTGTTAGTACTACGGGTATCCCCTCACCGAGATTAACTAGAAGACTAATAGAAGGGGAATTTGTTTTGAGCCCCAAAAGGACTTTTTTTATGTCGGACACGTCAACATGACTTCGCCTCGCCTGATGGTAAGCTAAAGGCAAAATCTCTGGAATGGTAGTCACCATTGCAAACACCGATAGTGCCACAATGGTGGCTCTCAGCTTAACGGCCTCATCAAATGCTTTTTCACGCCCCGCTTAAAAGACCTGGGACTGTATGAGGAAGGAAACACGTGAGCTGGTAAAGAATTCCAGGATATCCGTCACGTTGTAACATTTAATAAAACAATAAAAATCCAGTTAAACGTTTATTCTTTCCCATATTATAAACAACACCACTGTCTTATCTCATCATTAATGATAATTAGCATTAAATACATTATAAGTGTAAATAGAGTGATGCGTTTCAATTCAAAATAAACATAAATATGACGGTACGTGACAGTTGTTCAACTGTAATATCATTTTATATTTTAACAGCACAATCATATCGCGAGCGTTGTTGGATAGCTATATTATTAATGGAATAGTTCTCGCTGTTTTGATTACGTTATTACAAACCTGTTATTTTATAAGCAGTTATGGTGTAGGGAACATAACGTTATCAAAACACTGTTTACTGTTCCATAAACTCAGCCTGAACTGTAAAATCAATTATGAACAGTCAACACGATTAATTTTCTCCGTAACCTTTCTAATACAGTGGGAGGTTAAAAATAAAAGTTTGGATGTAGGTAACCAGTTTTTTAGGAGAGCGTCAATGGACAACCCAGAATGGATCAGAATTACGGACATTTCAAAGGAAGTACAAAGTTAAGAGTGATCGCAATTGGCGAGTATTATTGCCGTTTACTGCTTCATGATAGTGCACGTGTGCAGACGCGCGTACTGCACGCTGTTTCGTGCAAATGAATGAATCTTGAGCGTATTCAGTTGATTTCCCTGGCGCCAACTAGTTCGAAGATTTTAACGAATATGGGTAATGTGTTAAATTGTGTGTAATTTAAATGTGTTTATGTGTTAAATTAAACACATTATTCTTATGTATCAATTTATGTGGTAGTAGTTTTTGCATACAACAGGCGGGCACCTGTAGGTGCAGGCTTGTGTGCAAACGCAGCATCAGACGGCCAGTATAAAAAAAAACAAAGTAAAGAAAGACATAAGAGAAGAAGGGAAAGATGTATGCCAGGATTGTAGCATATGGTGTCTGCCTACCCCTATAGGCAAGAGGCGTGACTAATAAGTCTTGAAATATCCACGATTTTGAATCAAATATTAAACGAAAAATGAACGGTATTCTCCATAGCACTCATCAGTACTATCATTTAAATTTTAATCCAATCGAATGCACACTATATCTGTGAATTATTGTAATTCATTCGAATACCACACGTGCAATTTCACACATATTAATTTTACGTCATAGCGACAAAATGTTACACTCAATCAGATAATATAACAATAACATTTATATTACAAATAGAGTTAATACGATAGCCTTTTGTCATTGGGAATTCAGAAGCAATTTATTATCCCTATTGTATAGTATAAATGTTTTAAATGTTATATAGAACAAAGGTATTGTGATTTTGATTACTAAAGCATTTTATTACAAAGAGAGTGAAATATTTTAATTTGATTGTAACCCATTAAAATAAAAAATAAAAAGCGATTATGTTCAAGGGAATTGTATAGTCTGCAGTCAACGACAGAAGTATCTTTACAAATTTATTAATCACCTTAGTTTATAAATCTTTCATAAAATAATAAATAAAATAGTATAGAAATATGGAGGAATACAACTTGCTTGATATACAATGTTATACTATGGTTTTAATCTGATAATATTTTTTGTGCTGTTAAAAAGGTGAATAATAAAAAAAGAATTGCACTATAGAAGAAAAGACAAACATTCAGTTTTTTTCATGAACCGTCAATTGACTTAGTTGGTATAACTAACGCATCACTCTATGAAACAATGTGCTTAAAATTAATCACTTTTCTATTCATTTCAAATCAAATAAAAAGAATACGCATCTTGAAATAGTCGTGATTTTTATTAAGTACTTCTATAAATATTGGCTCAACATCCGCCAGTATTGGCCACAGAATGTTCACATTCCAACGATCTAAGATTGATAGTGATATTTGTACATTGGTTTAAGTTGGGCCAACATGTACAGCTTTGTAAAAAGAAGATTATGAATGGCTGCCGCTAAAATCAAGTTCAAAAAGAAATCATGAATTCCAAAATGTTTTTTTTTTTTTCAAAAATAACTAGTAAACTAACATTTTATACACACATGTCATACAAAATTTGCTAACCCTTTATCTTGTTTTTAATAACTAGATATGTGAAATTACTTCAACAATAATTATATTCACGCAAAAAAGAGCCCAGACTCGCCGTAGCGTTTTGCTACGAGCATTGTAGCTTCGTAGCAAAATGCTACAATGGGTTACAGTACTGCTTAAACTTTATCAAGTTTTCACTAAAAAGGTTACATGTAAGGGAATTTAACTGAAAGCTAGTATCATTTAGAAAAAATGTATCCAAGTATGTGGATGGACATACTTGGATAGGTACAGTTTTTCATTATAGAATCCATATTATTATTATGAAAAGTTACGCATAATTTTTTTTCAATTTAAATCTAGATATTGCTATATGTGCAAAATAGGCTCTTTTGTACGTTTCCCGGCAAAATATCGCTTTAATAACGTAGTTAGGAAAATATCAAAATAATCAATATACTACATTGAAACCGTCCGTTACATTCAAAGAGGCTTTTGACGTCATGACCTGAATATTTTATTCCTTTCGTTTTGTACCCACACACATACATCAAGACTTAACTTAATTACGGTAACGCAGTAACCGAACTGAGTTAATTCGAGACCAATTACTGTGTTACCGGTCAGTCGGTGCAAATTAACCGAAACATCTGATAAACAATAGGCACCGTCCCTTTAGCGTACCCGGAATTTATACGATGACGTCTGCATTTATTATTATTCTTGCCATGAATGAATATAAATTATATTATAAAATAATTATAATAAATAATAATAATAATAATTTATTCAACAAAAAGATACACCATTAAAAATCAATAGAGGTTACATAATTAAAAGAAAAAGACATAAAAACAAGTTAGCACCCTGGTACCCACGATAAGATTTAACTTGTGTTGTGGGTAACCAGGCCCCAGGAGTTATTTAACAATAAAAATGCGCATACAAGCTATAAACATACAATTTACAATTTAAATTTAAAAAAAATTTTAATTGATTTACATTTATTTTTGAATCAATAATGTTTTGTTATATTGTGTAAGATACTGTCTTTGGTATTAAGCGGCAGCCATCATAACCAGTAGGATATTACGAAAAAAAAAACAGTAATTAAACTGATAACATATTATTATATTTAGTACATTGATAATATTACAATAATAGTCTAGGAGATAGCGGCGTTTTTACTTGACTGTTAATTAAATAATTGAAATACAAAATTATTATTATCATTTTTTATGTTTATAATTTACAAGAATTATTGAGCCTTAAAATATAATATAATTATGTGTTTTAAATACTAAAATAAATATTAGTTAGTGAAATAAACTTATGTGAATTTATTTATTAAATAAATCGATGTATCATAATGGTGTATGCAAAAATTTTTAATAAACTGTGACAGAAATTGGTATACTTCGTCTGACCATAAATAATGTTACAATTTAAAAATAAATAAAATATTACATTTACGTACATATTTATCATAATTATTATGTACACTATACAGTTATGATATATAAAATACAAAATTGCTTTGATGACTGTTACCTTATAATGTGATTTAACAATTTAAATATTTGCATTATATTAAAGTCTTGCAACAGAATTTGGCTTTTGATTTGACATCGTCCGAAATAATAATAAGGAACCGGCTAAAATCGTCCGTGATTCTTAGCCGGATTATTATCCTTCTTGTATTATAGTTATCCGTTGCATTATTGACTTGTAAAATATTTAAAAACTTGACTGAGTTTTCATCTAAAATTGCAATAGTTATTAAATTATTTGCGCTAAGTAGTAAATCTTCTACTACAATCAAATGTGTTCAGCTTATTCTGTACAACAGAGATGAATCATACCAATCTTAATTACCACCTTTGAGCAATGCTTAGAACTATGATTGAATATTTTAAATCAATCTTGATTTACTCTAATTTTGCCTCTTTTTAAAATAAACCAATTAGGCTTTGAGCTTTCATCAAACTTTCACAAATTAATTATAGGTATTAACTTTAGCAAAATAATAGTTTATTAAAAAACTTGTTAGCTCTCTGCCTAAATCAACTGATGTAACTTCAAAATTGGTTCCGGGAATTCTCAATAACAATCTGAGGGCCTGTTTTTTTTAATAACATTAAAGTTCATATCAGTTACGGAAACAATTCAACATCGCTATCTCCCAGAACTTTCAATAACTACCTACAATTCGTTTATCTATTTACAGTGTAAACAATCCTTATTTACCTTTTAATGTCGAAGTTACATATAGGGCCCTAAAACTGTAAGTAATAAAAACTTTTATATAGTAAAACTTTGTGATAAGCATTATGAATTAGGGTACGGTACCCTGGTAATTTAAGTCTAAAGGTGGGGCTACACTATGTGCTTTAATTATACAGATATTTTACAGCAACTCATTTCATTAAACGGTAACTCGAAATTTACGTTTCATTGGATTAAACATTTTACGTTGTACATTTTTATATTTTATGATATTGTGCACTAGCTGAGAGTGTGGCAGCGTGACATTAATGATATATCCTTCATTATGTTTTACTTTAGGTTTGTCGAAATTAAAAACAGGATGTAACCCTTAAAAATGATATAGTTCATTCAAACATTTTAGTGACTGAGTGTTAAAATTTAACCCTATATCCAACAAAACTAAAACGAAAAAACGAAAATTAACATTTTTGCTTCTCGTCTTATCAACCTAATACAGTATTATATTTCCAAAACTCAACTAGGTATTGAACCAATTTTGCTGTCTGTCTCAATGCCAACTAACTTTGAATTTCAGACATACCTTTTAAGGATAACTTCGAAATGCTTTAAATGCTTAAAGTGGAATTGTGTTTCAAAGAATGCCAGAGAATTTATTTCTAACATTATACGGCAAGTACCATTTCGAACTAGTAAGATGTCTTCCAAGAATTTTCTTTTAATAAATACAAACGACTTCACGATTCCGTATAAAGTTATGAAAACAGTTATGTCGTGAAACAGTTTAAAATTTAAAATATAAAGTTATGTCAATAATTATATTATCAATAATTTACTTGTTCTAGAATTCCTGAAGTTATTTTGACTGCACTTAGGTATATCTCATTTTAAAATGAAAATTAAATTGATAAAATTTATTATTAAGCTAAACCTACTGATGCAAATGAATAATTATATATTACACGTTGTTGTCAATTACATTTATGCATTTTTAAATTAAATTAACATGTATACAATACTACAATCAAAGTAGTATAGTGTATTCCCACCTTTATACCTAGTTGACCTGCGACCGATGTCTCGATAATTTACGAAATAATGCAATAATCATGAAATTGTAAAATTTATTCGAGTCGAACTCGATTAAAATTGTATTCTATTCTGGGATGCTATTATCGATGTTACATAAATTTTACCTGAGGCAAGTATATTCCGTGAAATATTTAGTGATGGTCCAGTGTTATCTGTACTTTGATTCGATCCTCGTTGAATATATAATAGTACTAGTCTACGGAAACTATTGTAATTTCTAACAGTTTGGAATATTTTAGTGAAACCTTCGTATAAAGTCAATCAATCAATATTATCATCACGGCATTAGTTCCGGTTGTATTTTTAAAGTTTTATTTTTTTTGGAATCTGGGTCTGCTCTCGTATTTTTTCTCTTGATTTGGCTTATCTTTGCTTTTGGAAGAGCGATTGCCATCTTTCTACTGGCTATAAAGTTAAGATGACTGGCCCTCAAAGGTCTTAGTAGGACCCTGCCACTTACCATCATCTCCCTGCCCTTGCCCTAATTGTTTTGGGTTTCGTAACCTGTCGTTCTCCTCAATCACTTCTCTTCTTTTGTTTAAGTGCCTGTTGAATTTGCAATAACACAGATCTGATCAGTGGATTAATAAATTACTTTTTAATATTTATAATATTTTTCACTGAAACAACCCCTTCTATCAATGATACATCATTTTTGAAGCGCTATCTTAGTACCAACTTCCCCAATCTGAAACCAAAACCAATCTGAAATCTAAACCAAGACTTCACGATCACACGTAAACATAAGTTTCCCAAATATAGAAATTCCTCTACCAGTATTTTCTTAGTACACGATAAAGAATATTATGATGTGTAACTATTAATATATATCGTGCAATTTTGGGACAAAGCGTCTCCACAATAAGACCCCACTAACCACAATTTAGAGCGATGCCCAAATATCAAAACGTTTTCCGGGTACAATGTTATTTCTGGATATAAAACTAGCGACTTTTGAGCGCCCCAAGCTTTTTATTATATTATCCTCATATAATATATTCACTACCCGTTTCTATTTGGGAAACACTATACTGTTAGTATTACATTACTTTCCACAGCTCTCGTTAAATATTCTATTATTCTTATGCAAATTTTTGAAATGTCTCTGATGAAATTGATAACACAATCAGGAGTAGAAACGAATTTTTGGTTTGTCTCACCCGTTTAGTATACTTTAGTTATCTAGACCCAATCTAGGTATAGCCCCATTATTAGCAGGAACCTAGTATAATAAAAGAAAATTTTAGATTATACCAAATTAAACAACGATATACAAATCAAAAATATTAAGCAGATCTTGGTTTTTAAAGTGCAAACTTTAGACGCAACTGAGAAATCGCTATAATAGTGATTATAACACATGAAATTCTGCCCACAAAACATTCAGTTCTATTTAATGTCATTTGGTTTATCATGAATTCCACGCATCCTGATACCATGAACCTATGAAACTATGAAAATATATTCAACGAAGATTCTTAAATGTACAAGAATACAATCAACTCTGGACCTCACATTAACATAATTTCTGGATATAACTCTTTCCAACTCGAGAAACTAATCTCAAAACTATTTTAATTTACAAATTTCGTTAATGAGCAAAACATCGGCAGCGGCAACGTTGACTATGAAAATTATGTAAATATCCGATAAATGTTTTCACCCGTAACACGTTATTCGCAATGAAAAATTAATTTTCACAAATGAAACCTTTATTCATTCTGTAAATAGCAAACATATTAATTCAATAATAGCGAAAACACAATTAGCTTACGTCACTGAGGGAATTGATGTTATGATAAAATTTAACAACCTTTTATTTGACGAAATATATGTGTGGAGGAACGGGATGTGACGTCCCTCCAACACAAAGGGAGGATCCTCCGACCAGGCAAGGTGATCACGCCTGGCGGGCTGCGGCCCTGCGGTGTATCGTTGGGATCTTGTATATATGCTACACTAGCGTGCGATCTGCACTTTCGCGATTCAGGATCGTTGACGTAGTTGTGACGTAGTTGTAGTATCGAAGTAGTTCTTCGTACTGTGACTAGATGGCGCTGGATGGCGCTGGATGGCGCTGGATATTTGGCGCTGGATATTTGTGGTATCGCCACATATGCATACCTACATACATTATGCTCACACCTTTTCCCCTCTAACAGGTCTCTGTCCTGACATACTTCACGGGCTTCATCTACTGTCCTCTATTTTATGAAATGTAATTAAAAATAAAACCATAGTATAGTGTTCACAAGGTCGCATGAAGCAATTTGTTTCGCAACATCTGCACTGTGAGATAACTTCGCACCATTTACCTCCAATGGCAATGAATTAAGATTCTATCGCTAGAACCGTTTTTACCCTACGGGTTCAGTGCTAACATACTTTAAAATTATACTGACTTGCTATTTTTTTTACAACTTAGGTGGCAGACAGGCACACGGCCTACCTGATGGGAGGGGGTTACCACAACCCATGGATGCATGCAATACCAGGGAAATCACACTCTCGCTGCTGACCCTGATAGGGGGCTAGAAAAGGTGGAGGGTGGGGGAGGTTACTAGAAAGGTTAAAAAAGTTTTGTGCTGACAATACAGCAGACTTTACAGCAGAATTTAGATTTAGCAGGAGAAAAGACGGGTATGTTTTTAAAACAGTATCCAGCATTATAATAAATTCTCTTGCAGGTAAATACATCAAAATTTACGATAGATTCAAAGCTCAAAAAGTATTCAAATCGTATCGTTTTCAAATGGGTTTGTTCATAATGTACCAAAAATAACTCCGCAAAGTATTTTATTATGAGCTAGAAACTTTTCTGAATCCATTCAGGTGTTATTTTGAATGGAAATACTCGACTTTTAGTAGTCTTGTCCTTATTATTTAAATGTTATTAAAACATCCCATTTGAGTTTGTATAATACACAAAATGCGTTCTCACACTCTCTAAAAAGGTGACATAAAAAGATAACTAAACACAAAAACATTATATTAGAATTTCATATTCAATGTGCTTAGTAACTTGAATAAAAATAATATCTGACATAATATATCAGCTTAACGTTTGTTGTATAATGTAATATGTAGGTTATTAATTTACTTAGTCTGACATATTGAAATCCAGTATGGATCTAACATATTGACTGTTATAACATTTTCTGGAGCTAGAATAAATGAAGTTATACGCTAAGGGATCGATCAAGCTCATCTCATCTCGATTTATCATCGCTTAATACTCCGATCGATGTTACGAATAGAATCGCTAAGGATTTGAGGCTTGAAATGGACTTTCAACTAGAGTGAATAAATTTTAAAGACTTTGGGCAATTTGAAATTCGAATGCTAAATTGGAGAACAGGATAATACAACAAACGGTTTTTAAAAAAGAGGGATGGCTGAAAAACCTCTTTTGCATCTTTGTGGGACAACAACTTCTGATGAACAACCAAAAATTTTAATGTAAGTAGCTCGACCTACTTACATTAAAATTTTTGGTGCACAGTATGTTGATCTTTATAAATTGGAAATTACTCCAGTAAACTTAAGAGGTCTTGATATTCAAATTGGATATGCCTTCTTCGTTTTGAATAATCTTAACAATTATCTAGATTAATCAAAACAATTGATAATTATTTACGTAACCTTCATAAATTTTGAAGGTTACATATTTATGTAGTATCATGCTGTACAACAGCGCACAAAATGTACATTAAATTTTATGTTTATGTGTTCCCACGTATGTTAGAGTATTATTAAGCTGAAATACCTATCAACTAAAAGCGAAATACAAAGCAAAAACACTGTGGTCTACTATAGGATATTGGAGCGACAAATTGAACTATGGTTCAATTTATCGCAAATGTTTGCATTCAGACTAAAATAAAATAACAATATTGGTAACCGAATTCTACAAATGCAGTTAGGGATTTAAGTACTTGTGCGACATTGGCCATTACGCCGAATACAGAACTAGACTACAATATCCATTTAAAACAACGAGGATTACGTAGGAATTTGTGTCATGCTTGGAAAACTTTACAACTTAATATTGTAATAACAAAATACACTCAATAACTGATATTAACTAGTGTTAGCTACAATGAAATTAATGTCGATTTTCTTGAATTTTATGTTCTTTTTAAATATAATTTAGCATAACAAATTGACTGCACCTCGTCTGGAGATAACCTGAGGTGCAATCCAAAAAGTAATATAAAATTAAGTCATAGTATTGTTTTCTGAATTGAAACTATCAATTACAAGCAATGACGATTCCGAATGCTGTAAAAAACGTTTTAAAACCAGAAAAACGATTCGAATTTACAGATTTCAATTTATTTCTTTTAGTGACAATATAACAGAATTCAATTTAAAATAAATAACAAGGAAAATAACGTAAGTCTCACCGAGTTTGGTGCTATGGAATTACTTGAATTAGATTCGGAACAAAGATGCCATCTGAATACAACACATACACGTAATTCTGCATTTGTCTCTCAAAGCCAACACAGTAAAACTTCAAGACAACGTGCTTATTCTACATAATTAGTATCACCAATAATAATTAAAGCAATCTCAGGTAGACCACCGCGTCTCCTTTGACCATGGCAGCTGTGAAACAACTGAAAATGTGAGAATAGTCTTAACACGAGTCTATAACGTAGATGGTGAAACTAATAAAAATCATGTAAAATCCTTATCAATTTCATATTATCGTGATTCGGTGTTCGACTAATCGCATTTGTTAGCACATTAATAACATCGCATTTTCACATTATTGAAACCAGTATTATTTTGACCATATCGCAATATAGACAGTCTCCAGTCTCTCGTTACGAATACGATACGTTTACTATTCGAGAGATATTTCGTGCTCGTCCTACTGGTGTCCAATTTACTAGCCACGTGACAAGGAAAACAAAGCAAATCTCACCCAACTAACATGGTTGGTGCTCTAGAATTAGTCGGATTACACTCGGAACAAAGACATTCTCTGGATCCAACACGTGTAGGTAATTTTGCATTTCTCTCTCAACGAAGCTAAATCAGTCATTTGTCAGCTTTTAGCTGTGTATGATAAATGTTGCTTCGTTGGACAATTTGTATAGCTTATATACAGAGTCTAGGTGCAAGCTGTTTGTGCATACAATTAGCGCTTGTTAGTATACAAGACAAACGGAATTTAAATGTGGTTATGAAGTGTTATGCAGTATAATACCTTTCCTTAGGAGCACATCTAAGGTAGAATTAGGGTAGGACAAAATTATATAGCAGATAATAATTGATGTAGGTACGAGATTTAAATGCAAATTGTCTTCTTATCTGTACTTATTATAAAAATAAGTAGGTAGTCTGTACATTGAAGATATTAAAAAATAGGTTACGTTATATGAATGGTACTAAAAAATCTTATGTTTGTTCGTGATGGACGCAAAAACTACCAAATGGAATTTCATGTGGCAGTGTTTTTATTAGAAAGGTCTTGATCAGATAAAAAATCTGCCGTAGGTATTTTTAATTGCAATTATTTGAGTAGAACCAGAGATATGACCAATCTCTACTAAGGCAACCAACCAAAAGTCGCTAATTAAGTATAAGGACTAATTAATATAAATGACGATATCTGACACAGATAATAGACAAAGATAGTCTCACTGCCCAGGATGCAGAAGACGCATAAATTGGAAGAAAAAAAAGGAAAGCAAATCTCTGGATCCGAGAAACGACTGGGACTCAACATAGATTATGATGATGAGATGATAATTGATGAAAATGTAGAAATGCTTGCCCTCGTTTAGTTCCTGCCACCATTTTTAACACAGGGTAAATTAAATACAGTGAAAGTTAAAGACCAGCCTCTGGTTATATTAACCGATAATAATACATAGGCTTATGGCTGAATAGGCTGGATAGCTTTATGGCTGAAAGAAAGAATAGAATAGTAAATAAACTTTATTTTACACCAATAAAAACATATGGAATACACAGTTATAATAATAGCACAAATGGCGGCTTTATTGTTAAAAGCAATTAATTCCTTACAGGCAACCTGTGGATGGACATGGATTTGGATTATTGTGATATTGGATAGTTATTGGTGTGGTTAAAATAAATACATAAGTAAAGAAAATAGAATAGGTGACAATATAAATCTATAGAGTATGAACATAACAACCAATATCTAAAATAAATATTATTAACATTTGTTAAAGTAAATATTTCATGAAGAGCCATTGGATTCAAAACATTGAAAAAAATCTGCAATGAAAGCAACTTAAATTTGGTAATAATAAAAATGAATCTTCTTCTTCTTCAACATAGCGTTAATCCCAGTCGCATCCAAAGCTTCCACCTCGGAGTCTGGGGTCCGCTTTACCAAAATAAAAAAAAAATAAAAAAAATGAAAATGAATAACAGTAAATATTCTAGGACATTCTACATAGCACTGTCGAGACCCAAAGGTAATACTAGAACAAATTGCAATATTGCAGCTGAAATGTGACTCAGTCGAAATTCTTCACGTTATTCTGCACCAAGAACACTTCGTTGTATCTCTCAGCTATATTATTAATCATACTGCTGTTGACGTACGCTAGATGTGTTTTCGCCTTTACTCTTTCCACCCAACAACGTGTTTAATATTAACGTGTCAAAGGTACTTGGGACAGTCACTGACAAAAGTTATTTATCTTTCTGCACTTTCATACATTAAATTGTCACCAAAACAAATTGTACTTTTGATACGTTTTTATGTCTTAAAATTAATGTAAAAACTGATATTACAATTTGCTATTTACAAAAGACACAACTTTAAGTATTAGTAGAAATAATATTGCCTTAAAATAACAGTCAACGACAGAGTACGAACCAAAACTTCAATTAATAGATCTTCTCTGTTAATTTTCTTTGAAAACTTAAAGTATCCGTTGAAAAAGAGTGATCTTATAGCCAACAATTAACTTAACGCACTAAGAAATAGAGTTTAAAATAACATTCTTTATATTTAAAATTTTATAATACTTTAAGAGATCGCACAGTCAGAATTGCCCGCGGATGTACTTTTAATGACTTTCCCGTATATTTTTTATTCTTGCACGAAAAAAGTTCTTTGGACTTTAGATAAAATTAAAATTAATGGCTTCGAATCCAAAAAAGTTTTGCTTCTAAATGCATATATTTTGGCTTAAATTATGATTACAGTAAACGTCTTAAGTATATATTTATTAAGTCACAACCTATTAAGGGTTGATAAAATTAAGTTATCAAATTTGATAATTCAAACCAAATTATCATTGAAGATTATCTTCATGAAGAACCGCATCGAAGGAACAGTGAATTGGTTAGTAGATAAATAAATGTCTGGTTATTTACTCTTGTGCATCGCTTATTGCCAAGAAACGTGGCATAAACTGTATTCGGCTGGGTTTCACTAGTGAAGTCTGTTTTCACTTTCACTTAGTGAAATACTTTGAAGAAAGTAAAAATCTAGTTTCATTTCACTTGACCTCGATTCTATCATTGATGAAATTTGCTATTGTCTCTTAAAAAGCTTGCATGCAGATTGAATTTTTAAATGACAAAAGCATTATCTCATCTAAACGAATATCACCCAAATAGAGCAATATGGTTTATAATGTAGTAAACTATTTAAATAAACTTCTAGCTAAGCTCAAGGAGATATGAAATGAGTTTAAAGTCTTACCAACGATCGCAAGTTTATGAACCGTATTGAACCTATAAATCTACTCAAATATGGAGGAGAGTTATTTCCCTTTTCTATTCTAATGTTACGTTAGATATTGAATCGTTTAAGATAATGGTCTACTCTTGGCTCTTATTTTAAAATAACCATATTGATAGCAATTTCTCAAAAAACTATAATAGCGATGAAACAAAAACTTTTTTTTGCTATTAAATAATATTTTTTGGCTTGTCACAGATTTAAGATAAGGATTCTACTCCACGCCGCAACGTTGATAACATTTTGGACAATATCTAAAACCAATCTCCAAAGCTAACGGTCATGGCATAAATAAACAGGGCGATTTAGAGAGCCTTAACGCTGACAGGGGTAGCAAAGCACCCGATCAAGATAAAAAGTGATAACCACAATTTCTCCAAATGCAAAACAGATCTTGGAAGCGATCCAAATAAAAAACGTAGCCGTAAATTCCTACTTAGACGACATATTTGGAATATTATCCAGCAAATCATCTGATATAGCCATTTATGGGTGAACATAAATAAAATTTGACAAGTCATTATGTACTTCAAAATTTAGTAGAAAAAGTTTTGGTATCACATCCACTAGGAAATATAGGTTGCGCAATATTCTTGTAACAGATGAATAATGAAAGAAGTTGAACTTTTTATAGTTCAAATTTTCATTTCTATGAAATACAGTTAAAAAAACTCAAAATTAAATTCTCGTACAAGATAAGCAATCTTGTTATCCTAAGCTTTTGATTCCATAACTTTGATTATTTCCAATTTATTTACCAGATATGGCCATAGTAACTCATTGTCTACCTGCCCTTGTCCTAATTATTTGAGGTTTACGCTACATGTTGTTATCCTTCATGCATTCCTGTCAGATACCATCCTCTAAGTAATTCCTTTTCTTTCCATATCCTCTTTCACACATTTCATCTATCTTTTTTTAGGCCTATATTTTCTGAACCAAGTCTTCTACATTCGTTCTTTGAACCTTCTTAACATCATTACTTTCATCTTTTCTCATAACATGTCCATATTACGAGTCGCTTTTCAATTTTTCATTCACTGGTGTAACTTTCAAACGGTCCTAGTAACTAACAATATAAAATTGCTCGACCTTTTCTAATGCTGCGCTACAAATATTGCCTACTGGATACAAATCTTTTATATACGATACACAGGCGCGTGTGAGATATGGGCCATAAAAACGTCGTAAAGATCCCACTGAAACCGGTTCCGGTCATAAACTGTATATGAATCTTGAACTCGACGACAACTCACTTTGAATACTTCTTCTTTTTATGTCTCTTCAAAGGTCAGGGTTATATCTGTTGTTTCAGTTTGGTCAAGTATTTGTGAGAGTATAAGGCAGACTATACATTTGCTCGCCTTTGATCCGGTGATTCAGATGTTTCAACTTCGCTCATAAAGTTAATAAATACTGCCATTGGCAAGGAAACCGAGCAACCTTGTTCGGGGGTTTATCACAAAGCCTTAAAGCAGTATTATTTCATTTAACTTTCATAGTGTTAATCGGACCATCGACGTCGACGGATACTAGTGTTATATTATGATCTAGCATTCTATTACTTCTATGGTATGTTGTGGATATATTTAGTTCATTAAATTTGTTAGTAGATTTGCAAGACACAGAACACTTATATAATAACGGTTGACGTTTGACCGAGTCCGATTCACACTATGAAAGTTAAGTAATATTGAAATAATACTGCTTTAAGAGTTTGTGGTAAGGCCCCTCTTTGAGGGATAATATCGTGGAATGTTAATCTATTAGATGAAGCGTCGATATAGTCTAATAACCGTTAAGTGGAGATGGTATAAGAATACTTATAAAAGAGAAAGAAAAAGAAGAAAAAAGAGAAATATTATATGCAAGCGTATTCCACTAATCGACCATATTAATATCTCTTACCAAAAGTGAAATATTAATCTAACACGAGTACATCAATAAAAAGGCGTAATAGTAGTTGAAGTGAATGGATATTTTGATTCGTGAGTATTATTGTAATTCAATGGCTGAGTCTTTAAACGTATATTATATAACAGTATGCAGGTCATGTGCCTGTTTTCCAACTTGGTAGTGTGAGAAAAAACAATTAACATTTTAGAGTTTCACTGGGGCAACAATTGAACCGGATTTCCTTATAAATCGGACTAACATGGAATTGAAATATGTGAATTCTTTTAGGAGTAAAATAGGAAGTTATAACAAAACTACAAGACCAAAAGCCATAACAATATCCCCATGACATTTTTCCTCGGAAAGCGGAAAACAGGGTTCCAGCGGGAGTAGAAATTTAATGAGCCGTGAAATTATCTGAAGACAAGTTTCGTATTAAAGGCCATAAATACACACTTATAACATGCTAGCTGTCCCTCGCGGCTCCGCCCGTGACAAAGTTCATTACCGTGGCACTTTTTAACTCATACATTCTCATAATTTCTTAGTTTTGCAATAATAAATAGCAATTTGCCCGATTTGTTGACATTATAAATGATTGCTACTCTGCTCTTTTGTAGCGTGATGATAAGCCTATAGGCTTCCTGGATAAATCAGCTAAACAACTCAAAAATAATTTTTAAATTCGGACCAGTAGTTTCTGACATTAGTGCTATCAACAAAACAAATAAACTCTTCAACTTTATAATATTAGTATAGATAAGTATATACAGGAACATTAGTTTAAATTTTCAAAGTGAGTTTATTCATATCTTTTTTGCTCTAAAACCTATAAATACTTATGAAGATTACATACTCTTTGTTTCGAAAGAAAATAATTAGAGATCATAATTATTGCTTTTATCTACTCCAAAAAATGAAGACCTAATGAAAGGCTTGACCTTTACATGCCCAGACGAGGCCGTGGTAAGTAGTAACAAAGATTTAGACAATAGCTGAAGGCTATTGGCTCAACAGAACTGATACTAGATAATAAACCGATAGGATCGTAGTAAGATTAATTAATTTTGAACAAGCAATGTAAGGAATTTCATGAAATTTTGTTATGTTCTTAACTGCCAAAATGAGAAATAATTCCAGACTCCTAAGTAACTGGTTTAAATCACAATCAACCCTGAATTAGTTGTCACTTACAAGACAAAAAGCACATGATAGTATATATCTTAAAATTCACGTAAATGTTTAGTTTTATGGGCACAGCACTGATCTTTGGATCTTCACCATTTAAATTTAAACTTTTACAATATTATCTACATAAAGTACATCCGCGTGGAAATTATGACTATCGGAAAGATTACTCTAGCGTGTACGAACATAGTAATTGTGACTAATATTACGAAGTACAGCGCGTCCAATACGCGCTGGCTATATGTCAGCTGATGGTGACAGCTAGTACAAGCAGAAATGAAATGGAATTCTCTGCAGCTCCGCCTCGTTGCATTGCAAGCGGGTTTTCTCCTGTGAACAAAGATATAATTATTATATTTCTTGCGTCGCTTATAAGATGGGTTATGTTTACATTTTAAGCTATATGACCATGTGGTTATTAACCGTATAGTAGTTTGGAACTGAATATATCCCGAGGAGGCCACCGTTTATTTGGGTCACCGGTACTTGAAGACCCGAGAGGGTGTGCGGTTTTAGTCGGTTTAAGTCCAACATAACACACTGACAGCGAAAAAAAGTTTGGAACCAAATGTTAGACAGTGATTTAAGACTGAGATCGATAGATGCACGAATTAAAGTTAATTTTTTATCTATAAAGCTGCCGATTTCTAATAATAGTTAATGAAAAGATTAACAATTAGGATACTTTGATATTGATTTCATTAGCAATACCAAATTCAAATAAATTTTATGGTCAATTGCGACAATCGCTTTGTCGTCGGGATCGTCTAAGTTGGTGACCAAGATCGGTCAGCGTCTCTGGGATGTCAGGGAAATGCTTTATGGGCCACCTTACACCCTGGCATCAGAAGATCCTAGACGGCGTGCAGTTTTAGTCGGTAAGAGTCCGACATATAACCTGTCCCGCTTGGTGCAGGGGGGGAGGCATGAGGATTTCTGCACGGAGAAAATCCGTTTTAAAGTTTCCGATTACACAGGCCGATATTATGACGAAACATTTTAGTCGGTTCAAGTCCGACGAGTTGAGTGCCCAAGGGAGTTTCCGCATGTAAAAAAGAAAGGATAATTTAATACGATTAAGTAGAAGTTCAAGACGTCTTAAAAATATCTACTGAACAAGTGAAACCGGTTAAATTTATTTTTTATGGACCTCTTAAATCTAAAAGATTTTTACGTGTACCTACTTTATAAATTTCCCGTAAATCATTCTGAAGATATAAGAAATGAACATCAATCCATCTTTTAGAGTTTCCTTTTGAGAGTATTCTACAAAGATTGATTCGACATCTCATGAGATTAAATTGAAATACTTTTTATAAGAATCTGGCTTGAATAAATTTAAGTACCTAGGTACAAAGTATTTTGTCTGTAACAATGATAAAATTCATCTCTGATGTAGATAACATCGTATTTCTCATAGATAAAGTATCAAGTCATCAAGCTTTATGAGGTCGTCAAGCTGAGGGCCGCCACTGTAGCACTATCGGTGTATGTGGTGGTGGCCCCAGTCCTGAGACTCTGCCTTTCGCTTACCATCAGGTGAGGTGGAGTCATTTTGACGTGTCCTATATAAAAAAAAAAAGCATGTATGTTCGACAGCAGAAACCAACTTCAACTGGACCAAATTGGAACTCGACCACACGGAAAGCAGCAGTTTTCAAATTAAAAATAATAGTTTTTTTTTTTCAACTTTTAGGTAACCTACACAAAAAAATACATTGAATGAAATTTTGAAGCAATTGCATGCTAACTAATCCCAATGATTATCAGATCGGAAAAATGACTATCCAGGACAGGACTTGAACCCGTGACCAGTCCTTTACAGGGGGAATGCTCTGACCAACTGAGCTACCTGGACCTATTCTAGATACTCGAAATTTTCCGATATATTATACGGCTTAGGGCGCTAGTGGAGTCATTTACCGTAATTCATTCAAACTATGGAAACAATGAACTATGGAAATATTACAATTGTTTTTAAACATTATTTTTAGATTATCTGCCCGATTAATTCAATGAAAAAGCAAATAACGCATTAATTTGCTTTAAGATTTCATTGAATATCATTTAATAAGTTTGTAATTCTGCCTTATCGATCTTCAAAGAAGAAAGGCGACAACCTAAGACCTAGACATTACTCAGCCTCTAATAATATTAATTAACCAATATGAGTGAAGTTGATGCTCTTCAAAGCTCATTTCACTTCATAATAACAAACGATGCAGATAGCTTCATTACTCATAAGACCCGTCTCTTTAGTAAATAGTGATATGAGGGTTTGATATTAGATAAGTTTCTTAATAATAAATCATCTTGACTATACAAACATTTATTGCAGTCGTTACAATTAGTGGGAGTCCTAAAAAGTTCGACAACTGGGCCTCGATCTGTTCAAACAAACCACTGTCATACCATTGACACTTAAAAAATACCATTTAAATTTGGACTTTACTGTTATCAGGTTAATGTTTAAAATTAAATTATATTTTGTAGAGCGAATTTTAGAATTTAACTGTATAAAATAACGGTAAAGTCTACAATTAAATAGTATTTTTAGAGTGTCAGTGGTATGAGGACAGTTGTAGTTTTCCTTTAGCAGAATCGAGGCCCTAGTCTAACTTTTTAATTTCTTTGCGGGTAGGTGGAGATTTATACTATTTTGTTGATTGTTGTCTAAGTACATAGATATATCTGAGCTACTGTTATTGTCAGGCATAGCACAGGTACAAGCCTTCGTGGTTTATAATGTTGCTAGCACAATACTGTAATGTTTTGCTTTTAATAATAACTAAATAAAAAAAGAACTACAGAACTTTGAAATTGCCAAAGTGTTGTGCATGACTGATGGCAGTCACTTCATAAAAAATATTGAAGTTCTGTCGCTTTGTAGTTAAACAAAGCCGATCCCAACTGAGTTGGAGGATGACTCTGCAGATGAGAATGAAGATTGTCAGAGAACCTCATAACCATAAACAGTTCTGTAGACCCCTATTACTTCAAACTACACCTCAACTTATAATATTAGTCGCATTTACATTTTAATATTCTCATCTTGTCCTCTACACTAAGATCATTATAGGAGAGGAGCCGGTTAAGTTCGAGCTTCACCCATCTGACAACCAGATGAGATACTTATCATAAATTATTCATACCACCTTCCACCAGGTGGGCCGTGAGCTTGTCTGCCACCTACGTGGTATAAAAAAAAATCATCCATTTACTTGCCTATAATTACTTGTCTGAATGACTATCAAAAAGTGTTCATGGCTATGTAGTTTTCATTTTTCATGGTTATTTCATGCACTTTTTTTAGGCAAGGATGTTTCATTAATTTTGTATTTAAATTATCTTTCTCATGATACCACTTTCGATTGGTTATTAAATCTGTATAGTTACCTATATCGACTTAGCTACTTTACGACTTACTCTAATTATTTAAATATCTGCTTCTCATGTAATCATGAACAAAAATACAGGCAAGCCTACCAAGGTATATTCTCTGTGTAAAAAATGATTAGTGGAGATAAAAAATTGCAGGTTATCAAAGGAATGGACGTAATTTAAAATACATTTTCAAATTACTTTAGTTAAATAACCAAGAATACTTTTTGATAGACAACAAACTCATCATTGGCATGTTAATAGACAAATAATATTTGATTAAAGGTATCGTTTCACTACTACTATTGAGGCCGTCAAGCTGAGGGCCGCCACTGTAGCACTGCCGGTGTATGTGGTGGTGACCCCAGTCCAGAGACATTGCCTTTAGCTTACCATCAGGCGAAGTGAAGTCATTTTGAAGTGTACTATTTAAAAAAAAATCAGCTTGTCAGATGGGTGAAAGGTCGATCTTCACCGGCTCTTAGACCATTAGAATAAATTTAAAAACTAGAACGTTACTATCTTAGCATAGTAGATTTCATTTCCTACAAAGAGAGACTGCCTTTTTGTTATTATAAACTGTTTTGACCTTCGCATTACGTAGGTAATACATTTTTTATTACACGGTTATTGCTTCAAACACCTTTTCTAAGAAAAAATATATTTATTTACTTGAAGATAAATCCTTATTATCTTTGAATTTTTTCGATCCTGAGGCAAGGTTACTTATGCCTTTTGCGATATTACTATATGGATATCACAGAACAAAGAAAAATCCTTAAGTGGATTTGGATTTTGCAAAGATTATGAAGACATTTTGTATTTTTTTCTGGTAATTTATTTTGCATGTTAATATTGTAAGGCAATGTAGAATTTGTTGGTTTTCGATGCTTTTCGAAGTCGAATACACCTAACATATAACTTAATACACATAACTGTGTATTAAGTTATATGTTAGGTGTATTTATCGCAGGTTTATTAGTACCTCGGAGAGCACGTTAAGCCGTCGGTCCCGGTTGCCATACAAATATCTATTATCGTTACGGGTAGTTGGAACCCACATAAGTCCAACCAGTCTAACTTGGAACTTCGATATCGTCATTGGTCGTAATGACCATTGGTTGTGGAGGTCAGATGGCAGTCGCTCCACGGAAATATCGAAGTTTAGCCGCATCACAGTTAGACTGGAAAGCCGACCCCAACTGAGTTGGGAAAAACGTTCAGAGAATGATGAATGTAGAATTAGTTGGCCTCGGGTCTTTCGAGTATAAATGATCAAAATCGACCAACAACTAGTAATTTTATATAAAAATATAATATTAAAGAAATAACTACTACAGAGTTGACTCCGAAAATTGACTAAATATTATATTCCCAAGCCTTTTCATGTAAAAGTTCAAAGATGTAAAAGTTGAAGTGTAATATTCTGACGAATAAATGTGTTATGAAAATATCACAATGAACAACTCAATTATACTATATTAAGTAACTTAGTTATCTCCTTCGATAATACCTTCAACATTGTAAAGTGAATTAGATTACATAATAATTTATTGTGTTATCTTTGCCCAGTCACTGGTTGTTATTCAACTTAATCGCCTTAGTGATAAATCCACCTATTGTAGTATTTTGGTCGTAATTTTCTTGTACTAGAATATTATCTTGTCAATAAAATGTATCTTTAAAAATAAATAAAATTGGAGTGTCAGTCTGTAATTTAAAAATAACCTTTAAAATTTTTAATTAGTGCATTTGGTTGTATACACGGTACTCATACCAAAACAACATTTTTATTTTAAATTTTTGCCTATCTGTCTGTCTGTTTGCTTCGGCTAATCTTTGAAATGGCTGGACCGTCTTTAAGAGGACTTTCTCTGGTAGATAGCTGATGTAACAAGAAGTAACTAAGCTTACTTTAATTCGAGAAAAATAATTAGGGGTACACACAAAAAATAAAACCTTGAAAGTTAAATCCATGCAAGTGAAGCCAAAGGCAACAGCTAGTTATAAAATATAAGTACCGAAATAAACACTAACATACTTTTTGTTACATTACATTATATCAAACTAAAGTACTTGAGACCGGTCTTGGGCTAAAATAAGTGAAATTCAACCCTAAAATGGAACGGATAAGAACTAAATTTCGTTACAAGAGCAAGTCTCCCATTACCTATATAAAAAGGGTGTGCTAAAGGTACGGTTGAACAGGTATCCCTATCATTGCAATTCAAGTAAGCCTATCGATCATCAATTTTTTATCGTCCTATTGAAATTCTTAAGTTAGTGGTGATTTTTTTTGTATATTGCATACCTTTTCTTTTCTTATAAACTCCATATTAACTGATTTCTAAAAAGAAAGAGGTTCTCAATCCGTCTGTATTTTTTTATGTTTGTTACCTAAGAACTTTAGATGCGTTGAATCGAATTTGAAAACTATTGCTTCTCGTGTGGTTCCATTTCAATATGGTCCAGTTAAAGTTGGTATTTCTTGTAAGAATTATGCTGTGAAAGAAAATACCTAAAAGATGGTTTGGTTTCCTAAGCCGCAACGCGATTGATTAATACTCGCACATTGACACCTCCAGACGCAAAGCATTTTCTTTTTTTCTTTCTTTTCTTTGTTTCAAAGGAGAAACGAAAAGAAGTAAGTAAAATAAAAAGAAGTAAGATAAAAAAGAAGGGAGGTAAGTTGCAGTATTAAGTTAAAAATCTAGATTAAAAGAGATTGTGATATTAGACACTGGCATAATGTGGAACAAAAAAGGCACAAAGATAAGAAAGAAAAAGGAGGAAGGTATGAGAGGTAAGTAAGTACACATGTTAAAATAAAATAAAAGTAAAATCAAATCAGAAGGTAGAAATTAATAACACTGGATATTTTTTTGTCGGTCACGTCAACATGACTTCACCTCGCCTGATGGTAAGCTAAAGGCAAAGTCTCTGGAATGGGAGTCACCATTGCAAACACCGATAGTGCCACAATGGTAACTCCTTCACGCCCCGCTTAAAGGACCCGAGACTGTAATTCGACGGTTAAAAGGCGAATTGATTCAAGCGCCATTTTGAGAACTTTACAGGAGAGCATTTTAAAGTTTATTTTTTAAGAAAAAAAATCACTGTTCCTAAAGTATTTAATAAAAATGAAAAAATCGCCCCAATTAAGAAGCGGTATATTTTTTGCTATTTTATGATTATATTATAACTAATAAAAGGTGTTTTTGAAGCAAGTTAGATGTAACTTGAGCCATTTTGCACAATTCTTTGATCAGGGCAGAAAGGTCTATATACACGATAACGATTTATGTATTCAAAGCAAAATAGTTTATGTGTTCCTTGCTTCTTGAACAGATCAAGGATAAATGATTTAAATCACTTACCCATTTGTCAACTGTTCATGGATACATGATTTAAATCACTTACCTATTTGTCAACTGTTCATGAATAAATGAGTTAAACCACTCACCTAGTTGTAACTGTCCTAGGAGGAATGACTCAAATTACACAGTATTATAATAACTATTCATAGCAAATTGTTTTAATTGCAAGATTTATTTGAATCTGAATTGAGGAAAATAGCTTAAAGGTAATAAAATAAATTTCACGATGTAGGGAAAGCGAATTAAATGACACATCAATTTTGAGAAAAGTTACTTAAATAGATAAAATTGGTGCACTTTTAAGAACATGAGACTTTTAAAATCGATTTTGTAAAACGTAACAAAGAAAACAACGCTTTACGAATCAACTTTTGTTTTATTTATTCATTTACGTAAAATTAAGTAGGTATCTATAAATATAGGTGACATTTATAACCGCTAATAATCAGTCTTCAAATATATTTTTTTATATAGGACACGTCAAAATGACTTTACCTCGCATGATGGTAAGCTAAAGGCAAAGTCTCAGGACTGGGGTCACCACTACATACAGCGGTAGTGCTACATTGGCGGCCCTCAGCTTGACGGTCCCATCAAATGCTTTTTCACCGCCCGTTTAAAGGCCCCAGGGCTATAGGAGGAAGGAAACACATGCGCTGGTAAAGAATTCCAAGTCTTTAAAAGAGGCACCGAACCGCTTGATTCTTGATGAAATTGATTCCACTGTGTGAGGGCGATACCTCAGCCTGACACGTGTAGTTCTGTATAGGAAAGGAGAGGGTGGGACTAATTGGAAGAGCTCATCAGAACACTCGCCATGGTAGAGCCGGTAAAAAACTGCCAAAGATGCAATACGTAGCTGTAGAGGCTCGAGGGTGTTCGTAACCTCAGAACTCCCAATAATACGGACTTAACGTCGCTGCAGTCTGTCGAGAGCATCTAATAAGTACTGTGCAGAGCCATCCCAGAGATGAGCACAGCACTGAGGTGACGGCTATGGGCCGATAATTGTCTAGCTCGGACCGGTCCCCTTTCTTGGGGATCGGCTGTACATTTGCCTCTTTCTAAGCGGGCGGCACTGTACCCGAGGTGTAAGATATGCGGTACAGACGCGTAGGCATTGGAGACAACTCTGCTGCACAATTATGTAGAACCACCGCAGGAACACCATCGAGACCATTAGCTTTCCGGACTGCATCGAATCGAATCGAACATCGCGTTGCCTGATATGAATATCAGGCATTGCGTGGTCACAAGTGGGCAGTGTCGGTGGCTGCATGCCGCAATCATCGATTTGGAAATTAGTCGTTAAGAGATTATTATAAATATAATGAGATGCGAACGTAAGCTCGATGAGTTCTAGCCAACAAAGCAAGCCGGGTTTCGAAAAAGCTACGGCACCGTGGACCACATTCATACTGTTCGGCAGATTGTGCAAAAGACCGAGGAGTACAATCAGCCGCTGAGTATGGCTTTTGTGGACTACGAGAAAGCCTTCGACTCCATCGAGACCTGGGCAGTTCTGGATGCTCTGCAATGGTGCCGCGTCGACTGGCGTTATATCGAGGTGATGAGATGTCTGTATGATACTGCCACCATGTCCGTCCAGCTTCAAGACCAGAAGACGAACCGTATTGCACTACAGCACGGAGTACGACAGGGGGATGTCATATCGGGTGCGGGCCGGAACCTCCACGTGGTGCACCTGGGCAACGGAGGCGAGCAGCGCCTCCCACTCGCCACGGGAGACGCTGCTGCCTGCGGCCAATCCAGCCGGGGTGGGAGTGGCCCTCTAGAGGGCTGCTCCGAGGCTCTCCACGTGTCCCTCTGACTAACAGATGGCACAGTGGGGAGCGAGCGGGGGGCGAGCTGATTGTCTGCGCGCCGACGGTTGGGTGACAGGACGGCCTCCTGTCACCCTACACCCCACCGTCAGCGAAGTGGCGCGATGCTCGCCCCACCCCCCCTTTCGGGGGGTCGAGGGGGCCATCTTAAAACCGTAGATGGCCCGGGGTCAGCTGGGGTGCGAGGGATATGCCCATTGGGTAACCTTACACCCCGGTTACTAAGGCCCGAGACGGCGTGCGGTTTTAGTCGGTTCGATCCCGACATAACCACCCCCGATGGCCGACGGGGGTGGTATCCATTGGGATTTCCGCACGATAAAAAAAAAAAAAGGGGGATGTCATATCCCCTAAACTATTCACTAACGCACTGGAGGACGTCTTTGAGACATTGGATTGGACTGGACGGGGAATTAAAACATAAACGGGAGTAACGCATCTCACACCATCGGTTCGTCGACGACATTGTCATAGTTGTGGAGTCGCTGGAGCAGCTGGGCGAGATGCTGCACAGCCTAAATGGAGCCTCTCGATGTATCGGTCTCAGCATGAACTTGGACAAAACCAAGATTATGTTCAACGAAAATGTCAGCCTGGACCGATCGACGTCGAAGGGATGACACTCGAAGTTGTTCAGAAATAAGTCTACCTTGGGCAAGTCAATCAAGCTTGGTAGAAACAACTTCGAGAAAGAAGTCGCCCGAAGGATCCTGTTAGGTTGGGCAGCATTTGTCAAACTGCGTCGAGTTTTCTCCTCACCCTTACCGCAATGCCTCAAATCGAAGGTCTACAACCAGTGCGTCCTACCAGTCATGACTTACGGTGCCGAAACGTGTACACTGATTGTGGGGCTAGTCCACAAATTTAAAGACGTGCAGCGGGCCATGAAGCGAGCTACGCTTGGAATTTCTTTGAAGCACAAAATTCGCAATGAGGTCATCTGACAAAGAACTAAAGTTACCGACATAGCAAGCAGAATAAGCAAGCTGAAATGGCAATCAGCTGGCCACATCTGTCGAAGGACCGATGGCTGTTGGAGCAAACGAGTCCTAGAGTGGAGACCACGAGTCGGCAAACAGAAGGTGGGACGCCCCCCAGCCACATGGACCGATGACCTGAAAAGGGTAGCTGGGATGGACTGGATGCGGAAGGCGGAGATTCGGGTGGATGGCGTACATTGGAAGAGGCCTATGTCCAGCAGTGGACGTCGACAGGCTAATTGATTGATTGATAATGAGATATTAATAATTTCAATAAAATCAATAAAAGTACCCTATAGGAAATAAGTGTGATTCGCGCACGAACCGCAAGGAATTGAAATCCAACTTATTCTGGCATCACGTAGTAGACTAAATTGACCTCGAATCCCCGCGCGACACTCGTATTAAGGGTCCAAGTGCCTACCCGCGTTGCCATTTTATTGCGAGGTGAAAGAAGTAAACTGATTTAAGTATGCCATAAGTTTAATTATTAAATCAATATAAAGGAATGAAACGTACAGATATTTATTTTATGCATAGAGAAAACTGTTCTAAATGGCATAAACACTAAAAATCGGTCAAGGATAATTAGCACAAGTCATATACTTCCATTATACTTATTCAGGCAAGATTGATTCAAGCGACAGAGATAATGTTCAAATGTTCAAGGCAAAATGATTTAAGTTGCATGACATCAATAAATCTGGTTGAAGCAAAATGAATTAACATCCACGTTAAATTATTTAAGATCAAGTAAAACCAATTCAAACGGCAAAACCATTTTATTCCATCCAGGGATTAATGGTTTAAACTACAGATAGTAAGAAAAAACATTTTTTTTGATGGGTCTATATACATGCTTTGAAAAAATCAACCAAAATTGCTACACTTGATACCTCGTAAATAGAAAAGATACCCAAATTCATAATGGAGCCAAGCGCCAAAAAAGTGCTCAGATTAACCTCAAACCCGGCTCAAAAGACGCGGAAAAATTCCACGATTCCAATGATGTATATAACTCAATATCGCCCAAGATGGCGCTTGAATCAATTCGCCTTTTAACCGTCGGTATGAGGAAGGAAGCTGTGCTAAGTCTATCATGACGATTTAGTTAGATTTTACCAAATAAAGTTACATAATCTCAAAGTGATCGTCTTACCTCTCAGCACGTGCACAGACACCGCAGAAGCTGCAACATCTGCGAGAGAGCACGTGTAATTGCCCGAGTCTTTTCTGTTTGCATTCGCTATGTAGAGCCGGGATAGAGCACCGTTTGATGTTGCTTCTGTCTTCACGCTGCGGAAGCAAAAAGAAAATTAGCTAAATGACACTTCATTATTAGCGCACCTTACGTATGTATATTTTAAACTAGCGGCCCGAGACCCAGCAAAAATATAGCCTATGACACTCACGAATGGCTTTCTATTGGTGAAAGAATTTTTAAAATCGGTTCAGTAGATCCCGAGATTACCCCTTACAATTTAACAAATATACAAACACACAAACTTTACCTCTTTATAATGTTAGTATAGCTGACGTAGGTATTCGATAAGAAAAGATTTTCCAAAATACTACCCCTAACATGTTACGCACACTGGGTGACAGATGACAGCGACAACTCGGCGTCTAGACGCGACGACAGGCTGCAGCTGAGAATTTCATATATTTTGTTCTAAGCTCCGCACACTTGGCGTCAGAGACTACGACAATCTAAAGGAGTCGCCGCGTCTCTTGGCGCTATGAAATTGTCGGCCGCAGCCTGTCGTCGCGTCTAGACGCCGAGCTGTCGCTGTCACCTGTCGCCAAGTATGCGCCTAGGGTTAGGGATGAAAAAGGGGATCATTTTGGTTAAATTTGTATGAGACAACGCGATTTCTTGGTCTAATCTATTTCAAATTTTGCATAAACATTCTCTAAAATTTTAGTGAATAACAAAAAACATGCATTGTGGCCTATCAATTCAATTCATGTCACAAACTCTCCAATTTTATTTACACAATTTATTTTTAAAATTGACAGACAGGTTGAAAAATATTCTTCTGCGCCAAACAGAGTGGTATTTCAACAATCGTAAAATGTCAATCACTTAAAAAAAAAACAAATGAATGAAACGTTTTAGAAATTTATTCTCTTCTCGTTGAATTATTTTTCTTGGAATATACCTACGAGTACTAGCCATTAGCAAATTGTATTTGTACATGGAATGGACGGTGTGCTTATTTCGAAAACTGAAAACAGTTGCAAGTTTTAGACAAGTCTTGATATTTTTTTATTTTACGTGTGATTGGGTAAAAAACACCCGTACGTCCATTCAAACATAGTACAAATAGTTAGATAACAGTTGACAAACTATATGAGGCAACTTTGTACCTATACTTCTTAAATACCGAAACGTGCCATGATTACAGTTCATAAGAGCCATAAATGCTGTCTACAAGATTATTACATCAACCACATAGTACTCAAGATTCGCATTACATCACAGATTTGAAGCTTAATATATTCTCCAAATCCCTGTGAGTATATAGGTACAGAGTAACAGCGTATCTTAACGTGAATAGCAAACCTAATTATAGGGAATACGCTTTGGCGCAGCGGAGCGGGCTTAAAAATGTTGAATGTCACAGGGACGGCTTTTCACTCTTTTTTTACTTTTAGATTCTGACTTTTAACTAATATTATTAATACTAAGGTTAGTATGTATTTTTGTTTGTTTATTACATCAATGACTTTGAATAAGAAAACATTATGAAGAAAATGACATAGGGTGTCCTATAAAAAGTGATGGTAGCTAAATGAATAAGGACGCGATCTCTACTCAGAGGTACCGAGTTCGAATACGGCCGGACAGCACCAATTTGAATTTCGCTTTGTGGAATTTATATGTGCAAATTACATGATTTACCATCTGTTGACAGTGAAGGAAAACATCGTAAGGAAACCCACATGTTCTAGAAGAAATTCTAAGGGCATGTTCGATCCTCCAACCCGCATTAGGCCAGCGTGTGTGTATTAAGGCCTAAACCCTCTCAGCTCTCTCGTTAGCGGGAAGGAGACCCGTGCCCAGCAGTGGGACATAAATGGGTTGCTATTTAGTCCTATAAAAAATTATACTTTGGGAAGCATGAGCCGATTATCAATAAATAAATAGAAAAGTAAAAAACAAATAAACATTGAGCGTAAAATGATACTTAAGAATCCCACCAAGATCTTTGGCTCCCAAGCCAATCTCATATGCAACTCAGTGAGAACTAGAAGAGTTTTGGATGCAATCGGGATAAACACTCGCATGATAAGTTCTATTGAAGTAAAGTCGAAGGCAAGAATTAAGGGTTTATTCCAACTAGTCCTACTAACAGTTCGATCATCGGACAGTTTGGACAAAAAAAATCCAAGTAGTTAGATTGTTTGACAATCGAACTGTTTGGAAAAAAATGTTCCAAATAGTAAGTGGGTATATCACTGATTGAGCTGATTTCTTCTCCATTCCTATACAGAACAACACGTGCAAGGCTGAGATACCACCCTCATATGGTGCAAACAATTCCATCAAGAACCAAGCGGTTCGGTGCCTCTTTCCTTTGCCGCACCATCAAAACCTGGAATTCTTTACCAGCTCACGTGTTTCCTTCCTCATACAGTCCCGGGTCCTTTAAGCGGGGCGTGAAAAAGCATTTGATGAGGCCGTCAAGCTGAGAGCCACCATTTTGGCACTATCGGTGTTTGCAATGGTGACTCCCATTCTAGAGACTTTGCCTCAGCTTACCATCAGGCGAGGTGAAGTCATGTTGACGTGACCGACATAAAAAAAAATTATTCTTATAAATACCTACCATGTCTCAATTCTTTTGCGTACAAAAAAAAACACTTTTTTTTACCACTTAGGGGTCAAACAAGCGCACGGCCCACCTGATGGGAAGCGGTCACCGTGGCCTATGGACGTGTGCAATACCAGGGACGTCACACTTGCGCTGCTGACCATTTTTATCCAATATTCTACTTAATCGACTCCGCTCCGCTTAGCTACAACTACATCCTTACTCCGTAATGAATATTGTCTTGCTCCATACATCTGTCAATGTGTGTACCCTGTCAACTTGAAGAGTTATTCAGTAATTGATTACAAACTGTGTTTGATGTGTGATTGAGTATAATATTGAAGTAGTCAGTCAAACGAATATTAAAAGTGCCTAGTTCATTACGTAGTTAATTAAACATCTGTCACATAATATACCTACTATAGTAAAATTGGAAAGTGATGTGTTTTCACATTGGAAATATTTAAAAAAATACTTGGATTATAAAAGATACTGAACATAAAAATAAATAAATTTACGCTACCTAATTTGAAATTTAAAAAGTTATTCCGAATAAAAGATGTTAGTCTGTATGTGTTAGAAATTAAAAAAAACTTTTTGGTATCAAAATTTTAATTTACCCAAATAAAAAAAATATTTAAATGAACTTCTAACCCAGACATTTAATAATTAATTTGCAACCCCACAATAAACAGGGGCAGATTTGGCGCAAAGCCACTAAAGGGTTGCTAGAGTAAAATATGTTTGGAAAGGGTCGACGGGAAATTTTACCCAAACAATAGTTTTCTAAGTATTTTCATTGTCTTGAATGCAGAGTGTTATTCCATAGAATTATGTTGTTTTGTGTTGTTTTAGGAAGGGATAAGTACCTTTTGATTTGTATCATAATTAACCCTGGAGCTTGTAGTGGGCTTGTTTAAAAGGGCTGATAAATGTTCGTGACCCAACAATGTGTTTAAGTTGATAATATTATAATCAGACTAGTAATTAATTGTCTGACTTGGTGATGAATAGTGCTGAGTATCGCAACCTATAGTCTCAAGTTCTATACCCAGGTATTAGACTGATTGTACATATTTTTTATACTACTTAGGTAGAAAACAAGCACACGGCCCACCTGATGGGAAGCGGTCACCTTGGCCTATGGACGCGTGCAACACAGGGTGTCACACACGCGCTGCCTACCCTGAAGGATAAGGTGGAGGGCTAAGAAGGGGTGGGGAGGCTAGGAAGGGGAAGGGGAGAGGGGTAGAGGGGTACAGTGAGTTCTGGCTACCCTACTTACCGGCGGGAACACTATTACCCCAGTCGGACAGCTCATTTCGGGAGGGAAATACCGTCGTGTCCTAACTTTTCTGTGGCAGATATACCAGGGATGTGTATAGAGGGTTGGGTTAACAGCCTCTATGGCGTAGCGACTATACGTAGGACGTAGAAGATACGCAAGCATTCCATATTTAAATTCAATCTAACGTCAGGAAGTGGTTGTCTTCTTCTCTCGTGTCAATGTTACCATCGTAGTGTAGTGATTAGTTTCACGGAAATGCCGCTACTCATAGAGATGACCCGAGCAAAAGTATCGCTCTTCGAGAAGGCTCACTACATTCCTATGCTACAAGTGGATCTAATTGGTTCTCCAAGATTTGAACCATACTGACACAATAACAAAAAAATACAGACAAGTAAAATAAAAGCTTATAAAAAGACTAATTTGAATTTCTAATGAAACGCGGCTATTATATACCATTCGTTATTACTTTCTAAATTCTCAAATAAGATAGCATAAGTTTATTCACGATCCAGTTAATAATAGAAACACTCTCAAAGGGGAAGTTACCCCGTGGAGTTTAATTAAAATGTTTAGTCAAGCGGGTGGCTGGATCCATAGCGAGAACCCATAACAATAGCCAACTTGCAACTATGTTATAGTCCCTTTAGAAACAAGAAGATACTTGAATAACATTATAGCAGTCATATGAATAAATATGTTCATGGTAAAGGAGGCGGTGAAGAGCCATCTTTAACCATTTGATAGCCATATAGGATGAAAGAAAGAAAAATATTTAATTCGCACACACACAAATAACAACATTCGGTTAAACACTCCGCCCTACAGAACATCGCGGCCATAATGACCATCGTGTTGTGTTCCCGCCGGTAAGTAGGGTAGCCAGAGCTCAATGTACCCCTCCTCCTTCCATCACTTTTTTGTACAGATACAGCTTGCTACTTCACATTTTATAACAGTATAGATATAAAAAAGCAGTATCTTTAAGAATCGGACCAAAGTATATACACTCCATTTCACACGGAATAAAAGCAAAAGGAAAAACTGTGGCAACAGCTGGACATAATGACGTTGGGAGTCGTAAACGTCTGAGGGAAATTACTGGAGTGCCAGCAGACGGACGGACGACTGACAATCTGACGCAGTGCTATAGAACGCATTCTATACTTATTTTTTTCCACAATAATTATTTTATTTGATTATCCATCGTGTATTCCGGCTGCATTAGATCGTTTATTTGCGTCAGATTGTTTTTAACCGACTTCGAAAAAGGAGGTTTTTAATTCGGATGTCTATTTTACAAGCTTTTATTTAGTTTCAACTGTCCCGTTGTCTTTAATGTCCCATTGTCTGTAAGCAAATCTGGCAAGCCATTTTTCGACCACTTCTGGTTATCCGATTGGGCTGAAATTTGGTATACTTATAACATAATTCTGTTATATATAGACGGAGTTGCTATTTTATTTTTATTAGACAGAAATTTATTCCGAAAAGTTACCATTTAAATTTCGTAAAGATCTGATGACAATAATATCTGATTTGATGGTAATAATGGAAAAAATATTTATTTTCTTTTTTATTATACCACTTAGGTGGTAGACAAGCACATTGCCCACCTGATGGGGAACGGTCACTATGACCTATTTGACGAGTGGACCACCAGGGGCGTTACACTCGCACTGCCGACCCTATAAAAACGCTTCTTGAAGAACTCCATATTGTAGTCGCTAGGAAAAACCTCAGTAGAATAATTCCATTTCTAAGCATACGTTGAATGAAATTTCTTTCTTACCTTACATTGTGCACCGTTGTCATAAAAGGTCAATAGTTTTCAATTAGGTAAAAATACGTTGAAAAATTCTAAGCTCTCGATTTCAATCCGGACATATGCCAAGCTGACTTTATTGAAGTAATTTGGCAAAGAAGCTTATTTACCCAAGCTTTCGTTATTGTCCAAGACTCATAATATGGCGTGATAGCAATCTTGTAATCAGAAATGTGAGGGTAGTAGAAAAAAAATCTCCAAAGAAAATTATTCTGCTTCGGTGGATTGCGTTACAATTTAAATTTGGTTCTTAAACATGATTTGCTACTTCTTGTATTTAATATACCAATTAGGTGACTCATCTAATAGGAAGCGGTCACCGTAACCCATGGATGTGTGCATCATTAGAGGTCTCACACTCGCGTTGCCGACCCTGTAAAAAACTTCTAACGCACTTTTTGAAGAACCCCATATTGTAGACGCTGGGAAAAACCACAATCGATGACTACTATTTTACAAGGTACTCCTGCGAATGTGACACCCCTGGTATTGCACACACGTCCATAGGCCACGGTGACCGCTTCCCATTAGGTGGAACGTGCCAAAATTAATTACAAGACATACTACTGACTCACAAAAAAATAAACAACAAGAAAATCTAATTAAAATGAACGCCAATATCGTTAATCTCCTTACTCATCAACTTGTCTCTTTCATTACAAACACCCAAAAAGACATCCAGCTATCACCAATTTAAATGATACCAACGTTTGCAATTTTCCCCAAATTCTCCTAATCAGACGGATTAAACCGGAGATCGACCCTTTCTTGAACAATCAAAATTCTTCGTTAATTCATCTACCTACAAAATTTATTGGTGCTGTTCGACCAATTAATAAGAAAACATCCCAGGCCGTTAAGTCAAAGTAAATCAATCTACATAATTTGAAATTCAATGTTTGTTGCGTTGCTCTTGAGTTTGTTTTATAAGATTTAAAATGTTTATTTTAAGACGAGGAGAAACTTAAAGGGCTAAAATAAACAAATTTCATCGAAAATATACTTTTATTTATACAACTTTTTTTTTATACTACTTAGGTGGCAGACAAGCACACGGCCCACCTGATGGGAAGCGGTCACCGTGGCCTATGAACGTGTGCAAGACTAAGGGTGTCAGACATGCGCTGCCTACCCTGAAGGGAAGGTGGGAGGGCTGGGAAGGGGTGGGGAGGCTAGGAAGGGATGGGTGGAGGAGGGGTACAGTGAGCTCTGGCTACCCTACTTACCGGCGTGAACACAATACGATGGTTATTATGGCCGCGGTGTTCTGTAGGGCGGAGGTACTACCACAGTCGGACAGCTCATTTCAGACGGAAGATACCGTCGTGTCCTACCTCCTACTTAGAGGCAGACAAGCACATGGCTCACCGGGAAGCGTTCATCGTGGCCTATTAGACGTATGCAACACGCCTTTTCGGGGGCTCGAGAGGGCCACCTTAAAACCGTAGATGGCCCGGGGTCAGCTGGGGTGCGAGGGATATGCCCATTTGGGTAACCTTACACCCCAGCAATTAAGGCCCGAGACGGCGTGCGGTTTTAGTCGGTTTGATCCCGACATAACCACTCCCGATGGCCGACGGGGGTGGTATCCATGGGGATTTCCGCACGATAAAAAAAAGGGGCCGTCTCAGCCTACTGAATGGAAAAAAGGCGTTTGCTACATAGTGGCTGGGTAGTTTGAAACTGTGCGAGCCGATTTGAATGTATAAGCAAGCTGGCCGACTTTAAATGTCGTCGGTTGTATTCTTCGACGCGTTCCGTCCGTTGTTTGTATAGATTTTTTTTGTTTATGATCTCATAATGTAAAATTTAAACCATACAAATTGAGAT
Organism: Lithosia quadra; assembly: GCA_963576445.1. Classification (NCBI taxonomy): domain Eukaryota; kingdom Metazoa; phylum Arthropoda; class Insecta; order Lepidoptera; family Erebidae; genus Lithosia; species Lithosia quadra. The sequence goes on along the minus strand of OY754899.1, from coordinate 3,002,337 downwards.
TGAGATCATAAGATGTCAAACTGAATATTTTGAGACGAGAAGTAATAAGGAAAAGTACCATTCCCTTTTGAGCAAGAAACATTTGATTGTCACTGGTCTTTAATATTGTATATTACAAATAGCTTTTACTGGAAAGTAATACTTTTTCAACAATACGATGAAATATTTGAGAGATAAGTATTTTAAACTAGTTGTGCTCGTGACTTCGCCCTCTAGGAATTCTATTATTATTATTTTTTTGTTGTGGTGAAACCTAATTCTTTTTCTATTATAAACGTATGCCGCGGTGCCTAGTGGTCAGGGTAATGGACTGCTGAGAAGAGGTCTCGGGTTCGATTTCAGGTTCACCATAGCACACACCAATGACTTTTCGATGCTTTTCGAAGTTATGTGTGTATTTATCGCGGGTTTATAAGTGCCCGGTTAATGACAATAGGCTCGCCACCTATTACATTGGGACCTAAACATAAACTGGCGAAATGTGGGTGCCAGCACCTCGGCCTACCCCTTCGGGGATATAGGCGTGAGTTTATGTTATGTTATAAACGTAGCCTATTATTACGCCTTATATTCTTATCTGCCAGCAAAAATCCCGTCAAACTCAGCCAATCCAAATGTAAAAAACTGCCATGTTGTTATTATGTATGTATTCATACACTACACTTACATTTATTTACCTAGTACTTACTATTTTGATAAACTAACACTTCAATTTTATTTATTTCTATAGATATAAAATTCATGAATTTTCACAAGTAACTTAGCTTGGCACGTCCCTTTAAAATGTTTATGAGCATTTTAATAAAGCAACACGGGCTTAGATCAGATCACAAAATCTCAATGAGATGGCGCCCTCGGGTTTGGGAACCACGTGGTTCCCGTCATGCCCCCGGAATAGGGGGGGGGGGGGAGGCGCTTTCGCGTATGTAAATACTGTGTTCAGAAGCCGTGATAGCCTCAAAACAATTATTACCCTTTCATATTTCATAACAAATATATTATGACAAATTGTTTTAATGATTGTAGTAGCTTTGAAATCGTATTTATAATATTTGACTAAACCTGTTGACAATCTAGCTTGTACCGATTAAATATGGCTGCCATAAATCAGACAAGTTAATGCTTTTAAAACAATAATAATTATTATGTATCTGTTTTGTCATCGTATAATTATTTGTAGATTGAACGAAACCTATCGATGCAATGGTTGGATATAACAGAAATAAACGCTATGAAATATTATGTCCAGTTGTAATACATCTTAATATATATAAATCTCGTGTCACAATGTTTGTTCTCAATGGACTCCTAAACCACTTAACCGATTATAATAAAATTCGCACACCATGTGCAGTTCGATCCAACTTGAGAGATAGGATAGTTTTTGAAACGGATTTCGACATCCACGCGGGCGGAGCCGCGGGCAACAGCTAGTAGTACTATAATATAGTAGTAGAAGCATCTATTACTATTATTATGTAACTGTAAATGGGCTGTGTCTATACATTGAAGATATTTTAAAAAAAGCTTGGATTATGTTATACTAGCTGTTGCCTGCGACTCCACCCGCGTGGATTTCGAATTCCTTAATTTTTTGAAAACAAATTATAGCCTATGTGACTCCCAGATATTGTAGCTTTCTATAGGTGAAAGAATTATTGAAATCGGTCCAGTAGTTTCGGAGCCTATTCGAGACAAACAAACAATGAAACCTTTCCTCTTAATAATATTAGTATAGATGAACGATTCTAAAGAGATTTTTTTTTTGTTTTCTTGTCTGTTTGTTCGCAATGGACGCAAAACATACTATACGGATATTGATGCGGCTTCATTTTTTCGAATAGGCTGGGTAAATTAGCTGTTGTTGCTGTTGTGTAAAAAATGTTAGGTAATATATAGTCAGATTAGTGAAGGTCGATTTCCACCGGGTCTTAGACCATATACAAATACCGCCCTACAGAAGACCGCGGCCATAATAACCATCGTGTTGTGTTCCCGCTGGTAAGTAGGGTAGCCAGAACTCACTGTACCCCTCCTCCTCCCCGCCCCTTCCTAGCCTCCCTACCCTTTCCTACCCCACCCTTTCCCTTCAGGGTCAGCAGCGTGTGGGTAACACCCTTGGTGTAGCACACTATGTACGTGTGCATTTCACATTTATATAATTAGTACCTACTTAGTATTAATAGACACGCTTTTAGATTTAATAAAATAAAATTTGCGTGGCCTACAAAGCCTTTGTTATTGCAAAATGAAAGATTATAATCAAGATACGCTGAATTAACTGCAGACAAGCTTCAGACAGTTTGATGTTTTTTGTCTTAATTCTAAACGAGATAGACATTGTCTACAGGCTAGAGTATTTAAGACCAAGCGAACTGTAACGAGACAAAACTGAATTACTGAAGAATGTAAATGAAATACTGGTATCTATGCCAGTACGATGTTAATTTTTTTTTATACCTACTACTGAGGTGGCACTCAAGCACACGGCCCACCTGATGGGAAGCGGTCACCGTAGCCTATGAACGTGTGCAACATCAGGAGTGTCATACTTGCGCTGCCGACCCTGGAGGCGAAGGGTTGGGGAGTTTGGGGGTTGGGTATTTGGGGAAGTGGGGGTGGGAGCTCTGGCTACCCTACTTACCACCGGGAACACAACACAATAGTCATTACGGCCGTGGTGTTCTGTAGAACGGAGGTACTACCCCAGTCGGACAGCTCAATTCGGTCGGGAGATGCCGTAGTGTCCTCCTTAAACTTTTAACCTGACCTGATTTCAGTGCCCCAATAATTTGATCTGTATATTTATGTTCTGCGAGGTCGACCCCAACTTGACCCTCATCTTCAGCAAATAAGGAGACATAAAATGTACTCACCTCACACCACCCCGCTTAGTATCATAGTTGAGCAATCTCGAGCCATGCTTCCAGTTGACCTGTCTCGTCGGCTGAGGCACCTCACTTACGACACATCTAAGCTCAATGATAGAGCCTTCTTTGTAGAACTTGTCCTGGAGAGGCCGGCCACGTTCATCCACTATCTCCACTTTTGGCACTGTGGACAACACACTAAGGTTAGTGTTTATGAAAGGTTCGTTCGAAAATTTATCAGAGATTAGATTTCATTAATGACAGTAGGTAACATAAAAATTACCTTCAGCCATCATGTTATGGAATGAAAAGTTATGTATGCCTATTATACTCAACACAAAATAAAAGGCCCGTTTTGACGTTTGTCCTCGTGGCGTAACTAGTTATGTAGCTACACGATTCGGTATTCGATACTCAGGATGAATTGAATCCAGTTTGTATGGAGATTTAATCGATTTGAATATGTATGTAAACTGCATTGGATTAGAGTTCTGATTAGAAAAATTAGCTTAACCTTTGATTTTGTAGGTATTTTAAAACAATATAATGTTATTAAAGGTCAATTTACTTATATTTAATATTTTTGTTACAATAACATTCACTCAATCACAAAAACAACAAGAATAATTAAATCAGTCTTCAGAATCTAAACACAAGTATTTAAATAAATAAAAATCAAAGTACGCGTCGGGCTGGAAAAAAAATATCTCACTCGATATTTTCTTTCCTTAACTGATTATTAATAGTCTGTGGACTACATAAAAAAATCGTTATGCACAGCACTTAGCCGAATGGGCGGTACCTGTCAATAAAAAATGTAATTACCTTTAGAACATTTAACTGATATAAAATTAAGAACTTCATGGGCACGAACTGTCAAAGTGGGCCTTTTATTTTGTGACAACTATAGGTAACCTTACACCCCGGTAATTAAGACCCAAGACGGCGTGCGTTTTTAGTCGGTTCGATCCCAAAATAACCACTCCCGATGGCCGACGAGGGTGGTATCCCTGTGGATTTCCGCAGAATAAAAAAAGGGTTGGCAACTCAAGTGTGACGTGACGCCCGCCCCTGGTGTTGCACACGTCCATAGGCCACGGTGACCGCTTTCCATCAGGTGGACCATGTGCTGCCACCTATGTGGTTAGTCCTACTTTTATTGGTTAATCTTTGGTGGTCTTTATATGCAAACAGTACGCAAAATAGACGTATTAATTTTTATATTGAAGTACCTATAAAGAAAACTTCATCTATTTAAGATTCGATATTTATTTTACAACACAGAATACAACCGCCAAATTTTATGTATCTACCCGCAAAACAGCAGATCCAAAATCTTTTATTCACATACATATAGCTTCATTTGCCACACATCAGTATTCTGCTAGTAGTATGACACAAATAAATAACATATACTCTAGATAAATGTAGCAAAATTGCTGAAAGCTAACCGAAAAGTATACTATTATACAAACAGATACGGGTGTGCTTTTGTGAATCGACAAATAGTCCGATAGAATCGTGAACGTGTAAAACCTGCAGACGGACCACGCTGAAAACGTGACCGTGACGTCAATATGACTTCACCTCACCTGATGGTAAGCTAAAGTTAAAGCCTCTGGAATGGGAGTCATCATTACAAACACCGCGTATAATGGTGGTTAGATATGAAAATCAGGTTCTAAATTTTCAGAGAACTATACCGGAATCTAGCTTTAGGTACCTATACCAAGATATTTCCTGTAACTTTTCTTCCCTTCGTACCATCCATTCTCTGAACCTTTTTCCCAACTCAGTTGGGGTCAGCTTTACAGTCTAACTGTGATGCGGCTGAATTTCGATATTTTCCGTGGAGCGACTGCCATCTGACCTTCACAACCAATGGTCATGATGACCAATGGCGATATCAAAGTTCCAAGTTAGACTGATTGGACTTTTGAGGGCTCCAACTACCCGTAACGACAGCCATAGATGTTTGTATGGTAACCGGGACCGACGGCTTAACGTGCTCTCCGAGGCACTAATAAACCTGCGATAAATAGGGTCCGTAGACTTAATTTAACTTCGAAAAGCATCGAAAAGTCATTGGTGTGTGCCATGGTGAACCTGGGATCGAACCCGAGACCTCATCTCAGCAGTCCATTACCCAAACCACTAGGCTATCGCGGTTTTCTTCCCTTCGTACATTTTAGCATAATATAAATCGTTAAGCAATTTATCTTTTAAAAGTGTGGAGTATCGGAAAAAACATTTTCAGCGTCCTCATTATAAATGTACTTCACGATATTGACTTACATGAGGCGCACATGAATTATAATCAGCATACAGGCTGGAATATTAATATATATAATATTACTATTAATACTATATATATATTACTATACTATATAATATACTATAGAATATTACTGTTTGAACCGGTGGTTGAGAACCCTAGCATCCGACGCATGCGCAATGGTTTCAAAGCGTCATACAGCTGGCAATCGCTATCCTCGTCTGACTAGTGAGGCTACGCGCTAGCTCTCGTTCACTCTATCTTAAATATTTACCATCTTTAACAGCCAGCAACCCTTATTTGCAGCCAGATTTAATTAGGCAACCGTATATTATAGTAAACAGAAAAAAAATAGCTTTAATTTGATGTAAAAATAATAAATGTCCATTATGATTGCATAAATGTATCAAAATCATACCTGTTTACACCTGGCTGCGAAGAGGTACGGCGAAGTGCGCAACGGCAACCGTGATTTTTCAGAGTCCTTTTGTGTATTGCCGTGACGTGGATGATATTTTATTTAAAAACCATGTGATGGATTTTTTTTCCGAAAAATGAATTAGCAAAAATTGAATTAAGCATATAGCGGCCACATTGTGATAGGCAACCTAGTAAATAAATGTTCTCCTAATCATAAATATGCGTAAAATTTGGTTCTTACCAAATATTCGATTCATGCATGATTTTGCAGTGGGATCTTAGTCTATAAGTAGCCGCATTGTACTGACGTTTTTAAACACATGAGTATATTCACAACTGTAGACACGTATTTACTAGCCTGCAGCTGATGCCCACGGCTCCGAAATCGGATAGCCGTTATTGTTCATTAAACAGTTTTATTTAACTCGACCTGTTGGTTTTGATCAAATCAAGTTGTCTGATATTTGGCAGAAGTCTTTAGTTCTGACGACAAAACAATTTAAAACTGTTTAACTTAAAATAGATTTAGATAATTTATTTTGTCATATCTCCGGTTATCGGAACAATATCTTTCTAATAGAAAATAAACACATTAAAATCCGTTCTTTAGTTTTTGTGTCCATCGCGAACAAAGGGACAAAGAGATAAGAATTCGAAAAAAAATTGTGTTCAGAATCATTCATTTAAAATAACAGCTGAAACAATTTTTGCAGGACTTTCACTAGTAGATAGCTATAAATGTCACAAAGCGTAACTTAAGTAGTCTACTACATAAGTTCAAAAAAAAGAATTTAAGAATCGATGCATGACAATTAAACCCCAGATCCAAGTCACAGGCACAGTTGATATAGTTTGATTCCCCCCCCCCCCTCCTTTCCGTGGGTCTTAGCACCCTGGCGTCAGAAGACCCTAGACGTCGTGCAGTTTTAGTCAGTAAGAGTCCGACATAACCTGTATTTCTGCACGAAAAAAAAGGGCATAAACCCAATTAAAATAATTCGGGGTAACTCGACACCGAGTGCCGAGTTTTCAAGTGGTGAGCTGACGAATAAGTCCATAACTGGGCAGAGCAAGTATTATATAATCTAACTACAGAAACTTTCTACAGCCTCCACAACCTATTACATATAAGTTCGTATCTTCCTCTATCGATCCGTTCTTTTGTACTGACGCAGGTTAAGCTTCGTTGAGCACATTTTGATCGACTGAACGCACACCTCGCCTCGTCTCGTTAGAACGCCAATTGTCATTGGCAGTTAAAAGAAAAGGGACTTTTACAGATTTCACTGTTTCGGAAAAGGAGACGAAATCAAATTGAAGTAATTAGTACGCTAACTTAGTACTAGGTATAGATGTTTTATTTTACAAAGGCGGTTTAGCTTTCATTGTAGTAAAACATTATATGCACATTGCTTTTAAAAATAAATTACTTGCAATGCAATTATTGTATTATGAATTTCTTTTGACGTGACATGAACTTTTGCACACACATGTACGCGTATTTACAAGACACAGATACTACTATTTAATTAAATTAAATTAAATTATCACATATTTATGTAACTTATAAAAACTGAAGTTTTCCTGCTTTTTCCAAAAAAATTATAAGTTCATACATATTGAATATTCATATTTAGTTCTAGTATGTTACACCTTAAAGTGTACATTAAATGACAATTTATTAATGCATGTTTTTGATGTAAGTGTTAAACGTATTAACTACTGGTTGTCCAAATAAAAAAAAAAAAAAAAGAATCAATACCTACTATAAGTAGCTAACCGGGTTAACAAAGATTTTGTTGAACGAAAATTCTTTTTTACCCTTTTCACGACAAGGCTCAAACGTAACAATCCCAGTGAAATTCAAATTCATTATAATTCAAGTTGATTTAGGTCTTACCTTTAATTTTTCATCCATATCAGTACAACGCAGGGAAACTCTTGCGTACTTTAAGTCGGAATCCTCGAAATCACTGCCTGAAGTACCTCTTGGCAAACAATACTGAGTCTTGGTGACAGCGAAACGTGTAATGGAACGCAAAGGAGGGATTATCTTGAACGTTCCCGTATCAATTCCGGTGTACTTTGTGAGATTGCATGACGCTGTGTTTAAGTTTTATTTAAGATTTTGCTGGCGTACAGAAGAGTTTTAATACTTCTATTGTGACAATCTCGCTTAGAATGGCTTCAAACATTGCTAACTAGATTGTGGAATTAAAGTAAAAAGTTTAAAAAATTCGTCGTGACATTCTTTAAGCTGCTTGTTCAGGCACAAAGTACGTCACAGCAATTTCTTTTCGTGATACGTCGATTCTGCTTGTGTAGTCTCGTGTCCGAAGTTTTTTAAAATCACAGGGGTAGTACTACTGTACATACAGTCACCTATTATTCTAAGTTAGTGATCAGCATAGTAGGTATGTTGAATAATAAATAGCTCTATGATGTTTACAAAAATAATTTTCACATCAATTTTATTTATTGATTTCTTTTAAGATGCAAAATCGTTTGTAAACGTATTAGTGTTCAGCAACTTCTAAGTAAGACAAATAAACATACAAATAGCCGCACGAACAAATAAATAAACAAACGAACACCAAACCTTTGTGCTTTGTTCTGACTATGAAGGTTATTGAAAACTTTCCGAAAATTCATTTTCCAAGAAACATTTCATAAAACCTTTTCAAAGGCAATCTTATCAATATTGCACGGGTAACATAACTGCTGCATATATTAAAATATTCATTGTTTTCCAAATTTTCTATGCATGAGAACGTTTCGCGAGTGTAACGTTGATGTATTTACTAACCACCGTTCAACATTCTTTGTGCGAAATGTGTGATCTTTTCACAATTTATTGTACGTATTTTTTTGCGTCAAACCCTGTAGGATTCGAACTTTTGTTTTTGAGAGATTTTTTGTTGTTTATTTTTTTGTTCAAAAGTTTACAGTGCGGCAAGCTGATGAAATATGTAAGACAGATACAAATGGCGGGCCTATCCCAGGGGATAGGTTTAAGTTAGACGATAAACAAGTTTGGAAATGAACTGCTTACTATGTTAATGAAACAAAACATTGTAATATGATGAAGTAAACATGATCTATATCTATACTCTATACTAATATTATAAAGAGGTAAAGTTTGTGAGTTTGTGAGGTTGTAGGAGGTAATCTCTGGATGTACTGATCCCATTTTAAAAATTCTTTTACCAATAGAAAGCCACGTCATTTATGAGTGTCATAGGCTATATTTTATTGGAAAATAATACAGACCCCTACTAAAACTAAAATAATGTAAACCAAGGTATGAAAAAACTTGCCATAAAATGTACTTTATCGCATGCGCTGCGGCAACTATGAATGTTATAACAAAAAAATGTTGTACAATATTAAAACCGCATTTTCAAGCCCCTATAATTATTGTAGTGTGCATATTTCTTACTGTGCGGCACACTGGGCAAACACAAGAGAAAAAGAATAGAAGCCATTAAAAAACGTAATAGTTTTAATCAACTCTCAGGCGATAAGCAGATGGAGGCGCGGGACGGTCAATATGACCGCGACGCACTCTTATTATTACTAACATTAGATCGCATTTAGTATAGTATAGTATAGTATAGTATATTTTTGACATTTTCAATTATTTTATTGTTTAACTTCGGTTAAAATTTATTATATTTTTTTTTATATAAGTACCTTTATTTATATTGACACGAGACAAAATGTACATTCGTCCATATTTAGTCTTAAGATATCTATGTATAACCTGCACCCCTAGACAAATGGCAAACGCTTCGTGTCTATTCTAATGCAAAAGAAACTGACGTCTTGGCAATGCCGATTTCAAATTTGGTAGCCAAGTGTATAAAAGCTTTTCGTACGCCCAGTCTAATCATTTTTACGACTACTCTTCGAACTTAGTCTATGGTGTCGTCGGTAAACGACATTTTGACATTGTGTAAGTCTCAGTGGAAGTGCGGTAAATTCAGATTTATACTATCTTACGTATATATGTATATACGTACGTATATACGTAGGTAGGTATTACTAAAGATGTTTACCTGAAATGAAGATTTCAGTTAAACATCTTTAGTTATAGTATCCTTAGATTATTGTTTTAATAATGGAACCGAGGCTGAGAGCTAGTCCAGAACAATTCTCTGCTTTGATTGACTTCATGGAGAGGTATCATTATTATATTTGTATTAGACGTTTAATTTGCCTATACAAATTATTAGGTTCTTATAATAAGTACCTACATTATTGTTACAATACTTGGGATTGTAGATCATGATATAAACAATGACATCACCATCACCAATAATGTTATAGATTTATACTTGACTGTGTTCAAGATATTAATTATTTGCGAAAATTATAGGAATGGGGACCTGTGTAGACCCCAATCAGGTCCCCAAGGACGGGTTAGGCGAGATCTTCTGTGGCAACAAATTGCCAATATATTAAACTCAATTGGTGGTGGCATTCAAAAATCATCCGATAAATGGAAAAAGGTAATAATTTCATTATATTGCTACTTGAATTAAATATATGCTATATTACTAGGTACTTATATTTTGAACTAGCCGCGTCCGTGACTTCGTCCGCGTAGACTTTTTATCTGGATAATAATATATCAATTATATTTACCATTGTTTTAAAATAACTGTTTGCATTTAGGTTTGGGCAGACTTGAAGACAAAATCAAAAAAAAAATATTTAAATCTAAGGCTGGAAGCCAGTGGAACTGGGGGTGGTCCAAGAAGCAGAACTGCTTTAACTCCCTTGGAGGAGAGGGTGGTGGCAGTTATAGGAATATCTGCAGTGGCTGGTCAAGCTGGCATTCAGGAGCAAGGTTTTAATGTTAGTTTTAAGTTAATAAATTGTACAGTCAGCTATTTATACAACAGCTCTTTATATTTTGCCTTTATTATCGCTTTTACAATTAAGTATCTATACAGTGTTAATCAAAATAATGTAAGTACCAAAACATCTACTGTTTCCAGAGAACATCTGATGAACCCGGCTTTGAACCTGGAAGTATTATGGAACTTTCATTGGAAGCTGGAGCGCTTCCAGCTTCCAATGGAAGTTCCAGGCCGCATTCATATATTCCAGACAGCAGCCAAAATAGTAAGCTAAATCAAATTACGTTAATCATTAGTGTCCATAGTTTAATTGATGTTATAATGTAGATTTGTACACAAAAAAAATACAACTAATACATAATACTTACCTACGTATTTACTAAATAATACAATAATTACCTCTCTGTTGCAGTAGCTACGCCAGGAGCATCTACGCCACCTTACCATTATGTACCACGTGTTATTGTGGCTACACCAGCATCGCCCCCATCACCATCATCTGTCTGTCTGTCCGTCCGTCTGTCCGTCTGTCCGTCTGTCCATCAGTCTGTCCGTCCGTATGTCACAGCCACTTTTCTCCAAAACTATAAGGCCTATGCTGTTGAAACTTGGTAAGTAGATGTATTCTGTGAACCGCAATAAGAATTTTACACAAAAATAGAAAACAAGCGTAAAATTTTGGGGGTCCCCATACTAAGAACTTAAACGTTTTTTTTATTTTTTCATCAAACCCATACGTATGGGGTATCTATAGATAGATCTTCAAAAATGCTATTGAGGTTTCTAACATCATTTTTTTGTAAACAGAATAGTTTGCGCGAGAGACACTTCCAAAGTGGCAAAATGTGTGTGTCCCCCTCTAACTTCTAAAATAAGAGAATGATAAATCTAAAAAATATATATAATGTACATTGCCATGCAAACTATCACTGAAAATTGGTTTGAACCAGATCTACTAAGTAGTTTTTTTTTAATACGTCATAACCGCAATTAATTGACATTATTTTTGGTTTAAATATTTCTTGTGAAACTTGTATTATATATTAGCTTGTTTAGCTATCACAAGCCTATATGGGCTCGTATATATTATAGTTACTTGCTGCTACGGAACCCTTCATGGGCGAATCCGACTCACACTTGGCCTGTTTTTTTATTATGTTTTAAATAAAACTTTGAGTATGGAAAATGAAACAGTTTTATTTTTTAATCGGTGGCAATACTTAATTAATTTTACAATCGATCTAGTAAGCAATTAAGTATTGCTCTACCGTGCGTTAGTTCTTCTTGGGTGCTGGGAGCAGACGAGCTAGCCGGAACATCTTCGCCATCATCATGTTGTTCAGCTACATCAATTGGCGGTGGCAGACGAGCTTGTAATGCTATATTATGCAATATGCAACATGCTATTACAATTTTACTGGCAATATGAGGATGGTAATGTAGGGTTCGGTGCTTTAGTAAACATCTCCAACGTGCTTTGAGTAAACCGAAACAACAGGTCAAAATATTATTTTGTCAATTCAAAAAAGTCATCTGTGTTTTATTCCATTTCAAAGTTCTATACCTCAAAAAAAACACCCTATATAAAACTAACCATTTGTACATTTAATGAGTGGTATCCTTTTCTATTAAAAAATAGATGTTCGTCTTGGACTGGTTTGGTGATGGATATATGTGTACAGTCGATACAACCTATAACCCCTGGTAAATTAAATTTTCTATGGAACCTAAAAGAAGTTTATTCAGTATTAGAAGGATATCTAGTTATATAAGTATTAAATCAGATAGATATATATCTATTTGCCTTCAATACCTAATACTTACTCTTGTCTTATTCTCGACCTTTCTTGATGTGTTTGGGGAAATTGAATTTTTTTCAACATAAAATTACTGTTGAGTGCCTCCACAACTTGACTAATACAACGACTTGCAGTTCGTTGTGGCAATTGTTGCGTGACACCCACGATCCTTTGATAAGATCCTGTAGCCAAGAAGCTTAGAGTACACAAGACCTACAAAAGAACAAAAATGATTAAATTTGTTTACCTTACATACCTATATTTTACGCATAATATTGCACGTATTTAATAGAATAAAGTAGATATTAATTTACCTTTACTTCCAAGGGAATCTCTTTAGTTCCTCGCAATGAAGTATTTGTGCGTAAATCCTGACAAAGCATTCTAAAAGTGGTTTTATTGAGTCTAAACCTTTCTATGAATAAGAAATCCGGCATTTCATTTATTCGCTCTAAACATTGTCTCGAGAGATTTCTATTGTGACGCTTAAGCCACACTTCTTCATTATGGGCAGCCCACAACATTCCGAGTGTATGCATTTTATACTTACAAAATTTAATAAAATCGCGTCTTGCGTAAATCCTGCTGTCACACTAGACAAGTAGCAAGCGCTTCGTGTCAATAAAATTCTGGTGCAAAAAAAACTAACGTCTTGGCAATGTCGATTTCAATTTGGTAGCCAAGTGTATAAAAACCTTTCGTGCGTTCAGTCTATTCGTTTTTACAAAAACTCTTCGAACTTAATCTATGGTCGCGTCGGTAATCGTCGTTTTGACATTGTGGAAGTGTGCTACAATGTAAACAATTTTTGGAAACTACGCATAATATCTTTAGTTTTATCTTTTAAATTATGGTTTTTTATGATAAAAACGCTTGAAGAATAAAATACCTTCAGGCAAAATGATCCTTGCAATTAGTAAGCTTTATTATCAGTGGTTATGCTCAGTTTTTATACAAAATTATGGATAAGGAGTTTTAAAGCATTTGGTATTTTATTTACAATGAAATATTGTTAACATCAAGTTATCGAGCTTTGTCCATCATTTAATGGTATCCACATATTCTCTCGATAACATGTTGAGGTTGAGAGTAATTTTATCGCAGCACGTTACACCTCGTGTTATTGCGTCTACATCAGCATCGCCTTCATCACCACCAAAACCACCACTTCCACCTTCGTCTACACCACGAAATAAACGATGGTATGCATCAGCTTCTCCACGATCAAGATAGACCTTGATTTATATACCTACTATGTAATGTTTTCAATTAAACTTCGTTTATACAAAATATTACAGTTTTATTTTTAACAGAAATACACTTTTGAAATAAATATTTGCAATTGCTGAACCATGAATCCAAAAAAAAAAACTTTAGTACATATATTATTACTCATATTTCTCATCATAGCTATTTTCCAGTTGTGGCCAAAGTTGAAACTTTGGATTCCGAGATACACTTATTGTTTTAGATTGATATTTTGGCTTTTCCGAGAGCAACTGCCGTCTGACATTCCAAACCTGAGAGGTAAACCTGCACCAGAGCCTCGTCCTTCGTTTAGCAGGTGCATATTATACATTTTATACAAAATGAATTAAAAAAACGTCTTAATACAATCACAACACTGCCCATTGTATCCATCGGTCATAAAAAATCCGCCATTTTGTAACGTAATCTACAAGGTACAGGCATTCGTCAAGTTGTCGTACGCCAGCACCGTGCGCCAGCCGTATACGTTTGTCAAAAGTACCACTTGGCTACCATTTATACCGTAGACAGAGAAGTATTTGTACGGAGAATAATGTACTTTCCTGACGTTTACTTTTATCGAATAGACTATAATGCCACTTGGCTACCAATTTTAAATTCTATTCGTTGAATTAAATTCAAGACGTAAACATACATCAATCCCATACATTGATTGTTTATTTCTATTATATTCTACCAACGATTGTGGCCCTTGTCTAGGGGTGACAAAAATTTATCCTTCCTTCCTTATCTGCGTTTGCGTTTTCGTGTGCAAGTAGTTGAAAGAGTAGCCTCGTTAGTGCTGGCATACGTCACGTGTCGTACGCCAGCACCGTACGTCAGCCGTATACGTTTGTCAAAAGTGCCACTTGGCTACCATTTATACCGATTTATACGGAGAATAAAGTACTTTCCTGACGTTTAATTTTATCCAATAGACTATAATGCCACTTGGCTACCAATTTTTAATTATATTCGTTGAATGAAATTACAAGACGTAAACATACGTCAATCCCATACATTGTATGTTTATTTCTATTCTATTCTACTAACGTTCATGCCATTTGTCTAGGGGTGCTGACGTCTTAAAATGCAGCAGTGGAGTTTGTTGCGCCGTTTCTTCTCCACTAGCGCCTAGGAAGCGGTGGTAAACTTAGTATTAAGTAGTTTTTGACGTCAAAAAGATGTAATTACGTTACACTATTTTGAAAAATAAAGAAATTGAAATTGAAATTAGCCCGCGTATGTCTGACAAACGACAGGAGCTATTGCGCGGACAAATGCAACCTTATAATCGTACAAATAGATAAGAGTGCGTCGCGGTCATTTTGACCGCCCTGCCCCGCCGTCTGCTTTCAGCCTAAAGAACATCTAAAACCAAGTTTAAAGGGGTTTCCATGGTAACAATTAACGAATATATACCATAATCCTCATTTCATTACATGATCCATTCACAGTGAAGGGTTGATACGGCCCTACAAATTACCAATTTGCAACTATTTATACGTGGCCTTCTATTGGAGCTCCCAGTTTCAATAAGGACTTATCGGAATATCAATCGCATTACAATAACCCTTGTAAAATGAATATTATCACCAATTTGTGATTTAGATGAATAGGTTTAATTGGGATAAGTTTGTTTTATGTTCGATCAGGAAATTGATCTGTCCTTGCATTTAATGAATGATTTAGATCAAAGCTGCTATCTTGTCCAAACTTGGTGGGCCTCTTACTAAAATAGAATTATGATTTTGAATCGTTTGCTGAATAAATTTTTCTTTATTGGAAATTTCGTGGAGATTATCCTAAACAAATATTTTTGGACCCTTGCTCCTTTTGCCGGTAATTAAAATGTAACTATTGATTACAATCAAAATAGGTCACCTCCATTCAGTTATATTTTTTAAATATTGGTCACGACAATATGACTTCACCTCGCCTGATGGTAAGCTAAAGCTAAAATCTCAGGAATGGGGATCTATACGTTAAGCCGTCAGTCCCGTTTGCCAAACGAACATCTATGGCAGTCGTTAAGGTTAGTTGGACAACTAGTCTAATTATAGAACTTCGATATCACCAATGGGTTTAGACGTCAGATGGCGGTCGCTTCACGGAAAATGTCAAAGTACGCCGCTTCGTAGTTAGACTGAAAATTAAGCTAACTCCATATAAATTGGAAAAAGCCTCGGAGGATATGATGATATGAGATTACCATTTATTTTTTTTAATTTGGAATATCGAAGTTCAATTCAGCTTCAAGTTTTTTTTTGTAATGTTGCAATCTTTGAAAAAAATACTAAAACTATATAAGTTCAATTTAAGCGGCTTATTATATAAAATGAGATAAAAAAACAGTAATTTTTCATTTTATGACCACTGAATCTTTATGTTTGCTGAAACATTTTACGAGTAATCATTCTTGTTCGGAACTTCCTCGACTGCTTTAATAAAAAGATTCAATATCTACTATTATTTTTGTTTCATCTTACGATGTTTAATATTTTGTTGTTCTTGTTTACATAGATAAAATACGGGCGTAAATTTTAATGGGATTTGATCTTACAGAGTAACAGAACTTAATAACTTTATGTAAATTTTGTACATAATGTAAAAATAAAATTAATTAAGTACTTAATATTAACGATATCAGGTTTCAAATGTTACAATATTTTATATACAAACCTAATAGAGGTAGGATACGACGGTATCTCCCGTCCAAAATGAGCAGTCCGACTGGGGTAGTACCTCCGCCCTATATAAGACCGCGGCCATAATAACCACCGTGTTATATTCCCGGTGGTAAGGGAGGTTGCCAGTGCTCACTGGAGGGATTCCGTGCGGGATCCGGGAAGATAAAAGTCTTCTACGTTGTCAGCACATTAACTCTCTCATACTCATCTATTCTACCTGTATTATAAAATTATCTACAATAAAAAAATAAAAACAAAAACTATACATTTAAAATTTTTGAAAATATATATAAATATGAACGATTCTGAACACATTTTTTTTTAATTCTTGTCAGTTTCTTTGTCTGTTTATCTGTGTGTTCGTAATAGACGCAAAAACTACTGAAGTGATTTTGATGTTATTTTTTCTATAAAAAAGGTCTTGGTCAAGCTCAAAATCTTCCATAATGTTTGATTGTGATTGGTAGAATAGAATTAGAGATATTATAACCAAAAGTTGCGATAACTGACATTCACTAGAGCAAAACCACTGGTAACGGCTAGTTATCTATCTAAATATATAAAAGAAAGTTGTGTTACTTACACTATTTATAACTCAAGAACGGCTGAACCCATTTAGCTGAAAAATGTTTAGGAGGCAACTTAGATTTAGTAGACGGACATAGGATACTTTTTATCCTGCCACGGGGACGAAGTATGCCACGGGTGAAGCCGCGGTACTCAGCTAGTCTCATATAAACTGAAGCAGAAGAGGGTTGCTTGGAGATAAAATGAAGTTTTTTTTTTTTTCAGCCTGTGACCACGGCCGGTATAACCTGGTCGAAACGTCAGGCATTCCAAAATATACCTATACCATGATCGCGTTAATTCCCGTTTACGTATAATAATGATAAAATGAAGATACGGAGAACTTCGTCTACATTAAATCATGCTGCACCTGTCACGCGAATATCAAATCTGAACTCTGAACGGAGGCACCGACACCGACGTGCCGTACAGTTTGCATATAAAATAGTTCCCGATGTTATTATCTATCCGTTTTCTTACTTGGACATTTTTTTAATCGTTTTTAAGTAGAATCTTTGAGAAATCTGGGTCGTTTCTCTCTAAAATTATAAAGTAGTAGCTGTGTCTGTACATTAGAGATACTTGGGTTATTTACTATTTTCCTTTTGACATAAATTATTGTTGTTTATTATTTCTCTTGCAGTATGACATTACAAATTAATGTATTATCAAGCACAAAAGATTTGTTCATGATTAAATAAATAAATAAAATATGTAATATACTCGTATTATATGCTGAAATGAAAAATTCTGAACACCTAAACTATACTTTTTGAAAATTTAATCTGTTTGTTCGTGATGGACGCAAAAACTACTGGACGGATTTTGAAGCGATTTTTTACTATTAGAAAGATCTTGGTTAATCAATACCGCGGTAGCCTAGTGGGCTGCTGAGACGAGGTCTCGGGTTCGATCCCAGGTTCACCATGGCACACACCGATGACTTTTCGATGCTTTTCGAAGTTATGTGTGTATTTATCGCAAGTTTATTAGTGCCTCGGAGAGCACGTTAAGCCGTCGGTCCCGGTTGCCATACAAACATCTACGGCAGTCGTTACGGGTAGTTGGAGCCCACAAAAGTCCAACCAGTCTAACTTGGAACTTCGATATCGCCATTGGTCATAATGACCATTGGTTGTGGAGGTCAGATGGCAGTCGCTCCACGGAAAATGTCGAAGTTCAGCCGCATCACAGTTAGACTGGAAAGCCGACCCCAACTGAGTTGGGAAAAAGGTTCAGAGAATGATGAGAAAGATCTTGGTTAGAATCAAAATCTGAAAAAAAAAACCGTACTTTTGATTGCAATTAGTTAAGTATCATCCGCTGCTTCTCTATCCATCTGTAACTATTGTTGGGTCGGATGGGTTGGTCACACGTCCATAGGCCAAGGTGACCGCTTCCCATCAGGCAGGCCGTGTACTTTTCTGCCACCTAAATGGTATAAAAAACCCATGCAGTGAAGCTACAATAGAACTCAGTAGTCTCATGGGTAATATTTGTGTTGTCTTATTAAATCTTAATACAACTTTAAGTTGCCCATTGGAGACTTAAAAAATTGAAAATTTTCCCCAACTCTCTCTCCCAAGAGATGAAAGTGTGAAACGACTTTCCTGCTTTTATACGAAGTTGTGTAAATATTACATGAAAAGGTTTCTGCAGGACCAAGCCTGAGTAACCATAATTGGTGATGGTATAAAGACTATAGGAGGTACCCGCTTACCACCACGTGATCTATAAAATTAATTACGTCTATAATGGAACAGATGTAGAGTATAATAAAATTAAAATTCGAATTTGGAACCCGGCTAGGCAAAAAAAAATAGAATAGAAAAAATAAAAAACTGAAAAATTAAAAAAAAATATGTATTGAAATAGGTAGGTGTTTGTAATGTTGACCCGCATTCCTGAGACTTTACTTAAAGCTTACCATCAGGCGAGGCGAATAAATTGATGTATTGAAATAGGTACCTAGGTGTTTTTAATGCTGATCCCCATTCCTGAGACTTTACTTTCAGCTTACCATCAGGCGAGGTGAATTCATATTGACATGACCGATATAAAATGGTCATAATATATCTTCGTAAATCTAAACATTATCTTTAAATACAGTTATTATAGTATACATCTTACTACAACGTTATTGTTGCTTTCTGTTGGTTAAACCAGCTATTAAATTGTCATTAGAAGACTATTACAACAGTTTAACTCCGTTGTAACATTAGACTTAAGCCCGTATATCTTTGTTATGATATTTTATGTATGCAGGTAAGCTAAGAAAATAAAGAGATAACGCGCTTTATTGTTAACGGTTAAAATAATTAAAAGCCTCTAGCGGTTAGTCATTATATTATCTTCATGAAATTAAAAGAGCAACCAAATGACACAATTTTATACCAAAATTGATTAGATTGACAATCAAATATTGATCTTTGATGTACATGTAGATGAAAAATAGTCAATCTGATTGGGCAAAAAAAAATATCATGTGAATGCTCCATTACATGATACTCGAGAAATTAACTCTTCACAAAATGAATAAAAAAGTAGAATTTGTTCTTCACAATATGGGTGAATCAATTGACGAGCAAAATGCCACCTAATATGTCAAATTATTTCACCTAGGAGACAGAGCGGAGGTAAAATAATTCTGAAGTGGTATGAGAAAAATTTCCATTTTATTCAACTAGGTGCTATTCGCCTAGGTGAACGAAGTGTTAAAGCGACTACTCACAATCCTGCCGCAGGGACAATCTAGGGTATAAAAGTGGGGATGCCTTAATTCCCACCTATGTGTAGGCAAGTAGGGACGATCTAGATAGGTGGAAATTAGAGTCATCCCATTTACGCCCCAGATTGCCCCTGCGGCATATGTACGAGTAGCCGCTATAATAATATTGCCCAGCAAATGCTACAATACACAAAAAGTTAATTTTAATAAATTCCCTCTCTTTATATGGCTTAACATCTTGCGATTTAGTTTATTTCGCTTTTTTACAATAGATTCAGTTAAATTATATACGAACAAGAATAGCCTTATCCCCTATCCCTCTTGCAAATAGTTCTGGCAAGCCAGGACACTAGGAACAAAAAGCCGTTATTCAACTATGCTTTTTGTGAACAAAAACTTTTTTATTTCTCATTATCTATTTTCCTGTATATTTTAAAAATTTTAATAACAATATTTCACGTCTCTCTTGTAATATCTTTGATCTAGAATAACGTTCATAAAATTTTGTATCCATCGCGATCATAATTCAGTTACTAAAGTGTTCTAACTTTTAGCTTTCCACCTTCCTTAACAACGTTAACTTGTTTAGACTTCGTTCATCTAATTAAAGGCTGTTTAAAAACCTTTCTGCCTTAATTCTGCTGCTTCAACATCTATTATGTTTATTTTAGCAGTTGAATTACGGTTCATCACTTGTTGGAAACTTTTAGGATCTTCACACCTCATCATCTTATCTGTTCGATATAGCGATCGCCACGCTACCTTCAATAGTTTTAAATTGCTTTAACTACTAAATTACACCTTTTTTTAAAATTTCATCTCTTTTACAAGAAGCAAAGCGTAGCAGTACTGTATTTTTACGATCACCTATATTATTACTTCATAAATAACTATTTATCATATCTACTTTATTAGCCTCTTCCTAACTTTTCACACTTTTTTCCTTGTGAGGTGCCTACCTCAGAAGGAATTTCAGATTGCCTGAACAGATTCAGGTGCCTACCTACCATCTGTTTTTGTCCTTATACACTCCACGAGCAGTCCTTTCTTCAATACCATCATCTGTTTGATAAGCATAAATTATGTTCCTGCCCTTTTACACGTTCTTTGTAGTTTAAATTAATATTATCCTTATTATTTTACTTACCCCTTTGTCTGTAATAATTTTGAAGCTTACCTACAACATTTTATCACAGGATAGAAAATTTAACTTTTAAAAATTTACTCAGTGATGAATCTTTCAACATTTTTGTCATTTTTTTTTGTAATAAAGCGATGAATTAAACTTTACCGAATCATCATTCTTCATTAGATTCCAAAAGTTTGTTAAGTAAAACGGACTTAATTGTATGATAAACACAGCTTTGTGAACTTTAAAAGTTTGCTCTTCGCCATTCTTAAAGGTTTTATCAAAAGTGATTTTAATAGCAGTTGTGTTTTGAATTATAAGGAATTTATTTAGCATCCAACTCTTGTTATCTACTTTGAGTTTTGGAGAGAATTCTATGGATTAAAACCACAAACTTGGAGTCACTTGATAGGTGAAGGTAATAATGGTAATGTAAAGTCCAGGACTACCTACATTCTACAAGCACACTGCTCGCCGCAAACAGAGAACTCATTCTCACACGTTGCGACCGATTGGTCTTGCACACGTCCATAACTCACACTGATCGTTATAAAAAAACTATAGGTACATACGCTCTCCTCCTTAATAATGTAAATATTTTACGTTTACCTACGTTTAATTGTACATTTAATTTAGTTAATATTAACGAACCCTTATAAGAACTTGTTGTCAAGTTTAAAGAGGTTGTCTTATTCTTTACAAAGGTATCAAACTGTCAGTCCTTTGTGCGATAATTTGTAATATTACTTAAGTTTTTTATTGTAGTCTGGAATAACACGAAGATTTTTTATTCTGGCAATATATATAATAGGTACCTGTGTATTCTCAGTGTGTTTTGGGTACAAAATTAGTATTTAGCATCACGTATGATATCATGGACCACTTTCTCATATAGTATATCGCTACATGTAATTTTTCTTACCGACTAAAACCTCACGCCGTCTAGGGTCTTCTGACGCCAGGGTGTAAGGTGGCCCAAAGAGCATTTCCCTCGTACCCCGGCTTGACCCGGGCCATCTCCGGATTCGAGATGGCCTCCTCAGGTTTGGGAACCACGTGGTTCCTGTCATGCCTCCGGAATATGGGGGGGGGGCGCTTTCGCGCGCCGCCGCCTAGTGTAATGCCCCTATTGTTGCGCACATCCATAGACCACGGTGACCGCTTCACACCAAGTGGGCGGTGTACTTGTCTGCAACCTAAGTAAAGTAAAAATAAAAAAGGTTATAGTAATAATCTTGAACTTACCAACAACAGCTAAATGGACTCTCCTAACTAACGGAGGATGAGTAGAGATCTGGCACTCGTAGAAACCCTCATCTCTCTCACTGACGTACTGGATCAGGAGCCGCCAGTCATTTGGGTGCTCGAAGGCTAAGGAGTAGCGGGAGTCAGCTGAGTAGGTATGGCGGCCGAAGGAGAGGAGATGAAGTTCTTCACCGCGCCGGCGAACCCAAGATATCTGTGAAAATACGACTGCTTAGAAATGATTGATAGTGTGCAGAGTTCTGCCAATACATTTGAGGTCAACTTCCTCTACTAAACAATTGAGGTCATGGCGCAGGTTATCCTCTAAGGTTTGGAAGGCCAGACGGCAGTCACTCCCAGAAAAACCAATATATCAATCCTAAACAATAAGCGAACCACAGTTACAAAGTGGAAATGAATTGGTGACGTTAATAGGATGCAAACTAATATTGTGTTATTTCAATCTATACTCAATATCACAGTAATAGTGTTAGTTTTAAAATAATCTTCTTCTCTCTTGTGTCGATATTGCAATTGGTATAGTAATTGGTTTCACGGCAATGCCACTACTTACTGAGAGGGCCCGAGCAGTATTCCCTCACAATAATGTGTGGAAATTTGCCGATTTGTTGACTTATATCATCACTGCTCCACTCTTCTGGGTAGTATCGTCATGTTCGGCTAATATAACCATAATCTTCCTCAATAAATTTGAACACAAAAAGAATTTATCAATTTAAACTAGCAGTTCCACGTACAACCAAATAAAAAAACTCTTTAGCTTCATGTACAGAAGAAAAACTTTTAGCTCATCAACTACCTAAAAGATTCGCGAAGCTTCATGTACAGAAGAAAATCTTTTAGCTCATCAACCACCTAAAAGATTCGCGAAGAACGAACTTCACTTTTATGACAATAAATATTTACAGAAATCCTGTGTCAATATTTGCAATCCTTTTAGAGACTCATAATCCAGACCGCGAACAAATTGCGACCATATTGAAGAACTTTATTATGAACAAACAGACAACCAAGTTCCTGCAAGATTTTTCCTTTAGCGGCAAACAATCCAAATATCTATTTATGAAGAGGTACCTATAAACGTGGTGACTTGAAATTCAGTTCCGCATAGTTTATCATCCAACTTGGATGAAGTATCTACTATAAATTCTTTGAGCACTGAAGTATGCCAAGCTAACTTCATGTTTACTGGCAATCCGCTCTTGCATTGTTTCATTTATATGAGCCTTTTTTAACTCAAGCCACATAATAGTCGTATATATTTATTGGAAATTGTGTTTCTGGCAAATAGTGAAAGAATTTTTCTAATAAGTCCATTGGATTTTGAATTACATAAATGAAAAATCATTAATAATACGTACTAGCTGTTAACGATGTATCCTGAGCCCGTCCACGCAATTCATGAGAATCTATAATATTCTTGAGGTATACCTATAGCCCTCATATATTATAAGATAAGATTGATAAGATAATATTTATTTCTATAAGTTTCATACAAAACACCAGCTTAAGTTTGAACATCATAAAAAAATACATAATTATTTTACTATCATGTGTGCCAGGATGGACATCATACTTGCATATTTTACATATTGCCACAGAGCCAACTAACTACCCACCAGATACCTACAGTACAGTTTCATTTAATTGACGGTTCAAACACCAGTCTTTTTTAATTGAGTACTTCAAAAAATGTATGTTATTCCAGACTATAAATTTATCTCTGTACCAATTTTCAGCCAGATCCGTTCAGCTGTTAGAGTATGTTTGAGTAACAAACGTCTAAAAATCCTTACAAGCTTTCAATAGCTAGGAAGTAGGCTAGGAATAGTACGAATTTTAGGATGGAATTACTAGTAACTTACCGTCTTTTCCCCTAAATCGTGGACTCTGCAGTGTAGATGAACGCGACTACCCAACTGGGCCGTCACGTTATTAGTAGAAGCATCGTCTTCAAAGAAAGGTAAGGGCTCAGAAGTAGTAGTGGAGATGTCCTCTTCGTGATCTTCATACGTCTCCGTGAAGACCTCGGACCAGAAGGGGCCGGTGATAATCTTTTTGTCACCGGTTTTGAAATCTGTTGAACAAAAAATATATTGTAACTATCAAGGTATGTGAATGCGCCTGGCACATGTTCTTTATATTAAATTCTTTATTTGATACTGTGAGCAAGCAGATAGCTGTCAGCTATATGCTTTATTCCTTCCTCATTGTTCCTCATACACGTCACGTCCATATCCTACTCTCATTAAATCTTTGTTTGTACAAGCATGTTATTTTGACCAACTGCGCTCATGACTTTGTCCGCGTGGATTTTGAGTTATATATCCAATTGTTCGAGGCAGCATCAAGAAGGGTCCCCAATAAAATGAATCAATAACTAAATAATAAATCCCTAGAAAATAATCAATGTTATAATCATCCTAGAAACTGAATCAAAGTGGGCCCAGTTTACCATTTTCAAATTAGAAAAGGTCCATCCAGTCCCTGGTCCCAGTAAGACTGGGACGAGACGTCTTCTAAGCCTTTATATATCGTAGCTAGACTGTGAACCCAACCCTATTCAAGGTGGAAAAGGGCTCGAAAGATGATAATACTTTAACTACACCAAATCTCGCCACGGTGCAAGTGATATTCTTAAAAAGCACCCAAAGTGTTTGCATCTCGTCTTAATATATAGATATTATAAGACAGTGAAATTAGGTAAATTTTTCTCCACAAAAAAGGTTAGAAATTAAAGGGAAAATGTTTGAAATGAACCTTTAAAAGAAATCCAGTTAATTAGTAATTAGGGTGACTTTTCTCCACAATGCCGGCCTGAAACACATTGAGGGGGATTCAGAGCAACCATAATATCATTTGGTAAGTAAAAAGACCCTTGGTAATGTGTTTCAGCTTAAGAATAATCGACAAAAATATGTTTGGACTTAATTTTTATTTTCTACCAAATAAAAAAACGATTTTAGAATTCGTATTTTTGATACTACTTAGGTGACAGATAAGTACACAGTCCACCTCATGGGAAGCGGTCACCGTGGCGTACGGACGTGTGCAACACCAGAAGAGTAGAGTAATATTGAGAGTTCTAACTCACTTCGTTCGTTGAACTCTCAATATTACTGATCTAGAACTCTCAATAGCACATGTACGATTGAGAGTTCTAACTCACTAATATTGTAATATTTACGAACGAAGTGAGTTAGAACTCTCAATCGTACATGTGCGATTGAGAGTTATAAATCAGTATTCGTAATCATCAGTACTCACTTCGTTCGTAAATATTACAATATTACAGG
Organism: Lithosia quadra; assembly: GCA_963576445.1. NCBI lineage: Eukaryota > Metazoa > Arthropoda > Insecta > Lepidoptera > Erebidae > Lithosia > Lithosia quadra. Next base: position 2,977,184 of record OY754899.1, on the reverse strand, counting down.
TGGTGGTGCAATATAGTCAATATTACATAACCTAAGTATAGCAACCTACATAGCACGTATGAAACGATGCCACGATTTGGTCTGTTGCTAGTCGCTAAGCCTTTGTCGGCACATCACTCCCAGTGAGGTCTCGTTACGCGCGCGGCTGTCGAGCTTCGCCGAATGCAATATGATAATGATATAAACAATAGCATTTCTCATACCTAAATGCACCTGCTACTGACCGCTAATAATATTCCATAAATGAAATTACTTGACTAGTTTTACCTACGACTTCACTTTTTAATATTTCATCTACGATCAATCTTTACATAAAATAATATTTGTATAATAGATACCTACTTATTTAAAGTAAATAGTTAGATAAAAACTATATTGTAAGACCGTATTATATATTTGCACTTTGACTTTATCGAGATCGACTGTTGCCCAACTCTCTACCTTGAAATGAAAACCTGTGCTAAACACTAGCTTGTTATTTAGCGGATGCACTGCCTAGCAGGATCGGATGGCTTGGGGTCCAAAGGTGTTGATGTAGGTCGCGTGTAAGATATTGTTTTTAGCAATAAGGTCGCCATTTATGCATATCTTGTACCTAAATTGTATATAATTTACTGTATAATTATTATACATATAAACACCCAGACCAATGCAAATAGTCATATTCATGCAAACAAATTATTGCACCGTGCGGGAATCGAATCCATCACGCCACGGAGGCTGACATTTTCCTTGAAAAAATTTTAACCAGATCCGTTTAGCCGTTATAGTGTGATTGAATATAACATAATTTATTTTTATTTTGTTTATAGGTTTATCCACAGCAAATGCATTACAAATTGATATGTACCTACATATTAAGAAGAATATCTTTAAAAAACTTTCAAGTTTAAATATAACTATTAGTGCGATCAAAAATTAAGTTATTCGTTAAAATTATAATAATAATAATACAATATTGATACAGGATTGTACAGGTTGTAGGATTTTTACACGTGGAGTATGTAATTTTACTCCATGTGATTCTTTGAAGTTATGTGGGTCGAAAATGCTTACACGAATTACATTAGGGCTGCCACTATTAGTTAATAATGTACTATCTATAAATTAAAATTAATACAACATCTTATTTTTCGATACAATAAAATATTGTGTGAAGGATTTAATAGGTATCTACTTTGGTTTCAAATAATTTATTGAGATTACCTACTCTTTGAACATAATGAATATTATAATCCAGATAATTTAGTTTTTTAATCAAATACTTACCTCATTTCTGATCACATTTTATATCTAAAAATAAAATAAATTAAATGTTTACATTTTAATTAATATTGACAGCATATATTAATGCAATTTATTATTTCAAATACATCGGGAAAAATGAAATGCTCAAGTAGAACTCGAAACCATGACCTTTCCCTTACAGGGGAATGCTCAGCCGACTGAGCTATTGAGCGATTACAATTTGAGTTATTATTAAAGAATGAAATTATAAGAAAGACAATTTTTTATAATATGTATAATGTTAAGTTTAATTTTTATTTCCATTTCCTGTATTTACTGTATACAAACATAATAGGGGAATGTAAATATTAAGTAAACTTTACATCATACATAATATTTACATTATTATTAGATATGTATAACTTATTAATATTTTCATGTAGAATTTACATAACTTACTTAGGTATATCATAATTTGATTATTTTGAAACCAGAAGAGTTTATACACTTAAAAAACAATTTCTCTTGTCCAAAACAATTTAAATTACTTACGCGAAAAGGTGTATATCCTTATGATTATATGAGCAACATAAATCGCTATAAGGAGACAGTTCTGCCTGAAAAATGTTATTTTTATAATTCCTTAAATAATCAACATATTTCATTAGCAGATTACCAGCATGCTAAATTAGTATGGTCTGAATTTAAAATAAAAAATCTAGGTGATTATACTGATCTTTACCTCAAAACTGACGTACTTTTGTTGACTGACGTTTTTGAAAACTTTAGAAATACTTCTAAGCGATTTTATCAATTAGATCCAGCTTTTTATGTAACAGCTCCTAGCTTATCATGGGACGCGATGCTTCTCAAAACGGGAATTAAGTTAGAACTTATTGATGATTTAGCAATAATAAGGTTAATACAAGAGGGTATAAGAGGAGGTCTTTGTATGAGTTCCCACCGTTATGTAAAAAGTAATAATAAATATATGGAAAATTATGACCCTCAACAAGATGATATATTTATTGTATACTTAGATTGCAATAATTTATATGGGTATGCTATGTGCCAACCTTTACCTTTATCAAACTTCAGGTTTCTTGATAAAAATGAGATAGAAAATCTAAATATCATGAATATAAAAGATGATGCAGATTATGGGTTCATATTAGAGGTAGATTTACTTTATCCTAAATATTTACACCGTTTGCATAATGACTTACCATTTTGTCCTGAGAAATGTGTGCCTCCTGGAGGAAAAATTTCTAAACTTGTCACAACTTTATATGATAAATATAAATACGTAATACATTACGTACATTTGAAAAATTGTATTAAGCATGGATTAATATTAAACAAAGTGCATCGCGTTATAACTTTTAGGCAAAAGGCTTTTTTAAAACAATATATAGACCTCAATACCGAGCTTAGACAAAAAGCAGTGACCGAATTTGAACAAGACTTTTTTAAATTGCTTAATAACAGTATATTCGGTAAAACGCTAGAAAATAATGAAAATCGTGTAAAAGTTCATTTAGTAAATCAGTGGAGTGATAGCGAAAATAAAACAAAAAAGAGATTAAGTGCAGATACCTTGGTTGCCAGACCTAACTTCCATAGTGTTTCTATATTTTCTGAGAATTTGGTTGCGATTCAAATGAAACCTGAAAAAATTGTTATGGATAAACCCCTATATATAGGTTTCTCTGTATTAGAACTATCAAAAAAACATATGTACGATTTTCACTATTCTATTATGCGCCCACATTACAGAGAACTTATCAAGTTATGCTATACGGACACAGACAGTTTTATTTATAAAATTGAAACTAACGACTTTTACAATGATATGAAAAACTACTTTATTAGTTATTTTGATACTAGTAATTATAGTACAAGTAATCCGTTTAGTTTACCAATTTTGAATAAAAAGGTGCCAGGTCTATTCAAAGATGAAATGGGTGGTAAAATAATCAGGGAATTCATTGGTCTACGTCCCAAATTATATTGTATTCAATCTGAGCAATGTACTTTAAAAAAAGCTAAAGGTGTTAAGAAATGCGTAGTGAGAGACTTAGTAAAAGCAGATTATAAAAAATCGTTAACCAATAATGAAATAACTCGTAAACAAAATTTATTATTTAAATCCTTGAAACACGAGTTAGTAACCCGTAGTGTCAACAAAGTTGTATTATCATCCAATGATGATAAGCGGTATATATTAAAGGACAACATTCACACTGTTTCTTGGGGTAATTGCTCAATTTTAGGCTGAATTTTAGGACGTTTAATTGAAATTTATGATGGGTTTTATTTTTTCATAACAATCATATTTGCCCTCATGAAAGTGTATTACATGAGTTACTTAATTAATTGCTACGAACGTTGGTGTTTGCAAAAACTTGATTTAATACCTAGTTGTTAAGATGTGCATGCAATTCTCTTCTTACTTGTCGGAAACTTTGTTATTGGCTAAGAGTCCTAAAGTAATCTTTAATCTTACTCATGATCTATGTAAAATAGCTGTTAAGTTTCCAATAAATAAATAAATAAATAAATAAATAAGTATGACATTGTGATGTTTAAAAATGTATTTAAGTACTTTAAGTTTTTATCTTATAAGAATGTACCTACCTACTTATGTCTCTTACTCTTATTTATAAATAAATACCTACATGATGTAATCATATTTTCGTTTTTATTATACTTACTTCATTCTCAACTAGTGACATAATAGAAAACTTTTGCGACACACATAGGTAAGTAAAGGGTAAACTGTACCTGAATCAGGTTTGTTCAAATTTTCATGTCTCAACCTGTTCTTAGTACCCTTATCTATATAATAATCATTGCAGTAGCGAGGTAACACGTCATAGAAATCTTTTTGCTTTGCTATGCACAATACATGTTTTTACATGATAAGATTTTCATGTTTCAACTTGTACTGTCGTAAGTATTTTGTTGTTTAAAGAAATATGTACCTTATTAGAAATAGTATCAATTTTCAGAAACTGTGGCTATATAATCCCGTTGTTAATTTTATAAGTTCATTGTTTCATTCTGAATTTATCACTAACGACGTGGACGTAAATTATACGTGCAACTTTAAATTTATCTATTAGTTTACAAATCGACAAACAACATGGTAAGATATTTGATTTGAAAAACTATTATAATATTGTGTTTATAGAAAAGGTAACACGTCACGTAACGTAAATAACATACTAACGTTTTTTTATTTTCAGAACACAAATGAGAATATATTCGCGATAGAAGACACTGAAGAAAGAAACGGTTTGCCAAATGGATTGTATTCACCAGAATCGCTTCCAAATGCGCAAGATCCATATGCATTTGACGAAGAAACTGAACGATTATGGATCGCAGCTCAAAGTACACACCGTGAAACACCTAAAAAAAACGCCGAGAGAAAAAAATCCACGCGCAAGTCAGAATCAAAAATAGTGAGTAAAATATTAAAGAAACATAGACAACCTTCATACATTATAAACTGTGAACCAACAAAAGGACGGCGTTTGATCAAAATTGAGATTAAGGACCTGAGCGGATCAAGTGAGAATGAAGAGGAGATAATAAAGGTACAATATATTGTCAAAGATCCAGTTGACGAAATTTCTGATCAAACCGAAAATTTAATACATAATATATCAAAAAAAATATGCGGCTATTCTTTCCTTAACATTTATTAATAATAGTTCTTGTTTTAAAATATTCCTAACTAGATTAATTTTATGTAAATAGTGGTGTAGTGTAAGTTTGTAAATAAATGTGATCGTCATTTGTATTGAAATTAATATTTCATAAATAATTTATATTTTAATATTATTTGGTGTAAAAATGATAATATATAGGTATTATGCATTAAAAGTGATATTAAGAAATAAAAATCAATGAAGATTTAAAGTTTGTTTTATTGAAATATTTATCAGTAAAATGTACTTACCTACATTTTACTGATGTATATTTATTCCATTTTTTATACAAATAATATTTGCTGATGTCATATTTATATTTAATTAAATTTTTATTGTGTGTACTGTGAAAATAATGTGTTAAAAATTATAGATAGATATTTAAAATGTGGGTTAAAAAATAAAAACCATTTACTTTAAAAAATTGTTTTATTTATTAAATCTGTGTATAGGAAGACAAATTACCTTTCTTGCTCTATTAAATAGTTCTTTAAACATAAAACATTTTTAAGTGCACATTGTTTAGTATGATTAATACAATTAAAACTTGTCTCATTATTTGAATATTTGTGATGCAACAGTGATAAATTTAGGCACTTATCTTCACCAAGATCTACGCAAATACAATTCATACAAAGATCTTGAATCCACTTAACTTTTTCTAAGCCCTTCACAATAATTTCTTTATTTTCTAGATAAGGAACAATTATGCGTCGAAATTCTCTATAGTCGATATAACCTTCATTCCAGTAAATCCCTCTGTTTCTCTCTAACCACTTAACTTGTTTTTTTTCATTCGTAGTTAAGTATTTAAATAAATATGGGGGCTTTATTAAGAACGTTTGGGTATAAACACGAGTGGCTAGAGCTAATTCCTTGATTATAAAGTTATTATAAGTGTCTTTAAACCCCTGGATATCCACTATAATTGTATTCGGGTTCATGATAATTTTCTCACAGTGCTGCTTAATGGTTTATACTCAATTATACAGTCGTTCAATATAAGACAATATGCCGAAGTTTGATCTGGGATATCAATATCACTTTCAATTTCCACTCTTACGTCCACAACAGGACCTGACTTAAGATTATCTGGCTGTCTAGAACAGTCTATGACGAATAACGGAGCAACGTTTTTAAATTGTTCCTCACTTAATAAAGGCTCAGCGCGACGCGCATAATAAGACTGTTGAAATTTAGCATATTTTTCATATATTAAAGCAATTCGATTATTCGAGAAACTTGTATTTATATTTTCATATGGGAAGTAGGTGGAGTTAAGGTATACCTTAACGTCACGAATCTCACAATGATCAAATCGAGACATATCAAATGTAGCATTATTTTTTCTATTTGTCTGTAAACCAATAATGACAAATCTTGGTTTCTCTATTTGCGAAGATGTTTTTATTGACCAAGTATGTTTGGTGGTTTTAGGCAACATTGGATATTCATACAAATCCCAATTCCTGAATATCATCTGAAGTGGTCGATCTTTTTCTAACAATTTTAGAATGTTTATTTTTTCTCTATCAGATACTTTAACATGCGGTACACGCCATATTATTTTGTTTATGATAATATCTTCTACAATTTCACCAGGGTTGAGTTTTAGTGCGTTCAGATTGGTATTACTTCGTAATAAGATTAGTTCATGTTTACTGTTTATTACTACTTTCTTAAAATCTTCTGCGAAACCAAGAATGTTGCGAAGTGGTATAGAAGCAGAAAAGCTACCTCCATTAGAACTTCTTATTCCCTGGATATTCCAACCCCAAGCATTAGATGTTTTAGCTTCGCTCTCATTCATTGATATAAATGATTTCATCGTGCTAGTTATACCAGCATTTTTTATTTTATCTATCTCCACTCCATTTATTTCGTACCTTATATCTTGAAACAAGTAAAGTAAACTATTGTTTGTGAAATGAACGTTACTGACTCTCTCTTTCGAATTTTCAGCCTTCTTTACAATAACAGTTCCTTCCAAAAACAAAGTGCTTTCTGATGGTAATATATACAAGTCTTGCTGATTAATGGGTATCCTGATTTCATCGCTTCTATTAAAACTTGTTACGTAAGGCTTGTAAGAGTGAATTTCAATTCCTTCCACAGAGTTGTCGTAGGCTGGAGAGGATAAAACATCTAGGATATTCATTTTAACAAACCAATCGCCTTAAGAAATGCTTTATTGTTTTTATTCAACTTTATTCTCCTTTTAGGTCGAGTTCTTACTTGATTGAGAGTTCGAGTAGAACTGCTATTTTGAATTGGAAGAAACATATTATATTTAGTATAGTCAATCATTTTTTCTTTTGAGGTGTAGATACAACTGTACTTCTTCACCTCGCAAATTTATTAAGTTATTATTTATATCCAAAAGTCTGATCTGTATGCAGCTGATGTTGGTTTGGTTGATTGGAAAGTAAATTGCGTTTTTTGGTATTTCTATAATTCTGTATCCAGGTGGGACATTAAGTGCGAATTCATGTAGAATGTGACTGGATTGTCCGTTTATATAGGAACCGCTAATTATATCACATTCAACTCTTATCACGGTTGTAGGCAAAATGTTGACTGGAAACTCTGATACATGATATTTATTGGCTTCCAAGACTTGTCTTTTAAACCCCAACAAACCTCCGAACGTACAATCTTTAGTAAAATCTATAGTTGATGTACAAAATAACGTGGTTTTTAAGGTGTTGTTATTGCAATGGAGCTTTATGGATGCATCCTTTACTTCAGATTTTAAATAATCACTGATATCTTGCAACTCATAAGTACCTTCAGGAATTTCAATAACATTATTTGAACCATAGTATAACTTATTATTTGTTTTATCAATATTTGGAATAGAATTATATGTGGATAAATGTAATAATGCACATTCATACTCTCCGATTAATTGTATCGTATTTGGATAGAAGGTAGTTAATACCGATGAGTTTCCAGTTATAGACAAGGTGAGTGTCATCTTGCAAATGATAAAAATTAAAGAACAGTATAAAATTTATAGTATTTATTCCAAAAAGATTGTAGATATTCTAAACACAAATGTCCACAAATTATTGTGTCAAATTTTTGATATCTTGTATAGTTATAATTAATATTGCAGTTTCTAAAATATCGTATCAATTCGATTGGTGGTCTTAAATCACCAAAACTATCAAAATATTCACAATAATTATTTACCTTGACATAAGCTACCCAATGCGTTCCATCGTTTTCTGAATTATCTAAGTTAACTATACCACATTCAATTCGTTTAGGGATTTTTGGTAACTGATCCTTCATGTAAACTCCTCGAAAATAAGGAATACCATATGCATAATTTTGAATATCGATATTAGTTAAGGCACGATTAGGTAGCTTATTACTTAGTTTTTTGACGATTTTATAAACAATCCTTTGCCTTTTTTGTGTGGTTTAATGTATAATCCGTTACCTAATGCTATAGCTTCCATAGTCTTATTATGACGTTCAGATTCTTGTAATTTTTTTTGACCTTCTTTATAATCATTCACTGTTTTTGCAATACCCGCTGCGCCACCAGCCAAAGCTCCTAAAGCTGATAAACCGGCAAAAATCGGGATTAAAGGCAGAATGCCTCCTGTTTTTGGTAAAGGTATGACTCGTGGTACTCGAAGTTTTGGAACGCACGGAACAATTTTTTTAGCAGCCATATAAGCTGCATGTATTAAAGATTTACCATCTTTGGGTACGCGTTTCTTGATTTTTTTTTTAATTTTTGTAACCAAATTATGAAATGTCTTAACACCAGCACCAGATTTGAGTTTCGCTTTCATAACTTTACTCACTACCCACGAACTAAGCTTTTCTCCTTTACTAGCATCTTTTGCTTTCATTCTTTGTTTGGCCATATTTAAAAGTTGTAAATCGGCTTTGTGACGATTAGACAAGTCTGTATAGTTTTCGTATGCAATGTCGTGATACATACATGCTTCGTCTAGCTTATTTACACCTCTATCACCACGCAGTAAACGTTTTGAAAGTTTTGTTCCAGGTCCGCAATAATTATAGCCGGGTAAGTGGAGTTCAAATGGCAAATGATTAATAACACTATTGAGTAGTCCACCACCTTGCATAGCTCATAGTATAATGAACAAAATATTATAATTAATAACTGTTATGTATATAATTTATTCCACTATTGCAGTCTTATCAATCCAACTATTCTCTTTATTACTTAAGCCCAACCATTTTACGAACAGTTTATTTCCTTTCCTTCGTAAAACTTTTTCTATCAAATAGACACCTGGACAAGATGATTTTTGAAGTTCGTGTTTGTAAAAGGTTCCTGATATAACTTGTTTGTGTTGATCTTCGATGTGATATGTTTCTGGTACAGTGTTATTGATACTTTTTATATTAAATAGTTCCGTTGACCAATTAGGTGTATAACCTTTCTCAAATAGTTGTTTGTATTTACTAATTCTAACTCTATCACCAATCATAAACTTGGGCTTATGTTTATAGGATACCGTTTTTATTGAGTTCTTAATATTATTTTTAACATCTGCTTCATTCAGTTTATTGACATCAACGGGTGCTAATTTAATAGTGCTATGTTTTGTGTTGTTATATGTCTTTACAACACTCTCCAAACCAAAATCTATCCATTTATAGTGCCCGCTGAGACTAAAGTACTTATACAATTTATTTTTAATAGTTCTGATAACACGTTCTACAATTGAAGCCTTTTTCGTTGAAAAAGTTGAGTAGTGATTAATATTATAGTTCTTTATAAGCTTTTGAAATGCTGAATTATAGAACTCGGTACCCAAATCAGTTTGGAGATGAGCTGGTATCCGATGGTTAGTCGATATCAATTTCTCGAATGCGTTAGAAACATCATGCTTATTTTTAGTTTTTAGTGGTTCTATCCAAACGTACTTTGAGAAGCAATCAATAACTATTAAAATATAGTTATAACCTTTATTAAATCTTTTCAAGTTTTGCATGTCGATTAAATCAGCTTGCCACAAATCATCAATACCTTTTAAAATTACAGATCGACGAGGATAATTTTTTCGTGCAGCTTTATGTATTTCGTTAACAATTTGTTGTTTTGTCATTTTGAGGAACTTTCAAGCTTATGCTTTTGATCTAATACAAATTTAACTGCGTTTTCAACTATCTCATCAACTGCTTTCCGACTATAAAATTTGTTTTCCAAGTGAACCACTGCCTCAGATACTATTGTTTTTAAAGCTTTCTCCAAATGGATCTGAACATCGTTTAACATAGTATTTTGCAGTTTTTGTAAGTCGGTTATTAGTTTAGTTCTCAATTCATCTACATATGCTTTGTTTACTGCATCATCTGCATCTTCAGGAGGTTTGACCCCTGTTAGCTTCGATGTCTTCAAATCGTAATCACCATTTTCAGATTTGAGCAATGCATTATCATAAAATTCCAGCAATTCTGATATACGTAATCGCTTATGAATATAATGACCAAATTTGTCTAAATTCATATTTAAGATGTATTGTGTTGAACGGTGTACAATAAAATGATAGACATTTCTTATTAGTAAGTCTATTTAATGATTTTGCTTTCACGTAGTTCTTCAACGATAGATATTATTTCATTATCTAGTCCTGTGTTGCCAGCATCTCGAGAAGCAATTAATAACTTTAATCTATCAACCAATTCATTTGGATCATCCCAATATACAAAATCTGTGTTTTTTTTCCACATTTTTGTTAAAGGTAATCCTTTTCCTACTTTTGGTTCACAGTTTGGACTTTTACTTTGTTGATCGAAAAGAGGTTTAATAACTTGCATATATTTTTGTCCTTTATTACTTTTAATTGGTTTTCTTGAATCAAAATCTCTACGATGTGCATTTGTTACAAGTAACATCGACTTATAATTTTGCATGTCATAATCTGTAACAAAGCTCAGATCAACGTCTTTTTTTAAGAGCAACTGTCGCAAGCCAGGTGTGCATTTGTATTTGTGTCCGGCTACAGTAATAACGTCATCACCAATCGTTATACTAGAGAAACCTAACATTAACTTTCCACGTTCATTTCTTACACCAAATGGTACATCCGCTAATATTTCTGAAGATAATGACCAAGATGAAACATCATGATCTGGATTAGTATCGACTATTGACTCAAATGAAGAGTCAATATCGGCTTCTGATTCATCATTGGCATCATTCTGTAAGTCGTGGTTGGAAATTTGATCATGAAATTCTCCTTTTTCTTCATTTTTTGTTAGAACTGGTTGATTATTGGTGTTGGCTATTAAATTAAGAGATTCTGTAACAGGCTTAAAAACTGTATCAAGCACTTGTCTGTTATTTTCTTCAAAATCCTTCATGTTACGTATTTTTTTTCTTACAGCTTGTGTTGCATCTACAATTTGTTTTTTCAATGATTTTTCCATTATGTAAAATAGATGGTAATCCAATAAGAGTCGATTAAAGAATGACGAGAAACTAAAAGCAGTCTATTTAAATATTCAAATTTTATCTAATTCTACAAAAGTGTCAAACTTTTTTCTATAACACCCGTTGTTTTTAGGACAGTCTTTATTAATCACAACATAGTCATAAGGCTCTTTCCATATTTGAGAACACATGTTACGAAATTCCAACCACGTCATGTCAGTGTTAACATGTTCTTCATAAACATGTTTCAAATTAATTTCGTCTTGCTTAAAAAGCACAATTAAGTTAGCGTTATCTCTTATTAGTTGTTTAGGTATTTTGCTATAAGTTTGATTTAAATAAAAACTGTCAATCAATTTATGTCTTCCCATGGCAAAATAATCACGCATATTACTTTGATTTTCACATGCTACATCGTCAAAAATAATTACTGAATTAGGTTTTGCATCTGAAACATTCATAACGTCATCATTTGCCTGATATTTCTGAAAACTGACTCCTGGTACTCCTCGTAAAACCTTTTCTAAAAAAATGTACTTTGGTTGATATAGAGTTTTAGAATATACATAAACATTTTGAAATGTCAATCCATTTTCGTGCAAAAGGAGACCAATTAACAAATTGGTTTTTCCACAATTTGATGGTCCGCAAATGATGCAACGTACTGTATTCGGCAATAATTCTCCATGGCGTAACTTGATTTTGGGTAAATCATTACAGATTATACTAATCTGTAACGATTGTGCTTGTTTAATGAATTTCATGTTTGATGCAATGCTGACGGACTGATTATGAACAGATGTAATTATGACATTATGTATTTATAACCGATGGAACGGTAGTGTATTGAAAGTGTATTGAACAGCATTAAAATGTCGAACGTTGGCTTAGGTAAATGATTTTACGAATACTGATTTATAACTCTCAATCGCACATGTACGATTGAGAGTTCTAACTCACTTCGTTCGTAAATATTACAATATTAGTGAGTTAGAACTCTCAATCGTACATGTGCTATTGAGAGTTCTAGATCAGTAATATTGAGAGTTCAACGAACGAAGTGAGTTAGAACTCTCAATATTACTCTACTCAGAAGCGTCACACTCGCGCTGCCAACCCTGTAAAAACCTTCTAATGCCCTTTTTGTTTATTTAGTTTTTTTATTTTGGTAAGTAATCTGTGATATTATAACTTATGCATTCTACCTGCATTCTACACATGGTCAAAACTTAACCTACTTAAAAAACTAATATTCTTGTCATCATCATCTTCCTGCACCTATCCCAATTATTTGGGGCTGGCGCAAAACATAATAGAAACTAGTTTATGCCCACTACAGTACTTTTTGTGACCAGCACAAACAAACAGACAAAAAATTGTGTTCAGAATCGTTTGGGTATATTAATATAAATCAAGTATTTTTTTTAATATCTCCAATGTACAGAAATATAAGTACTTTACAATTTTATAATAGTATAGATTTTCGCCTATGCTTATTAGGTACCTATGTCTGAAATACATTATCTTAGATACTTTATAAAACCTTAACGTTCAACCTTGTGTAGGTCACGAAAAATTTGTTCAACGAAATAACCAAAAGGTATTCAATTTGAACTCACCTCATTCAAATTTTCTTCAAACTAAATATTACTTAACTTTACTAATATGGTCGGTTGAGTAATAACTATTTATAAATTAAAGACCAAACTAAATACATGGTTCACAAATTCAAATTTCGAAATCCAACCTTCCTTTGGTCTCTCATTCACTGAATCATCGTAAAGCTTGCTAAGTTCGCAATGTTTCCCAGACCGTAAACGATTATTTAAGTAATTATTGAACAAATTTGAAAAAAAAAGAAAGACTTTCTTAATTGGATCTTTTTTTAAATTTAGAACTATTCAAACGGCGTCTAATTTGTAGAGGTTAACGATGTCATTGCCACTTTCAATACTGCAAAATAAAACTCGTAGAATTTATTCGTAGTGACTCCTTCAATATCATCAATTCTATATCATCTTACAAAGAGAGAGGTCAAATTCCGACAAATTTTCAGTCTGTCCAAGACCTTGCTAATAAAAAAACCACATCAAAATCCATTCCTACTGATGGATTTTTTGCATCCATTGTGAACAAACAAACAGTCGAACAAGAATGTCAAAAACTAACAATTTGTATTCAGAATCGTTCATTTAAAATAAACCAAGGTATTTTAAAAAAAAATTCGATAGTTACGTACTTTTTACAATATTTTACAAAATATAAGACAAAATTGTTCATTTTTAAAGACTTAACAATATAATGCGGAAGATAAAGTTTGTAGAAGATTGTACCTCACAATGTAGACGATATAATAAATCAAGATAATGAATTGACAATGACGAACCATATTTATTAATTACCTGACCAAGACCGATTTATAAAAAAAAATGTGGAAAATTGCTTACGGAGCACAGTGAGAGATCAGTTTGTTCATTCCTTTTGTTTTGCAATAACCTTCGGTCTAGTGAAGAATATTCCTTCTGGTAATTTTTATTCTTAGAAGTTGCTAAAGGTTGGGACACGCCGTAGTAGCGATGGTAAGACCGATCATGGAGGACTGGCTAGAGACGTGACACGGGGGCCTCTCATCCTGGCTGATGCAGGTGATCCAGAAAGCGGTGTTTCGGGGATCACTTGTATCTGATCAAGAAGGAGCCATCGCCTGAGTGCCATCACTGTGATGCAAGTGAGGACTCAGGGCTGCACACGCTGGCGGAATGCCTGGTGCACAGGGCTGCGCAGAGGAATGCCATCCACTCTTTTTTCCGGGCGCAAGACGGGGACACTGTGTTGTTCCCAAACCCGAGAGGAACTTCTTTATTCATCGAGGTCGGTTAAAAATTGAATATAATACAAGTTTTGAATGAGTATCCTAAATGTTAAAATACACTAAGTTTTCTCAAAATTTTTCTGATTCTTTCATCTAGTTATAATATAATTTGGTTGGTGTACGGCCCAAAAGTTTGGCACCGAGTTTATATTCGGCCACCGAGACCCTTTTCCACCCTCGAAGTATTAACTACGGAACCGTGTACTCTGAGGACGGAGCGCTGATTTCCCCAATGTGGTGTATTACTGAAGTTATATTGTCCTTGTTATTGTAGTTTTCCTTCTAATTTTTCTGTTTATGTTGTTGTAACATTGCTGACTGTTTGTTTAGCTACAAAGGTCGTGAGGTATAAAAGTCTTGACCTTAATTAAACCTTTATACAGGGTGTCCCATGGCAATGCCATATGGACGGGAGGTACCTTTAATAATTTAGATAGACAAGTTTACTGAATAAAGATTATAATTTTGATTTCAAAAACTATTTATACTGCATTCAAAGGTACTCTAAAATTTACTTGCAATATTCGGTAATCGAGCCGGCTATCCTGTACTTTAAGGCATTGAAAAATTGCGTCAATCATAAGGATCAAATCCCCTTACAAACATTGAACATTAAACAAAGGGAAATCTATGAAACTCACTATTCAGTAGGAAACATTGCCATCTTTGCCGTCATTATAGTCTATGTTGCATCGCCGTGGGACACGTTGTATATAGTCAAACCTATATATCCATAGTATACGAATAGGCAAAGGATTTTTCATTGGAGCCGTTGTCAAGGCAAGGTACATTTTTCAGACTATTGAGAATTTCAGAATAAAAATGTTGGCCCACTAGAGAAAAAAAAGGCTCCAAATAAAATTAACGTAAGAGCAAACCAAATTACAAGAGCTCCAATCCTAAGGAACCATAAAAATGATAAAAAGTCATGTCTTTTAGTACTGAGGTATAACATCCATTTAGCTACAAATGTACAAAGTTCGTGATAAAATATGGTTCCAAAAAACCTGGCCACCGCAACCAATCTCCATTTGAATGGAATCAAAAATATCAGAATATCGTGATAAGTAGGAGTAAATTCTTACAGTGACGTTCACTTCAACATAACTTGAATATTCGAGCGCGAGGCAAATTCCGGACAATTCAAGCCTTTGATATCACACGAGACGACAACGATACGAACTTTCATAAAGCTGAACTGTGTCAAGTCTAATAAAATTTTAAAGCAATTTCTTTCACAGTTGCTTTAGAAATTTTGATTTGAAATTGAGAAGCTGTTTGCTGTCATGCTCTAGTAATTTTGATTTGGAATTTTTCCTGGCTGATGGATCCTAAAACTTATTTCTATTTTGATTTATTGTATTTGAATTAGTCTGAGTATTTTAACGGACGAGATCATATCCAATCCTGCATGTTGATTTATTCTGTCTTTGAATTATCTGATGAAATTAACTTCAAAATTTAATCGTACCTACAATTTGGCCAAAGTCATAAAAAGATTTTATAAATACACTATATTAATTCCCGTTAACATATTAGTATACCATGGAACGCGAAAGTTTAAAAGTATAAATATCTCCTAATTCAATAATTCCCATGAATTTTATGTTGATAAGGATTCTGTAATTTCTCTCAGTTTTTCACAGTTTCTCTGCTTATAATAGGCGTGATACGACCGTGTGGAAAAGTATTTACTGTGAGAAAACACTTTACGATTCACTTAGAGCTTTCAACTAATCTTTTCGGATTCATTTTCATTCAATAATTCATGGTGTGCCATGTTTTGATTTTATTTTTCTTTCAGAGCAACCTTTTATCGGATTATCTACTTAATAGTAGAAGTCCTTGGCTCTATTAAGGTTAATACCATTACCATACCAAATTTCAACTAAATTCTTGAAAATTTGTTTGTCATTTATACTAATATTTAATAAATATATTATGCATATAGTTTACTTACTGAATTAGAATAAAAATCAGTAGGAATTAAAGTTAGTAGGCAGCAAAATTAGCAAAAAATACATTTAGTAGGCACTATAAAAGTAGTATAAACGATCTCCAATAAATCGGTGTCGTGTCGTCAGTGCAAGTAGTCTCATTCTTCACGTTATTATGTGAACGTGGTTAGGTGGCACCGCTTGCCTTATTTGTGTTATTTTAGATTTTGTTTGCGTTACATAAGCGTCAATGTTTGGATTTTCACGCGACGATGTTAGGCAGACGAGAAAATTGGACTTCAATGTATGTTAGCAATAGCGCCTTACTGAACTTGAGCCGTATCGATTTCTTCTTATTTTGTTTGTTGGTTCTCTATCCCGAAAGCGCTTGTTGAAGTCTTTTACAGTCGGTGACTGGCAAAAAAGCTTGTATTTTACATAGAAAACATTCAACTATTAGCTATATTTTCAAGACAATCTGAGAAATCTAAGTTATTTCAAACTGTTCAGGCGTAACCAAAGTAAAATTTTACGTATCGAAGCGATTTGCTCAGCAATCGCAACCTTACGACTTATACCTGTAATATCTTTTCCGGTGCATTGACGCCATAGCTTTGTTCCTAGCTTCATTCGAGGCTTCAACCTCCAAGCTCATCAATTCACTTTCATCTTCTCTTTTTTTGGTTTGGCATAAACGACTTTTGAGCAACTACTATTCTACTATAAAGCCTGCACCGGCATCTTGCAAAATAGGTAGTCGGTTTGTCTCCAAAGATCTTGGTAAGACCCATACGCCCAATTTTAAAAACACCACGAACATTGAAATAGTAATGAACTTCAAATTATTACAATAAATACCGTCATATTCCCACTAATTTTTGAGACTTTACCTTTAGCTTACCATCAGGCGAGGTGAAGTCATTTTGACGTATCCTATATAAAAAACTAATAGTCTAGTGTAATGAATGGACTAGAAAAACATTTCAAAATCTTACACTGCATCAAATACAACGCGGATTACCCCACGATTCGATAGATACAGCATACATATATTTTGCGTTCTAGCAAGAATATTTCCTGAAACATTATTTACTACTAGCTGTTGCCCGCGGCTCCGCCCGCGTGGAGGTCGATTTTCACGTTTTTTTTTACTATATCGCTGGTTCTAATAGCCGCTTGCGATCAAATATGCATAAGATTTTGAGTCTAACCAAGACCTTTCTAATAAAAAAAAACGCATCAAAATCCGTTTGGTATTTTTACGTCCATCGCGATAGCGATTTTTTTTATTAGAAAAGTCTTGCTTAGACTAAAAATTTACCGTATGTTTGGTTGTAATTGGTTAAGTAGAACCGGAGATATGACCGAAAACGACCTAAAAACGAAGCGCGGGCGAAGCCACGGGTATCAGCTTGTATAAAAAGTAGCCTATATGTTGCCCAGAACTGTGAACCATAATCGCACCATGTTTGATCAAAATCCCTCCAGTAGTTTTTGATTTTAGCGTGAACAAAAATTTGGTGCGGACAAACAGAGGCACAGAGACACAGACAAACAGACAAACAGACAGAGAAACAGTTTTGGCATCTATTACATTCATAAAGTCCCCTAATAATTTTTTTCTCATATATCTTCCATGTACAGACACCGATCAGTTACAGATTTATTATATGTATAGATAAGAACGTACATGAAAAGATATAGAATGCTCAGCATACCAGCCAGTAATTTTTATAGCATAAGGGGAAAAAATGCTGACGTGGGACGTGGGCTCCACAGCTGATAAACTACAATGATACGTGTTACTTTTACTACATGATATCAGAGTTACCTATAGGTTAAACTACCCCACTTAATTGTAAGTCGTATTATCGATCAATTATTATGAACAAAATATCCAATTTGCAGATTCTATTACATAACATAACATAAACTCACGCCTATATTCCCGAAGGGGTAGGCAGAGGCGCTAGCACCCCCATTTCGCCAGTTTACGTTTAGGTCCCAATGTAACAGGTGGCGAGCCTTTTGCCTTTAACCGGGCACTTATAAACCTGCGATAAATACACACATAACTTCGAAAAGCATCGAAAAGTCATTGGTGTGTGCCATGGAGAACCTGGAATCGAAGCCGAGACCTCGTCTCAGCAGTCCATTACCCAAACCACTAGGCTACCGCGGCTTACAATACAGCAATAAAATTATAAGTAGTTGAAACTGAATCAAAAAATGAGGCGCTACATATTGGGTTTAAAATATTCTCCAAATTATAACGGTTGATTGTACTTCAAATTTTCCAATTTTTGTGAAAAAGCTCTTCTTAATGTGAATGCGTTAGAGAAAAAAAATGCTGCTGATAAGTCAAAAATTGTCTTTCTGCCTCTATCACATATTAGTCAGTCTTTGTAACATGACATTGTGTGCCTTTCCATTAATTTTTAGTTGTACTTATTTCAATATTATCACCCTTTTTATACAGATCATACATCTTTCCTTAAGCATTCATCTGCTCTTAGGCATTTCCTCATCATTTCCTCATCATTCATCTACTCTTGTAACTATCCACATTCATACCTTAATACCTAGTTAACATCTGCGGAATACTACCCACTTTCATACCTTAATACCTTTCTTGCGGTAGGTATTACTTATTTCATCCCTATGCATCACACGTCCAAACCAAGATATAAAACATAAACAGACGCTACATTAAAACAAAGATATAAACATGGACCTATAAAATTTATGGACAGAACGCGTTGAAGAATACAATTCTGACGATATTAGATTGCCTTTTTATATTGGTTTTTTATACCACTTTGGTGGCAGACAAGCACACGGTCCATCCAATGAGAAGCGGTCACTGTGGCCTATGAAAACACCAAGGGTGTCACACACGTGCTGCCTACCCTGAAGGGAAAAGGGGGACTAGGAATGGATGGGAGGGAGAAGGAGTACAGTGAGCTCTGGCTACCCTACTACCGGTGGGAACACAACATGATGGTTATTATGGCCGCGGTCTTCTGTAGGGCGGAGGTACTACCCCAGTCGGAGTGCTCATTTCGGACGGAAGACCCGTCGTGTCTTACCTCTTTTGAAATATTTATAATTATACTTACGAGTTGGCACGCACACACACACTAGTCAGCCACTGCATGGCAAACGTCTTTCAATTCAGTCGAAAATAAATACAAATACAGCATGTCTTGTGACAGCAAGGAAAAATATTCAGGAATCACTTTTCAATCAAATTTGGTTAACACGTTGCAATCTTCACTTAAGCATGGTTAACCGCCGCCATTTTGATTACACAGCCTCGTGTTCAAAGCGATCCGTCCATGGTTTTTATAGTTCCATGGATATAAACGAGCAAAATAGAACACCAGTTTTTATTATCCAACATAATTGAAAAGCATCCTACATTTTATACGTTTATTTCTTTTTATTAGCTCATTATCGTGTGTAGTTGTTATTTTTTTAATTACGTTCTACTTCTAGTTTATATTTTTGAATTCTTTTTTAAAATTTTCATTGTTATCGCCGGTTCTTTTCATGGAAGCAGCACAGAATAAAAATAATATAGTTCCCAGATGTGATAAAAATACGATTCTAGTAGTAATCGTTTTTAATTTGTCTGTAATTAGTTGTAAGTGCTTGAATATTATTGCATTGCAGTTAACAGAAATAAAATTAAGTTTCAGTAGTCAGAATGCGAGTATGAAATTTTAATAAAATTAGTCCATCAATCAATCGATCAATCAATCAGTCAATCAGTCAATCGTTCAATCGGTCAATCAGTCAACCAGTCAATCATCCAGTCAATCAGTCAATCAATCAATCAATCAGTCAATCAATCAGCCAGTCAATTATTAATCAAATCATTTATTTTCGAAAACGGGTGGCTAAATAATGGAGTTAAAACAATAATACTACCTACGGAAATTCCTACCTAACGGAAATTTGTTCAAATCACATCACCCACACACACTCACAAGAAAGTGAAGATTGAATTGGAATTTTACATCACATATTCATTACTACAGACTGTCTGGGTCTAGGTTATAGATAAAATTAATAAAATCGTGATGCTAAAAAGAGAATTTTATTCAAAGGCAAATCTACATTATTTGAAGATATTCAACGTGATCGTATTATTAGTATAATGTTTCAAATGAGATGAAATTTGATACTGATGGAGGCTGGAGATATTAAACTCAAGGATTTTGCTGGCAGCATTGTAATTAGTGACGATCAATTATGACTGACCGACAATAATTACATTTTACTAACTTTTGCCTGCGGCTCTGAACGCAAGAAATTCTGTTCCAGTTCCCAGGGAATCTATTCTCGGGTAAAAAGTAGCTTATATGTATACTGTCCCAGATCATAACCCATTTCTATACTAAATTTTATGTAGTCGTTTTTACGTGAAAGTGTAATAAACAGCATATATGCAACATTCATACGTACCTACTAACAGACTTGCACGTTTATAATATTAGTATTTATAATATTAGATTCACTGTTTATATTATTAGATTCACTGTTCTTTTTCTACAATTTTTATTCAAATTTCAAGTATAAAAATACTGAATTGATTTTGATGCAGTTTTTTTATAAAGTCTTGGTCAGACTTAAAATGTATCGTATGTGTACCTAACTGTAATTGGATAAAAAGAACCAGCAATATAACCATAAAGACCAGAAATATATAACCAGAAATATAACCATAACCGACTACCACGCGGGCGATATCGCAGGAATCAGCTAATCTTAAATCATTTCATATTGTTGAAATACCAGATTATAGTCCCGGGTCCTTTAAGCGGGCCGTGAAAAAGCATTTGATGAGGCCGTCAAGCTGAGGGCCAACACTGTAGCACTATCGGTATGTAGTGGTGACCCCCAATCCTGAGACTTTGTCTTTAACTTTCCATCAGGTGAGATGAAGTCATGTTAAGGTATCGAATATAAAAAAAAGATTTTCTATAATCTTAAATAAAGTTTTTCATAGTGTTACCTAAACCAGTCGACCTTAAAATGTATTTTGAACCTTTTCTATTTTTAGTATTTTCTAAATCATGAAAGAAGATGTATTTCACGCTTCTGGGAAGCGTGGCTAACTTCATCTTTAAACCATTATGGACCGATTTCTTCTGGTTAACCAAGCATACCAGCGGCGGCTTATAAAGGGTTTATATTAAAAAGATTATGTGAAGAAATAGCTATAGTACAAAAGTAGGTACATTATACAAAAAATATAGTTTAGAGCAATCAATATTATAAATAACTCTTCTAGGGCAGTAAAAAATGTGTTTTTTTATCAGCTTCTTACTAAATTACCACTCCAATATTTTTTTATTAGAACTTACTGAGTATAAAAACACTAAATGTTTTTTTGTATCACTTAGGTGACAGATAAGCACACAGGCCTCCAGTTAGGAAGCGGTCACCGTGGCCTATGGACGTGTACAATACCAGGTGCGTCACACTCGCGTTGCTAACTCTGAAGGGGAGGCGGGAGGAGAGGGGAGAATGCTGAGAAATGACTGTGGAAATTCAGGCGCCATCTTGAAGCATAGTTTGGATGGAATCTTGTTATGTAACTATGCACTTTAGAGCAAAAATCATAAGACTATTAATTGTAAATAATACAAATTTCTCATCTGTCTTTCCTTATTTTTTTTTACACTTACCGCTTACGTTATAATTAATTTAATGAACAGGTTTTTCTAATATTGTAAGAGTTATCGGGTGAGATAGAAAAATCTGTTCATTAAAATGAGCATACATTTTACAGCAAAAAATATAAGGAACAAAAGATTTTTCTTTTTATAGCCAATAAGCCCGCGTTTGACCACTATCTCACCTGTTGACAAGAGATGATGTGGTTGACAGTTTTCTTATACCACTTAGGTGGTAGATAAACCCACTGCCCACCTGATGGGAAGCGGTCATCTATCAATCACCATATACCTCACTGTCGGCACGCGCGATCCTCACCCAACACCCTTTCTGGTAGTAGGGGAGGCCGGCCCGCTAAATTTTCAGTTACTAAAGCCTCATGGGGACCGATTAGATTGTGAAGATTTAGGCCTAAAACGAAAAATAATTTGTTCATTTTGCCATTTTAGTGAGGAGGAGAGCGTGTGCTAATTTTCAAAAATGTTAAAAAAATCATTCACATAAAAATACTCGAGCGCGTCAGACATTCACGGTGTTTACCCGCTTTGTTTTTCTAACAACCGAGAGATATTATTCTGACGAGTATATAGGGGAGGATGGCTGTAGAAAAGGGTAGAAAAAAAAAAAAGAAAAAAGTTATTCGAGCGTGTCAGATATTTGAAGGGAATATTTAGAAAACTCAAAAAAGTGTCTTATTAAAATATCTGACGATTTGGATGTGGTCAAAAGTTATGGTAGATTTTTGAAAATGTAAAAAAATAAAGTGACCTTGAAATACTCGAGCGCGTCAGATTTTTACACAAACGGTTCAACTTGATGTTCTAGTCGTCCCAAATGATAATCTGACAAATATATGAAGGAATATTCTTAATCTGATAATTTGAAAGAAAAATTTTTTTTTCTTGAATGGAATAAATTATTACGCATATATGTAGGTGAAATTACACCTACAAATATAAATTATTTTTTTTTTATCTTCATCCTCACTGGATTGATCTTCAAAATTGATTCCTCCTTGGTCAATTTCTTCTTCATTTTCTGTTTCTGTAAAAAGGAAGGGTTATAAACTTTAAAATTTTCTATTTCTTTTGTATTATAGTATTAAAATAAACGTACCTGAATCTACAGTATCTCCTGATATGTCAGGTGTTATGACAATATCGTCGTATGCTGTATAACACCACACTTTATTTATGGTTTAAGCTACATCGCCCCATGAAAATCGTCAGATTATTTTTATTCTGTAATTCTCATAGGATTTCCTTCAAAATAAAAAAAAAATTAATCGCGCTCGAGTATTTCACAGCGACGTTTTTTTTTTACAATTTTGCCACTTACCCATTTCCTTATGCCACGCAAAAATCATCAGATTATTGAAATATAGTCTGTTCTGTATGTATTTAACTTACCTGGCCTTAATCTGACGCGCTCGAGTTTTTCTGAGGTTTGATTTTTTTTACTAATCTGACGGGCTGTCCTCGGAGCACGCCCTTATATAAAGGGTTTATATTTGGTAGGAGTACATTACAAGGAATAAGGTTTCTCCTCATATAGTTTTCTGACGCGCTCGAGTAACTCTTCAAATCCCTTCTTGGGCTCCCCTACCATGGGGAGTTGAGACTTGAGACCGAAACCGTGAATGGCCCGGGATCAGCTAGATTGGGAGGGAAATGGATAACCTTACAACCTGGCAATTGAGACCCGAGACGGCGTGCGGTTTAAATCGGTTCGAATCCGACATTACCTATCCATATAACCGACAGGGGTGGTATTCACGGGGATTCCGACACGAAAAGGTAGGTAGGTGATAGTCTAAAATATCTTAGGTAATTACAAAATAAAATATTTACATTATGAGAAAATATTAAGTATGTACAAATTTAACAAACGTTTAGGTGTCGAAGAATTCCTCCCCATCGATGTCGACTGGTAACGTACCCAAAAGGTACCTAAAATTAGGTAGTTACTTTTGAGAGAAGTCAACAGCATAAGGCTGATAATGATCTTACCTGGAATCTGCGGAGCAATAACGCATAGCGTCCTTGTGAGCACTGAGCAAAAGACGAAAAGACCAGCCGACGTCATCTTGTCAGCCCCAGGAGTTTGGAGCCATAGAGTTCATCTGGCCAGTCGTCTTGGCATCTGTGGACAACGGAATTAATATTTTAGGATAACGAATTTTTTTTTTTTCAAATTGGATACCTTAACATGACTTCACTTCGCCTGATGGTAAGCTAAATGTAAAGTCTCAGGAGTGAGTGAACAGGAGTGGACTTTCATACTATTATGAAATTGTAAAGTAGCTGCGTCTGTATATTGGAGATATTTAAAATAATATTTTGTGGAGCGAATGAAAATGTTTTATGATTTTTTTTCATTTGATTTTAGACTTTAACTGTGTCACGGTAAAATCTACAATTGAATAGCATTTTTAGAGTATCAGCGGTATGACAGTAGTTTGCCTTTAGCAGAATCGAGGCCCAGATTACAATTGATTGAATAAAACCAAAAATAAAATATAGTCAAAGTCACAAAAAACCGATTTTGAAACCTTGAAGAACAGAATGAGAAATTCAAGCCATCGAAACCACAGTAAAAGTTGGTAGTAAAGTAATTATCATTTTAAAAATTGTGATGAAAGGGCCTCAGACTCTGTGGGTATTTCAGAATTAAACTTTTTACCATCGCACCCCTCGTCATAGGCTGAGAATAATTCATCCTCACACGTTACATTTTTTTTTTTATACTACATAGGTGGCAGACAAGCACACGGCCCACCTGATGGAAAGCGGTCACCGTGGCCTATGAACGTGTGTAACACTAAAGTGTCACACACCCGCTGCCTACCCTGAAGGGAAAGGAGGAGAGCTGGGAAGGGGTGGGGAGGCTAGGAAGGGGAGGGGGAGGAGGGGTACAGTGAGCTCTGGCTACCCAACTTACCGGCTTACATACGTCAACGGTGCGCACTGTAAGGTATGAATGATTTCCCTGCTGTGGTTTTCCCTAGCGACTACAACATACAATGTGAGGTTCTGCAAAAAAGACAATAGAATATTTTACAGGATCCCCCCTGGCCCTCGAAAGCCACGTTGACTAATTTTCATCAGGTGGGCCGTGCGCTTGTCTGCCACCTAATTGGTATGCAAAAAATCCGAAATCAGTAACATTATTCTTGTAGAAATTCCTATTCCTTAATAAAGATGTGAAATAAAGATAATATAACAAGTAATCCAACACAATCAGCCAAAAATTCTGAATACTTAATCTTTTGATACGCACAAAGGAGATCGAGGGAGCTTATTAGTGAGAAATCCAGGATGAGAAATGATGTAATTTAAGTAGAGGAAGATATTATGTAAACATGCTTTGTACCTTTTTGTGTTAAGATTAAAGACTTTTTTGTGTAACTTTCACTTCTTTAGTATTTATATTTCGTTAGTTATTTTATTTCAGCCCCCGTAGACAAGTGTCAAAAGTCTAAATCGCTAACGATCGCTAAGGAAACGAATAGATTAGGTCGACCAATCACATCCAAGCTCGTCGCCGGCGTACGATGTGCGCGCCGCGGCGGAATCACGAGCTGGAGTGTGATTGGTCGACCTAATCTATTCTATTCGATAGCGATTTAGACTTTTGCCACTTGGCTACGGGCACTGATCTGATACAGAAATAGTACGTTAAAAGGTAAGAAAAATTATTTTTATAAAACGCTTTTATTTAACTTGACCTGTTTGTTTGGGTCAAATCAAGACGGATTGTGCTGATATTTGGCACATAGGTATCTTTAGTTCTGGTGACAATACAAGTTAATCTATTCTGTATCATTGTAAATCCAAGATGGCTTGGCTTACATATTTTTTCACAACTACCGCAATATGGATTTCAAAATCTGAAAGGGCTTGACTAGCAGAATAAAATTCACTGTAAAAAAAAGGAAAATCCAACATGCCCGCTTTTAGCGTAAAAGCGTTTAATTTAAATATTTTTTATTTAATTCATTTATTTTTAATCAATGTATCATCCAAACTGGACGTATATACGTAGGTAAGTATTAAGTCATGTTAACAACTTATAGTCATCCCCGTTTTTCATTTATTATACAAATAAAATGAAATCAGATCTCCTTACGTATCTAACATTATCACCTCACGATGATTGTCTTTATTGAATGTTACCTACAGTAAGTATTACTTCGAACAATGAAGCAATAATACGCAGAGCAAACTTCCCAGAATTTAACTTAAAGTTTCCTCCGACTTAACAAGATAAGGGGCTTCGTTAACGAAAAACTTTCTAATTACATTTATACCTAATCTATGACGTGTAATCTAATGATCATGAACTGTCTATACTGTTATAAAATTGTAAGTTAGTTTTGTCTGTACAATGTTAAATGAAAAATTTTCTGAATACAATTTTTTTTAGAATTTCTGTCCATTTGTTAATAATAGATGCAAAAACTGACGAAAAAATTTTGATGATAGTATATTCGAAAGGTCTTGGTCAGATTTAAAATCTGCTGTGTGTTTGATTGCAATCGGTTGAGTAGAACCAGAGATATGATTAAAAACGGGGTAGGCAGAGACAACAGACCACTATCTGCTTCTGTCCTTACATACTTCTCTCGCTTTCTCTACTGTCGTAAAGCCTTTCATGCAAGCCCGCCGGTTTACAGTGCTTTTGACCTTTCCTTTTTGCAATAACTCATTAATTTGGTCAGTGTAGGTATACTCTGCGAGGTCGATCCCGGCTTGCCTGCTCACTTACATGTGCCTTAAAAAATACTTGTGGTTTCATATTTTTTGAATTCTTTATGTACTTATCTGTTTTCTACACGATCGACGCAAAAACTACAAAAACGGATTTCGATGCGGTTATTTCATTAAAAAGTTCTTGGTTAGACTTATTAATATCTCCCATAAGTTTGATTGCAATCGATTGAGTAGAACCGAAAAATGACCAAAAAACGAAGAACAACCACGTGGATGGAGCCATGAACATCGGCTAGTTATTTAATAAAATGTAACTCTATTCTTTTCTTTTGAGTTTCATCGTGCCTCGACTTTTAATAAAAACCGAAAACGTAATTTAATTTTGACATTTCGTTCAGAATTTTTATCATCCTTGTCATTCGATTTCTATACCAATTGTACCTATTTTTTTAGTATTTTCTGAGCAAGGACGTTGTATAATGAAAAAGTTTTCTAAAAAGTAATGGTATTTGCTTCAGAGAATCTCATTTGCTGAAAACGAGACATTACATTGCTAGTAAAAGGATCTAAACTCAGAACTGTATTTTACTTGTTATATTGGATATTATCTAAACATTCTAACGAACCGAAATTTTCTTCTATTTTTCGGGTACCACCCCCACAACTAGCAGGGGTGGTTATGCCGAACTTGAACCGACTAATTTCTTAAGAACTGACTTAACCTGTTTCTTAAGAAATTGAACTAGTAGATAGGTACATTCATTTGCATTGGATTATGTTGGCATTTTCAAAATGACTAAGTCAGAATGAACTCCATTCTGTCCTCAGGTTTCACACGTCCATGCACTATAAAAAATCTTAAACGAATTATATTCTGAATCATTCACCAAATCAAAAAGAAAATACCGCAACAACAAGAAGTCATATTACGAATTCAAATGAATAGCGCCAAAGATATGAGAACAACATTTTGGAGCTGTTGTAGGTGTCAGATGACTACTTCTTTATTGTCTATTAATGAATATGTAAAAGTATCAATATATAACATCTTCCCCACAAAAACAAAACTTAAAAAATAACAAATATACAAGATGTTGTATATTTGTTATTTTTTAAGTTTTGTTTTTGTGGGGAAGATGTTATATATTGATACTTTTATATATTTATTTATAGACAATAAAGAAGTAGTCATCTGAACAGTTATGATACTTTTATATATTTATTTATAGACAATAAAGAAGTAGTCATCTGACACCTACGACATGGTGACAGCGGTGAATTTTTATTATAGATTTTTATTAGTTTTCTTTGTATATTTTTGTTTTCACAGAAGTTTTTTTTGGCGTAGTATACGCATATTTATATTCATCTGCTTATATACAAGTTTTTGAGCGTAATCATCATATACCTAATTGTAATGGAGCACGCCAGAACGCCTGCGAAGTTCCTGGACGTCATTTATTGGATGCGTCAAGCGATGGATTTAGAATACTTTTGATCAGGGATCAAATTATTTGATAAGTATATTTTGATCAGGGATCAAATTGTTCATGGGTGGTTCGACAGCCCACGGTCTGGGACCGGCTGCTATAGATTTTGATCAGGGATCGAATTGTTTATGGGTGGTTCGACAGCCCACGGTCTGGGACCGGTTAATATAGATTTTGATCAGGGATCAAATTATTTCATGGGTTCGACACTCCACGGTCTGGGACCGGCTACTATAGATTTTGATCAGGGATCAAATTGTTTTATGGGTCCGACACTCCACGGTCTGGGACCGGCTGCTACGGACTAAAAAACTAAAAGTGTTGTGATATTTGTGTATATTTGTTATTTACTATGGTGTTTTTTAAGTTTAGTTTTTTGTAGGGAAGATGTTGTATATTTGTTATTTTTTAAGTTTTGTTTTTGTGGGGAAGATGTTATATATTGATACTTTTATATATTTATTTATAGACAATAAAGAAGTAGTCATCTGACACCTACGACACTGACTATACATGCGGCTCTTGGAAAGTGTCCAAACGAGTTTGTCAGATAGGAATTTTATGTGGAATTACAAGACTGTCATTAATTATGCTTAAGACTTTTGCGAAATGTAGTTAGTTATCGTAATAGACTGCTGAGAAATAAAATGAACCTTTCGCATGATAATACTAACATATTTATAAAATATATTAGCTGTTGTACGTTAACTTTGTTTCCGTTCCCGTTTCCTATGGGAACCTTTTCCAGACTTTAATCTATCCCTGTACCAAATTTCAGCCAGATCCAGAACAAACATCCAAACATCTTCACTGACTTTCTCATTTATTATATTAGTAGGATAAATGAAATGTTCGCATTATTTCTGATGTGTTCACCTTCTACTTCTTTTACGACCTTTTATTTAACTTGCAGAGTTTAAATTTTCCATTAAAATTTGCAAACCATTTTTCAATCATTTGTTGGCATCCGATTGAGCTGAAATTTTGCATACACGTTAAGTTTGAATGAAAATTGAATAAAAACTTAATTTTTAAAAAGTTTATTCTTCTCTTTATGAGAGCGTTTACGAGAGCCTCGTTCGTCAATGAGCAGACATACCAGCATAAGGTTGACTGGAACCCCTTGGTTTGATTGCAATTGGTTAAATAGAACCCGAGATTAACATGAAACGAAAATCGACCTCTTAAGCGGAGCCGCGGACATCAGCTTGTATTTTATAACTTTGTTACTCTTACATTACGTTGATAAATTGTAAAGAAATTGATATGACGTTGATCGACGCTAAGGGAAGATTCTCGACTATATTAGGCGAACGCGCCCGGCAGCCTCGACCCAACAGTTTTTTCACTTTACCGGGATGTTGTAAAATTGATAGTCAGTGAGAAAACTTTAATATCGAAGTCAGTACTATCAAATATAGTATAGAAAAGTAGTTGAGTTATTTTTGACAGATATTCAAGTAAATAAGGTATCTGTTAGTAGACCCGTGCGGTGGTTTATTGTCATTTTTTGGTCATACCTCCGCTTCTGCTTTAACTTTATTTTATTAAATAAATTAATAAAAAAATTGCATCAAAATCCGTTACATAGTTTTGTGTCCATTGTGAACAAATAGACAAAAATTTGAAAACAAATAATTTTGTGTTCAGAATCGTTCATTTAACACAACCCAATTAACTTTTTTAGCTCACAAAGTGAAAATGTTTACACTCAAATACACTTAACCCGATTTTTAAACATATTTTAAAAGAATACATTAGTATTAACTTTTAAACTTTCGCGTTCCATGACTATTATCATGAAACGTCAGGCATCCAAAGGTATGTATATACCTTTAACGTGATCGCGTTAATTCCCGTTTACGTATAATACATTAGTAGCTTTCATATAATATTATATTGGGCAACGACCACCTGCGTCCCCTGGAAAAAAGGTAGAAAACTCATAAATTATAAAAATAGTCGTAGCCATTTTTCAGGCACGCGAACCCACTCCTAACTCCTAATACCAGCAATTTAGCTTGGATGGAGGGATTAATAGAAATACTAGTAAATGTTATGTTATGTTACATTAAAAATCTTCTATGACATTGTACTGGTACACAGTGCTCTCTAGACCCAAAGTAAGCATAGTTTAACTATATTGTGTTATAAGTTCTGAAATGCGGATAAACATACTTATACTCGTTTTTTTACAATTTCATTCATATATTATTATACATAGAAACACCCAGATCAATGCAAATAGACATATTCATGCATTCGAATGTTTGCATTGAGTGGGAATCGATCCTGCACCCCCTTGCAACAATCGAATGCTTTACCGCTGCAAGGTCAAAAATAAAAAAAAATCCACAAGTCAGTTTTCAAAAAACACATTTAAATTTAAACTATCACTCAACACGCATTTTTGGCCACCTTCAGCATAAATCTCACCCTGTGCAACGTGACGTGCCAAATCCATAGTCGGGTACTGTAATTAATTTCTTCAGAGATTTCATATCAAATGTCAAGGGTTCGTTACGCGTGACACCCACACACAGGCTTATATAAGGGCTTATGGTGACAATGTCAGTGGACGGAATTCTTTCCTACAAATGAGTACCCGTGGGAGCTCAGTGTCACGGCGTGCGTGCCCCTAATTGGTTGTGTCACGTTTGAATGGTTCTTTTGACGAAATACGAAGCAAATATTTTAGATTTATTATTTTAAATTTAATTTTTAGATCACTAGGTATATTATTATGCCTCGCGAAAAACACTACGTTACATTTCAATTTAATTAAATGTATTAATTGCATTGAATAATATGATTTTTTCTAGATGAAAGGTACTGGATTTCTTTTATGTCCCTGACAACTTGATTCCAAAAATTCATAAAAATCAGTTGAATAGCTAAAAAATCTTAACAAATTAATATAGGAGTACCTTTTTCTTTTCGTTCGGAAATCCTCATGGATACCTACCTCCCCCGTGGCTAGGCGGGTCAGGTTATGTCGGACTCCTACCGACTAAAAAGGACGAGTACCTATCTATATTTTTATCAAATTGTAAAATAGTTTTGTCAGTAGATTGGAGAACGGAATGGATTTTGAAGCGGTTTTCTTGTTTTTTTTTATATCGGTCACGTCAATATGAGTTCACCTCGCCTGATGATAGTCCCCATTACAATACACTGACAGTGCCATAATGGTGGCCCTCAATTCATTAGAAAAGTCAAATTATTGGAAAAGTCTTGGCAAGACTTATTTGTTGTTTAATTGATAGAAATTGGTTGAGTAGAACCGGATGACCATAAGTTGCGATTACCAATATTCACACCGCGCAGTAGCGGCCATCAGCTGCTATTAATTTTATAATTTTTGCCAGGATTGAAATAATCTTTATACGTCTTTGGTTTACAAATTTTCACAAGCTTTTTATCAGTTTGTTTGTAACAAACAAATCCGGGATTTATGAGGGTTATCCTTTAATCGCGAGGATTATACAAATCCATAATTAACGAGGATAAATATACAGAGTTTCGGATGAAAATGAATATTAACCCAGTTTTATAAACTGTCCCATTGCTGGATATGGGTCTCGTCTATGTATGAAAGAAGTTAAGGCCATTACCCACCCCACTGGACTATCGTAGATTAAAGGATTTTGTAAACCTTCAGCCATCTGTATATGAATTTCATAAAGAATCCGGTGTAGTAACAAATGATAATCTATACTTCTATACTAATATTATAAAGAAGTAGAGTTTGTGTGTTTTTATATTTCTTAAATTGTAAGGGGAAATCTCGGGATCTACTGAATCGATTTTAAAAATTCTTTCACCAATAGAAAGCCACATTATCCGTGAATGTCATAGGCTGAATATCATCACGCTACTGCCCAAGGGAGCGGAGCAATAATCATAAATGTGAACAATTCCGGTAGATTCCCATACATTTTAGGAAAACTGATAAATTATGAGCATATTATGTGAGTTAAAAAGGGTGCATCGGGGTTCGAAATACGCCACGGGCGAAGCCGGGGTGGGTCAGCTAGTAATATATATTTGAACGAATTTCAATATACCTAATATTTTCTGTTAAAAAGGTTTTGATAATACTTAAAATCGTATGTTTAATTGCAATTAGGTAAAAAGAACCAGAGATATAACCAAAAATTTATAACTGATCTCGATGCGGTTGGAGGAGTATTGCTTAATTTTTATTAATAAGAAACACTCGTACTTGATTGGAAGCTGTAACGTACATACAAATATTTTGAATATTACAAAACTAAACGAGAATACAAACTGTTAATTAACACCTAACCCGCAACAGCTGTATAGCACGTTGGAGAATACACCCGGGAGAAACCCTTCTTCACTGAACCGAAAAGGGCTGTTAATGTGTTAAAATTGGCAAAATTCGTCACCTTACCAATATTTCTGCCCATTTAACCCAAAAATACCGTTAGCAAAATGGTGTCAGTATTGCCGTGTCAGCAGAAAATATCCCTTAGCGGCTACACAGTAGCATTGTATTAGATTTATTGCTCCCCTTTTGACAAACTCAGCATAACTAAATAGCGATTTTGTTGCAAAAAATTGTAAGTTATAATAAATTTCATTGTTATCTATAGTCTACAAATTACATGCCTTGTCAAATAGACAGACGTATATACTAGAAATTGGATTTTCTTTTTTATTACAATCTGTCATTTAACTTGTTCTTTTGTTTATTAGTATCGATCAAATCTTGGAAACCCAATTAGAACGATCTCCTCTGGAACGGCTGAGCCGATTTTGGCGGCATTTTTACTGAATGAGGCCTAACATACCCTACGAAATAAAATATTAAATTAGAACCTTAAATATCTGAATCCACGCGGACGATATTGCAAGCACAATTAGCTATAATATTACTATATTACCTACAAGGATTATAGTTTAAAAAATTTATTATAGATCGTGAGTGTGGCCTAATATTAGATTATTACACGCTATTTTTGGCAACAATACCTTAACAAAATACAAACTGTTAAAGCGTGGGATATTAAGAATAATATTCCGGATAACCTAGTTTCCTTTGCCAGGAATGTCTAGACTAATATATTTTTATATGGGATCAGTATAAATTAGAATGCTGTAACAATTTTCCAAAAATATTTTGTGAGTCAAAACTCCTACTATATTTTACTAATCTATGCTCGCAGCTCTACCCGCGTGGACGTCGATTTTCGCGTTCTTTAACCTCCGGTTCTATTGAACCAATTGTGATCAAACATACGCATGTTTGATCACAAAATTGGTTCAGTAGATTTTATTTCTGACCAAACTTTTAAACAAAAAAGCACACCAAAATTTGTTCAGTAGTTTTTGCGTCCACCATGAATAAATAGATAAACAGAAAGGATTCCAAGAAAAAATAATTTTAAGTTTAGAATTGTTCATATTTATTGAATTTAAAAAAATGCTTATTTTTTTAATATTTACAATGTCGGACATAGCTATTTTACAATTTCATAATAGCATTGATTAGCTTCCTATTTATTTTTTATTGAAACTCTTTGTCCATAATTATAAACGAATTTTATAGAAACAGGCCATTGTCACAGAATGGAAATTGATATTCAATTTTATCGGGCATCAAACGATCTATAAATAAAATTGAAGTGTCAGTTTGTGATATTAAAATAACAAGTTAAAAAAATGCACGATTATGTACGATACATTCATTTATCAAAAAATCAATTTAAAAAAATTGTCTGTCACACACAAACAAAAATCACACATCAAACTCCCTTCAGCCATTTAGTAGTTAAGTATGAGAGAATCTAAATAATAATAAAATAATAATCATATTAGCAAGCTACTGAAAGAATGAATCCGTCACAGAACGTTATGAATTCATAAAGAAACGAAACAGAATCAAAAAAGAAATATTACGACTTCTACGAAACTACGTCATTGTTCTGTTAAATGAGCGACTTGTTTTGAGGAAAGGAAGAAAGAAAGAAAGTAAGAAAAAAGAAAAGAGAATAAAGTTTCTTATAACTCAAATTCAGTTAGGGTGCGTTCTCACTTTATCGTAACACCAAAGACTTACCGTTTCGTCGTCATCGCTCATTGATTTACGTAAATGATTTTTTTTTCCTTTTGCTAATGCAATATCATGCAGTGATTTTGTCATTAAATTTAGCCATAGTCAAGGTCAAGTAAAGTCCGCAATAGTCATTATCAAGTCAAAAGTCCTACGACTCCAGTAAAGTAGTGAAGACTTTACTAGAAGTTTCTATAGAGTTTTTACATGGTAAAATAAAATTGCCATTTTCCTACGCTAGTGCACGTTGTAGAAGCCGTTAAGTCTATAAATCCATCCTTTAAGTTACCTTAAACTCGAATTCATACGAATAGAAAATAAGAAAATAACTCGATAGATCTTTTCCTGCGTTGGCACCTAAATAAAATTTAAATGTTGTTCATCATAATATTAGTGTCTATGACGTTTTTTAGTGTGATGATAGATTTATCAAAACAATAAAACCGGCATGTATGAAGTCGCATAACGATAATAATCGTTGAAACAATAAAAATATCGTCATCTTGTCTCAAGGCGATTGCCGTGACCTGATTTTTAAATGTCGTCATGATTCAATGGGAACAGTTAGATACGATATTTGTTCAATGATAAAACATTTCGATAAATCATTGACGATCACGAACAGTCGTCAAAGTGGAAAATGAAAGACACGAAAGTATTTTTTTTTATACTACTTAGGTGGCAGACAAGCACACGGCTCACCTGATGGAAAGCAGTCATCGTGGCCTATGGACGTGTGCAACACCTGGGACGTCACACTCGTGCTGCCGACCCTGAAGGGGAGGGGAATTAGAAGATGGGGTAGGGGGGAGTTTGTGAGCTGTGGCTACCCTACTCACCGCCGGGAACACAACACGATGGTTATTATGGCCGCGGTCTTCTGTAGGGCGGAGGTTCTGCGGCGATCATCAGCCAAATGGGTAATAATTTCGCCTCTGCCGGCCTTCCGTAGAATTTTATTCTTGGGGTCTACTACCCCAAGAACTTAACTTGATGTTGTAGGAAATGACCTGAATACCAATAATTATTACCATGAGAGCCAGAAAGTGGACCACGGACTTCGTGATGAGAGGGTCGGATGCGACCAAAATTAACGCGATGATATTAAATTATAGATGATGGTCGTCCAACGATAAATTACCGATCACGATATAATGTGAACGCGCCCTTAGTATTTGGTATTTCTCTCTATAACAAAAGCAACCAATGTTGGTAAGTAATACATACCCTAAGCAGTTATTTCCGTTCTATAAGGAAAATCGTGACCAATCCATCAAAGGCGTATTCCATCTTTAATGGATTAGTGGAATTATTTAATTTTACGTTATAAGGATAACGATATTTTTGCGGAACAGGAAAAATTTCAATTTGGATATGGTAGACAGCTTCAAATTACGATTATTTAACACTGTTAAATTAGGCAAGAGGGGCATTAGAAGATTTTTACAGGGTCGGCAGCGCGAGTGTAACGCCCCTGGTGTTACTCACATCCATTGGCCACGGTGATCTTTTCCCATCAGATCGGCCGTAAGTTTATATACCACCTCAATCAATCAATCAATAGCGTATTGCAGTCCACTGCTGGACATAGGCCTTTTCCAATGTTCGCCATAGCACCTGGTCTTCCGCCTTGCGCATCCAGTCTATCCCAGACACCTTTTTTGTTTTGCCACTTCAGCTTGCTTATTCTGCGAGATATGTATGACTATAGTTCTTTGTCTGATGACCACATTTCAAATTACAGCCCGCTTCGTCACTAATTTCATTTCTATGATGTTTTTTTTTTTTACGCATGTGAATGTAAATAATATTACTATACTGTCGCCTTGGGAAATCCTGTAAAGACAAGTGTATGTGTGAGTGATGTGAAATAAATAAATAAATAAATAATTGAGTAACTATTATTATATACTAGACTAAGTTTTTAATTGGTATAAAAATCTTAGCACCGTAATACATCCTAATTATAGTAGAGAATACCATGAATATTCTCTTTATTAAATAGCGAATATTATATCCAAAAATACTCTATCACTGAGCCAGACTTACTAATTTCAACAGTTTAGCAACAGTTTTCAGACACAAAGACTGTATTTTGTAGTTGCAAAGACCATGTACGCGACAGGAAAGCGTATTTTGTGTTTTCTACACACGTCCCCAAAACTTTTGCAATTTCATGTTTTACTCTGCGCATACGAAAACTTTTGGCTTCATCTGAAAAGTGATAGTTTCACGACATCTATACGGACAAAAGAACATAAGTTAGGTCTTGTTCACAGTGATGTTGATAAAATTATGAAGAAACAGTTAGTAAGAAACTAGCTTCAATCAGTCAATCAAAAATCCTTTCGTCATCCTCTGCTGGACATAAATCTTTCCCAATGTGCACTATACCTCTCGATTCTACATTTTTTTGCATCCAGTCCGTGAATTAGTTGAATGGGGATAATAATAATAGTTTTTTTTTAGGAAACATAAATTCATTTTGTTAGTAACAATTTAATCTTAAACCTATTTTAGTGCATTACACTTATCGCATTATTTTATCATCCGTCTAACCCAATTTTTCAACATGGGATAGTCTATTTTTGCAACAATTGCCTTAAGAACACTGTTAGAACCAGCCCCTTTCATAGCAATGAAAAGATTATTTTACGCCGTATAGCCTAAAAGTCGTATACCTATATATGCATTTTTGAGCAAACATCAGCGATGCGCTAAGTACTGTAATATTTTCATCGGACCAAATGTCGAAGTTAGATTATTATAGAAACTAGGTGTAGGGACTCGTAGAATTGAGGAAAAGAATATAAATTTCAATTAAAATAAAATTTATTTAAAAAAAACTTTCTGTGAACAGGTCTTTAGATTGATATTGTTAAGTCTCTAACTTTCGAGGTTTAACGTGTTAAACTGTAACAAATGGTTTTAACTTACATAACAAATATTGCAGAAGTTGAAATAAAATCTCTGTTATAATTATATTACGGTAGAATCAGAACGGAACTTTGTAACCAGAACGGCATAGTACTTTTATTATTTGAAACAGACAGACGTGTACTGTCAGCTTTCGTTTAATTGCGCAATTCGTGTCGCCAAAGAATATAATAATATGGGTTTAAGAATGCGGATAGATATATTACTTAGATACTGTTTTACTAAATAACTAAATTATTACACATAGAAACACCCAGGCTAATGCAAATATTCCTATTCATAACCACAAATATTTGCACTAAGCGGGAATCGAACCCGTGACCTTTAACTTAGCAGTCGATCGTTCATCTACTACGTCACAGAGGATAGTAGGATTAAGCTTATAAATACTATTATTTCTTACAGCTCTAGAATCAGAGTCTATAGTTCTTAATAAATAACAAATATAAATTAAGTATTTTTTTAAGTTAAACGTTTTTATGCACTAAAAACGGTCTGAATGTAAAATTTTCTTTTTATTTTCACAGTAAACTATATTCTACTAGTCAAGCCCTTTCATTTGATATCCATATTGCGGTAGTTGTTGAAAAGTATGTAAGTCGCCATTTTGTAGCGGTGGCCATCTTGGATTTACAATGATGCATATTAGATCAACTTGTATTGTCACCAGAACTAAAGTTTGTGTCAAATATCAAAACAATCCGTCCACGGAAAGGGGCTCAATTTTCAATTACTAGATTTGACCCCAACAGGTCAAGTTAAATGAAAGCGTTTAACAAGGTTCAATTGTTGTTAAATATAATAATATGAGGACCAATAGTGTTTCGTGTTCAAGAGCATAAATGGACCGCGCTCTAGGGACAGATAACGAATAATATATTTTGGCGGGTTTTCTGAGCAAACGGTAGCTGCTTCATACGCAATGCGGTATTACACCAGCCAGCATCGTGTGAATGCTCCTTTTTTGAATTTTAAAAGGCTTATTTACAAAATTTGAGAACGTTTTTCTGTTTTCATAACAATATTCGAGGTAGTTACAGAATACTGGGGGAATGTGTTCACTGGAGGGATTCTGTGCTGCCAGCTGGAAAAGTCTCCAGTGTGATGTCAGCACAAGAATCTCTCCTATCCCCCTCCTCCCATTTCCCCTCCCCAATTTATCCGTTATTCTATGTAAAACGTATTTTTTACAAAAAAAAATTCGTCTAGAACCCATAACACAAGCTACTTAAGTTTATGCTTACTTTGAGTCTAGATAATATGTTGTCTGTATGTCTGATGTAAAAAAAAAAGTGTAATATACCTATAGTAAAATATTCTTTTTTTTATTCATGATAGGCTTACGTTTGACCACTATCTCACCTGGTGGATGGATTCGTTGAATATCCTACTATCACTACCAACTATAATAATTCTACTAATATAAGCGAAAGTTTGTAAGTATGGATGTTTGTTACTGTTACATGCAAAAATTACTGAACGGATTTAGATGTAATTTGGCAGAGAGATAGAGTATGCTCTGGAACAACACACAATCTTTTTATCCCGGTAATAGGTTCTTGTGGGCCACGCAGGAGCCGCGGGCAATAAGTAGTACTTTATGAACGGATCTCTTAATCAAAAAATATTTTCACTAACATGTCTTAGCTGGAGGGGTTAGGGAGAACTTACATTCGTAATTTAAAAAAATAAAAAAAAACATGCTCAAAAATTAGGCTTCTTTTACTTTCTTTAGCACTAAAAGATTTGGCACCATAAAGACTTAGAATTCTTTACCAGCGCATGTGTTTCCTTCCTCCTATAGTCCCGGGTCCTTTAAGCGGGGAAAAGCATTTGATGAGGCCGTCAAGCTGAGGGCCTCCACTGTAGCAATATCGGTGTATGTAGTGGTGAACCCCGATCCTGAGACTTTATATTTAGCCTTCCATCAGGCAAGGTGAAGTCACTTTGACATGTCCAATATAAAAAAAAAACTTTTCAGTAGTTGTGGTCACACGGATTTTGTTTCATTACTGTTATAAGAACTAAATTAATGTCCTTAATTAACAACGTAAATACCTTTTTAATTGAATTGAAGAGCCACAGAGTCTAGACCTATTGACCTTGTCAACATTATTAACATTATTAGGTACTTAAATAAAAGTGTTGCTGATAGAAATTTCAAGTCCTAAGCTCACAAAATAACGGGCTATAGTCAAAACTCATTAGCATTTTAAAGACTTAAAGGCTTTTAAAGTTTTGTAGTTATTTAAATTAAATGGTCTAATTTGTGAACGTAATTAAACTTGGTTTAATATTTGAAGAATATAAAGAGAAATCGACCTTATGAACGAGAGATCTCGGTTAAAGTAAACCTGATTAAGGTTAATCCCTCATATTATCGGCAGTTGTAAATCTATTACAAATAAATAAAATTGGAGTGTCTGTTTGTAATATTAAAATAACCACAACATTATTTTCAATTTTTGTCTTTCTGTATATCTGTCTGTCTGTCTGTTTGTTCCGGCTAATATCTAAAATGGCTAGACCAATTTTGACGGGACTCTCGTTGGTAGATAGCTGATGTTACAAGTGGTAATTGAGGCTACTTTGATTTTGAAAAAATAATAAAGGTTCCGTGTAAAAATACTAACCTTACAACTAGTAATACTAGTATTGGAATAAAAACTATTTTCAACGAATTCTACCGTAATTTATTTGATTTATTTTATTATTTAATTACACTAATTCCGACGTTCGTTTAAATTTAAATTACGAGTTCTCTTAAGTTTCACTGTAATAAAGTTAAAATAACTTCTATGGACTCCATTATTCTTATTTTTTCTAAATTTGAATTTAGAATACAAAAGAGCAATGTGCCAGTAACAAATTGACGTTTACAGCTTTTTTTATACGACCATAACTTTTAAGGCTTTCGTAATAATCCTGAAATGTTTTCAGCCAGTGTTGATACATACTTTGTCTTGTAAGTGAGCTCAGTAAATTATTTTTATTCCTTTGTAATGATGTCTATTTAGTATTGTGTTTATAGTACTTGGGTGGCAGACAAGCACACGGTCCATCTGATGGGAAGCGTTCACCATGGCCTATAGACGTGTGCAACACTAGGGGCGTCACACTTGCCCTGCTGATTATGTAAAACCATCTATTACTCTATTGAAGAATGAATATGAAGACTTTAGTAAGTACGCACATAATATTTCAAGCTCACATTTATTATAATGAGCTTGAAATATTAAAATTATCATTAAGTTCTCATTTCTCATGTGAAATTACGTGTACTTAACGAAAATGTAAGTTAAACAAAGTGATTCTGACAAGCGGCAAGTTTATGAATATAAATATCATTTATATCAAAATATCGGTTATATCAAAATCGAACCGATTGAAACCGCACGCCATCTTGGGTCTTCTAGCGCCAGGGTATAAGGTAGCCCAGATGACTATTTCGGTGTCCCTGACTTGCCTCTGGAAAATGCGCCAGATTATACTAGGGTGACAATCTCCACCTGTCATACCAAGACCTGCGCTCATGAAGGACAGATTTTTTTTTTTATATTGGTCACGTCAATATGACTTCACCTCGCCTGATGGTTAGCTGAGGCAAAGTCTCTAGAATGGGAGTCACCATTGCAAACACTGATAGTGCCATAATGGTGGCTCTCAGCTTGACGGCCTCATCAAATGCTTTTTCACGCCCCGCTTAAAGGACCCGGGACTGTATGAGAAAGGAAACACGTGAGCTGGTAAAGAATTCCAGGTTTTGATGGTGCGGCAAAGGAAAAAGGCACCGAACCGCTTGGTTCTTGTTGTTGACGACTTTTGACCCTAAAAGTGAAAAAAACTTCTGTCTGACAAACACTACCTACCTACTGCTAAAGAGTGGAATGCCCTGCCTGAGGCTGTATTTCCAGAAAGCTACAACCTGGGTGTCTTCAAGTCTAGAGTGAATAGGTTACTTCTAGGCAAGCGTGCTCCACCGTCAATCACAACATCATGACTTACCAACAGGTGAGATTATTACCAATAAAAAATAAAACATCACTATATGGGAAAGTCCCTTTCATCGACCACAACTAGGTAATCCCCCGAGATTAACACGGGATTTACCCTCTAAAAGAACGGCTCTTTAATAGATTGAATGAATGAATATTTATTTCTTCGTAAAGACATCAAATTGTCCCTAGACGGGTGTAACGCGTTCGTAAAGATGGCTTAACGATGTAAAATACTTTTATTTACCTAAATATACAACTATTAGTTTTAAGTGAAGAGTAAATAGTAATCACTTAAGTTTTCCCTGGAGTTTTTAAGACGATTGAAAGAGACTATTTAGTAAAAATTTCGGCAAAAGTTTCGGTTAAGTACTAAAATTTATTCAGGGAAAATTATAATTTATCATTTTTTTGTCCAAGTAGTTCGATTTTTAAACACAATCTAACTACTTGGAATTTTTTTTGTCCAAATAGTTCGATTATCGAACACGATCTAAACATTTTTGTCCAAATCGCAGACAGAGAATAAAATAGTTCCATTGACGAACACGATCTAACTAGGTACCTACCTCAGACCAATAAAAAAGTATAGACGGAGTATTGCGCATTTTTTTTGAAGCCAACCAACATAAGACGATTCGATAATCTTATGACGGAATTTGACAGACGCTCGATTTGGTAGTCTTTCGGCAGTCGGCCGAAGAGCTATTGTCAGCGTGTGACGTGTTTTGACTTATGCATAAGAAGCTTCACTTATTTCGTCGCTATTGTTCACAATGGCTCCGTCTATACTTTTTTATTGGTCTGAGGTACCTACTTGGAACATTTTTGTCCAAATAGTTCGATTGTCAAACACGATCTAACTACTTAGAACATTTTTGTCCAAATAATTACGACTGTCAAACACGATCTAACTACCTACTTGGAACTTTTTGTCCAAATAGTTCGATTATCGAACACGATCTAAACATTTTTATCCAAATAGTTCGATTGTCAAACACGATCTAAACACTTTTGTCCAAGAGTTCGATAGTCAAATACGATCTAAATACTTGGAATATTTTTTCCCAAACTGTCCGATCATCGAACTGCAAGTAGGATAATTGGAATAAACCGTTTTTTGGAATATTTTTGTCCAAGCCGTCCGATCATCAAACTGTTAGTAGGATAATAATTGGAATAAACCGTTTATATTTTTTTCCGAAAAAATATGCATTCTAAAATTAGATATTAGGTAGGTACCTAACTAAACTGAAACTATAATTTCTGTTAAACGACGGGTTAAACAAAAAAGTAAATATTCTACTAATCTTTCAAACAATACATGTACTGTACATACGTAAACTTCCACACCTACACCTGACAAATATTGTGTCAAGCAAATTTTATATCCCAAACTCTCTTTATTACATCAAGATAGGGCACGAAACATCTCATGCGAGTAATAAAGAAACAAGGTACCAAAATATTTCCTTCACCTCCAAGGGCGACAACCTCTCCTCTAAAAATCTCTTCAATGCTATCCCTTTAAGTAATTACAAACATTTGTCAGTGAATTGTTCTAATAACTTGTCCTAAGCTAACAAACAGGGTACAGTTCTCCCGTAAATTTCAGCACAATTAACTCGGGCCGCATTGTTTTTGATTAAGTATCTGCTGTGAATGGTGTACGGCCGTAGGGTCCGGGTTTATCAGATTAAACCTGCGCGCTGACAGAAATGATTGCACGAAGGTAAGGGTCCTAGTTTCGTGTGTCCAATTTCGAGGGTATGTTGACAGATGTGCTACACGTCCTGTCATTTAGAATATAATCATCGTACTTTTGACGTTTAGCTGCAGATTAATGTAACGTGCATGGACGTATAAATGATTGGACAGAACGCACCGAAGACGGGACTTTGTCACAAAAATGACAGCGGCTATGTGTGAGTAAATTTTGGATTGCAACATGTTATCCAAGTTTGATGGAAATTTTATTCCTGGATTTTTCCCTTGCTGTCACTACAATTTTTTACCATTTCACTACTATACACAAGACATGACGTATTCATGTAAGTCCTGTCACCCAACCATCGGTGCGTGCTCGCCCTCCGCTCGCTCCCCACTGTGCCTTCTGCTAGTCAGAAGGAAACGTGGAGAGCCCCGGAGCAGCCCTCTAGAGAGCCACTCCCATCCCGGCCGGATTGGCCGCAGGCAAGGTGAGTGACACCCCTAGCATTAGAATTTGCTGTAGGCTACAATAAACGCTTACTTCAATTGAGTCGCATAAAACCCATCCTTTATTGGTACAAAATAGATCAGTATCGAGAAAATTCTATTGTATTCAGCATTTGTAAAACTAAATAAAACTACGGTCTTGTCCTGTAGGTCAATATCTGTTTGACGTACCACAGCCCCTGAGGGAGGTGTCCGATTTTATTTTGTTAGTTTTCAGGGTTCCGTGACTAAATGTTGAATACCGGACTCTATCATTAAGAATCCTCTGTTTGTTTGTATGTCACCAAGTT
This sequence comes from Lithosia quadra, assembly GCA_963576445.1. Taxonomy (NCBI): domain Eukaryota; kingdom Metazoa; phylum Arthropoda; class Insecta; order Lepidoptera; family Erebidae; genus Lithosia; species Lithosia quadra. The sequence continues at coordinate 2,933,600 of OY754899.1, read as the reverse complement.
CTCTCATACACCACAATTTTAAGAACCAATCGCGCATATCATGTATCGCTATTGCCGCTAACCTAATCCCCTCCTCCAACCCCCTCTCCCCAAATTCCCAACCCTCCCTCTAGGGTCAGCAGCGTGAGTGTGACACCCTGGTCTTGCACACGTCCATAGGTCACGGTAATCTCATCAGGTGGGCCGTGTGCTTTTTTACCACCCAAGTAGTATAAAAAGAAAAATATTTAAAAAGTCATAAATACATACAACACATGGAATTTTTTGCATAGATAATCGCAATAGATAAAGGAGAAGTATTCTCGATATACTTAGGTGTATATTCACTTAAAATCAAAATCAATATTTAAGGAGCGCCTATACAAACGTGAATATTTACCGTTTGGTAGTATAATGGTACGGAACCCTTCGTCCCCCAGACCGACTCGCACTTTGGCCGGGTTTTTTCATTTTTGTTTTAGTGGACTCGTGTTGTCGGAGGACAGGAGGAGTGACCGTTTTTTCCCTTTTGGGATATTGTAGTATCACATTGTAGTTTTACTTTTACAAGTGTTGACAATTGGCACGTTGTGTTTTATTTTTTTTATTTTGACCATAAGATTTAGATTTATTAGTAAAGAGACATGCTTCTTCTGTCATGTCGATGTTGCCATCGTGGATCGTGGTTTTGTAATTGGTTTCACAGCAATGCCTTTGTTTGGCAGTAAGTAGCGCTTAGGGAGTGGGCCCTTCGAGAAGGCTTACTAAATCCCCCCCCCCCCCTTTGAGAAATGGACCTTTCGTTGAAAGCTGTTCCAATTGGGTGCAGATAGAGAGCAAAGCTAGCGGGTAACCTACATTTTATGTATCCAATGTAGAGACACGAATAATTAAAATTGCTTAGAATAGAATAAATCAAATTTATATAAAAATTTCATAAACAAGTGGAGTTTTGGTTAGGCACCTTAATAATAATTATAACTAATTTTGAAAAAATCTTTTTCAAGTTAAACGGTTTTAAATTGTATTGTCATCAGAACTAAAGACTTCTGCCAAGTATCAGACTAATCAAACAACTGAAAGGGGGTCAAATTTCAATTAGTAGATTTGACCCGAACAGGTCAAGTTGAATAAAACCGTTTAAAAATAAAAGACACTAAGCAGCGAAGACCAGTAGCACAAATTTTCCGTCCATCTTTAAAAAAAAACAATAAGAGACAAAAAAACTCGCTACTGCACAGATTTCTCCCAGAGGGATAAACTTGGGTAAACAATATAAGTATACTTACAACTTACAATGTTGCCAATACTCTGTTATTTCTCAAGGGTATACAGTATCAAGTACATTTTGTTATCATGTTTTACTATTTAGTGAGTGAAGGTAAACTTTAGGAGGAAGAGATTTTCTGTCTAAATCAGAAAATACACGGACACATAATTGACATAACGATGCACTCTACTGTGCAGTTCTCAAGAGATTTTGTTTTAATTTGAAGTGAAAATGCATGGATATATTTTCACAAAGAGACAGACTGTTTTATGCAGCACCTCTCCAAATTAAATTCAAGTGAGCTTTGACACTTCGTGTACGAGAATACCCCAGGCCTTCATCTTATCGGATGCGGGCCGAAACCTCCACGCTGTGCACCCGGGCAACGGAGGCCTCCTACTCGCCATGAGAGACGCTGCTGCCTGCGGCCAATCCGGCCGAGATATTGAGGGGGCCATCTTAAAACCGTATATGGCCCGCGGTCAGCTGCTGGGGTGCGAGGGATATGCCTATTGGGTAATCTTTTACACCCCGGTAATTAAGACCCGAGACGGCGTGCGGTTTTAGCCCCCAATGGCCGACGGGGGTGGTATCCATGGGGATTTCCGCACGATAAAAAAGGACTTCATCTTATAGACAGCCTTAGCTCTTAACCAATGAAATCGCTTTTTGGCCCTGAGCTTGCCCTGACTATCACCGGTTTCAGAACCGGCACATCGTGGGCTCCGCCTCAGCCTGTTTCTGTTAGGGTGATAATCTCGAGTACCTATGCCTTAGAAAGGCCCTTGGCCGCTAACGTTAGATAAGGTGACCCTTTTATTATACTTTGCCAAGAATATCAAATATTCTTACAAGCCAGTCGAAATCTTTTCATACTAGGACAAAAAAAGAGACAAACAATATTAGTATTCCGCAGCTGTCAGCTGTCTATGAAGCAAATTTATAACCGTACAAAGAGAAGGTTATTCAGAAACAGTACTACGAGCGAACTGAGGCCAATCAATTGTTTTGAACAACAGACATTAATAATGTGGCCAGATTGGACAAGAAATTCCGCTTGTTCATTGATTAAAGTAACTTTCTTGTTCACTTTATTTTTGACGTTAATACGTAAGTACCTACACTAGATGCAGCCGCTTGGCCCGAAGCTGCCTCAAGTGGTTTTTTTTTATAGACGATAGGCTCGCGTTTGACCACAATCTCACCTAATGGTATGTCATGGTGTGGTCGTCGATGGAGCACGCTTGCCTAGAAGCAACCTATTCTTGACTTAAAGACTCCTAGGCTATAGTTTTCCGAAAACATAGACTCAGGCAGAGCATTCTACTCCTTATTAGTACACATAATGAACGTATTGCCGAAGTGGATACTTAGTTTTATACTACACTAGGTTCCGCCCGCGTGGAGGTCGGTATCGCCACCAAGTCTTTTAATAAAACGCCTCTAAATTGATCAGTTTCTCGACAATATTATGCATGTTTTATACATGTAAACCTTCCTCTTGAATCACTCTATCTATTAAAAAAAACGCTTCAAAATCTGTTGCGTAGTTTTAAAGATTTAAGCATAAATAGGGACTTTATTTTATACTATGTAGTGATGCTTTTCCAAATTATATTGTAGGTACTACTAAGAAGCGACCTCCTTTTGAGATAATTCCGCAATAATTTGTTAATAAAATCTGAAGGTAATTGCCTAGGGATGTTGACATGATGATGAGGGTATCTGGCCCTGTACAAACGAAAGGTTACTATTACCTACTATTATTTAGAGATGTTACCTTTATCATAGCAGGTATTTGTATTAAGCCGCGTCGAGACCGACAGAGCACGGCTCGCGCGGTAGCCTCGTGAGACAATGCCTCGGTCGGTATGGACGTGGCAAGGGCTGTAAACCGGCTGTGCTCAAAGATTGCTCGGTGTGCGCTGTGCGTTCAGTGTGGACGGTCTGATTTGGCTCGCGAGCGCTTGATGTAGGTTTATCATGAACTCTCAAGAGCTGTGTATATTCGTCTTATACAATTATATGGTGAAAACAAGATTTTGAGGGACTCAGAACCTGACCATTTAAACAAAAGTAAGCGCGAAGACAGTTGCAATGTCCGGTCGGGGAACTTAAAAAACTCAGGGACTTCTGATGGCTCGGCTTGCCTCTCGAGGTTAGCTTCTGTGTTCCAGAGTGATGTGCGAATCTGGCTACATCGAGGCTGCCTCGCGAGCCCATGCGCTCGGTCTGGACGCGGCTTTATACAATTCTATTATAGAATGTACCTACATCTCGTGTAACAGGTATTATGTTAAAATACTCAGGTTACCATATTAGATATTCATTTACTTCGTATCTAAATTTATTAATCTTGTATACAAATAGATTAATGTGATTGCCTGTCTATACTAAACTACTAATGTGATGAAATTTGATTACTAATTAAGTTAGTTAATTCGAGTGTCACAATACAGTCTAGCTAAGAGCAATTTAGAGAATTAAATTAATATCCTACGAAATTCTAGACAGCGCTATCCAGACCCAAAATAAGCCTAGCCTGACCAGCTTGGGTTCTAGAATGCAGATAAACATACCTACTTACATACTTTTTACAAATTACAAATGTAATTTTAAGACTTTATATCTTGTGACAATAAACCTAAGTGCACCCTAAGCCATGTGGGATTAAAGTAAAATTTAGAAAGCTAAGTCTTTTGAAAGCTGAGTACCTACTGGTTATATCTAAGCTCTGCTTTTAGAATTTTCTGATTTTTAAATGGTTTTATTTAACTCGACCTGTTTGTTTGGGTCAAATCTAGTAATTGAAATTTGACCCCCTTTCAGTTGTCTGATGGGTCTGATATTTGACAGAAGTCTTTAGTTCTGATGACAATACAATTTAAAACCGTTTAACTTAAAAGATTTTTCACTATTTATTATACTCATCCTAATACCTTCTTTTGAACACTACAAGGTGTAACTATCATAAACCACAGAAAGGCCTAGAGTCCTAGACCGTTATAAATATGGTTTAAGCTATTGAGAGAGATTTTCTGTACATATTTTGTTTGGCATGAAAGGTTTAATGATAGCAGATAGTGTAGTAGTCGAAGCTCAGAAAGTATGTAAGGGCAGAAGCATACAGCGTCTATATTATGTATGTCTCTGTGTGTGTGTGTGTGTGTGTGTGTGTATGCACTTATGTACATTACTTATGTAGGTATTTTGTTTGAATGTTTATAACTCTAATAAGTTTTATGAAAGTGACTGCATTTTCTACAGTTACCGAGTGCATGAGAGGACACCCAACCTTCAAATCTGAAGAGGCACCTAAAAATTGATTATTATCATGACACAGATCCAAAATGAAATAAAAATTATACGTATTTGAAATATCCATACCTTTGAAAATGAAATTGCTATCTTTTTGCCGACCATCTTCGATTTCTTTGGAACGGTTCGAACCTTCCAATTATTCATGAGCTATTAAGTAAACACAAACTTCCAGGTATAATAAACAATAAAAGTGATATTCATTCCATATAAAACAATAATACAATATTTCGGTGGTAAATCTCGCTAAGTGAGGGCGGCCGGTGGCAAAACGAATTTGTTACCTACGGTATTATCCCGAAATAGATCCTTTTAATGAATCTGTGTGCTATTAAACCAAAATAGAAATAAAATGTCTATAAAGACTTCTATATATAGACGTTTAGTAGTTTAAACCGGTGGACCAGTTAAACTTTGATCATTTACAGTATATAATACAACTCAGTAGAAGTTAAACCATGTGTGAAGAGAGTTAAATGAGTGGCAAAAATGAGTTACAAACGTGAAACACTTCAATGAAATCCTGAAGCAATTAATGTACTAGCTTTGAGTTTGTATGTAGTTTCGAAAAATTGAACATTCTGAGACCTGAAACTACGACCAGTCCATTACAGTAAGAATACTTTGACCTGTGTACAATAAAACGCACTACACTACAATGTGGGTGTACAATATAATGCACTACACAATTACATCAATGTGAGTGTACAATACAACGTACCACACATCAATGTTGGTGTACAATAAAATGCACTGCACATCAATGCGAGTGTACAATACAACGCACTGCACATCATTATGAGTGTACAATAAAACGCACTACACGTTTATGAAGATTGATGTGTAGAGTTTTTCATTATACACCGAAATTGTTGAATTTGGTACACACTTAACCCTATAATGTAAGTGATGTTGAGAAACAAATAATTAAATAGTTTACACAAAACTGTGGGTAAAAGGGTCGCCACTCTTGAATAAATTCAGCATTCTGCTCCCAGCTCCGAGTTGAGACACTCGATGTAAATTTACAATAAGATTGTTGTTACTCAGGATAAGATTTTGTAAATGTTACGTAAATTTTAATGAGGAGTGACGATGGTCGACTCTTTTCCACTGAGACATTGTGGGTATATCCACCTTATTTAAGACTTGATGGCAACTCGGTTGGTCAGAGTTTAAAGGGATTGAGCGGTATCGGGATGATCTGGTCAGGAATAGGACATGGGCTACTTTTTTTTTACACTACGTAGGTGACAGACAAGCACACGGCCCACCTGATGGGAAGCTGTCACCGTAACCTATGGACGTGTGCAACATAATAAGGGCGTCACACACTCGCTGCCTACACTGAAGGGAAAGGGGGAGGGCTAGGAAGGAGTGGGGAGTCTAGGAAGGAGGGGGAGGGAAAGGGGTACAGTAGGCTCTGGCTACCCTACTTACCGGCGGGAACACAATAAGATAGTTATTATGGCCGCAGTCTTCTGTAGGGCAGAGGTACTACCCCAGTCGGACAGCTCATTTCAGACGAGAGATACGGTTGTGTCCTACCTTCTCGAACACCGGGAATAAGAAAAGTCCCTGTGGGTATCGGGAATTCACTGGACCCGTGTGCAACAGCTAGTTGCTTTAGAATTTCATTCATATACTTGCTTACTATGAAAGTATTACCAGCATCGAAAATCATTCAACTAAAAAAGTCCAGTTGCCTTCCGATTTATTCGAACAAAGCTGAAATGCCAATTCTATTTTTAACATTTCAGTCTGCCATTTTACAAAAGAATAGATTTCATTTTGCCAACATTTTTCCTTTTAGCAATTGTGTCCACGCGTTTTAAAAATTTATTTAAAAATATTGGTGACCCGAGGAAGTAAATTAAATTATCTAGCAGACTGATTTTTATCTACATTCAGAAGGGCAGAATACTGATTTGCGGGTTCGATACTTACCTTTTCAATGAATTGCGTTACTGTGATTTTTATTTACACTGAATTTTGTCAAAAGTAAATTTTAAAAGAACGCCTACAGAAAACTGATTTGGGTTTTGATAAAACCATTCTATTAAACAGTCATGATAGACCATGATACCCTGTTATCACAAATTTAGAAATAGTTGTCTTTTCTGGTTTATTTATGTGGCAGGAAGCGGTTACCGCGGCCTATGGACATGTGCAACACCATGAGGATTTCCGCACGCCCTTCATGAAGAACCCCATATTGTAGTCGCTTGATAAAACAACAGTAGCGAGATCATGCTATAACCTAAGAAAGGATGAAATGTTCGAACCAGGATTCGAACTCGAGACCTCTCGATTGTGATGCTGACTTCTTATCTTCTAAGTTATATTATAGTTTGGGTTTAGTAAATCTTTTACAATCAAATTCTTAGACTGTATCAGTCTTCTGTATTTTCCTATCTTTCAACCTTACTCCACACATACTCTGCAATGATTGCATCTAACTTAAGTACGTATATGTATCACAGCTTACAGCAATTCATTAAGTAACCACAACTGACATGTATGCTCAATGTAGCGTCCCCTCAGCATCTGATTTGATGGCATGATACTCGTGATTTCATATAATTCTCAGTCGCGACGATCAAATCACTTTTACTCGCTCTAGTGACTTCCGAAAAGCGGCTAAGGACTGACACTCACAGGCAGCAAGGTTTGATAAAAAATATTTGGGTGAAGAACTAAAATGGACCTTATGTTTATGAGAATAGAATTGAAATATCAAATAAATTTATTTGCCTAGCAATATATGTGTTTTACAAAGACAGTCGGAGCAGATACAGGGAGTTGTATCATATACATTAATTTGCAGAAAAATTGTTTGTTACTCAATCACGCTCTAACGGATGAACGGATCTGGCTGAAAATTGGTACAGGGATAGATCATAATCTAGAACAATAGTTAGACTTTTTATTCCTGGAATAGGGAACCTATTATAATCTACATAGGTAGCGAAATCAATCAATCAATTAGCCTGTCGACGTCCACTGCTGGCCTCTCCCAATGTACGCCATACCACCCGATTCTCCGCCTTCTGCATCCAGTCCATCCCAGCTACCTTTTTCAGGTCGTCGGTACATCTGGCTGGAGGGCGTTCCACCTTCCGTTTTTCTGGTCCTGGATAGCGGAAGCGAGATCAGAACCACGCGGGCGAAACTGCGGACGATAGCTCGAATCACAAAGCGTCAAAGCCATAATTAAACTTTTTACTCAAATAAAGTCAAAGCGATGCCTAGAATATATAAAACAGGTTGGAAAACCGCAATCGTTTCTTAAAATTTATTATACACAAGAAATAAAAATACTTGAGAAATTTCTAGAATATTCCCGTTCAGGCGACCTACATTTTGAGTTAAAAGCATATTTTACTTCAAACAGAGATTCCAGTGAGTCAAATGAATTCTCCCAGGAATTAATTATCTTTCAGCACATTGGGATGCCGAAAAAAGAATTTACTTATCGCAAAGTAAAAAGGAACCTTGAACACAAGAAGTCAAATTAATTTAAACAATAGACCTTGGCTTAGTTCAATTAAAGACAATTTAGAAGCAAGTCTTAAATTTGATTTTGAACCCTTTTTAACTAATTCTGAAAATATTTTGAAGGTTAATTCGTTAGAATCTATGTACCTACTATGAAATTGTAAATTGGGTATTTTTTATACTACTTAGGTGGCAGACAACCCACGGCCCACCTGATCGCACGGCCACCACAGTCACGCTGTTGACCCTGGTGGGGGAGGGTTTGAGGAGTTTGGAGTATGTCTGTACATTGTCAAAAAAAATTGGGACAACTTTGTCAACGACATTATGAATTCAATTTGCGATTCTAAGTATCAAATAACAGTAGGCAGAAACAAGCCTAAACATTTTATTTATTTATTTATTTATTTATTTATTTATTCAGGAAACAAACAGTCTTACACTTTTATTGCTAAAAACAACTAATTCTACAAGACTTAGAGTTCCATAAACTATTATAATTACAATAAAATATCTGCCATCATGATCACAATATGAACGAGATAGGAAAAGAGATTATTCCATTGTAAACATCGCTTGTAATGCACGCTTATACACATTTATACTATTATTAAACATGTCCAAATCATTACATTCACCATTATAATAAGCAACACTGCGCCTAAAAAAGTTGTTACTAGTATAAATAGTTTTATATAAAGGAACAGAGAATAGTAGATGCAAGCGAGAGTTAGGCCTGGGTATCCTAAATGATATTCTTTCTAAAATGTGAGGGGAATCTACGAGGCTATTTAAAATTTTAAAAAGATAAACCTGATCAAAAATTATTCGTCGATCCTTAAGCGTGGTTAAAGAGTGACGCTTTAAAGAATCGTTATAAGAGGTACTCTCATTGTGCCATCGGAAATTTAGACTTTTTACAAACCTCTTCTGAACTCTTTCAATTCGCTCAATGTGGCAAGCATAATATGGACTCCAAATGATACAAGCAAAATCCAAAATAGATCGTACGTAACTGAAATACAATAATTTTATTGTGCGTATTTGTTTGAAAGGTTTGGAAATTCTTAAAATAAAACCAAGCTGCCGAAAAGCTTTCTTAACTATATGGTCAACATGAAGGTTATAGGATAAGCTTGAATCCATTATGATCCCTAAATCACGAATGGACGTTTTCCTATTGAGATTTCTATTATCGATCATATAATCAAATATTATTGGATTATGATTGCGGGTATAAGTTATGACGGAACATTTATCTAAATTTAAGTAAAGTTGGTTTGATTTACAATATTCAGTTATATGATTTAAATCCGATTGTAACTGTAAACAGTCTCCAATATCGGCGATAACTTTATAAAATTTTGCGTCATCAGCATAAAGTAGACATTTTGAAAAATTAAGTGAGTTATCCATGTCATTGATGTAAAGAATAAATAAAAGTGGCCCCAAATGGGATCCCTGAGCTATTCCTGAGGGAATTTCTAAGAACCCCGAAATGTAACCATTAATAGAAACAGCCTGCAAGCGATTTCTGATGTATGAATTTATCCAGCGAAGCAAGTCACCATGTATTCCGATGGTCCACAATTTTTCAATTAAGAGGTCATGATTTATTTTGTCAAATGCCTTGGAAAAATCGGAGTATACGACGTCCACCTGCATCCTCTTATCCATGGCATCAACTAAAAACCCCGAAAATGTAAGCATATTCGTTTCTACTGAGCGTCCTCTACAAAATCCATGTTGGTTAACTGAGACATGATTGTGTACTACATTAGCAAGTGACCGAGTAACCATCTTCTCAAATATTTTACCAAATAGGTTTGTCTTTGAAATGGGTCTGTATTGTGTCACGTCATCTCTCCTGTCATTTTTGGGAATAGGAGTGATAAGAGTCTGCTTCCATAAACTAGGAAATTTACCCACCTTTAACGATTTTTGAAATATAAATGATAGCGGTACACATAATTGGTCAGCACAATTCCGAATAAATAAAGGATGAACTCCATCATAACCAGCCCCTTTATTTGTATCTATATTTTTTAATTCTTTCTGAATTGATTCCACGGAAATCACCATAGAACTAAAATCAATGGGAGAAGTCAAGGGCGGACAGTCGAAATCCATAGCAAGAGGTCGGGACGGTGTTTGCACAAAAACTGACTTGAAATAGTCATTGAATAAATTACAGGTATCTTCACCACAATTTGAGATACTTTCATTATACCTTACGGTTTGAGGAATATTACTATTAGGTAATTTTGATTTTACAAAAGACCAAAAGAGCTTAGGACAATTTAGAATCTTTTCTTCACTTAATGCTATAAAATTACCGTAATTTATCACTTGGAGCTTTTGCTCCCTCTTTCGAAGTGTAGAGAACGTTAGATAATCCAAAGGATTGCCATAACGTTTCCACTTGGTATGATATTTCCTTTTTTCTTTAGATAACTTAATAAGAGGTATCGAATACCAAGGGGGATAGCGAGATGTTGTTACTACCTTACGGAAAGGGATAAAATCTTTAATTAAGTTATTAATCACATCATAAAACGAATCCACCATTGAATCAAGATTCGCAACCGTCGATAATCTAGGGTACCACTCGACAGCAGCAAGCTCCTCCTTAATCTTCTCAAAATCACCCCTATGAAATATTTTTTTATAAACCAAATTTGAGCGTAATGACATATATGTATCTAGGTTTAACCCTTAAATTGTCACATACTGAATCTGAAAGATTTTTTACATTTTGGGTGACGTTTTGGGTAGTAATAGGGGTAGAAAAGAATAATCCTTTAGAATTTTTGGAAAATTATGTATTTATATATGTTTTCTCAGATGTCACTTAAAACGGACATTGCCCATTTCCGGCTACTGTGCGGTGACCTCATATATGTCACATTAAACGGACATTGCCAAAAACATACCTAACATGTTTTTTTTATAATCGAACAAAAAACAGTACTTACATAGAATAAAAGTAATAATGAGATCAAGTTTCAGTTATGAACCATTTAAAATTATATAACAAAATTAGATGTAATGAACAAAACATAAAACCAAACTCTGAAATTAAATATTTATCCATAGGTAATATTTAGTAATTAACATATTGGTAATAGGCTCGCGTTTGACTACAATCTCACCTGTTGGTAAGTGATGATGTGGTCGACGGTGGAGCACGCTTGCCTAGACCTATTCATATATTACCTATTCACTCTAGACTTGAAGACTCCCAGATTGTAGCTTTCCGGAAATACAAACTCTGGCAGGGTATTCCACTGTTTAGCAGTACGCAAGATGAACGTACTGCCAAAACGTTTTGTGCGTATGAGTGGGATATCCACCATGTACCGGTGGCGCGTTGCCGTACGTCTGGTCGTTCGGTGATGAAAGGGGCTTGGAGGAATTAGGTCATGTAATTCCAGCGCACATTCCCCGAAGTGCAACCGATAAAAAACAGAGAGGCTAGCGATTCTACGCCAATGTTCCAAGCTCTGAAGCTTAGTCTCAACCAGCGATTCGCAGTTGATGAGTCTCTTGGCCCTTCTCTCAATTGACTCAAGTGCTTCGAGGTGGTATTTTGCTGAGCCGTTACAGAGGTGCAAGCAATACTCGATACACGATCGAACTTGCGCTTTGTAAAGGTTGCTCAACCTTTACAAAGCGCAAGTTCGATGTTCCGGTGTGAAAGAATACCCAGCTTTTTGGCAGCTACTTGAGCCCTTGCCTCAATTTATGGACCAAAGTTGAGGGTAGGAGTGAGAGTCACGCCAAGAAGCTCAAGGTGGTCGGTTATCGGCACTGGTACACCTCGGCAAGTAGGGTTTGGCTGGAATTGGCTCCGCTTAGCTGATAATAGACACGCCTGGGTCTTATTTGCGTTGAAGTTGACCAAGTTAGCGTCCCACCAATCGGAGATAGCCTTCAAGGACAAGTCCAAACGCTCAACCATAGCCTCTTGAAGAGACTGGGTCTGTGCTTCTTCGTGTTTCTCGATGGCCTCACTCCAAATATGTGTGGCATACACAAGAAGATCCCCAGTGGAACGGTTCTGGCGGACCCCATATTGCCGATTACTGAGGAGGACGTTCGTTTCCAGGTATGCCAGGAGCTTATGGTTCAAAAAAATATTATTTTAATGGTGAGTATGCTGGATCTATGAACTATTTGTAAGTAGTACTTAATGGCAAGGTCCGTTATATGGGACAAACAAAAACAGACTAGTTCGTAGTTCTCATTGGCAAGGTCCGTTATATGGGACAAACAAAAAATACACTAGTCCATAGTTCTAATTGGCATAGTCCGTTTTAAATGACATACTTTATTTCGATGTAATTAGTGATAAAAAACTTTGATTTTGTCGAAACAAATTATGTCATCTAATACATTATACCGTATTTTAATTGTATGTAACAAAAGAATGCACAAAATAAAGAAAAAATATACCTTTTCAAAATCTTTTGTCTGGAGCGCAACAACATCCTCCTGTTGCACTTTTTCAAATCAGTTTTATGAGCGACCTTTGACCGTTTCGCACGCACAAAATGCGTAAATGCGAAAGAGATAGTCTATTAAACACAATGAAATGCGCGCGCGATGTGGTATCGTGTAATATTTTATATCTGTGTGCGTATAAGCACTACGTCCTTTGAAACGGACAGAATCAATTTAAGGGTTAAATTAATTTCTAATGATTTATGATTTCTATCTTCTGACGTAACAGGGCTAAGGCAAGTAACAACAGAGCAGGCTTTATTACAAAAAATTAAATCCAACAATCGGTTATTGACGTTAAATGAAGAATTATATTGTTTTAAATTCGAAAGACTCATAAAATCTGCTGTTATTTGTACATGTTTATCTGTACTAGAGTGTATTAACATAGAATCCGAATTCGTATCATAATACCAATCGGCGTGCGTTACATTGAAATCCCCTACAACAAGAAATATATCGTCCGGATATTGTTCGATTAATTGAGTAGCGTATTCAAAAGTAGAAAGCAAGTCAGTCTCGTGATGTACTCCGTGAGATACATATACGCAGCATATATGTAGGTAAGCAGCGCTCGAGGTAAGCGCAGGACCGCGCGCGAACGCGCGGGTCGCAGGTAGTGGAATACTTACCCACAAATGTTCAGCTGGTACTGACCCATTCCAATCATCGCGCAATCGTGAGTTTAAATCTTTGTGCACCGCTATCATCGCCCCACCTCCCCACTTCTTACCCCTCTCATCAGTGTATCTATCACGTCTGTAAACAATGTATCTATTGTCAAAATATTCATTACTGTAAAATTTATCATTTAGCCAAGACTCAGTTATGCAATAGATATCGTAGCATTGAAGAATTATATTTTTCAAGAAAGAATGGGATTTAGTCCGCAGTCCCCTCACATTTTGATAATATACTGTCATTATTTTAGAAATTTTAAATGGATACAGTATGAAATTACACTACACATTATCATTTTATAACCTACAAATACATCGTCTAAGTGGAACCGCTCGGCCAACATCTCTAAGTATATGTACATAGTTATGGTATTGCAATATGGTGAAATAGTTAGACATTCAAGACAACAGTTAAAAGCAACTTTAAACGACGCACTATTCAACATTAAAGTTAACAGTAATGGAATGCAGAAAACATAATAATTTATCAATAAGTTGTAGACAAACATAAATATAAAAGCAACGCAAATACCATACAGTCATTTAATATTATCTAAGTCCTTATTTGAAGAAATACGAATGGTTTTGGATGTGTCTGTTTTTCTTAGAAATATCTTACAATCACGGACCCACAGGTAGGCATAATTATTTTGAAGCTTTATTTCACGCGCACGCTTAAGTAAAAGTTTATTTTCGGGTATCAGGTGGTCGCCTATGTAGATGTTACTAGGGGGGCCAGTTAATCCAATGTCCACCGTTTTGAGTCCACGACGGGTTTTGATCGCAGCTAACAGCTGATCTTTGCAACGCTGTCGGGTATAACGGATTATTATTGCAGGCGGGCGGGTAGGTGATTCATGTTTTTGCTCGTAGCGGCGGACACGGTGAATAGAATTAATATCCTTCATATCTAACGACATACCGACTTTAGTGTAAATATTTGTTAGTATATTATCGAGGTTTTCGCTTTTATGGAACGGTATGCCCGATATTTCAACGTTGTTCAAGCGCGCAAACTGATCCCGTTCATTGCTTTCTTTACGAAATTGAGATGTTGATTGTTCTACCTTCAGTAACCGCGACTCCATGGTATCTACTCGTGTATTCATATCCTTCCATTGAGAAGATACACTCTCGACAGTAAGCTTTAGTGCATCGAAGTCAGATTTCATTATATCAAAAACACACCGGAAATCTCTCAGCTCCTTCAGGACATCAGCTAAATTGGGGGAGCTTTGGGAAGCTATGTTACGACAGTTAACACAGCGCCAGTTATCCTTCTTATCAGCGGACATCCTCCGGTAAGTATTTTCTGTGAGCCCGGAACATGGAAAGTGAAGATATTTTCGACAATAACTACACATGACACCATCATGCACTTCATCACTACACTTGGGACACAGACTCATGGTTGTTTTTTCCTTCCTTTACTTCTCGAACAACTACTTCAACAAATTACTGTTATTTAATTTTTGAAATAGACTCGATTCGATATTGTAAATTAAATGTAACCGATAGCGCGTGCGCTGTCTAGGCCTTCACGATAAGGTATGATTTTAATATGAGTTAAATGAAAGTAGACTTACGTTACTTAAGCCCATTTAGTTGCTTTAAACGTATGTAAATCACAGTATATACATGACGATATAAGGGAGCGTACTCACAGCTAAGACGGGCTGGCGCCGGTCTCGGTGTCGCGGTAATGTCGCGACATGACGCATGATCGAAGCGTGGTCTTAGGTTCAGTTTCCACTGGAGGAATAGCGGGCGATAATGAATTCTTGAGGCAAAATATTGTCTAAAAACAAATTTAAACTGGCATGACAAAAGAAACTCTTTATTAATCTTCCAAGCCTTTTCCCAACTCAGTTGAAGTCGAGTTTTCAGTCTAACTATGAAGGTGCATACTTCGATATTTTCCGTGAAGCGACTGACAAAAACCCAATTGTCAAGTTACCAGTTGTCGGACTTTTTAGGACTCCAACTACCGTAACGACTGCTCTTAAAGTCTTAAAGTGCTTTCTGAGGTCCTTAGCAGTCCTTATTGGGAGAGTGTAGGTATTTATGACTCTACCAAGATCTTTGGAACCAAGCCTGAGAGTTCACCTTTAAATGATCACCCTAAAAATTGGATTGGAAATGTAGTGCGAAATTGAACACCATTTTTACTTAGCAACCAAAACTCCTAAAATACTTCACAATATACTGTATATGGCTATTAAATTATCATTCGTTTCGTACAACCATCGTTCATGAATGAACCATTCGTTCACTCATTCATGGCATCCTCGTCCACACGTTCATTAAATTTTCTATTCTAGCGCTCATTCGTTTAGTGTATACGTGGCATTAAGTTAAGTTGAGACGCGAGCGGCATTGCCTTCTTTATTAATTGTAATTTGTTCTATTATGTATATCGTCGTTTCAGTATGAGCCACGATTTCAATTTTAGAAGTATAGTGCACGGCATCTAACTTGGCAAGATTTTGGAGTAGTGTGGGCCCCACTACTGCAAAACCTTGCCAAGTTAGATGCCGTGCACTATACTTGTTTCTATGCGACGCATTTAGCCACATACCTTAACCATAATACCATAGCTTTTAAAATTGAATTTAAGAGTAAGCTTTGTAAATGTTAGAAGCTACATGTACATTTATCGTTCTGTTCGTACAATACCAACGACACCAATACGGCTTACGGACCATGAACACGACAAAATAAAAACTCACGGCCACTATCTTCCAATTACTAAATAAGTAACATTCGTATTTACAGCGGATTTAATGTGTAAACAGCGCTTAATAGATGTTTTAGTCGGCTTACGGCAGCGCTTTAAGCGGAACTTTTTCTAACACTTATTTTTAAAGTCATCTAATCGTCTAAAAGCTAGTGGCTTCGTTCGGGTAAAATTCTGATCCAGTCTCTTGAACTCACAGGCACCTATTCTACGGATTAAAATAGCATTATAATGCCGATCCTTAGTCTCTCTCTGTCAAATTTTATCCAGATTCGATCACACATTCTGACGTGGAGTACAGCTGATGGACCGAGTGAGGAACAGTGTGATAAGGGAACATTGCGGTATGATTGAAGATGTAGTGACCAAGATAGAGAAAGGGATGCTTAGATGATTCGGACGTGTAGACGGGATGGATGATGGAAGATTGACGAAACAGATTGAGGCGAGGGTGAATGGGCAACCCGGTAAAGACCTAGGCGTACGTATTCAAATCAGATCCAGGACGTTTTGGAGAAAGGCCAGGACAAGAGTATCCGGAACCGGTGTGCATGTATGAAAACAATTATGAAAGTTGAAGAAGCAAAAGGAGTATGCCAAGATCGTAGCAAGTGGAAAGATCTTGTCTCTGCCTTCCTCTGAAAAAAGACGTGATTTATATGCTTTTTTCTGACGTGATTGACTAACAAACTTATATCCTTTCAAACGTTCGCACACCACAACAGCAAAAAGGTATAAGACTAAAAACAAAAGATTATTTCTTTTTAACACATTTTGAATACCGTTAGAAACGTATAAAATTTATGAGAAACCACAAAGGCAGGGCGTAAAATATTTAATGCATTCGTAATTGGCACTGAGCGCTACAATTCCCTAGCCATTGGGAAAGAAGCAAAATTCGCCGCGTTCTTTTGAATTTAAGATGACACAGTGTTATGACAGTGGTGGTAAACCTTTTTAGGGTTCCGTACTTTTTATTCATACCTAAAATCTTACAGATACTACCCCTGTTGACCATCGGGTGTGGTTTTGTCGGACTTGGATTGACTGAAAGCACTTGCCGCCGTTTCGGGTCTTCAGACACCAGGGTATAAGTTGACCCTTGAGAGATTTCCCTCCACCCACCCCGGGTTCCCTACCTCTTTTTATATAACTCTTAAGTGGCAGACAAGCACACGGCATACCTGATGAGAAGCAGTCACCGTGGCCTATGGACGTGTGCAACACCAGAGGCGTTATAATCGCGCTGCTGACCCTGACAGCTGGGAATGGGTTGGGTGGGGGGGGATTGGGGAAGGGGGTTGAGAGAGACCTCAAAAGGACTTCTTTGTCCGTCGGTCTATCTGTCTGTCTGCTAAGACATTTTTCTCACACACGGGTACCTGCTTTCAAATGAAAAAAAAGAATCAAGATCGGTATACCCATTTTAAAGTTTTGAGGTAACAAAAAGAAAAATACAGTCGAATTGACAACCTCCTCCTTTTTTGAAGTCGGTTAAAAAGTTAGAGAAGAACTTTTTACTTAATGTTATCGAGCTATTGTGAAGTTATTGTCTCCATTTACAATATCCTTTAATCAGTCTTTTGAAGTAATTAAAAGTAAGTTCTCTAACAGGTATAACTTTTATAAAGTTGCCGGGTAAAGTACTCTGTATATTTTAACAATTAAAGAAGCTGGTAAGTTTGTTTTTGATGACTGTTTATCTGCTTTAACTAGATAGATAGATATAGATATCTATAATATAAAAGAAAGTCGTGTTAGTCACACCATAACTCAAGAACGGCTGAACAGATTTGGCTGAAAATTGGTAGGGAGGTAGCTTAGAACTAGGAGATGGATATAGGATACTTTTTATCCTTTTTTGGAGTGGAAGGTGAAGTGGAAAGTGAAGTGAAGTGTGGAGTAGAGAGTCGAGTGGAGAGTCGTTTAATCGGTGGCGATACCGACGTCCCGCGGGCAAAGCCGCGGAAGAAAGTCTATATAACGAAGGCGGGTGAACAACTAAATAGTAGTACCTGTACCTTGTAAATACACGTACATGTGTGTGCGAAAGTTCAAGTCACGTCAAAAGAAATTCATGCAGCAGTAGTAGAACAGTAATGGTGTATATAATTGTTTTACAATAATGACAGCAGTGGCGAATGGGAAGCGCTGCTCGCCTCCGTTGCCCGGGTACACGTACACTGCGTGGACGTTCTGGCCCGCACCCATACTTCGAGCACTTAAAAATTCTATGTCAATATTTTTAGTTCTTAAATGCAGAATGTCATTAATAACTTGACTAAAGCATACCCATTGGATCCTATCAACGCTTAATACGATTATGTCTACGAGAGTAACGGTATCATGGTATAGGTGTGCAGTATGTAGGTATGTGTGTGTACGGCAAGATAATATGTAATCAGGCTGAGCTTGTTAAAATGTCGAACGGTACAATGGCATACCTATATCATGATCGTATTACGAAACATTTAGAGGTAATAAAATTGGTTCTTGAAGTTGTTAAGTCTGAAGGAGATAGGATACTCGGTATCTCCCATCGGAAATGAGCAGTATGACTGGGGTAGTACCTCTGTCCTACAGAAAACCGCGGCCATAATATAGAGCACGGCACCTAACTTGGAAAGATTTTGGAGTAGTGTCGGCCTCACTACTCCAAACCTTGCCAAGTTAGATGCTGTACACTATACTTGTTTGTGGCAAAATGCGTCGCATAGAAACAAGTACTACAATTAGAAATACCTTATGGGTAGGATCCAGTAGGATCAGTCCCTAAATGGAAGTGACTGAATTTTTTTCATATCGGTCACGTCAATATGTTTTCACATCGCCTGATGGTAAGCTAAAGGTAAAGTCGCAGCACTGCGTGACAAAGCGTCCCACAATTGCTGCGAAAACCATCACCTCATCGCTCAAGAAATGAAAGTAATGTAGAACAATGTCCCAACTACAAACAAACATCACATTATAAATCCTATATCTTTATCTGTATCCTATATCTATAATAACATAACCTTTTTATTTAGTATAGGTTATGTTATTATAGAGGTTAATATTTCACTAAATACGGTATAGTCAAATAAAAACTAATCACCAACCTATTTTCACGACATTTTCAGTTTGTAAATCAACATAGAAATTATTTTATATGGCCCGCAGTGTAGCAAAGCACCAAATCTGATTACTATCCGAGATATTTCTATACAATCTGACCTAATAATCGGGCATTTCAATAAGCCCAGTTTTTGAGTTATGGCACTTTCGAGCGGTACTGACGAGCATTTTGACCGCTAATCGACACCGCGATCGGTGGGGTTACTAAGGCGAGTGTACCGCAAGGAATCCATTTACCAACAATTTGTGCCGTGGCACGACTTTCCATAACAATTGAAAGTGGGAATATATTTCTTGTATGAGTAGATATATTTCGTAAAAACGGCATGGAATTTTTATGAAGGTGATACACGACGACGGTATCAGATCTCCCGTCCGAAATGAGATGTCCGACTGGGGACTGACCTCCGCCCTACAGAAGACCGCGGCCATAGCAACCATCATGTTGTGTTCCCGGCGGTAAGTTGAGTAACCAGAGCTCACTGTATCCCTCCTTCCCCGCCCCTTCCTAACCTCCCCACCCTTTCCTACTCCCGCCCTTTCCCTTCAGGGTCGGCAGCACGTGGGTGATGCCCTTGGTATTGCACACGTCCATACGCCACGGTGACCGCTTCCCATCAGGTGGGCCGTGTGCTAGTCTGCTACCTACGTGGTATAAAAAAATGGAAATCGCCACAGAAAAACATCTCGAACAAGTTCTTCCTAAAATAAGTCTACTTATTCGACAACTGGCGGGTGTGGAACTCGCGCGTGTGTTAGAGTTGACACCTTCCAATTTATAATAATTATTAAAATTGATTTATATTTCAGGCGTTTCAAATATTCACAGCCTGAAAAAGTATATTATTTATAATGTTATGTAAAAGTACAGTCATTATTTTTTCTTTATCGTGAAATCAGAACTACGTGTAATGACATAATGAGGGCACTGAGTTATGGTTAAACCATTCATGAAATTAATGGCCAAAGTGTGTTGAACCTATTCTTCATACCCTAAACAAGTGACCGGGACCTCAATTCTGCTAAAGGCAAACCACTGTCATGCCACTGACACTCTAAAAAATGTAATTTAATTGTAGACTTTAATGTTGTACAGTTAAAGTCCAAAATCAAATAAAAAGAATACATCGACTTTTTCATTCGGTCTGCAAAATATCATTTAATTTTAGACTTTAACTTGATAGTAATCAAGTCCTAAAATTAAATGGCATTTTTTTAAGTATCAATGGCTGGACAGTGGCTTGTTTTAGCAGAATTGAGATCTATGTGCTACTGACATCGCAATCCGGGCAATAATATTGATGATATTGATGTGCAAATGCAATATTATCGATGTGTAAATAAACGCGATTGATCCAACGCCAAATCACGACATAGTATTGTAATATACATTGATTTCTGCAGTCACTCGTTACGAATACAGTATCCTTACTATTCGAGTGTAATTTCATACTCATTCTACCGACTATTTTATTTGTCGCAATTGAAATTTTCAATTTAAAAAACGCAGAATAAAAACAAATCCTAAGTATAGAAAATAGTATTGAAGTGAAGTCTTAGTAAATTGAATTCACGTGAGTCTATTTTGCTGACGCTCTCGATATAGTTTCAACGTTCAGTTTTCGCTACAGCCATACCGAATCTACACAGGCGTCTTATTCTGATTCACCAATCGAACCGTTACTAAACGCGTTCATATTTAAGTTGGTTTAGTTTTACACCGGTTCACTCTTTTTTTAGCACATGACCCACCTAATGAAAAGCGGTCACCGTGGCCTATATGGGCGTGATACAAAAACTTTTGACCGGTACCGGACGGACTGGTAAACTATCAAAAGAGTAGTACTCTTTTACTGATATCTCCAATTATTTTTTAATTTTAAAAATAACATTCCACGTAGTATGCGTAAAGTTTTCGTATTCGCGGTTCAGTGCCTCTTTTATTTGTCGCACCATAAAGACTTGGCATTCTTTACCAGCGCATGTGTTTCCTTTAAGCGGGTCGTGAAAAAGCATTAATTGATGAGGCTGTCAAGCTGAGGGCCGCCACTGTAGAACTACCGGTGTATGTGTTGACCCCAGACCTTTAGCTTACCATCAAGCGAGGTGAAGTCATTCTGACGTTTCCTATATATATATATAAAAAAAGTAAAAAAGGAATACAAAAACATTCTTAAATTTCTTAAGCCAAAGAATTCTCGCAAAGGCGAGGCATTGGCTTCACGAATGCTTTAGAAGCTTCTGGAATACAAATTAGATTACTCTGCATATCCCTAGTCTGAATGTACTTGGTTGCTCAGAGGCGAAGTTGTCTATATTTTTACTTCATTTTATTTTACTTCCGACCCTTTTTTGCGACTGTATCGGTGACCTTATGCTGGTAGACGCAGCTGCTGTGTACGAGGTTTTGGATTCGAGGATTTTACAAAGCGTGATTTCACTTCGATTAGAAGGAAAAATGGAAAAAAATATATTTGTTAAAATGAAATTTACTTACGCTTTCGTGTGGTTAAATCACTCATAATTCGATTAATTTTCAATTAGATTTTGCAATAGTAAATCTATAAGTTTTCGAAAGCCCTGAAATCACACGTTTTAGAAAATTTACTGAATGAGGCCATCAAGCTGAGGGCCGTCACTGTGGCACTACCGGTAGTGGTGAACCAGTCCTGAGACTGCCTTTGGCTTACCATCTCAGGGGAGGTGAAGTCATTTTGACGTGTCCTATATAAAAAATGAGTCGGACGCAATTCTAATAGAACTATTAAATACTAGCTGTTGCCCGCGGCTCCGCCCGCGTGGTCGTCGATTTTCGCGTTTTTTTACTATATCGCATGTTCTAATGAGCCATTGTGATCAAATATGCGTAAGATTTTGAGTCTAACCTTTCTTATAAAAAAAACCGCATCAAACCCCGTTCAGTACGATTTTAAACTACTTACTACATGTGTGCGTAAATTTATAATGGAAACTCGAAATTCAATTTTCGTATTAATTCCCGATGACAATAGAGGCGAATTTAGCGTAATGGATATTAATATGTATTCCGTGGTACCTAATAATTAAAGCGTTGGAATTTGCTCCTGACGTCAACCCAATTCCCACACGAGTATTTAGGTCACAAATCGAATTCTTGTACAACTTTCTCATTACTGTCTGCTAGTTAAGTAGAATTCTTGTATGAACATTTACTTGCAAGAAGAACAACCTTATCTAATAATTTACTACGATCTTGGCATACTCCTTTCGCTTCTTCAACTTGGATAATTGTATTCATACACGCACGCCGGTTGCAGGTACTCTTGACCTGGCCTTTCTCCAAAACGTCCTGGATCTGATTAGAACATGTACGCCTAGGTCGGCCTTTACCGGGTTGAACATTCACCCTCGCCTCGTCAATCTTCTTTCATCCATCCTCTCTGCATGTCCGAACTATCTAAGCATCCCTTTCTTTATCTTGGTCACTACATCTTCAACCACACCGCAACGTTCGCTTATAACACTATTTTTCAATCGGTCCATCAACTTTACTTCAGCTATGCTTTTCTTTATAATTTCGCAATTAAATTTCACGGACACAAATGTTTTGGGTCCTAAGTGCAGCTACATTTGCTTCTTGGAGGAGGAGGTTGGGCAGAGGGATCGGAGGAGGGTGACCTTTATATTCCCCGATTAGTTCATTTTCCTTACACCAATCTATCGACTACTGCATGTCTTTCATCCTTCGCCGTTTTGATCGCTACCCTACAAAGACATTTATAATAACTCTTGTCAAAATAGTTCAAATAACTAATATCAAATTAAAAATCAATTTCAAAGTCACAAAAGCAATCAAAGAAGTTAATATTCAACTTGAAACTATTCTCATAAAATTTTGGTTTCTTATTTAATTAGTTACAATTGTTTATCTATAGTTTCGTTTGAGTTCAATTTGAAAGTCAAAGTTAGAAATAATTCCATGATGAATGTCAAATGGGTGACGAAAGAGCATTAACCATAAATGCATTAGTCGATCAAATAATAATTTTATAAATTCGAATTTTGTTACGCCCACGATTTTTTTATACTACTGAGGTGGCAGACAAGCATACGGCCGACCTGATGGGAAGCGGTCACCGTGGCCTATAGACGTGAACAACATCAACAGTCTCTGGGATTTCCTTTGTAGGGTCACACCAGATTCCCCGTACGACATGGCTAACGCCAAAGTATGAATATGAATTTCAAACACAATGTAAATTGTTTATTGAATAAATAAATGAAAAGACACCATGCGCTTTTAGACGGCTCAAGTTCAAATATATTATACACCACATTGCTAGTTCTAGTGGGGTGATGTCCTAATGTGTTTTCGCACGTTAAAAAAGCTACTTTATTTTTATCTTATCTTGTCTACCTGAAACAAATAAATGTCAAAGTTTCCGTTCGCAGTTACAAAATTCTATACCTAAAACGTAAAAGTCTTCCAAAATTGCTGAAAATGTTTTATCTTCAAATATATCATTTCTATAGCCACACGAAAAACTTAGCGCGATAAAATTAGGACGAGTTCTATTTCAATAAAAATGTTGCCATAAATAAAAAAAGAAATCGCACTTTTGCGTGGACTTTAACTGCTGTTATGTAACTGCGAAATTATTCATGGAAGGTGCCTGTTCTGTGATTTGTCGCTTGGGAAGCACAGAGGCGTAAGAACGTGACGCGATGGCGACGTCCGTGTTTTGTTTTACAATCACATGCCGTGAATATATGAAACCTATTGGAAGGAACGCGTTGAAGAATATAACTGTCTTGCTTGTACTTCCAAGTCAACACGTACATACTCATACACTAGTCAGCCACTACGCGGCAAACGACATTCGATTCAGTCAGTTTAAGTAGCGGAAAAACATAAAAATACAGCATAATATCTTGTGTAGTGAAGTGTAAAAACCGAAGTGATAGCATAACAAAATATCTAGGAATCAATTTCAATCAAAATGATACGAAAAATTTTCAAAAGGAATATTATAAATTTAAAAAAAAAATACACGAATTAACTTTTAAACTTTGGCGTTCCATGATTATAATATGTAAACGGGAATTAACGCGATCATGGTATAGGTATATTTGAGGTCTTTGGTGACGGTACCTGGAGAAAAAAATAATATAAAAAATGTCAAAAATGTGCGGGTAGATGAACAACCGGCTACCTCACGGACTCGACGACGGAGGGCGTGCGCGGCTGAGACAGTCAGCCTGTGACCACGGCCGATGTAACCTGGTCGAAACGTCAGGCATTCCAAAGGTATATACCTATACCATGATCGCGTTAATTCCCGTTTACATATTATAAAAATTACACGAATATTTCAACCAAGTTTGAAGTTCACTCACACATGGTTAGTTACTGCTATTTTTGTGACGCAGTCCCGTCTTCAGTGCGTTCTGTCCGTAGGTTTTATAGTTTTATGTCACATAAGATTTAGGCTGAGCGCACATCATAGACAAGACAATCTACAGACTTACTTCAGACAGGCTCTACATAGTTAGAACAAAACAAAGCTTTTTAATTTTATTACCTACAAGTCACTTTAAGACAAAAACTGTCTAAAGACAGTCTTTTTTCTAATGTATGCCAGCCCTTAGGGTTGCCACAGAGATAGAAGGTGCGTCACACTACAAAAATAATCCAGGATCGATTCGATTGAATATTTTATTAGCAGTCCATGATCCCATGGTCACCAATCATCACTTATTTTTTTAAAACAAAATTATATTAAAATGTAAGTAGTATGTACTTACATTGTTTTAATATCTATAAATTAACAGCCAAGTCAAGCTCACTTCTATCACTATCTCACTATCTCCTGTTAAACTCAACCAATTGCAATCAAACATAGTATATATGGGAGATTTTAAGTCTGACCAAGACCTTTTCAATAAATAACCACATCAAAATCTGTTTAATAGTTAATAATTGCGTCCATCACGAAAAAACAAAGAAACATTAGACTAAAAATCGTATCAGAATAAAAGATCGTAATCGGTGAATATTTCTTTCCAACATTCTTTTTTCTTTCTTCTTTTCAACAAAATATAGTCAAAAAGGCAAAGGCAAATAAATAATTTCATTCTATTTCTGGATAATAAGTGTATCCACCGTTAATTTGAAATGTATATTAATGCTATAAAAAGTATGGTACAATTTGTTTCATTTTTATTATTTTCTACATACAAATTCTCAATGTTTCTAATAGTAAGTTTATTTGCCAGTAAATTACATATCACGCCCAGACGTCCCACTCGTGTGACCTCGTGTCCGACTCACACGCCCAATCGACGTAGTAACTTAGTCCCTGAAAGTTATTTCTGAATTTCGATTCGAACAAAATATCTACGAACCGCAATTCAGGAAAAAATCTGGTTTGATTAAATTTATATTTTCACATCACTATTTATAAAGGCTTACGTACCATAGTGTAGTTGTAGTCCTTAAATATTGGAACATTTTTTTTATTTTTTTTTTAAATTGTTGGAATTTTTGTCTGTTTGTCGGTTTGTCTCTTTGATAGCGATAGACACAAAACATACTAAACAAATTTTGATGCGGTTTTTCTATTAGAAATCTAGCTGAAGTTACACACGGATAGATAGCAGTCTGGAATAACACACATTACTTTTCATCCCTGGAATAGCCTTCAATGAGTTTTGACTACAGAAACAGAACTCCACTGCGTGGTGCCCGGTGAAACAGCTACCTAGTTCTATATAAAGGTTAATGGAGTTCAAAACGACCATATTTTTAAGAAATCACACAAAACAAGATTATTTTGAAAGTCATACCAATTTACAAAGTGCTAAAGTTTCACGTAAAGAATCGTTATAGCTCGCAGACATTAATCTAAAAGTTCGCCACGATCGTATTACGAGTAATCATCAAAAATAAAGTCTCATATTTTACGAGACGTATTATTATCACGATATACCTAGTACTAAAGTTATTATCTATTATTATTATTATAAAACTGTAAAGTAGCTGTTTCTGTACATTAGAAATATTTAAAAAAAACTTGGGTTATGTTATACGAACGATTCTGAAGACAAAAATATTTCTTGGAATGTTTTTGCGATGGACGCACAAAGTACTGAACGGATTTTGATGCGGTTTTTATGATTAATATTTTTTTGATTTAATATCTTGGTCAAATTAAATTTTGATCAAAATCGGTTGAGTGGGACAGGAGAAATATTCAAAAATCGTGAAAACCGAAGTTCTCAAAAACTATTGAACGGATTTTAACCAGTTTTTTTTTTTGAAAATCTTGGAGAGACTTAAAATCTTGCTCATTTTTTATTACAGTCGGTTGAGTAGAACCGACGATAACGCGGGTGGAACTCCAGACATAGCTAAGTTCAAAAAATGTTATTATGAAACCTCATTATCGGTCAAAGGTCTCTGAAAATAATACGACCAAGCGCCCCAAAAGACCTTTGTACCCAATATACGACTAGGCTTAGATATTCTACGACCAACCTTGTAGAAAATTCTAGACGCCCGCAAACTGTTTAGCAGTAGGCTTATAAACGCTAGATTAAGCGCTAATGTTAATTGGAGGTTTAGCTAGCGAAGGTTTAATGAGAGTGGGGCCACGAGATAATACACTTCTCATCAGAAAAAATGACACACCTTGCAAGTTTATGTTTTTAAGGTTTATCAGAAAAATGTGTATATTTAGGTATATATGTCAAATATCGTTTAATAGTGAATAATATGAGGTGTTCAAATTCTAATGTTAATGTTCTTAATTCAAATATCATCAAATAAATAAATAATATCATAAAAATATAATAAATAAATAAAAAAATAAATAATATCATAAATTAAATGATATCTGATAACAATTATACACAAGAGTATTATTTTTATCAGATATCATAAAAACTAAAGTGTTTCGATTTTTCTGATGAGAAGTACCTATATATTTTACGCGATTGTGTGAATGCTATTTTTATCTATAGCTATGTTATTCGTGATTGTTATCACTTTGAAATGCTTATAAGCGTTAATAAAAAAACTTTAACATTTTATATACCTAACTAGCTGTTGCCCGCGGCTCCGCCCGCGTGGATTTCGAATTCTGTTTCAAATTCCTTTTTTCGTGCGGAAGTTCCTTCATATACTCGTATCATCCCTATCAGCCAGCAGGTGCGGTTAAGTCTCACTCAGACCTGATAAAAACCGCACGCTGCCGTCTCAAGTCTTCAGTTGCCGGGGTGTAAGATTACTTAGAGCATATCCCGCGCTCCCCAGTTGACCCTTTTTTTTTATAGTGCGGAAATCCCCATGGATACCACCCCCGTCGGCCATCGGGGGTGGTTATGTCGGGATCGAACCGACTAAAACCGCACGTGGTCTCGGGCCTTAGTAACCGGGGTGTAAGTTTACCCAATGGGCATATCCCTCACACCCCAGCTGACCCCGGGCCATCTAAGGTTTTAAGATGGCCCCCTCGACCCCCCGAAAGGGGGGGTGGGGCGAGCATCGCATCACTTCTCCGACGGTGAGGTGTAGGGTGACAGGAGGCCGTCCTGTCACCCAACCGTCGGCGCGCAGACAATCAGCTCGCCCCCCGCCCGCTCGCTCCCCACTGTGCCATCTGCTAGTCAGAGGGACACGTGGAGAGCCTCGGAGCAGCCCTCTAGAGGGCCACTCCCACCCCGGCCGGATTGGCCGCAGGCAGCAGCGTCTCCCGTGGCGAGTGGGAGGCGCCGCTCGCCTCCGTTGCCCAGGTGCACCACGTGGAGGTTCCGGCCCGCACCCCCCCAGTTGACCCTGGGATGGGAATTGTTTGATATTATCATAATATCAAACAATTCCCATCCCAGCATGGCATCAGCCTATAGCTACTTTCTATCATCGCACCGCTCGCCACAGACAGGGAATTCATCCCCACACGTTGCATCCGCCTGCAGTGCGTACTGTAAGATTTGAAAGAAATTTTATTCCGCGCACGATTAGGCTGTGGCACGATCTCTCTGCAGTGGTTTTCCCTGGCGGCTAAATATGGGGTTGAAGAACCCCATATTTAGCCGCATTAGAAGCATTTTGCAGGCTCGGCTGTGCGAGTGTGACGCCCCTGGTGTTGCGCACGTCCATAGGTGCATAGGTCACATGGGTGGGCCGTGTGCTCGTCTGCCACCTAAGTGGTATAAAAAAAAAGCATGATGTCCGTACCGAACCTCGGAAAAGAGGGTATGGGGTGACAGGGGGTACAGAAGACCGCAGTCATAATAGACATTGTGTTGTGTGCTCACAACCCCCATCCCATCTCTCTAATCCCCTCCTCTGAAGTCCGATTTCAATAATGTATTTGGATGGGAATACAAAGATATACCTCAGGAAACATAATCTTAGGTAGGTATAATTCGCGAGACAAACGACGTCCTGGCGCGAATGGATTGTTGCCCATGATTGGTGAATTTGAGCTCGTCCAGTGCTGTAGCACCCCGTGCTATCCTCAAAGGCACCCAAGAAAACTGTACTGCGTGTATAGAGCATAATTATTTTGAGCACAGTTTAGATACCTACCTACGTACCTATGATGTCCCGAAGTAATATTGGTCTGATTTACGTCCGCATTTCAACTTGCATTTATTTCGCCGCGCGTTATTTTTCATATTGCGATAACTCTTAAACTATTTATGATAATTATATAGCGTGAATGGCAATTTTGATCTACATTAAACGTACAACGTATCTAACGTATTTAATTGGATAAGAAATAATACTGTATTGTTAAAATTAGCTTTGAAAATGACACTTGATTTTTTTGTAATTTGTAAAGATAAAAATGGTTACTGTGGGCTACCCTCATTAGGTAGACATATGCTATCGCGGACTTTTTTGTAGACCTTTTTATGTTATACATTTCCACAGTACATTATTTTGTTCTATCTTCAATAGTTTTCGCAGCGCACGCGATGTAAGTAATTTGTTTAGGTCATTTTTTTACACCTTGGGTTACATTATTGAAGTTTTAGTAAGGATCCCTACATTTTTTGGAGATAAATTATAGCCTATGTTACTCACAGATAATGTAGCTTTCTTATGGTGAAAGAATTATTGAAATCGGTCCAGTAGTTTCGGAGCCTATTCGTTACAAACAAAAAAACAAAAAAACAAAAAAACAAAAAAACAAATCTTTCCTCTTTATAATATTAGTATAGATTATTATGTACTAGCTGTGCCCACGTAGATATTGATATGGGTTACAATTTTCTTGCATGGAACTCTATTTATGTTTATTAAATTGAAATAACTTATGTTACGTCTTGTAATATTAGCTTTCTATTAGCGAAAGTCCCATCAAAATCGGACAAGCCGTTCCTAACTAATTCAAACAGACAGATGAAAAATTGAAATATTACTTTTTGTTATAAGTATCATGTACTAATATCGTATTCATAAAATACCTGTTATTTAATATTACAAACGGAATTCAATTTTATTTATCTATGTCGATATAGAAGATTGAACCATTTCATTGATAAGGTATTTATCCGACTCTCTTTGATTATATTACTCTAAGTACTCACTCCATTCTGGAGAAATAGATTACTTAAATACATCCCTAGGGAATCGTAAAAACAATTAGGGGATCACATTGGTAAGCCCCTGTATCGGCCCACTTCACTATCTCACCACTTAGATCGATACCTTAATGAAAACCATTTTGTGTTACAGATGAAACTATAAAGGTCTATTCACACCTAAGCGGTATTCGCTAGAGAAAACGGAGTTGGTGTGACATAATAATTAGTGGTCACTACCTAGGTATCAACTATTCCACTCTAGCCGTGGGACTTTTAAGCGTCTGTATATGTCTGGTCGATAAATTAAATATAATTATGTAAAGTCTACTTATCTTATTATATTACTAATTATCTACCTATATTTGCATACCTTAGGGCGGAATGTGGCTGTTCTTAATTTATTTTATGCGAACATCTTCTGTATCTAACCATTTTCGCAAATAAATGATTTGATTTGATTTGATTTGATTTGAAACTCCCCTCTACCTACAGCGGTAGCGAATGCTAGGTAAAGTCACATTATAATTATATAGTAGCGATAATGCATTCGACTGCTACTACAGTGGGCGCGGGTTCCCACTCAGTGAAAATATTTACCTATATGCATGAATCAAACTCTGCATTGGTCCAGACCATTACATACATAATTAAACATAGAAACACCCAGGTGTTTCTATGTTTAATTATGTATGTATTTACAAAAGACAATGAACTATGTTTAGTTTAGTTCAGTACTATGTATATTGCCTATAACGCCAATGCAAAGTTTGAAATGTATGGGAGTGGCATTTTCAGTCGACATGTCACGTGTAACAACATTCTTTAGATTGGCTGTAAAGCGGTTTCATTACTAGAATGTCAATTTATCTATAGCTCTAAAGGCTTGACCAAACCAACGCGTTCAGTGGCGATTACTGCGGCAGCCAATCAAAGACCGCATCGATGTGAACTCATTGCTTTTGATTGGCTGCCGCAGTAATCGCCACCACGCACGCTACCGCGGACGCGAGCCGAACGCGTTGGTTTGGCCAAGCCTTTACAATTTTTAGACTAGACAAAGTATCAATCTTGAATTGTGGAAGACATAAATGTATTAGAGTAACATTATTTGTCGATTCGGAGTTTTGCGAATTCGCTTTGAAGCGATTACATGAATAGGATCGAATTGTCTACAGTGTCAGGTCTGAATACAGCTTTACTACTTAAATCGATGTCTTAATGCAAACCGTTCTGTATGTTAAAGATGAAACTATAACTTAGTAATTATATTAAGACGAGATAGTTCTAGAATAGTAGGGCGACAATTGTGTATAGTACAGTCAGCATCAAAGGTCCATGATCATTTCAGATTTTGAACAGAAGTTTTGAGCAAAGTAACTTATGAAAATTATGTTTTATTACTTGGTTGGCTCTATTAAACTACCTATACTTTAATTACAATATAATGAACCATTTTTATTCCAATTTTTGAGTTTAAAATCTGTGCAATCATGATAGATTTTTGCCGCTGACTGTACTGAGTAAACCACAACATGTATTAGGAATTCCTTGAGGGCTTAATTATTCAACTTCAATTAGTTCTGAATAGTAATGTGGGTTGTCTTACTGAATACAGGTTTACAGAGACCTACTGAAATGTACCATTTATTTCTTTTAGACTAAATTTTGTTCCAAAATACAAGCCGAGTAAGTGGAGCGAATATCTGTAATTAAATTCCTTATTGTATGAACGCTTCTCATCAGAAAAATCGAAACACCTTGCAAGTTAATGTTCTTAAAATCAGAAAATGTGTATAAAAATGTGAATAATATGAGATTTTCAAATTCTAATGTTATTATTCTAAATACAAATATAATAAAATAAATAATTTGTGTATGTTTTCAGACATCATAAAAACTAAATAGTTTCGATTTTTCTGATGAGAAGTATTTATTATAATATTTAATGCTAACTTATACCTTTTTCTACACAAGTGCCACCCCCATCGCCTAGCGGGAGTGGTTAATATCTGACTTGAACTGACTAAAACCGCACGCTGTCTCAGGTCTTTAGGTGTAAGGTGGCCCATATACCTTTGAGCAGCACTTTAGAGGGCTGCTCGAAGGCTCTTCACGTATCCCTCTTACTAGCATGGGGCACAATTGGGAGCTGGCTGGGGCCGGGCTGGTTTTCCGAATGCACACCTGGGCCCGTAAACAAGTGTCACAAGTCTAAATCGCTAAGGAATAGAAAAGATTAGATCGACCAATCACACTCCAGCTCGTGATTCCACCGCGGCGCGTGCATCGTACGCCGGCGGCGAGCTTGGATGTGATTGGTCGACCTAATCTATTCGTTTCCTTAGCGATTTACGCTGTGACTTTTGACTACGGGGGCTGTTACTCTACATCTCACAGTCACGTCGTCGGCGTGATGCTCATCAGAATATCCGCATTGCCTTTCTGGAAAGCGGATTATATCTGGATTGTGCTATTGTATTATGTAAAGAAAAGATTCAGTCTTTGGTACATATCCGTTTTACTAAGACTGGTTCAAACTTTAAGGTTAAGATCAATCCGCAGACGAAGTGCGGTTTACTCATAGCAACTTTCACATAACAAACTTTGTGCCACCGAGATATCTTGAAGTCTTGTTAGGCCTACAACTTACACAATCTACTTTCCTTCGACAGTAAAACCCTATTGTAACATCCTTGTGTCGGTAAACTTTGAAAATTTGATTTGCTCAAACTTGAAGAATATTGAAAATAGCTCTGCCCGCGTATCCGCCTACGTGGATATATTAAAGGTATTATTTTTTTCGCGAGAAATCATATTTTTCTCAATTCAAAGTACCTAAGTAGTCCATATTGCGTATAATAAAATAATCTACCTATCAGTAAAAGTCCCATCCAAATCGACTAAGCCGTTCCATATTAATTTACATAGATAAAATGATCGTTTTGTTTTGTATGTATTCTGTGTGATCTCAGCTCTTTCAATTTGTTATTTTTACTATAGGTACCTATGCCTGAAATACAGATTTATTATTATTATAAATTATAAATAACCTCAATAAAACATACAGAGAGATAGACAGACAAACTTCAAAAAATATCTAGAAGAATATCTAGTATCCAGGTAGCTCAGTTGATCAAAGTATTCACCATGTATGGGACTGGTCGGGGGTTCAAGACTCATCCTAGATGTACAGCCCCCGTAGACAAGTGTCATAGCGTAAATCGCTATCGTTTCGAATAGATTAGGTCAACCAATTACATCCAAGCTCGTCGCCGGCGTACGATGCGCGCGCCGCGGCGAAATCACGAGCTGGAGTGTGATTGGTCGACCTAAACGTTTCTATTCGATACGATTCGATCGAATAGAATAATTTTTCCACTTGGCTACGGGCACTGATATAAATTTATATGGTAGTCCTCTCATGGCCTCGAAAGATCACGTCCCGCTAAAAACCTCGAGATTATGTAAAGAAAGAAACACATGTGCAGGTAGACTTTTCTAGTTCTTTATCGTGCGACAATCTCCAACCTAATTAATACAGTTTCCCCATTCTCTTCTGTAGTACAATATCTCAACACAGCCTCCAAATATGGAAAACAGAAAGTAATTTCTGTATACCGCAGTTTGTAGCAATGCGTCAATCCCAAGAAAGTGTTTGTTTAACAAATTTTATTGTTAGAGAAGTCATTTTCATCAAAGTTATTCTTCAAGATTACACAGGCTTGTGTTAATTTAAAGCTTGCTAAAGTGGAGCTTTAATTATAAACCTGGTTTATTCATATAGGCTGTCTTTCGTAACGAGTTGTTTGCAAATCTCTGCGAGAGACGAACATGTTTTATTACATGCGGAAAGCGAATTCTGCGATTCTGAATTTTCTTTGTGCCTAATTTGAATGTAATTTAATGAAAAATTTAATTGACTTTGTAACAATCACTTAAATCAAAATTCTGTCTTACTTATAATCTAAACTAGCTGGTACCCGCATGAATGTTTTTATTATACCACTTAGGTCAGTTATCGCGACTATTGGCGTTAGTAGATTATAGTTATTCTGTACTTTTGGTCATATCACCGCCGGTTTAACTCAACCAATTTACAATCAAACATACGGCAGATTTTAAATCTGACCAAGAACTTTCTTATAAAAACCGCATCAAAATCCATTCAGTTTTTTGGAGTTTTTGTTGGTTTGTCTGTCTTTTTATCTGTTTGAAATAGGTAATTTCCGAAACGGCTGGATCGCTTTGGCCGGTAGTTTCGCTGGCAGATAGGTATACTACAAGCCGTAACATAGATTACTTCAATTTAAAAAAAATTAAAGCCTTAAAAATTTTAATCCATGTGAGTGAAGTCGTGGGCACAGCTAGTTTTAAATATATGCACTTTCATAATGTTTCTGTAGAGCAATAGTCAATTTTAAATCTTGTCTCTAATGCGCGCTCAGCTTTAATCTATGTTCGGTTCACGAATATTAATCTCACGGGCAATTATTTAAAAAGTATTTGAACAAACCAAAGCTTTCACCTCAAACACGTATGAAACATGAGACCAATTGGATGCCTTTGCCTACGATTAATTTAAAATTTAAGCGTTTCATATTTTGTCTTCATTTTCCATTCGGCAACGCAAATATTAAATTTGAACTTTGAGTGTTTAAATAGAATACATTATTGCGTGAATTGTTTCCAACCTTTTAAGTGTATTTCTTTGAACATGCCTTAAAATAAATATATATATCCAACTTACTTTAAAATATAATATTACCTACATTATTATTTTTATTTGTTACTAGCTGATAGTAACAAATAAAAATAATAATGTACGCGGCTTCGACAGTGCAAAGATCGGTTGTTGTTTGTATCTCTGTTTCTACTTGACCAATTGCAATTAAATGCAACTAAAACCTTTCTATTAGAAAAATAGCATCAAGACTCGTTAAGCAGTTTTGGCGTCCCGTGAGAGCAAAGAGAGAAACACAAGCATTTTCATAGGTACCAGTCATCCCACAGAAAAAAAACGTGGGGCGTTTTGCATATTCTACCCAAGTTACGCTACACCCAACGTTTTCATTTTTTTTGGCTGATTAATGCCCTAGATTGATGAATAGAGTGGTGGGATGACCGGTACCTAGGACCTACCAAATTATTTTGTAGCTTTTAGTGCATAAATGCGTTTAACTTAAAAAGTTTTTTTACTTAACTTATTATGTTCAGAATCGTAACATAACCTAACCTAACATAATTTATAACATTTTTGAAACATCTCCCAATGTAGGTACAGACACAGCTCATTTAAAATTTTATAATTTTCAGTTAAGTTTAAATATTTTTTCTGGCCTGAATTCCAACAAAGTGATGTTTACGTCCGTCCGTCTGTTTTTAATTAAAATGAAATCTTACATGTAAATATTAATAGAGGAACGTTCGCAAAACAATCAAGTCGAGCAATTTTATTTACGTAAATAATTACGGTTGGAAAAAGAAGCAAAAATTAACTTGAATCAAGAAGTTGGAAAAAGAAGCAAAAATTAAATTTAATCAAAAAGTAAAATAAAAAATAATCACACGAAAGTGGGTCGTTTGACCAGTGATGTCAGTATTGTCTACGTAGGTATTATTGTACTTTCCTGAGTTCGGTTAGATATTTTTATAACATTTATTTTTAAAACATATATTTTTATAATATTTAAGATGAGCTGATGTTGTGCTTCTGATGTTTTACTTTGTATCGCAATCAGACAAATGCTACGAAGTATCGTATGCTACAAGATTATCGTCTGCTACGAAATATCATTTACTACGAATTTATCTACGGCGTAGCTGCAGAGTATTCAACTGTTAAGTCTGAGTTAATGGATTGGAATGCATAACTTTTTTTCTCATAATATACCTCGGTATAAAGATTTTATACCCTACTGTTTCCCTAATCATAAACTATATCATTTAGACTAATTGGTTTTGGTCTTACTTCAAATTTTAATTACCCTATTAATTTTTAAAGTGACCTTAAAACTATACTGCAATTAACAATTTAATTAAAATTTTTAAACGACTTATACATTTATACATGTGTGCTTTAACAGCTGCTATTGAACGAACTCAGCGGAGTACTTCGAAAATTAATAGTATACTATTAAAATAGGTACTTAAATAATGTGTCTAGACATTCACAAAGATAATTACAAAAGTGATTTTATTTCATTCATCTCCCAACAAAAAAACCTTAAAATCAAGAATTCCCGAGTTCGAATCCTGGTTATTACACGATCTATGTGAACACACTTCTAATATAACAATTTAGCTTAACTACAGCAGTTATCAACACTAGTAATTTAGGTTATTATTTAGTATTCTTTCAAAAAAAAAATATCTTTTTCTATTATTTACGCCTATATCTGTAGACTGTGACCACAAAACTATGTCCTAAAATGTGACAGCCGAATTCAGTGGCTAAAATATAGAACAACCTACGTAATTAGCGCTTGGTAGTAACCTTAATTGATAAGGGTTATTCATCTCATTAAGGGTTGAATTGGGAACTAGAATGTGAAAATTCAATCATCTACCTTATTACTAAACCGTCACGCATATGTCTTGTTACAAATGCCATGTCGACAAACAAATACCACTTCATACATTTTGGCCCATTATTCCGTTTGACCAATCGTACCATAACCCCCCAGGTACAGTGAGCTCTGGCTACCCTACTTACCAGCCGGAACACAACACGTTGATTAATATGGTCGTGGTCTTCTGTAGGGCGGTGGTACTACTCCTGTCGGACAGCTCATTCCAAACGGGAGATACCGTCGTGTCTTACCTCCTCCAATGATAGGCTAATAAGCGGTTCCATCTGTCAATCCCAGGCCTGTGGTCTTGGAGGTGTCTAGATCTCCAAGTTTTTCTTTTAATAAGTATTGCTATTAAATACATACCTAATTATATTATTAACCTGAATCTAGCCGTGCCCACAAAACTGTGACATGTGAATGACATTAGCTTCACTCATTGACCCACTAATATTAAGCAGCATAGTATAAACTTAATTAGTGCTTGGCCACTCGCCAAATTGTACTAACTCATTCAGTATTAAACTTAATTAAAAAGGGTTATTCGTCTCATTAAAGGTTCAATTGGGAACTTAAACTTGAAAATTCATCTTCTTCTTCAACCTAGCGTTAATCCCAGTCGCATCCAAAGCTTTCGCCTCGGAGTCTGGGGATCCGTTTTACCAGTCTTAACTGCGGATTTGGCTGGAACTCGATATTTTCCGTGAAGCAACTGCTATCTGACCTTCACAACCCGATGGTGACATTAGGTGATATCACAGAACAAAGAAAAATCCTTGGTGATATCGAAGCATTGCAGCTAGACCGTTGTTATTGGACTTTAAAACGTGAAAATTCATCATTTAGCTGAATTGCTTTTTGCCTACATCAACCTAAGCGAGACGTGAAAAGATATGGAATGAGGCTGAGGATCATCATTGTAGTAGGTATTATCGGCGTATATAATGGTGACCCTCTTTCCCGAAAATTTAGTTAACAATCAGGCAAGGTGAAGCCATATAGACGTGACCTTTATAAAAATATACATAAACACAAAAATAGATATAATATGAAAGCTCTTAATTTTAAAAGATTTGTGGATATTCATTTAGGCACTGAAAGGCCTATGTCCAGTAGTGGACTGTAATAGGCTAATTGATTGGTTAGAAATAAAAATAAACGTATATCATCATGTTTAATAAGGAGGTGCTTGTCTGCCACCTACCTAGTATAAAAAAAATGTAGGACACGTTGGTATCTCCCGTCTGAACCGAGCAGTCTGCCTGGGGTAGTACCTCCACCCTACAGAAGACCGCGGCCATAATAACTATCGTGTTGTGTTCCCAGCGGTAAGTAGGGTAGCCAGAGCTCGCAACCCCCTACCCATCTCCCCCCTCAGGTCGGCAGCACGGGTGTTACGTCCCTGATGTTGCACACGTCCATAGGCCACGGTGACCGCTTCCCATCAGGTGGACTGGGTGCTTGTTTAACACATAAGTAGTATAAAAAAACCTATAGGTATTATTAGATAGATTTCTATTTGGTTGATATTCACAATTAGAATCGGTGGATGGCGCAATCTGGCTGTCTGATCAAATATTAAAAAAAAAAACACTTTCATCACATCCACTTTGACGTTCAGATAATAAATTGATAGTCAAACTGTTACATTTAACTCAAGCTTACATTTGTAAAACCATTTATTTTTATCCTACTAAAATCCGATAAGCCTGAAAACTTCCTAAAATATTGCCCGTCAAATAAATTCTATGAAGAGCCAAAAAAATCCTCTCAAATTGAAACATCTAAAAATAACGTTTCGCTATCAATCACGAACATAGATTACGGGGCCGGTCTTATAAAGGATATATTTTAGGTACTTACACACCGTGTATGTAAGAAGAAATAGTGCCTATAATAAATAACAAAATAAAGAAAGATATTGTGTGGTAAACTCATCATTTCTTTTCTTTGCCGCACCATCGAAACCTGGAAATTCTTTACCAGCTCACGTGTTTCATTCTTCCTGCTGGCAGTCCCGTGTCCTTTAAGCGGGGCGTGAAAAAACATTTTGATGAGGCCGTCAAACTGAGGGCCACCACACACCAGAGTCTTTACCTTTAGCTTACCATCAGGCGAGTTAAAGTCATCTTGACGTTTCTAACTTAAAAAAAATCTTAGCATTCCTTAGACTTTACATTTAGCTTACCATTAGGAGAGGTGAAGTCACCTTGACCCTGGGATCCACTTACTCCGGGTGTAAGATGACTCAAAAGGTATTTTCCTTGCACCTCGGCATGTGGAGGTATCCTGCGCCATGGTTATTTTGACACCCAAAAACTAAAATTTGATACAGATGTATACTAAATTTAATGTACTTGTAATAGGCAAGGAGCTACAGGAGGGTCAAAAGTGGGTCGAAAAAAATTGTGTAAATAATGTACGGCCTGTTGCTGGAACTTGTCCTGCGCACAGCCGTGCGCTTAGATCTATAATACAAGTACCTAAGTAATGATAGATACGTCGTTTAATGGACGTCTTATTTCCGAATCAGTGACTCGATTAATATTCACCCCATATATTTCTCCAATCGATTTGACATTAATACACACACTATATCTGCACATTATCTTCAAATTTAATAGTAATAATATCCTTAGACGTTAAATTTCAAAAGGACAGGTCAAAATAGCACTTGAAAATTTCGTATAATAGTATGACCAGTAGACGAAAAGGTACGTAACGACAAAAGGAGATGGCGGGCTGTTGTCATTGCCTACCCCATGTGTACCTTTGACATAACTGGGCCCGTAGACAAGTGTCACAAGTCTAAATCGCTAAGAAATAGAAAAGATTAGATCGACCAATCACACTCCAGCTCGTGATTTCGCCGCGGCGCGCGCATCGTACGCCGGCGACGAGCTTGGATGTGATTGGTCAACCTAATCTATTCGTTTCCTTAGCGATTTGCGCTGTTCCACTTGTCTACGAGGGCAGTTGAGTCTACAATATCACAAGTCATCAATCACACAAAATTGTATTTACGGTAAATGTGTCAATTTGGTGTTGACATATTTACGAAACACAACGTTTGTTTGTAATATAAAATAGTTAATAGGTTTTAAACACAGAACAAAGAAAAATCCTTAGGACTAGAAATCGTATGGGGGCGTGTTTGTGTCGCCAAAAACCTAAGTGTAATTGCATTTACCTCACACATATACACTTGTGTATGTGCACAACGCAGGCTAAAATAATCAAAAAACAAGTTTATGCGATTGATTTTAAGGTTTATTTTCCTATAAGTTTTCACGAAATATTTACTTCAATATTCTAGAAGTTTCTATACCTGTCCAATTCAGGATGCTAAATGATAATTTTGACAGTTCGCGTCTATGAAGTATCGTATTTTTATGTACAAAATAATACCTCTAAAATTATCGTAGCACATGGACAAGTACCGCCCACTTTTCGTAGTGAAGCGTCTTGCAAGAATTCAGCACAATTGACTATGACACATAGGAATCGAATGAATCGAACTTAAATTAATTTATTGAAATGTTTAAGTACATCTATTTATCTACTACAATTTTTTAATATAATTATAATCCGCGCGCGATCAGAATGTGATGCGACCTTTTGGAACTGAGACGTACGTAGGCCGCCGGCTAGCCGTAGCGTCGGCAAACTCATGTCGAAGCTCACAAAACGAAGCTGTGTTTTTAGTGCGACTAGATTTCTAAATGAGTTTAATTTTGAATGCGAGATTTATAATAATTATAATATTGTATGATTGTCTGTTTGTCCGCAAATTTTTGTGCGCGCAAAAATCAGAAACTAGGTACTGGAGGGATTTTGATCAAACTTGGTACGATTATAGTTCATAGTTGTGGGCAACACATAGGCTACTTTTTATTCAAGCTGAAACCGTGGCTTCGCCCGCGCTTCGTTTTTAGAGCGTTTTTGGTCATATCTCCAGTTCTACTTAACCAATTACAACCAAACATATGGTAAATTTTTAGTCTAAGCAAGACCTTTCTAATAAAAAAACGCATCAAAATCCGTTTGGTATTTTTTATCGCTATCGATGGACGTAAAAAGAACTGAACGGGTTTTGATGCGTTTTTTTATTAGAAAGGTCTTGGTTAGACTCAAAATCTTACGCATATTTGATCACAATCGGCTGATTAGAACCGACAATATAGTAATAAAACGCGGAAGTCGACGTCCACGCGGGCGGAGCCGCGGGCAACAGCTATCTTTAATATACTGCCTTTTCTTATCTGATCTACATGTAATTGAGCCAAAAATACCGAAACGACGACGACGGGAGTGATAGGACGAACATCAAATGTCTGACAGGTAAGAGCAGTTCAACCGTTCTCGAGTTTTTGCGATATTATTATTACCATAATTGCAATTAATTTTCATTTATATAGATTAAAGATTAATAATGAGTGGAAAAAGGGGTAAAATCTTGAGTAGTCAATCTCGCGAAATAGTTCTGGCATTTGATAGAAATTTCAATCAAGAACAAAGTCGGTGTTAACACGCTAACGCTACTTGAGAACTGTCATTTTCGATTTACTTTGACAAGGTTCCTTCGCATTTTCATCGCGCGCGGATTATAGCTAAGTATAATGCAAAACATAATTACTGTACCATAAAACTTCTCTTTTATCATCCTGAAATAAGTTACCAATAATAAAAAAATAAATGCTTTTGTGTTTTTGTAACTATCGATTCCATATTCTACGGGAACGATAATCGAAAATCCATTAGATTCATTTTCGATTATACTTTATGGGGTACTCTACTTAGAGCTGTCAAAACTATCATTTTAGTTAAGGTCGTGAAAATGTACAAGAGAATCGACACCTTGGGGGTCGATTCTAGTGTTCCCCGTATCTTGAGTTAAGTTAATTTCATCCTTACCACAGTTATATTTAAGGACTGATTTGCAATACCATACAATAATTTTAGACATCTATTGGTGGATAGCAAAACTATAATGTGCATTGATTTTGCTATTGACCGCTAGATGGGGTATTTGTGATAAATAAATTTGTGCTCTATTCCAACGTGGCTTAAACATAATTTTGTTGTATGTTACGTTAAAATGGGGGCGGATTTGATGGTACTCTGTAAACATCATTGAAGTTTATACCTTGTCATAACCTACTTTAAATTCATTTTCAGTAAAAAAGGTATGTAGTTCTGCTCTTCTTATATTTTAAGGTAAAATGTATGCAACAAATAAGACGTCCTAGAAGTCTGTGTGAGTGTATTTTTTGGCGACAGCTATTCCTTTGTATTTTTACTTAATTACTACTTCTATGGTT
Source organism: Lithosia quadra (assembly GCA_963576445.1). Classification (NCBI taxonomy): domain Eukaryota; kingdom Metazoa; phylum Arthropoda; class Insecta; order Lepidoptera; family Erebidae; genus Lithosia; species Lithosia quadra. The sequence goes on along the minus strand of OY754899.1, from coordinate 2,892,036 downwards.
TTTTAATGTTCTGTGGTTTTAAATAAGGCAAATAAGTATGTCCGACACTATGACAAAACAGTAATCTTTAAAGAATTAATCTGACTGTCTGTATCTGGTTAACTCAGAAACGGCTAAGTCGATTTTGATAGGACGTTCACTGGATATGTAATGTTATAAGTTGTAACAAAGGCTGCTGTAAAATTAGGGTTCCGCGCAAAATAATTAAAACCTTAGCTGCATAGCTCTTCTCAAATAAACCAAAGTAATTTCGCAGTAATATAATGAATTGCAATGGCTGTATCTGTAGTCACATTTTATGAATCGGCAAATTTTTGTTGAATATTTTTTCGGTGTCTTCCATGAGAGCGTGCATTTTAAATTATGTTGCGTTATGCTACGCTAGTGCAATTAAAATGTTATGGACTCTGAAACAAAATAGTTTTTTAATGTTAGGGTAAATTTAAGTCGTGGCTATAGTAGGTAACAAATGTCATGCCAGACCCCGTTAGGAAGGGGAGACTCAAAAAGTGCTTTAAGGGGAATAATTTTGTATAAAAAAATACGATAGGTACTTCATAGACATGAGCTGTCATTTTTGTCATCCTAGATTAGACAGAGTATTATGTTCAGTTCGCGTCTCACCAACTCAGGCGCGGCGTCCATAGACAAACAGGTCATAGACGGATTAGTCTATTGGTTGGTGGGTCGTGGATCGTGGACTTTTGCGTCTGTTGGTGGTAAAAAAAAAAAAAACTTTTGTATTTGCTTATAACCTGTGTACGTTTTGTGTTCATGAATAAAGTTAGTTTTCTTTCTTTCTTTTCTTTCTTCTTTCTTTTGAGCAAACGAAAGATAAGTTGCGCTGGGTTGGCCAGCAGAGTGACAGGTGGCCGTCCTGTAAACCCACGATCATAGAACCTGCTTACCTATTGCTTGCTCCCCACTGTGCTTTCTGGTCGTCAAAAAAAATACATGGAGAGCCCCCGAACAGCATCTCCTCCGAATGCACCGCATAGAGGTCAGGGAGCTTTTTACTCTGATGCAATCGTGACACAACGCTAAAATACCCTGAGTTTCCAATGATTTTCTGATCGGAAAAAATGATCATCCAGGACGGGACTGTGAGGTAGTTATAAGTATACATATAAGTATATATATATAAGTCCGATCAGAAAATCATTGGAAATAGTTAGTATGCAATTGCTTAGCATTCAATACCCTGAGTTGCTTAGAAACCAGCTTAAAAAAACACGAGAATTAATCTTCGTTTAAATATTCAAACAAAGTTGTGAACAGGCCTTTCACTTTAAATAAAAATGTCCTACGAAACAAAGGTCAGTTATTATCCGATTATGCCTTCAAAAGAGGCTATCAGGCGGGCGATTAATGTCGGCGTCCACACACACTTTGACATGGACACAAATATATTTTGAACGTCATTAGTCACTGTGCCAACATATTACTTACTTGCCTATGACCACGGCTCTGCCCGTGTTTTTCGAGGAGGTAGGACACGACGGTATCTCCCGTCTAAAATGAGCTGTCCGACTGGGGTAGTACCTCCGCCCTACAGAAGACCGCGGCCATAATAACCTTCATGTTGTGTTCCCGCCGGTAAGTAGGGTAGCCAGAGCTCACTGTATACCTCCTGTCCCCACCCTTCCTAGCCTCGCCACCCCTTCCCAGCCCTTCCCCCTTCCCAGCCCTCCTCCCTTCCCGTCAGGGTAGGCAGCGCGTGTGTGTCACCCTTAGTGTTGCACACGTCCATAGGCCACGGTGACCGCTTCCCATCAGGTAGGCCGTGTGCTTGTCTGCCTACCTACGTAGTAAAAAAAATGAGTACATCATTTTTTGTGTATTGTCTATTATATCCGAGTCTACTCAATCGATTGTGATCAACTATGCATAAATTTATAAGTGTGAGTTCTTGGTCAAGCGGGTAAGGTTGGGCAGAGCCGCGGACATAGGAAAGTATTTATTATGTTGGCACAGTGGCTAAATGACGTTCAGAATATATTTGTTTCAAGCAAAGAAAACAACATTAAAATCCGTTTAGTAGTTTTTGCGTCCAAGTGTCTTTGTCGAAGAAACAAAAATTCAAAAAAAAAATTGTGTTCAGAGTCGTTCACATAACCCAAGTATTTCTATAAATACCTTCAATGTACAGACACTTTACAATTTTATAATAGTATAGATATAAAAGTCATTAGCCACTGTGCCAACATAATACTTATAACTACCTCACAGTGTACGACTGGTCCAAATGCTACAAATTATTTTTTCATATACCCCCAACACGCAACCATTGTTTTATTCGGTACTTTAATGAATTTGATTATGATGTACTAGGTATTTTTCCTTATGCAAAGGTCCAATTCAGTAAAGCTTTCTTAAAGCATCGGTAACTTAGTAGTTAAAGAATTGATCTTACGGTTGAGATGACCCAGGTTCGAGTCCTGCCCTTTGCATTACAGACGTGAAAGCAATTATATTATTATTACATTACATAAAACAGACAAGAAATAATCAAAAACAAATTGTATACAGCGTTGTTCATTTAGTTTAACCCAGGTATTCAAATTAGTATGAGTATTTAAAAAAAATATTCGCACTAATTAAAAATTTATATTTGTTTCGTACGATAAAAAAGTGGAATGCTTTAACCTCGCATGTGTTCCCTTCCACTTATAGTCCCGGGTTCTTTAAATGAGGTGTAAAAAGCATAATGTCAAGGCCGTCTGGACAGAAGTCACCATTCTGGGGCCATCCCTTCGGAATGGTGACCACTACTTTTAGGACTGCACCTCAGCTTATCATTAGGTGGGGTGCAGTCAATCCGGTGGACCACATATAAAAAAAAGTTTAGGCAGATTTTGCTCTAAAGCATAACTTTACTGAATAAGTCCTTCATCTTAACCTTATCGCTTACCTGAAATGCTTGTCGAGAATATATTTAAGTTGATGTATATTTAATTCTAAAAGCTCTTGAGTTCCATAAATAAATGAGCGATAAATAACAAGGCAGGTGGCAAAGCCTTACGTTTCCAACACGAATTTCCAAAACGGAGGAAACTAAATCTTACTTAATCGACCGCAAGAGTACCAGACTCTCAATTTAAAATATCTACATTTTAGTCGCTGTGTAATTCATGTCTTACGATTTCTTAAAGTACATTTTACTCACTCTCTCCAACGACTTGTGTTACAGAACAAGACTATAGTGCACGGCATCTAACTTGGCAAGGTTTTGGAGTAGTGTGGGCCCCACTACTCCAATACCTTGCCAAGTTAGATGCTGTACACTATACTTGTTTCTATGCGACTCATTTTGCCACAAACAAGTATAGTGTACGGCATCTAACATGGCAAGATTTTGGAGTAGTGTGGGCCCCACTACTCCAATACCTTGCCAAGATAGATGCTGTACACTATACTTATTTCTATGCGACCTATTTCACCACAAACAAGTATAGTGTACGGCATCTAACATGGCAAGGTTTTGAAGTAGTGGGGCCCACACTACTTCAAAATCTTGCCAAGTTAAATGCCATGCACTTTACATTATTCTCTCTGAAGTATTATTTTATACATACACCGATCTTTTCACACACACATCGTTTATCTAAACGCTAAACCACAAAAACACAAGAGCTTTGTACATCAACAAAAATGTATGCCTCTATAATTACAAACACAAATTTTCACTGTCATGTAGCTGCAAAATTTCCCTTCATATCTTGTCATCCCCGGGGTTAAAGGCAAATTTATTTGGAGCGTCAAAGGACTCAGAAAATACGAGGCAATATAAAAATAGGAGCGAAATAAAAAAAGCTCTTCGTACAGTCGCCCTCAGAAATTGCTGAATACTAACAAATTTATAAACAAGTACCTAGTTGTGTTAAAGAGAATAACTTATTGCACAACTAATTGTGCTATTTTGCATAGTTGTGCCATAAGGAAATACAATTTTACTTGGCACAACTAGTTGTGCATACGAGTTGTTATATGAAGAAACCCTGCGGTTTTATATTGAAATCCATACTTTCGTACTGATATTATAAATGCGAGAGTCACTCTGTCTGTTACGCGCTTACGCATAAACTACTGAATTGACTTTGATGAAACTTGGTACAGAGATGAAAATGGAGTTTAGGAACGTAAAAAACTACAAAACCAATAACATAAAAACTTTGCTAACTCATTTAACAAATAGATAATTTAAACATAACAAATAACCGCGGTAGCCTAGTGGTCTGGGTAATGGACTGCTGAGACCAGGTCTCGGGTTCGATCCCAGGTTCACCATGACACACACCAATGACTTTTCAATGCTTTTCGAAGTTAAGTGTGTATTTATCGCAGGTTTATAAGTGCCTGGTTAATGGCAATAGGCTCGCCACCTATTACATTCGGACCTAAACATAAACTGGCGAAATGTGGGTGCTAGCACCTCTGCCTACCCCTTCGGGGATATAGGCGTGAGTTTATGTTATATGTTATAATATAAACACCCGTTATCATAATAATAATGCACCCATGTAATATCTGTTCAAGATATTTAATAGGTTATTACAAAACGGAACTCGTAGGTGCCATTATCATTTCTCATCATACATACAAAAGGCTCTATTCTTGTTCATATTGTATTCATCTACCCGCTTTAATTGTGTGAAAATGATTAAAATTTTGAATGACCTAATTATAACTTTGCTCGGAACATAACACTGTTCACATGAACCTATAAACCTATATGGACGGAACGAGTTCAAGAAAGAAAAGATAAGAAAGAATAAGTTTATTCGTGCACAATCAAAATACACATAAACATAAGCAGATGCATAAAATGCATACATCGCAATGCACCTTAAGGGCATGTCATGCATGCAACTTACAATACTGAGTCGGCCCACTTGTTTATATGCACAAGTCGGCACGCACACACTCACACACTAGTCAGCCACTACACGGCATGCGACATTCGATTCAGTCATTTTAAGTAGCGTAGCATGTCTTGTGTAATGAAATGACTCCCAAACTGAATTTCGACAAATCCTTCTACGACAAGATTTTACTTCGACAACTTAAAACTCCGATACGACTTAATTTCGATATTTTAGATCGAAACAACTTAATTTCGACACTACTGTGCCCGTAGCCAAGTGGTAAAAGTCTAAATCGCTATCGAATCGTATCGAATAGAATAGATTAGGTCGACCAATCACACTCCAGCTCGTGATTCCGCCGCGGCGCGCGCATCGTACGCCGGCGACGAGCTTGGATGTGATTGGTCGATCTAATCGTTTCTATTCCGTAGCGATTTAGGCTACGGAATACACTGACACTTGTCTACGGGGCCTGTACTCCGGTAAAGCGTTTCTTCGACATGACTTGCAACTCAAACGTTACTCTAGTATCGTTAGCCTTCAACACATTTTATTTGACAGCTGGCGCTTCCCAAATTGAAGTTTCAAGCAATAAATTGAATTTGAATTTGATCCGTTGAAGTCCGTTTTTTTGTGACACAGCCTCGTGTTCAACAAGTTCCGTCCATAGTTTTTATAGGTCCTTGTCTGTTCATATGATAATATTACAAGGGCCCGAACAATGTTACGTGTTGGCGTGTTGGAGAGAAGTATTTGGACAGCGTTATCGGATTTTAATGAGATACGAAATTAACATTACCGACAATAAAAGATCATTGCGCCATTTATTGCCTTTTCAAAATGACACGTAGGTTACTGAAAATCTGCCGGAGAACGTGTTTTTATTAGTTTACTAGCTTTTCCCCGAGGCTTTGCCCGTCACATACTTTATCCCCGTGGCACTTATTTAACCCATACATGCCTGTAATTTTTTAGTTTCGCAATAATGTATGGAAAAATAATTCAACCAATTAGCATATTGCAGTCCACTGCTGGACATAGGCCTCTTCCAATGAACGCCATAGAATATTAATATGCCAGGACATTCTTCACAGCGCTTTTGGATCTTAAGTAACTATAGCTTAACTAACTTGCATTATGGGTTCTAGAACGCAGATAAATATAGGTACATAAAGACATTTTTTTTATAAAAACATTTTTTATATATCGGTCACTTCAAAATGACTTCACCTCGCCTATGGTAAGCAGAAGGTAAAATCTCAGGAAGGGGGTCCCCATTACATAACACCGACAGTGACATAATGGTGGCCCTCAACTTGACGGCCTCATGAAAGAGATATTGGTTTGGACTACGCCAATACCCACTGCGACAACCATCACCTCAAGCTCCGGCTATATAAGGGATACATAAGTAAGGTCTTGGTTAGACTTAAAATCTACTATAATTTTTATTAGGTACACAAAGCTGCAGAATCGGGGGGGTAACCCACACAGAAACTTCACGCGTGTGGGTAATTCCGATATGCTCCAACGCAGCTATAATTTACATGTGTGTGTGTCAATAACTTGTTTGTCCACTCACACTAGCAAATGACAATAGATTTAAACCATTCGTATTTATTATTTACAATTACTTGGTAATAGCTCATAAAATTATTGTAATGAAGCTATAAGACCGTTAATTTTATATTATTTACAATAAGTTGTTGCAGTCTGGGAGCTCTCGGGTTCGCTTTAAACGTTTTTGAGTTTTTTATCACGCATGCACAATTGTGTCTGTGTGCGTTGAGATCCAGTCTACGGCATCGAGCGTACATTTGGTTGAGTAGCACGGGAGATATGACCAAAAGTTGCTACAACTAAGATTCGTGTGAGCGAAACCGTGGACATTGGCTAGTAACTTATAAAACTGGGAGCGGATAATAGGAATATGTTCAAACAATGTAATATTGAACCTAAGTAAATACCACCTAGAAAAATGAGTGTTTCCACAGCAAGCCTTGAGGGGATCTATATTCTACGTGCCAATCTATACCAATAATAAAGCTGAACGTTTGTTTGTTTAAAAGATTTTGTGAACGGTTGTTATGGTCAACTGAATCCACAGTCAGCTCAGCCCACAAACTCAATTGACCACTACCAGTTTTTTTATTGGTTGAATCGAGCCACTTTTGAGTAAATCTGCAGACCCAGTTAACCCGTAATGACCTCTAGGGGTCAACTTACCCCGCGAGCTCAACTGACCACTGCAGTGCACTTCATAATCTATTTAAATTATAATAAAATGGTAGGAAAGTCAAAACTGTACATTGAATATTTTTTTAAAAGAATACTTGGGGTGTGATCTACAATCGATACCGAAGCAAAAAATATCTTAATATATATAAATCTTGTGTCACAATGCTTGTCCTCAATGGACTCCTAAACCACTTAACCGATTATAATAAAATTCGCACACCATGTGCAGTTTGATCCAACTTGAGAGATAGGATAGTTTTCGAAACGGATTTCGACATCCACGCGGGCGGAGCCGCGGGCAACAGCTAGTAGTTTATAGAATTTTTGTCTATTTGTCTGTATGTATGTCCGGGATAAACTCAAAAAGTGCTGCATGGATTTACTTCATATTTGGCACGAATATTATTCAGAAGTTGGATCAAAATATAGGCTACATATTATCACGCTATCACCTACGGGGGACGAGCAGTGAACCTTTATTTTTTTCAACGAATGTTGTTTATTATGTTAAAACCATGCTATTAAGCTAGCTTTACACTATAAGTAAACTTGATGGTGATACCGACCTCCACGTGGGCGAAGAAGCGGGTAGAGGCTAGTATTAGTATAAAATACTGTAAGAGAAATTTTACAACTAGTTTTACTAACCCAACCGCCATATTATTATGTTACAGAACGAAACACATGAAAAGCTTGATCCAAATTAATAAATCGACTAACGATTTTCTCCATTCAGGTCGTCCAGTAATAGGAATTCAACGCATTGAAATAAACTTGGTTAGGTTCCATTAGGTTCACAGAAATTGTTTGTTACTTTGTTCCTCATTGTGATTGACATCGGTTCCACGAATTTATTCAAAGGTTTAATGGAAAGAGGTTTTAAATACATAAATTGTTAATTGAAGGCAATCATTTGAATTAATTACAAATTAATAACCAAGTAATAGACTTAGCCTATTTGTGGAAGCAATTTCAAAGGAATACGGATTAATAGCGTAGCGGAGCGTTCGATTGTTCAGTCAGAGGTCGCGGGTTTGACTCCCACTCAATGCAAATATTTTTTGTATGAATATGAATATTTTCATTGGTCTGGTTGTTTCTATGTATACGTATTTCCAAAAAAGTATCTAAATATGTTTATCCTCATTCTAGAACCCTCAAGCTAGTTAGACTTAGGTACTGAGAGCAACAATTGTAGCGTTATTGCTATCTGTAATGGAGACCCTCACTCCTTAGACTTTACCTTATGCTTACCATAAGGTGCAGTGAAGTAATTTTAACTGAATTCAACTTTACATTCCACGACTTATAAATTGAACCCAGACCGTAACTTACGTAAACACAATTTCACTAACGAAGCCATCCCTATATGAAGAACTAATTCACAAAATTAGTTACACGACGTAATTACCATTGTATTATAATTATTCTCTCTTGACTAAGGTGAATGTAATTCACTTAATTAAAATGAGGATTTTAATTAAGTTTTACTGAATTATAATGTTAATTATTATGACTTCGTATATGAGAGGGTTGAGAATTTCAGCCCTCGGAAGATCAATAATTAAAATTTATTGTCAGACACGTTTCGCTTAGACACAACGATATTATCCTCAAATACTGTTATACTCTTGAAATGAGTTTCCACACTTTATAACGATCAACGTTTTCTAGGGCTCTTTCGTATTCAAAAGTGACTGAAGAGTGGTATAATGCATTTTGAGTCACCTTACATTCCGATAATTTAAAACCCGGGAATTTGGATAGACATACATACAAATCACGCTTTTTTCCCATTGGGGTAGGCATAGACAACACCTTTCCACTTGCTACGATCTTGGCATACTCCTTTCGCTTTTTCAACTTTCATAATTGTTTTCATACATGCACGCCGGTTCCGGGTACTCTTGACCTGGCCTTTCTCTAAAACGTCCTGGATCTAATTAGAATATGTACGCCTAGGTCGGCCTTTACTGGGTTGTCCATTACCCTCGCCTCATATTATATCTGTTTCGTCAATCTTCCTTCATTCATTAGCAGCAATTGCGAATGATTTCATGGCTTTCATTGAGGAGTTCTGTTGTCTGTTATTTTTTAATACAACTTACGTGGCAGACAAGCACACGGCCCACCTGATGGGAAGCAGTCACCGTGGCCGGTGAACGTGTTTTGAGACACACCAGTTTTGCCCAGACATGGCGGACATACATAAAAAAAAACATTTGGATTGAGAACCTCCTTATTTTTCGAACTCGCTTAAAAACGACTGGCACCCACAACGGTTGTTCAAATAACATTGAGCGATTTTGCACATCGTTTTTTTTTTTCGTAAAAATTGCGAAATTGAAAGCAGAAAAAGCTATTTTTAACACGCCATAAATTCATTACACAGGTCGGGCCAAAGTTACAACCGACTAAACGAGCGATATGACATCAAACACAATATCAACAACGAGAGAGAGCCGCGGTAGCCTAGTAGTCTGGGTAATGGACTGCTGAGACGAGGTCTCGGGTTCGATCCCAGGTTCTCCACGGACGGCACACACCAATGACTTTTCGATGCTTTTCGAAGTTATGTGTGTATTTATCGCAAGTTTAACAGTGCCCAGTTAATGGCAATAGGCTCGCCACCTATTACATTTGGAGGTAAACATAAATTGCTGAAATGTGGGTGCTAGCACCTCTGCCTACCCCTTCGGGGATATAGGCGTGAGTTTATGTTATGTTATGAGAGAGATCAAATACCGGTTTACAACGGTTAATAAAACGTTTATCTGTTTTTCATGATATTCTGTATGAAACTCTTTTATTTTCATAAATCCCGCGTGAACGTCTTTTTTACGTTTTTTGACAATATCTCCGGTAAAACTCAACCGATTGTGATCAAACATTTGTAAGATTTTAAGTCTAACCAAGACCTTTCAAACAAAAAAAAACGCATTGAAATCCGTTTTTACGCACACCGCGCACAAACAGACAGGAATTCCAAAAAAATATTTTCGTATTAAGAATCGCTCATAATATAACACAAGTTTTTTTGGGGTTGCTCGGCACGGAGGCTCTGAAAGGGTAGCTGGGATAGACTTCATGGATGCGCAAGGTGGAGAATCGAGTGCTATGGCGTTCATTGGGAGAGGCCTAGGTCCAGCAGTGGACTGCAATAGGCTAATTGATTGAATGTACAGACACAACTTCTTTACAATTTTATAATAGTACTAGCTGACCCGACAGGCGTTGTCCTGTCTTAATGTGCTAACAACGAATAGTGAGCTCAAATTGATCCATTGAAACTCCCATTGACTACCAACAACCCAAACTACCAAAACTCCATAGAACTTTTGACAACTAAATATTGAAACAACTGACATGACACTTAAGTACGCCATGAGGTTACATTAGAAAAGTGTTATTGTCAAAAGCACTAAGAAGGTTGAATTAGAAAAGTTAATTATTATGGTCGTTAAGTTTTCTTAAATTTTCTAATATCCCGCGTAACTTTCTTAACTTTTTCTTTCATAAGAACCTTCTCCTGACAATAACAAACACAATAAAAAAAGAATTAGTGAAATCGGTCCAGCCGTTCACGCGTGATGCCGTGACCAAGGGAAATAGGGATTCATTTTTATATAATAGTATATAGATAAAATAATTATTTGATGTCTACATAAGTTGAACTCTTTAAATACCGACTGTTATCTTTTAAATACACTTGTTCATGAATCGAAACAAAAACAACGAAAAACGCGTTGTTCAAAACCGACTGGTACTTGGTAGAAATAACAAGCCAAAGTTGTAAAAATTTAACTGTTGTTTCACGAACGTACAAACGGTTTTTAGTTTATTTTTGTAACGTTTTTCATTGCTATTATTCTCTTGAGAGGGATTATTTTTCAGTTTGATTTAAAAGCTATCTGACTAGATACAATATATTTTACTGGGATAACAAAAGAATTTTGGTATTTCCAGCGGGTTGAGGAAGTCAGATGACACGAGAAGTCAGACACGAAAAATATCGAGGTTCGGCTTGCAACTGAGTTGAGAAAAGCTAGAATGATGAATGCAGTAACTTTTGTGCCACTTTGTTTATTTGTATTTACTTGTGTGTAGATATAAATTCTTGAAAACATACAACTCTTAATAGGTCTTTAGGTCTCAAAATTCATTCTTCAATTGTCATTTGATAAACAATAATTAGGATATATATTTATCAATTTTTTATGTGTATGATGTGATGACTTACCTAATATAAAAAAATATCAACCATTCTCTTTTACAATAACTAGATTTTTTTATTCCATCTCATAGTCTTTAATATAGAGAATATGCCTCGATAGGTTTGTAATTACAGTCAAACAAGTCCTCAGTCTTATTTCGAAGTCATTTGTAGTAAAGCGGATTCCTTCCCCGCAATATAAAAAGCATAAAAACATTATGATGATATAAAGCTGCAATGCCAACGAAGCATTTAAAAAAAGTACCTACCCTTTGTAATCTTTTTACGTGAAATAGAAGAAAAATATGGTATCTTTCTTATCTTAAGTTCGAGAGAATTTTTGTAACTCCAAAGAGGCACCCTGAAAATTGCGCGGCGAGGCATATTTTGAAGACGAACATTTTAAATAATAAAATCCGTTGACAAGTCTGTTATTACAAGCTTTTATTTAAATTGCTCTTTTGTTTGTTAGTTTGTTAGTATCAATAGGTGAAATCTTTGAAGCCCAATTAGATCTACTTTGTAATGTTAGAATGAACTCAAATTGGTAGATAGGTAATTGGGTATCTTCGGTGACAATGCGATATTATAGTACCGTAAAGTTGGTTTAATAATGGAGTCGGAAGGTGTTTCATTTAATTTGGTTGATTATGCGCCTACGTTTTTTTCGGTGAAGTACGAAAAAAAATTTTTTTTTCAAAGTCTTTTTAACAAATTAATATTTGTTATCTAAGTTGAAAAACACCCGAATGAGTTAATTTGCTTGTGTTAGGATTAGGTTCTCGTCAGTAACCTAATGGCCAGGATTTGAACCTGGAATAATTCGATCGTAAAACCGATTCCTTACCCACTAAGCTACCGACTAATAACTTGTTGTAATAACCTAATTGAAAATGTAATAGTGTTAAAATATTTAAGTTTAATGACTGGAGTTATTCCGATCAATGCCTGAAGCTTACATGGAACACCGTACCTACTTCCCATGTAGGTAATGAGTAATTAAATTATGTACTTCGTATTACAATGTACTTAAACCCTGAATATACGGTATTAATACCTACTTAGGCTGTTAACATAAACTGTTAGTTTTCTGTATTATAATAATTAATTAGCCTACTAATATAACAAACGTGATTTATGGCAACGTGAAAGCTGGCCAAGAGATAGAGAGGGGTCAACAGTTAGTTAATTATAAATATGAAACTTACCAGAAAAATCATTAGTTTGTTCATGAGAAACGTACCTGTAAATAGAAAAAAAAATAAGTTTCAAATCTAAGGTAGTCGGTCAGCCAACTTATTGATAACAAAATTAAATTTCAAAAAAAATATAAATTAATAAAAAAAAATTCAAAACATAATATCGGTGCATAAATGACGAACATAGAACTGAATAGGTATACCCCATACGTCTGTGAGCCCATTTAGCGCGTACAGTCGTGATGTTATATTATGAAATTGCATTATACAATGCTTAAATATACGATATCGCGGATGATTTGCTGGCATTTATTAAAGAGTTCCTCCGAATTTGTCATCGGATCTTTGCGGAATTTAAATAACACCATTTTGAATAAATATTACTATCTAACAAAAAATAATTCTGTAAATCCGTCTATGTATTTTGCCTGAACATACACAAAAACAAATATAAACATCCAAATTAAAGACTTTCCTTTTTCGAAGTTGGTAAATAAATGCATTCTTTTACTGGCCCTAAAACGGACATGAATATTATATTGACGAAGTTCACCAGTGCATGAGCTCAGTCAACACAATTTAATCTCGGTTTTATAGGTCCCAAATCGAACTTTATTACGTACTACTCTTTCAAGGCTGAGGTTTAAAGGCTCTAACTGATATTAGGTTTTAGAAAATAGCATGTAGTATTGTTTAGTACGAGCTTTAAATCCGAGAAGAAAAATACACGAACGGGTTATAACTATTATTTTTATCTTTTTTTGTGGTAATTTTCAAATTTAATATTATTATTATAAAATTGTAAAATCTATTATGTAAAATTTAAAATGTAAAATGTATCATTGGATATATTTGAAAAAGAAATCTTAGGTTATGTTAAATGACCGATTCTGAACATTTTTTTTTAATTATTGTCTGTATGGCTGTTTAATCGCAATGGATGCAAAACACCTGAACGGATTTTAATGTGGTTTTTTTTTATTTCTAAGGTCATCAGACCTAAAATCTTACGCTTGCTTGATCACAAATCCGGAAATATAGTCAAAAAATGCGAAAACGAGATCCATGCGGGCGGAGCAGCGCGCGGTCATAAATGTATATGAAATCTTTCAGGTCAAACTTTTTACCTAAAAAATAAAAAACGAAGTATTTATGACCTCTTTGTTGCTAAAAAGGTATGTGACATATACCACCAAATAGTAGAGCCGATATATTTTTATATTGGCCGTAACATTTACTTATAAAGGTAAAAAAGGTTTGGCCATATTTTAAGCTTACTTTCTTACAGGTAAACAATACAATATAGACTGAAATTTATAGGTAACTCTTATAACCCTATGCTTATAAGAATATAAAGGTCAGCTCAGATCTGAGAGTGATAAGTTTAGCATATGAAAGAAAATTTGGTAGAAAACTTTCGCGTGAGGACGTAGGACGGAGAATTTAGCCCCATTACTTTTTTAAAATATAATAGGCCACGGTGACAGCTTCCCATCAGGTGGCCGTATACTTGTCTGCCACCTATGTAGTATAAAAAAACTTACAGCCGTGGAAAATAGTCAATTGTTTATGTACTTATTAAAAGTAAAAAGCAACTTCCTCCAATAAAATATCAACTATCTTACACGAAATACATTGCGCATTTGCATTTTATGGAATGAATGGGGCTTTTCAGGTCACCTGGAGAGTACTATAGTCTAGTATAGCACCACTATAGCCCCATATATTATAATGTAGGTCAGTTCAATTGTGTGCGAAGTGCGAACTAGTTCGACAGAATAGTGTCATCTAAGATTGAAACTTATGAAGTTTCTCTTGAATGCAGGAGCGTTGGAACTTGAATTATTTGTGTGACATAATTTCGTATTTGCATCTATAATATAAAAATGAATCGCAAAATGTGTTGGTAAGCGCATAACTCACCAACGGCTCTACCGATTTCACTAATTCTTTTTTTGTTGTGTTTGTTATTATCGGGAGAGGGTTCTTACGAAAAAAAATAATAAAACAGTTGTACAGAAAATTTCAGAAAGTAACTTTTCTTTTTCTCATACAAACTTTTTCTATTATGTGAGAGAAGTTTATGTTTACGTTACGGGATTAGTATTTAGTAGTAGTAGGTAGTAGTAGGAATGGGAATGGGAATGAGAATAGGAATAGGAATGGGAATAGTAATGGGAATGGGAACGGGAACAGGAATGGGAACGGAATTGCACGCGGGTGGAAAATATGGCGGTACGAAGTTCGCCGAGACAGCTAGTTGTTAATAGATTCGTTGAGTGGGGGTAAGAGTATTATAGGAATCGTGATGGTTTCAGACAGTATCATCATCATTCTCTGAACCTTTTTTCCAACTCAGTTGGGGTCGGCTTTTCAGTCTAACTGTGATGCGGCTTCATTCAGACAGTATCGTCGAATCTATATGTATGTTCACGAATAGTGAGGTTCCTGAACAGGTTTGGTATAGTCCTATTTTTGTATGGAAACCCCCGCAGTTGGACCCGAACCTGCCTAAACCACATACCATTTTAGGACTCTAATGCCAGGATGAAAGGTGGCTCATAACTTGCCGCTAAACTCGGGGGGAGGCCTGACCTAGATGACAGCACAGGGAATCCTAGTGTGATTTCTAGGGCTCCAACCATTGTATTTTTAAGACAAATTAACATTCCTTTTTTAGTTCAACGGGGATTCCCGTACAATAAATGCGATTATTTCGCCGTTTTGCCATTAGTTATTGTCAAAATGTGAAGCGAAACTTACTTCAACTAAGAACTTGAGTGCTGTCATTACCGAAACATGAATATCTTAGCTAGCACAAAGCTCGAACCGAGTAGTTTCATAATAAGTCTTAAGAGTTAACACTGACTTCCAATTAAGTTAGATACTTTTGATCACATTTAAGGTTCAATATTTGTGGGGATATCATAATGCATAGTTCATACTTAGTCTGAAAATTAATATTATTTCTTATTATTATAACTATATTATACAAATATTATAACTAATTTAAGTTTTTTATAACACTTCGTGTCAGACAAGCACGTAATTTTATAAAGTTTAAAATAAAAAGAAAAACGATCACAATCATAAATAAATAAATGAATATTCTACGGCATTCTACACAACGCTATCTAGATTCAACGTATGCGCAGCTTAACCAGCTTGTGTTTTTGGTTGGGTAATGAGTGAATTAAATAACTAGAATGGTTATGAACATACTTAAACACATTATTTTAAAACATACATAATTATTATACATAGAAACACCCAGACCAACATAAATAAATTCATGCATACAAATATTTGTGCTGAGCGGGAATCGAACCCACACGCCTCCTGACATAGGAGTCGAATGTACTACCGCTACACTACAGAGGCTGTATGAAAATAACAAACAAACAATTCTATTTCTATTGAATATAGGTCAAAAAGAATTTATTATGGCTATTCAATTCACTTTCTGGGGTCCGCCATAACTTGCAATCTTCATAGTTTTGCTTTTAGACTTGGACAAAAATCTCAATGTATGTGCTGACCTTATTGGTTGAGTTTCTCGGAATATAATGGGTGAATCTTGGAATTTGGCGTATTCAGTTGATTCCCAGGGGAACTTACTACTCTCACGAAATCTGCTATGGAAAAAAGCAATCGGAATTTTTAATTAGTTCTTATGTAGAAAATTTTTTTTTTTCCTCTGGTTTTTTTATATTACTTAGGCAGCAGACAAGAGCACAGCCCATCTGATGGGAAGAGGTCACCGTGATCTATGGATGTCTGCAACACCAAGGGCATCACATTCGCGCTGTCAGCCCTATAAAAACCTTCTAATGTCCTGGTTGAGTCAATCGTATTCCAAAAAATACCCTAATATTTTTGGATAGTTTCAGCGGTGAACACACAAGCTTTTTTCTTTTCTTATTATTATATACTACGTAGGTGGCAGACAAGCTCACAGCCCTAATGGAAACCGGTCACCGTGGCCTATGAAAGTTCGCAACACTAAGTGTGTCACACACGCGCTGCCTACCCTGAGAAGGGAATGGAGGAGGGCTAGGAAGGGGTGGGGAGGCTAGAAAGGGGAGGAGGGAGGATGGGTACAGTGAGCTCTGGCTACCCTAATTACGCTGGGAACACAACACGATGGTTATAATGGCCGTGGTCTTCTGTAGGGCGGAGGTACTACCCCAGTTGCACTGCTCATTTTGGACGGCAGATACCGTCGTGTCCTACCTCCTTTAAAAGCTATACTGAAATATAAATGTGACTTAAATAAATAAATAATAAATAAAATATTAAGGATGCTAATAAGACAATTTTATGACTCACAACAATAGAAAGAATTCTAATTTCTTAAAGTAATTCATTCAGAAGATTCAAAGTATCCAAACACTCTTAAATCTCATTTCAAAGAATGAAACCCTTTTACAATAATGATTTCTATTAATATCCATTTGACCGAAATTGCCTTTTAATCCTTTAATCTATAATCGGCATTCGATTCAATCGCATTTTTGTGGTACTTTCAATGGTTTATATCTTTAGGTTTCACTTTAAAGGGAGTTTGAATGAAAATAAACTATTTTGGTAACAACATTATGGAAAGGTCAATGTTTATTTAGCCGTAATATTGATTGAGATTAAGGGGTATATGAGATAGGTGCTTTAGAAAATAGACGCATAAAACCAACGGACGGAACGCATCGGAGGTTAAGTCTGAAATAATAATGTTCGCTACTTTTTGTGTCTAGAATTTTCCAAGTGTTTTCACGCGGTTGAAGCCATGTGCAACAGCTAGTATAGTTTTTTATACCACTTAGGTAGCCGACAAGCACATGGCCCACCTGATGAAAAGTGGTCAATGGCCTATGGATGTGGGCAACACCAGGGGCGTCACACCCGCGCTGCCTACGCTGGAGGGTAGGTTGGTTTGGGAATGATTTGGGGGAGGGAATTGGCGGTAAAGTAGGAGGGTTGAAATAACCTACAACAAATATAATTACCCACTTCTGGGTATCATAATAAACTCTGAGAGCTCGACTATAAAAATTAACATTGAAATCGAATGTCAATAATTAGGTATTCATTCAAAGTGATTACCATACAGTTAAAAGTAATTGGTACCGTAATAACATACCTTGTTTACCTTATTATTGAAGGGGCTCGTAATTTTACCAGTTTTGACTAATTTACTCCTAAACAAATATTTAAGAAATTATAAAAGGATTGATTATGTAGGTTATTAACTTTAATTTTATGTTTACACAGGTATGTTGGTTTGGAAAATAACGAAAGCAATTACGTTATTTTCCAAACATGAAATGTAGTAAAATGATTATTATATTATTTGTCCATCAGGGCAACTTGATAGACTAATAAATAATTATAATTAGCATTGCATGAAATGGTATATTTTTTTAATATCATTTAGGTGGCAGACAAGCACATGAACCTGATTCATTGCCTAGAGTAAGTTACTTGGAACTTCGATATCGCCATTGGTCATAATGACCATTGGTTGTGGAGGTCAGATGGCAGTCGCTCCACGGAAAATATCGAAGTTCAGCCGAATCACAGTTAGACTGGAAAGCCGACCCCAACTGAGTTGGGAAAAAGGTTCAGAGAATGATGAGTAAGTTACCCACGCCTGTTTTTTCGTGCGGAAATCCTCATGGATAACCCCCCCCCCCCCCCTCCCTCCGCTGCCAGTGGAGCAGGTTATGTCGGACTCTTACCGACTAAAACCGTACACCGTCTAAGGTCTTCTGACGCCAGGGTGTAAGGTGGCCCATAATGATAGAGCATTTCCCTCGCACTCCGGCTTGACCCGGGCCATCTCCGAATTCGAGACGGTCCCAGAGTTACCCACGCCTAGCGGTCTCGTAGTACTCTATGAGTAAACTGCTATAAGCTATATGGTGATAGTATAAAATAACGGAACAAAATATACCGAAACTCGAGGTAATAATTATTTTCTGCGAATCATATAATAATTGTCCCTTCTCATCCCTCAAAACCCAACGCAGTGACAATACCAGCCACGTTAAAAGTATAAAAGAATATTAAAGTCGAGATATCTATAAGAAGTTCTACCAGCACGCATACAACCCCCGAAATGCTTTGACTGATTACTTTTGAAGTTATTAAAGAAAATTATTTTTTATTCTCCGACCTCAATTTAAGTAGAACTCCTATTAAAGCGACATAAAAGTTCGTGATGTACGCGATAAAATTGTTCCTTAAGGAGATGTTAGACTTGAACGTTCGTAACCGACTATCGATTCGATAATAATGAGTTTCTGATTTGACTACTATTGTTATGTTGAGGACAGGGGAAACGTTGTGACGTCATATCATTTTAAACGATGGCATGTAGATAAAGCCCTATTTGTGATGACAAATCAAGCATTATCGTTCGAAAAGCAAACCGAGGCCAAATCGTATTCTGGACACGCTGCTTTTTTTCGTGCGAGAATCCCCACGAATGTCCCCACAGGTTATGTCAGAGTCAAACCGACTAAAACCGCCCGCCGTCTAGGGTCTTCTAGCGCCAGGGTGTAAGGCAGCCCAAAGGGCATTTCCCTTGACATACTGCCTGCGGTAAATTCCGGCCGAAGGCTCTCCATGTATCCCTCTGATTAGCTAGAGGGTACAGCATATAAGGTGTGTGGCGTTAATAAATTTAGTTAAGTAATATATGGGTACCCAGCTGTTGAACGAATTTTCACTAATGAAATCCAGATAAAAACGAAGTCAACTAAATATCAAATGTAAAATCCCCTTTACAAACGTTGAATGAAAAATTCTAGACCATTCGTTTCGAATAGAGAACAGCTTAGAATCGAATAAAGGTCATCGATGCTCTGTTCAATAGAGCCTCATTGTGACAAAATGCATTTTTTCCCGTTCTCAACGGGAACTCAATGAGGTTGGTGAATGTGAGATTGCTGCACTGAATTCACTTGAGCTCTTTGTGGAGAATGCATAAAATTCAATTTTATCGTCTTTGTTAGTGAGATTTTTTTATACTACATAGGTGGCAAACAAGCATACAGCCCAACAGATGGAAAGCGATCACCGTGGCCTATGGACGTTTGCAATAACAGGGGCATCACGCTCACGCTGCCAACCCTGAAAGGGAGAGAGGGGTAGTAAGGGGTGGGTGGGGGAAGGAGGGGTGTGCTCTGACTACCCTACTTACCGCGGGAAACACAACACGATGGTTATTATGGCCGCGGTCTTCTGTAGGATGGAGGTACTACTCCAGTCGGACTGCTCAGGTCGGACGGGAGAAACGGACATGTCCTACCTCCGAATGTATGTATAATTTGTGTTTTATTTGTATTTTTATACCACTTTATTATTCAAAATAATATATGCTTACGTTTGACTTCTATCTTACCTGGTGGTAAATGACGATGGGGTCTACAATGAATCACGTTTCTCTATGAGAACTTATTCGTGACTTAAAGATTCCCAGGTTATAACTTTCCAAAAACACAGAACTAAGGTGACAGAGAAGCAAACGACCCATCTGATGGGATGCGGTTTAATTCAGATTCCTTTAGCATTTTTGTCTTGATTGAGCAACAAACCAACATCCATCTGTCCTATTTTCCATTTATATTATGATTCAGATAATGAACAATAGAAAGGAATAAAATAAAACCTTTATTGAGGACACGCATAGTAAGAATAGCAACTATATAATATTCGGAGCAGTAATGACACAACACAATACTCACTACAAAATTAGGTACAATCGATTAAATCAGATAATCATATTCTAACAAAGACTGTCTGAAAGCTCCATTACCGCGTAGGATAGCAAACAATCAAACTTATAACTTTATTTTATACAATTCACGGTGAAATCGTATTTATCATTATCGATATAATCAGACGACAATCGTATTTATACGAGTATTAACTATAAAATTAGAAATGATATTGTTTTGTTACACTGAAAATATTTGATCGCTTATTTTGCCACCTTAAAAGTGAAATTTCTAAAGTTAAGTTTCTAAAGTCCCCTTAAAAGTGAATTCTTTAAAATGAGATTTCTGCGATGGAGAGCATGTTGAGCCCTAAAAAGTCCAACAACAACGGTCTAGCTGCAATGCTTCGATATCGCCTAATGTCACCATTGGGTTGTGAAGGTCAGATGGCAGTCGCTTCACGGAAAATATCGGGATCCAGCCAAATCCGCAGTTAAGACTGATAAAGCGGACCCCAGACTCCGAGGTGAAAGCTTTGAATACGACTACGATTGACGTTAGGTTGAAGAAAAGTGAAATTTCTAAAAATCCCTTCTTAACCTACAACATAAAAAGCATCTACTACCAAAATTTCAAATTTATTGGTCCAGCGGTTTAGGCTTTGCGTTGATGAATCAGTCAGTCAGTCTTTTGGGTTACATCATATAGGCTAGTTACCTAAAAAAGTTAAAACTAACCTATCCACCTCATAACTGTGTCTAATAGCATCCTAAACTAAACGCGAATCAATCCTTATAAATGTGATTTCAGCCTTAGGCCACGTTCACACGGCAATTATTTTCCCGTATACCGTATACGAGATTTTATCGAATAGAGTAGTGACAACAGAATATTATATGAAAACTTAAAAATTGTTTACACGGCGTTCATACGGGAAAATCCCGTGTTCGAGAAATATATACGGTAAAAGTATACGGTAAAACCGTATACGTGAAAAAATCGAATCGATTGGTCGCCGTGTGAACGTGGCCTTACGCAACTAAAGGAAAACGCAAAGAGATTCTCAATTCGGTCGAACATTTTTTGTGTCATGTCACGCGATATTTTAGCCGATTGTGAACCAATATTAATGATTATTTTTTATTGAATAGGCTGTAGTGCGTGTGTGAGCAAATATAAGGAAAAGTTGTATGATAGTTTGGGCGTTAGAAATAGTATAAAGAGATTGTGGGTCTACTCTACATAGTATAACATCGGTAAATCTACACAAAATGCACCGATATGATACACCTGCTGGTGATAGCCGAGTTAACATATTGCTAAGTTAAGCAGTCCTTCTGGGGTAGAACCTCCACCCTACAGAAGACCGTGGTCATAATAACCATCGTGTTCTGTTCCCGGCGGTAAGTAGGGTAGCCACAGCTCACTGGAGGGATTCTGTGCTGTTAGTGGGTAAACCAAAGTCTCCTGCGATGTCAGTATGTACAGAACCTCTCCTACTCCCCACTCCTCTCATTTTACTCTCCCCAATCCCCCAGCCTCCTCTTCCAGGGTAGGCAGCGCGAGTGTGACGCCCCTGTTGTTACATACGTCCTTAGGCCACGGTGACCGCTTCCCATCAGGTGGGCTTGATTGATGCGTGCTGTTAGTGGGTTTGGGGTGGGTAAATGGGAGCGGGGAGGAGTTGAGAGAGTTTCTATACAGTCAACGACTTTCTTCTCCCCGCTCTAATAAGCTCTGGCTACCCTTCTTACAGGCGGGCACACAACGTGATGGTTATTATGGCCGCGGTCTTCTGTAGGGCGGAGGTACTACCCCAGTCGGACAGCTCAATTCAGATGGGAGATACCGTCGTGTCTTACCTCCATAAAAGAATGTGGATAAAAATTGGCAAATCAGATTGAGTAATCAAACTCTGTCGTTTGGAAGTGCTATTAGGTGGATGACGAATTTATAACTGTGATCGTTCGCGATGAAGATAAATCTACAAAATCAATGCCAACATTTTTATTATACCGAATAACTCGAATAATAAAAATATATAATCGAGTTTATCGGTTTTCACGTCACGGCATCGTGAATATATATATCCTAGGGAACTATAAATACAGTGTCAACGCCCTTTTAATATACACTCGAGAGCAATGAATCCGGGTCACTTAAACGAAGAAACTGGTTCTAACCTACGCAGACCAGGAACGGGCAGAACCAGGTGTACCACAGCACGAGAAGACCGATACTTGGTGAACACCATGCTTCGAAATCGCTTTCTCACAGGAACTGAACTCACCAATCAGTTTCGACGCCTCGGAGGAAGTAACCCAAGTGCATGGACAGTAAGACGTCGGCTTGCTGAATCTAACTTAAAACCCCTTAGACCTGCAAACGGCCCTAAACTGGAGCGTGGGCATCGTATTTCGAGACTAAGATATGCCCTGTTTCCTATTTTTGTTTTAAGGAGAGATCAGCAGTTTTTTTCTTTATGTAATTTTGTGTTAATAAAATGTATGGTGACTCATATTTTTTTTACTTTCATTTAAGGAGTATTACATTGTCTATTAAATACAATTTATTGCATTAACCTATCATTTTTAGTTTCCGAGATTTTTAACATTCTTTAAGTGACCCGGATTCATTGCTCTCGAGTGTAATTTATACACAAAATCAACTACGCCCTAAAAAATGTCCTCGATAAAGAAGATTTTATCTCACAAATCAACCATGTTTACGTCGTTTTTGAAGCAAGAGCATATGACGGCTGTTTTAGAACGAAACATGCATTTGTCACTGTCAACGGCACCCTAAATAATGGACTGGCAAGAAAGACAAGTGACGACTATTAAAAAAAGAAGAAAAAAATGCAATCGATCTAAGTGTTTCGTATCAATTTAGAAATTAAAAAAGTTTTTAAGAATATTCTTGTTTATCTCAGCCATGCCATAGTAATTATTATAACAGCATATATGATATTATTTCCAATACTATGGACCACTCTTGAAAAATACAAGTGTGGTCCAATTTAAGCACCGTGTCCACATTTTACTTTCCTCTTAGGCGCTGCGCAAACGTAGACACTTTTGTTTCTTGTGTCCGACACAAGCTAGCGATGAATATTTGAATTCTATAGAACAAGTATGAAATCATTCAACTCCCTGCGCATACGTGAGTCCAGTTGCTTCCACTGAACACTATATTCAGGACGATCAAAAAGTGTTCGGTGTCGGTAACTGGAAACTAAAAGTCGTTAGTTGAAGACACAAGCAACATTCACAAACGTCCATCATGAGACTACGGAAAACAAGCAGATACAGCAACTACAGCTACAGTTTCTTGTGGTGTGCCGTGTCCGTGACAGGGAACCGGCAACTGTGTCCGATTGTCGATACGGGACACAGCAACTACGGTTTCCTGTGGCGGTGTGCCGTTTCGGCAACACGTTTGCGCAGCGCCTTAGGGTAGGTACAATTATACATAGAAACTTTGATGTGTGGAGACGTTTAAGCGCAGGGGTGTACCGGACCACTTTATAAATAGGGTTGAAATTCTGGTACATTTAAATAGAATGTAATATAGCGAATGTGTATGAGGGATAGGTAATTAAATTTCGTCGAATTCCGACTTTATGGAACCATGTTAAGCTCGCACCCACACAAATATTTGAGATGTAACATGCCAAGGTTGTCCAAAACAATTTGATAATATTCGCCGGTAACATTCGTGAAAGTATCATATTAAATGGGTCTCATACAAATCTCTCTCGTTTTCATACAAATTAATTCCAAAAAATGGTTTTTTAAATTTTTTTTTTACTTTATTACTATCGAAAGCTTTACAGCTAGATAATATATAACAACAACAGAATACCTAGATTGTATCTAGATACAATCTAGGTATTCTATCTAGGTATCTATAGCTAGTATAGTAAAGCTTTCGATAGTAATAAAGTAAAAAAAAAATTTAAAAAACCATTTTTTTGGAATTAATTTGTATGAAAACGAGAGAGATTTGTATGAGACCCATTTAATATGATACTTTCACGAATGTTACCGGCTATCTAAGTAATAATCTAATAGTATCAAAAAATAACAATTTATTGCTGACCTCTGAACTACCTCCTTTTTTAAGTCAGTTAAGTTATTTTATATCAATCACATAATACACCTCGCTTCATGGTAAGCTAAAGGTAAAGTCTCAATAATGGTGTTTAACCATTGCATACACCGATAGTGCCATAATGGTGGCTCTTAGCTGGACGGCTTCATCAAATTTTTTTTCACGCGTCGCTGAAACTACCCGGGACTTGTAGGAGGAAGGAAACACGTGAGCTGGTAAAGAATTTCAGGTCTTTATGGTGCGGCAAAGAAATTATACTTTCTACAGAATGGAAAACTACAAGATATACAGTGAACTTCCTTTTAAAGTCGGTTAAAAAACAATCCGAAACATATAAAGTTACTACGAAAGATACAAATTTTCTTTAACTATAGCGCCAAATCGTTCTGAGAAGGCCGCGTTTCGGAATGTTTCATATTTTCAGTTTCAAATGGTATGCCAAAGGTATGCCGAGGTCGGAATCCTTGGTTAAGGAAAGTATTGGGATTTTTGTGTTAGAGAAAAAATTGTTACAGATTGAAATTAGAAATGTGTGGCTCGGAATCTTTGGGGAGATTCTTTAAAAGGTTTCCTTTAACCAGCCGTTCAGAGGCTACAAGAAATTCACGTTGTCAATAATAATATGTCTATCAATACTACTATAAAATTGCAAAAAAACTGTGTTTATTTAAAAAATACGTAGGTTATATTATTATATGAATGATTGATTGATTTTTTTTGTCTGTTTTTCTTTTTGTACGTGATGGACGCAAAAACAACTAAATGGATTTTGATGTGGTTTTTTTATTAGAAAGTTTTTGGTTGGACAAAATGGAGACCAGTGGAGTGGAGACTGGAATGAAGAGCGGAGTGAAGAGTGGAGCGGAGGTGGAGAGTAGAGTGGAGAGTCGTTTTATTAAAATAGACTTGGTGGCGATAGTAACTACCACGCGGGCGGAAGCTAGTAGTAACCAATAAAAGTTTAGTATATAACACTAAGAAGACACGCTTCAATACAAGATCATCTTTCACATAATTCATCCATCTTTTCATTAGTCATCCCTATCCTTACCATCCACTAACAGTCATAGACATCACTAATCAATCGGAAAAATTGGTGAATGATAGATTGTGAAATTGATTGATGGAGCGTTTAGCTGCCATCTCTTCCATTCGGATTGCTTCAAACATGGACGTATAAAACTTACGGACAGAACACCCTTATTTTTACCACCCCCGTCGGCCATCGGGGGTGGTTATGTCGGGATCCAACCGACTAAAACCGCACGCCGTCTCGGGCCTTAGTAACCGGGGTGTAAGGTTACCCAATGGGCATATCCCTCGCACCCCAGCTGACCCCGGGCCATCTACGGTTTTAAGATGGCCCCCTCGACCCCCCTAAAGGGGGGGTGGGGCGAGCATCGCGCCACTTCGCCGACGGCGGGGTGTAGGGTGACAGGAGGCCGTCCTGTCACCCAACCGTCGGCGCGCAGACAATCAGCTCGCCCCCCACTTGCTCCCCACTGTGCCATCTGCTAGTCAGAGGGACACGTGGAGAGCCTCGGAGCAGCCCTCTAGAGGGCCACTCCCACCCCGGCCGGATTGGCCGCAGGCAGCAGCGTCTCCCGTGGCGAGTGGGAGGCGCTGCTCGCCTCCGTTGCCCAGGTGCACCACGTGGAGGTTCCGGCCCGCACCCCGGACAGAACACCCTTAAGGTGAGACTGTGTCACAAAAATGGCGGTGGCTAACCATGTGTGAGTGAATTTTGGGTTGCAATATGTTACCCAAATTAGATTAAAATGTGATGCCTGGATATTTTTTCTTGTCTTTTTTTTATACCACTTAGGTGGCAGACAAGCACGCGGCCCCCTGATGGGAAGCGGTCACCGTGGCCTACGGACGCGTGCAACACCAGGGGCATCAGACTCTCGTTGTCGACCCCGCAAAAATGCATACCGACTTGATCTCAAGCAAGACTTGTTTAAGTGAGCCGATTCTGGTGTCGTCAGTTGTATTCTTCAACGTGTTGCGTCCACGAGTTTTATACGTCCATGACTTCAAATAAAGTTTGACAGGTATAAAATAGAGGAATTATTGAAATAGGACCATTATAATTGTCTGTTTTTGTAAATAAAAACAGTAATTGGTATTCCTTTAATGTTAACTAATTGAACAGCAAGTAAATTATATTTGCTGCTCAGGGCTTTTTGCTTTGTAAAGCAATAATTTACCTTATTGCCGTAATAAAATTCGCTATTTAGACATTCATTATTTTATAATAATAATCATTTATTTCTAAGAGTAGGTATGGTTTGTTGTTTTAAAATTATTTGTCTCACTTAATCTACAGTAGGTCGGTGTAGAAATATTAATGTCACCATGCTCTTATCATAATAATTCATACAATTACAAGAAAAAAATTACAAAATATCCGTGCTAAAAACTGAAATAACAATAATAATAATAAAATAAGTTGTCACAAAACACAATATAGCTGATACCCGCAGCTCCACCCGCTTGGAGGTTTTTTTTTAATTTATCGGTCATGTCCGATTGTGACCGATATAAATTTTTATTTTTTTATTCCACTTAGGTGGCAGACAAGCACACGGCCCACCTGATGGTAAGCGGTCACCGTGGTCTATGGACGATTGCAACACCAAGACCGTTACCCACGCGCTGCCGACCCTGAAGGGAAAAGGCGGGGGTAGGAAAGGGTGGGGAGGCTAGGAGGAATATTCTTGATGATGATTCTCTGTACCTTTTTCCCACCTCAGTTTGGGTCGGCTTTCCAGTCTAACTGTGATGCGGCTGAACTTCGATATTTTCCGTGGAGCGACTGCCATCTGACCTCCACAACCAATGGTCATTACGACCAATGGCGATATCGAAGTTCCAAGTTAGACTGGTTGGACTTTTGTGGGCTCCAACTACCCGTAACGACTGCCATAGATGTTTGTATGGCAACCGGGACCGACGACGGCTTAACGTGCTCTCCGAGGCACTAAGGAGGAATATTCTTATTTTACCCAAATGCTACGGTTTCACAAAGCCTACAATTTTAGATGAGCAAGTTAGATACAGAAACTATTTTAATCAGTGTACGATTTCATTTCGGCGTTCTCGGGCGTACGGCCTGAATAATTACTTAAACTATTCACTAACAATAAAGTTTCACTTACAAAGGTACGGTCCGAAAAAAAGAAATACTGTTTTTTTTGTGTACAACGTAGCAAAACATTTCTTTTATCGTGTTTCACACGGGTTGTATTAAACTTTTTTAACACTAAGAAAGTAGCAAACAGACTTAGACTTAGAGAAAATAAAGAGGACTTATCCTGTTTATTTTGTTACAATAAAAATTGTTTCGAAGGAAGCAGGACACGACGGTATCTCCCGTTCGAAATGAGCTGTCCGACTGGGGAAATACCTCCGCCCTACAGAAGACCGCGGCCATAATAACCTTCGTGTTGTGTTCCCGCTGGTAAGTAGGGTAGCCACAGCTCACTGTACCCATCCTCCCCCCCCCCTTCCTAGCCTCCGCCACCCCTTCCCAGCTCTCCCCCTTTCCCTGCAGGGTAGGCAGCGCGTGTGTAACACCCTTAGTGTTGCACGCGTTCATAGGCCACGGTGAACGCTTTCCATCAGGTGGGCCGTGTGCTTGTCTGCCACTTACGTAGTATAAAAAAAAAACAATAATAATACTCGCAGCAACCCATTTATGTCCCACTGCTGGGCACGGGTCTCCTCTACTCTAACGAGAGAGCTGAGAGAGTTCAGAGTTAGACCTTAATCCATACACGATAGCCTAATGCGGGTTGGTGGATCGGAAATGTCCTTAGAATTTCTTCTAGGACATGTGGGTTTCCTCACGCTGTTTTTCCTTCGCCGTCAGCCAGATGATAAATCATGTGATGTTTATTGATTATATTGATGTTTATTTAATGTAGTAAAAACATGTAATCTAAGAATTTTGATCCTTCTTCTAGAAGCCTGCTATGCTTGAATCAGTTCTGTATAATGCTTGGTGGTTTATTCCAGATATAATACCAATGAAGGTGGACAACGGAAACAAGATTTACTCCTTAGATGTAATAGTTTTTTCTCTATAATTATAATGAATCACAGATAAATAAAATTGTTCATGAAATTCTTAGAAGTTGTGGAAGTAGGTATATTAAGTACACCACATTCATAAAATTCAGTCTGCTGTCTCGTAAACTAGGCTACAGTCTTGAATGAGAGTGAGTTGACGATCTTTCGTTTTAATTGTTATGGAAAAAGTTGAAACTGTTTTGTTGGTCTAACTCAAGAACATTTTATTATACCTGGACTGAAACTTGCCAAATTTTATCACAGGTAGACTTTCTACACAGGGCTAGCGACTGCCAGCAACTTATTAACAACTTTACAACGTAAGCCGTCTGCAGTGGCTTGAGTCATGTCGTCAATATTTTACGATCTAATCTGCCGCGTCAAAATTTTAGACATTTCACAAGACTTCTAGGCTATGGTAACTTGTAACATTAATGAAGGCTAAAGTAGTTTAAGAAATTCATCCTAGTAAATTATAAACTACCTTTTGCCCGCGACACCGCCTGCGTGAAGAGATTGGGGGATGAGGGGGGATTGTGAGCTCTAGCTACCCTACTTACGCCTGTCACTCTACACCCCACCGTCGTCGGTGAAGTGGCGCGATGCCCGCCCCACCCCTCCTTTCGGGGGGTCGAGGAGGCCATCTTAAAACCGTAGATGGCCCAGGGTCAGCTGGGGTGCGAGGGATATGCCTATTGGGTAACCTTACACCCCGGTAATTTAGACCCGAGACGGCGTGCGGTTTTAGTCGGTTCGATCCCGATTTAACCACCCCCGATGGACGACGGGGGTGGTATCCGTGGGGATTTCTGCACGATAAAAAAAGGAGGACCCTACCCCAGACGGACCCTCGTAAGGAATAGAACAAAGAACTATTCCTTACGAGTAAGGTTTATTTATTCCGAACTTGTAAATATATTGAGACAAAAATGTACATCGTTAGACAACTTTTTTGCTGACGTACGATACTTGAAGCGGAGTTTTATTCTAGTCCATAAATAAAATGTTTTTATGTAAGCTAAGTGTGCCGTTCACACAATTTCCTCAGTAACATTTTATTTTTTCTATTCGTTAGCAAAGCATGAGGTATTAAATATAGGTATGTAGATTGTACATACATAATCATCCTAACGGTTATTTCAGTTGCCTCCGCATGGGCCGTGCGCTTATCTGCCACCTAAGTGGTATAAAAGTGGTACGATTAGTTAAGGCGCTGCGCAAACGTAGACACTTTTGCTTCTTGTGTCCGACAAAAGCTACCGATGAATATTTGAATTCTATAGAACGAGTATGAAATCATTCAACTCCCTGCGCATACGTGAGTCCAGTTGCTTCCACTTAACACAACCGAATCCGTTACGTCAAAAAGGATCGCACGTAATCGCGAAATGTTGTTAACTTTGAACTTAAAAAGATAATCGCGCGCGATTGCACGTACTGAGCATTCCGCAAAATCCACGCTCCTAAAACGCGCGATTGAGTGACCGTATAAAGTTCGCTAATGTCTGGCCCACTTCGGACTTTTTATGTTCGCTTACAAACGATTCTAGTAGGTATCACATCTCTCTGTCTACAGGCCCCGATTTCTCATTAAATTTAACCAGTTTGAAGTGGATTGGGAGTCCAATTTATACAGGAGTGCAAAGTCAGCACCGGATAGAAGGTGAGGTTCGTTTAGGTAACTTGATTGTGTTAAGCTACACTTTGATGTTCATAGTTTTGAATTCATTTTCGTAAAAACATTTATCATACATACATACATACATATATTATGCTCACGCCTTTTTCTCCGAGTAGGCAGAGACAACAGACCGCCATCTGCCTCTGTCCTTACATACTGCCCTCATATGGTGCAAACAATTCCATCAAGAACCAAGCGGTTCGGTGTCTCTTTTCTTTGCCGCACCATCAAAACCTGGAATTCTTTACCCGCTCACGTGTTTCCTTCCTCATACAGTCCCGGGTCCTTTAAGCGGGGCGTGAAAAAGCATTTGATTAGGCTGTCAAGCTGAGAGCCACCATTGTGGCACTATCGGTGTTTGCAATGGTGACTCCCATTCCAGAGACTTTGCCTTTAGCTTACCATCAGGCGAGGTGAAGTTTTGTTGACGTGTCCGACATTAAAAAAAAATACTTCACGCGCTTTCTCTACTGTCATTAAACCTTTCATGCACGCCGCTTCGTTTCGATTACTATAATAGTAATCGAAACGAAGCGGCTTGCATATTGACCTGCCATTTTGCAATAACTCCTTAATTTGGTCTGTGTATACTCTGCGAGGTCGATCAAAACCTAAATAAAGCCTTGTACTAATATTATCAATTAGTTTAAGTAAAAATGAAAGATTGAATCCTCTTTCAAATAAATTGGTCGATTTATCTCATATGGCAATAAATCAAATAGCTTTTTATGTTATAGGAGTACAGCTTATTACATTTTTTCAACATTATTTGTGGTAACGTAGATAGATGTACCTATAAATTCAAACAAAAGAAAAAATTAAGAAAAGAATTGTATAATAAATTTTAAAGAAAACCATTCTTTATATTCTTCGAATAGGTACCTACTTTGATTTATCTCTGCATCACCCAAAGGTTGACAGGTAGAAAATGCCTCAGGCATTAAGTCCGCCTTTGTACAATTGTAAGTATTGTGCAGAAAGTTTGAAAGCCAGAAAGCGGACTCCGGGTTCCGAGGCGATCGATTTAAAAGTTTGTGACGATGCTTCAATGTTTAGATGTTTGTTACTCTATCACGCAAAATCACACGTAATTACGGGATTAGATTACAGTTTGGAATAACACCTACACAGAAGACCACGCTCATAATAACCATGCCTCCTCCTGCCTCCCTCAAACCACTCCTCACATTCAGGGTCGGCAGCGCGAGTGTGACACCCCTAGAGTTTCACACGTCCACAGGCCACGATGACCACTTCCTATCAGGTGGGTCGTGTGCTTGTCTGCCACAAAAATACTTAGACTACTTCTAATCCCTGAAATAGGTTCCATGATAAGCGGTAAATGGAACAAAATTCCACACAAACGAAGCCATATTTACTGTTATTCAGTATGCATAACATTCTTAACACCATGAATGATACATGGTCATTATTCAGTGTCCTAGATTTTGTACCTTTCGGGATTCTTGGCACGTCTCACAGAATTACTTTGATGAATATACTAGCTGATAAATTCTCACGAGTTCCAAGTACATAAATTTCTTGTTATAGTTGCCAAGTCTGGATGTGCTATTACTCAAGTTCTATTAACGTTAGCCTTCGCATATGTTAAACCGTCCAAACTTACCTGAAACACTTACGTTAATTATGTATGTCATAAACTTAATGGGAAAAGTTGTTTTCCAGCTGAGATTTGAACTCAGACCCGTATTACTATAAGGTGTTTTCTAATTGGGCTACTTAGAGGGATCAGTTACCTACTAAATGTTGCCCGCAGTTTTAACATAACATAAACTCACGCCTATATCCCCGAAGGGGTAGGCAGAGGTGCTAGCGCACCCACATTTCGCCAGTTTATGTTCAGGTTCCAATGTAACAGGTGGCGAGCCTATTGCCATTAACCGGGCACTTATAAACCTGCGATAAATACACACATAACTTCAAAAAGCATCGAAAAGTCATTGGTGTGTGCCATGGTGAACCTGGGATCGAACCCGAGATCTCGTCTCAGCAGTCCATTAACGAGACCACTAGGTTACCGCGGTTTTATCGACATGAAATTCCGTTCCCGTGAATAGACCAAAAAAATGCCCGCTGAGTTTCTTGCCGGAGTCTTCTCAGGTCTGGGCTGCGTTTTGAACCGGTGGTCCATTTGCTTTAAATATGTTTCTTTGCCACGTTTAATGGTCTATACAGAATAAATGATGTTTGATTTGACTTGTTCCCACTTCCCACGGGAATAAAAGTAGTCTAAGTGTTGTTTCAGGCTATTATTTGCGTTCAAGGATTTAGGATTTGCCCGATTCATTGATTCGTTGATATATATTATTACTACTCCGCTCCCCTGAGTAACAGCGTAATGATATATAAAGCCTATAACATTCCTCGATAAAAAGGTTATTCAACACAAAAATATTTTTTCTATTCGAACTGGTCATTCTTAAGATTAGCGCGTGCAACCGAAGAAACTTTTCAGCTTCCATTGACTAATTTCTCTGCTAACCTCTATCGCGTTTACAAAATAATTTTATTCACTTTATACAAATTTATTACCAAAATATCATTGCCTTTTACATAAATCCGTACTCGAAGTATCGACAATTCGAATTGAAACGTCAAATCGCCTAAATTAATGTCATACTGATGGCTATGAGCTGTCAACTGTCATATTCGATAAGTGTCAAGCATTCAAATAAATTCACCTCAAATGGAAGAAGCAAATTCTAGTCAAAGTGAGGGTAGGTAGTTATACCTAACCCTCGTTTGACGTCGATGACATTAAGCTGTCTATAGAGTGCTATATCGTTTGAAAATGTCAAGGGGATCAAATCTATTTACTTGCTATAAATACTGGTTCATAAATTAACGAATAATACTGAAATTAGTCTAGCCATATTTTGTTGATGTTCAAGTGAAGAAAATTAGATGATACTACGAGTAAGTGGGTAGGCAGGCCGGGGTCGACCTCGCAGAGTATACACTGACTAAATTAGGGAGTTGTTGAAAAAAGGGCAGGTCATAAGCACTCGAAACCGGCGGGCTTGCATGAAAGGCTTAATGACAGTAGAGGAAGCGCGTGAAGTATGTCAAGACAGAGGCAGATGGCGGTCTGTTGTATCTATCTATCCCGGACGGAAAAAGGCGTGAGCATTTGATATAATATATGTATGTACTAGTTGTTACCCGTTGATGATGTGTTATTCTGGACTGGTAGTCATGTATCATTTGATGGAGGTAGGACACGACGCGACGGTATGTCTCATCTGAAATGAGCTTTCCGACTAGGGAAGTACCTCCGCTCTACAGAAGACCGCGGCCATAATAACCATCGTGTTGTGTTCTCGCCGGTAAGTAGGGTAGCCAGAGCGATGCGATTTTTTTTAAGACTTAGTCTTACGTATAATCACACATAGTCAAAAATGCGAAAATGGACGTCCGACACGGGCACAGCTGCGTAGAAGCGGATAAGCTAGTAAAATAATAAAATCTGATGTCGTTAACAACGTAACATAACAATTTATTACATAACTCATTCACAAATCTCAGCGTAAGTTCTAATAACAAAGCTCAATTTCAGAACGTTTTTGTCTCGACGAATCAAGATGTTATCTCGTCGACGACAGTGCGGAACGGAAATGAATGGATCCGTCTTTACACAGAACTTTTCGGTTAAGGCCTGGCGAATGTGACAGTCATATTAATGGCTATTATATCCACTTGATATTTGGACCGTGTTGTGCAGAAATGAGCCAACCCACCAACTGTCCGCAATTGAAATAATTAATAAATAAGTAATATAATAATATAGGTACTATGAAATGCTACACAACGCAGTCTAGACTCAAAGTAAGAATAGTTTAACCAGCTTGTGTCATGGGTTCTAGAATACAGAGAAACATACTTATATATTTTTTATAAATACATACTTTATATACATGGAAACACCCAGATTGATGCAAATAGGCATTTTAAGCACACCAATTATTGCACGGAGCAGGAATGGAACCTGCGCCCTCTGTCGGAGCAGTCGAATGCTTTTGCACTACCGCTACGCCACAGAGGAGAGTTATGTTTTAGATGTGGTGCGTTGTGTTGTTGGTTGGTATACCTTGTAATAAAAATTGGTTTTTAGTGGTCAGAGTAAAATGTATCTTCATGACATAAAAATAGGGATGATTATTGATGGTCTGGCATCAATATTTTAATATTTTGTAATTGGTGAGTTGACTCATTTCTGCACAATACAGTCCATTTATCCTGTTGTGTATAAAGCTATAAAATGTTTTTTTACGAAATTAACCGCAGGATAAACGATGGGTTATTGGCTTTTGGCTTCCGGAACCATTAATCTTTTTATGACGTCATTTCGTAGGATCAAATACCATCAATCTGTATAAAAGATTATACAAATAGTAGATTTTTTTATGTACAACTTAGGTTGCAGACAAGCACACGGCCCACCTAATGGGGAAGCGGTCACCATGGCCTATGGACGTGTGCAACGTCAGCGTCACACTTGCGCTACCGACCCTTTTTTTCCGTGCGGAAATCCTCATGGATACCCACCCCGCGGCCAGCGGGACTGGTTATGTCGGACTCTTACCGACTAAAACCACACGCCGTCTAGGGTCTTCTGACGCTAGGGTGAGGCTTGACCCGGGCCATCTCCGGATTCGAGTGCGCTGCCGACCCTGAAGGGAAGTTTGGTGGGGATTGGTGGGAATGGGAAGGTGGTTTGAAGGAGGTTGAGAAAGTTTCTGCGCGGACAACGCAGGAGACCTTGGTCTTCCCGTTGACAGCACAGAATCCCTC
Source organism: Lithosia quadra (assembly GCA_963576445.1). Taxonomy (NCBI): domain Eukaryota; kingdom Metazoa; phylum Arthropoda; class Insecta; order Lepidoptera; family Erebidae; genus Lithosia; species Lithosia quadra. The sequence continues at coordinate 2,857,123 of OY754899.1, read as the reverse complement.
CATGAGCTCTGGCTACCCTACTTACCGCACGGTGGTTATTATGGCCGCAGTCTTCTGTAGGGCGGAGGTACTACCCCAGTCGGACTGCTCAGTTCGGATGGGGTACACCGTCGTGTTCTACTTTCATTTTGAATACATTTGAAACGTTCATCTATACTAATATTATAAAGAAGTAAAGTTTGTGTCATTGTATATTTGTTAAATTGTAAGTGGTAATCTCGAGATCTACTGAACCGATTTTAAAAATTACTTCACCAATAGAAAGCCACATTACTGCTGAGTGTCATAGGCTATATATATTTTATTGGGAAACTGGAATTTACACCCGGGCGAAGCCGGGTCCCGGGCCGTTAGTAAATTATAATTATACTTAACCCAGTTTTTTTTAATAGGTATCTCTAATGTACAAACACTGCTACTTTTCAATTCCATATATAGATTAGTACTTAAAGTCTTTCCCATCGAGTAGCCAAATACCCCTTTTTTATACTACGTACGACAAGCACACGGCCCACATGATGGGAAGCGGTCACCGCCTATGAACGTGTGTAACACCAAGGGTGTAACATACGCGCTGCCTACCCTGAAGGGAAGGGAAGGTAGGAATTTCTTAAGATAATGTACATATATAAGTAATTTCATACGTAAGTATCCTAGAACCTTTCTTACTAGCTTAACTCAAGTCTTAACAGTAATAGTATGTCCCAGAATATTATTATTAGACCAAAATCTTGACCTACTTTATCCCAACGTCTCAACATCATTCCTCCTTCCGTACATCACTTACTTATTTCCTGCTCACAACTTGTGACGTTACGGCCACACTTTATCTTAATGACCAAATCTGACAGCAAATATAAGTGGGTAGATCGATTTTAGATAATATCTGCTTAATGACTTTTGTTTCGGAAAGAAAAAATGTTATAGAACTCAGCTATTTGTTGGTTGACCCAATGATTGTGGAAGAAAATTACGTTTTAAGCAAAGACGATATGATCATATTATCGTCATATTGTCTTTTTCGGTCGGTTTTAAGTAATGTGATGTCAAAAAGTTAAGGTTTATTATTGTATCTTTTATGGGAGCGTCTGACCGAAAACTTAAAATCTAATCACCTGAGTCTGTGTTTAAGAAAAACTATAACCTGGGAGTCTTCTAGTCTAGAGTGAATAAGTTGCTTCTAGGTAAACGTGCTCCACATCGTCAATTACCAGCAGGTGAGATTGTGTGGGAGTCTTTAAGTCTAAAGTCAATTAGTTGCTTCTAGGTGCGTGTTCATCCAAAAATGGGAAGTTTTCAAATCTAATTCCCAATTGTAACACAATTTTTTCGTGCGGAAATCCACTCGGATCCTACCTCCACGGCCCAGTTATCACCATGGAAACAATTGTGGCATTTTTCCAAATAAATGCACAGTTTTCATCAGTGGAAACAAATTTGGGGGCGACAACTAGAAATAACCAACCTTAAATTGTCCATCATGGAACTCGAAAGTTTAAAAGTTTTAATAGCCATTCAATTATATTAATCACTTTGTAAATTCGCTAGAAAAGCAACTAAAATATAAATAGAAATAAAACTTTTAAAACGAAAAACATTTTTAAGTGCTGGCCCTTTTCATAAATTACCTTTTCCGGTGGACCGCGGAAAGTTTCAACATCTAATATTTTCATAATGGTTTGTTTGCTTTGATAATAATTTTCGTCCAGTTTATTTATAGGTGTGTTTACACAGTCAGTATTATTTGCTTTTATACGATTCCAACTTGACCAATTTACGACAGTTTAACTGTCCTTGTGATGAGGCTCGCGGTGTTTGTTATTGGTCCTTCTGTGCAGGAGATGTAATGGGAGTTTGGGAAGATTAGCCACAACTAAAAACAATTACAAAGAATCTGAGCATGAGTCGCTCCCGTAAAAACCAAGATATCAAATTATGGAAGAGATGAATAGCAGAGTAAACCACGGATTCAAAGTGCAGGTTTTGGATGCAGCTGATTAGCGCTCGTAGAGTAAAGTTTAGAGTCTTCAAAAGAAGCTTAGCATTACAAAGTTTCCAATATTTAAAAATACTAGCGGACCCAACAGACATTGTTCTGCATGGTCCAGAGTTTCTTGACTTTCATTTGCTTTCAGTTCTAAATATTTTTGACGTTTTGTAAATGCCGCATTTTATGGTCTATACAGAATAAATGATTTTTGACTTTGACTGTAACATGATAAATAGCAATTGCAACAGATCTGCCGGGCTGATTTGTGAATCTACACCATCCAGGCCGCCACCAAAACGCGTCCAAAAAAACATTCAAATCGGTCTAGCCGTTTAGGAGGAGTTTAGTGACATACACACGTACAGTAGAATTATATGTATAAAAATATCTACCCTTTAAATGTAACAAAAATCAACTATTTAATGCTGTTGAAAATTATTGGTGATCAACAACTTTTGTGGCCGACTTTACTTCCTCAATTAAGACAGCTGTCATATTTAAAACAGCTAGGCCCTAACATAAATATATTCTACGACATCACTCCCTAGACCCAAAGTAAGCTTAGTTTAACTAGCTTGTGTTATGGGTTCTAGAATGCTGATAAACATACATATATTTTTTTTTTTTGTAAATACATACTTATTATACATAGAAACACCCAGACCAATGCAAATAGACATATTCATGCATACAAATATTTGCACTGAACGGGATTCGAACCCGCGCCTCCTGCGTTGCAGTCGCACGCACTACCGCTACACCAGAGGTCGTCGTAACAATAAAAAGTCTACAAAAACGCTGCAATGCCAGCCTTTTGTTTTAACCGTCAAGATCCTGTACGAAATGGACGGACAAAAGTACTCCTGACTCATTCTTATATTATCTACGTAATAAATTGGATAGCTGGAACAATAATTCGAAAAGTTGGCCATCCGCCAAACCGGTACAGCAAGCTATTGCTCGCTCATTTTACTGCTTTGTAGCTCAATAACGTTGGATTTAGGGCTGGCTACATACCGACAGTTCGTCCTAATAATTTACTAGAGAGAAGCACAGTGACGGGCTGGCACAAAATTGTCACAAAATTCGGCCCGGTAGGTACCACCGTGCACGATTGCGAAAAACCCTCCATAATGTTTATTTATTTATTTATTTATTTGTCAGAACATGGTACAATAAGGTAGTAATCTAAGCTCGATTGGATTGCGTTCAGGGGTTGTAAATTCCAGTTTTCCAATAAAATATAGCCTATGACACTCACGAATGACGTGGCTTTCTATTGGTGAAAGAATTTTTAAAATCGATTCAGTAGATCCCGAGATTACCCCTTACAATTTAACAAATATACAAACACACAAACTTTACCTCTTTATAATATCAGTATAGATAATATTTTGTATATACAACACATCTATCCAATGTTTATTATATTTATCTAATTATGACATTTATAGTATAATTGCAAATATTAATTATAAACAATAATAATAAATGATTTTCTGATCGGAAAAAATGATCATCCAGGTAGCTCAGTTGGTCAGAGCATTCCGCCTGTAAGGGACTGGTCGCGGGTTCAAGTCCCGTCCTGGATGATGATTTTTTCCGATCAGAAAATCATTGGAAATAGTTAGCATGCAATTGCTTAAAATTTCATTCAAATAATAATAAATCAATAGAGTTGTGTAAACAAAACTGTCAAATACAAGATCAGCAAGGCGACAAGTCTGTCTCTAATCCGCGATAGTCCTAATTCCGCAAATTCAAGTACCTACACTTCAAAGATCCGTCTTGATTATATCTGTGTTTGATATAATCAAGCTGATTACAAACTCACTAACAAGAACAGCTAGTTTCAAACTATTAATGGCAACTCAATAAAGCTATTAAGGATAATCATTTTGATTGGCGTTCACTTCAAAACTAGTTTACGCCTAACTAAAAAGTATAATCGATATTGACGGCGGAATATTGATACTAGCTATTATAGCTGACTTTTAATAACTTTTTTATTCTACTTAGGTGACAGACAAGCACACGACCCACCTGATGGGAAGCGGTCACCCTGGCCTCTGGACTTGTGCAACACCAGGGGCGTCACACACCCGTGCTGCTAACCCAGGAGTGGGGGGTGTTGGAAGTGGGGATTGGGGAATGGGAGAGGGGTTGTGAGCTCTGGCTACCCTACTCACCGCTGGGAATACAACACGATGGTCATTATAGCTGCGGTCTTCTGTAGGGCGGAGGTACTACCCCAGTTGGACAGCTCAGTTCGGACGGGAGATATCGTCGAGTCTTAACACCTAACGAATTCTTTCCTTTACAATCTATGGGAACATCTTATTCTAGGAATAAAAATTTAGCCAATGTGTTATGCTCAACTAGGCTAAAGATGCCCGTAGCTAAATGGAAACACGAATATTAAAAACGAAACGCCAACATAAATACAAGTTTTAAACTTATCCTTTTAAATTATTACTTGTATTATTCCGCATTTACCTCGTTCACCAAATAAATTTTTTCGCTTTACATTTTAATCCGCATTCGCTCCATTTGTACTGTTTTTTTTTTTAATTATTTTCAACGATTAATTTATGTTTATTTTTATGTAAAGATTGTATGTGAACGTACATCCACGAAATTGCTTTTTCGCTCCACATGGTAATCCGCTTTCGTGACTATAATTCGCCTCAATTTCTGGGTTTTATTACTTACTATTATTTTTTGAAAATAGTTTTACGATTTATTTACATTTATTTCAATACTAGATTCCGTCCGCGGCTTCGCCTGCGTGGAGGTCGGTATCACCACCAAGTTAACTTATAATGTGAAGCTAGCTTATAGCATGGTTTTAACATTATACCTAACAACATTCAAATGTAAGTCGTTAGATTAGACGTTGTTACAGAATGTTGCTTGTTCCAGAAGAAATAAAGGTTCACTGCTCGTTCCCCGTAGGTGATAGCGTGATATCCTATGATATGTAGCCTATAAATGTTGACCCGACTTCTTAATAATATTCGTGCCAAATTTATAGTAAATCCATGCAGTACTTTTGGAGTTTACCCCGGATATATAGACAAACAGACAAAGACTCTAAAAACTATATTTTTAGCTTCGGTATCGATTGTAGATCACACTCCAAGTATTCTTTTCAAAAAACATTCAATGTACAGTTTTGACTTTGCTATCATTTTATTAATATGTATAGATTTATAGATAAAGATTGCCTATAAACGTATATACACTACTATTCACACGACAAATTAGGTGAACGTTTAGAAAAAACCTGTAGCATCGATCCCCTGGGACCGAGTGGGAAGCACATTAAAGTGGTTTACGAACATACGGCTTAGCGGTAAACAGTTTAGCCTACATAATCTTGTGACCCCAGGGACATCTCTAGATAGCCGAGTCTCTGAAAAACAAAGTATTAGAACATTATAGGATTGATTCAATCATGTGTTTGAACATGAAATATAATAGTTACTTTTATGTTTTAATTTATGCTACATACATACAAGGCGATGGTAGCTGAATGGATAAGGACGCGGCCTCTTCTCGGAGGTATCGAGTTCGAATCCGGCTGAATAGTACCAATATGAATATTTCAATTTGTGTTATTTATATGTGCTAATTACATGAATTACATGCTGACGGTGAAGGAGGCCTTGAAAGCGACGGATGAAAAACAAATGCATGTAGCGGAGATGCGAATGTTAAGATGGATGTGTGGTGTGACAAGAATGGACAGAATAAGGAATGAGTATATTAGAGGCAGTTTGAAAGTTGCACCAGTAAATGAAAAATTGAGAAGCGAGCGACTGTCGTGGTATGGACATGTTATGAGAAGAGATGAAAGTAATGTTGTTAAAAAGGTTCAAAGTATGAATGTGGAGGGCTTCAGGGGCAGAGGTAGGCCTAAGAAAAGATGGATGGAATGCGTGAAAGACGATATGGAAAGGAAGGGAGTGACTGAGGAGATGACATCGGACAGGAATGTATGGCGGAGAATGACATGTTGCGCCGACCCCAAATAATTGGGACAAGGGCAGGAAGATGATGATGGTGAAGGAAAAACATCGTGAGGAAACCCACATGTCCTGTAAGATCTTAAAATTTCATTTGACGCCATCTATGTTGTCTTAGCAGCAACGCTTGCCGCGATGCTTGCGAGACCGTGGTGGTTTCGCGTTGGTTGCCGCAGGATGGCGCTGGTATAAATCGATGTTCATAGATTATTTATTTTGGTTTGTGATTGCAGCTGTGATTTTTACGTCAAATATGACAGTACTGACATTATGTCGAATGCCAACCAGACCAGCTGAGAGATGTATTGAAGATAACCCATGTATTTTAAATTGTGTTTACTTCTAGACGTTTCTCAGTTTGGGTCTATATAAGTCAAGATCGCAGCTCCCGGCGGTCATATCTTCAGTCTTCAGTCTTGTGGTAACTCCTGCAAACTGTTTAGTTACTAAACTTTTTCTCTGTGTTCGAAAAGTATCTGTCGTGATTTAAAGTTAGATTCAGTGCATTTCCCAACTATTGGTAAGTTTGCTCATGTTCTTCTGCGCCGATATAGTCTGCTTAGTTTAGTTAAGATGATTCTCATCGTATAATTTTGTCTGAAGGGCTCATAGTTCGGGGAAAGAACTGCACGGCCTGTGTCTGGCGGTCGAAGATAATCCACTTACCATCGGGTCTGCGGTGGCGGCCCAAGTATCAGCAAGGGTGTTTTCCCATCATCTCGCAGGGCATCCGAGTGGGCAGACAACTGTTAGCCTTCCATCCACGATCCAGGACACCTAGGTCACGTATAGTTACTAATTTTGACTTTTCACATATACCCACATTTAATTTTTTTGTGTTGAACCCTAAAGTTCAACTAATAACTTAAGGAGTGCTTTGTCCACCTTGGGGCGAAGTCTCTTCCGGCTCTAATCTTAAGAAGACTATTGTATTCCTGAGCAACTTTCTCTGTGAACTTATTATATTTTAATATTAAACTAATTTGGAGGCAATAGAAAAGAGTTGTTTCTTTGAAGTGTCCCCTTACCTCTCACACACATAGCCGTACCATACCCGAACCCCTCTGAGACAAGGCGCCCTGGGATTGAGCTCGTGTTCCTGCCGCTGGGTAAGCCGGTGAGTAGCCGTTTATCATAAGGTAAATGGTTACAGTCCTAATAGAAATTCTAAGTTCTTGTCCGATCCACCAACCCGCATTAGGCCAGCGTGTGTGGATTAAGGTCTAAACCCTCTCAGCTCTCTCGTTAGAGGAGAGGAGACCCGTGCCCAGCAGTGGGACATAAATGGGTTGCTATTATTTTTATTATTACAGACAAATACAGACTACGATATTATGAGGTTGTTATTTCGCTCGTGAATGCATTAATGTCCTCATAGCAATCATTCAGATTAAAACGAAGGGATATTATTTTGTGATGTCACATTAACAGCCCATAACAGTCAACTGTTGAATGTAGGACTGTCGAAAGGAGGTCGTAACATCAACCACCAACAGTTTATAGACCAATTGGGGTTCCCAATAAGGTAGGGACAATATTAGACAGTGTACATTACTGTCTCAACTACTTACCGACTGAATTTGTGCTTTACCTTACATTGAAGCTGGCCACCGTGTCTAATAAAGGTGCCCAAATATTGATCAGGTATACGAGTATTCTTCTTCAACCTAGCGTTAATCCCAGTCGCATCCAAAGCTTTCACCTCGGCGTCTGGGCTCCGCTTTACCAGTCTTAACTTCGGATTTGGCTGGACCTCGATATTTTCCGTTAAGCATGTATTTCTGGTACACGAGTATATTATAACAAAATGAATAGGTATAGAAAAATCAAAAAATTACATTGAGCTATCTTTCCTCCTATATTATCGGCTCCTGTAGACAAGTGACACAGCGTAAATCGCTAACGAAACGAATAGAATAGGTCGACCAATCACATCCTGCCGCGGCGCGCGCGATGTACACCAGCGAAGAGCTTGGATGTGATTGGTTAACCTATTCGTTTCGTTAGCGATTTACGCTGGTCCACTTGTCTACGGGAGTTGGTACACTTGTCTTTTCTGCAAGCGACTGTCATCGTCAGTAGCGTAGGCCTGCGCAGCGGCCGCGATCACTACCGCAACGCCACAGACCTGCCCCGCTGGCCGCGGGGTGGGTATCCAAGAGGATTTCCGCACGGAAAAAAAAAAAAAAAAAAGGCTGTCTGCCACCTAAGTAGTTTAAAAAAATGCCCACCCTCTAATATCCCGGTGGGAGTGTGCCGTGATTACGTTTAATTTTCATTACAAATAGGTCAACGGTGTAGGTGTAAAAGGTCCTTTGTTATTTTGATTGATGAGGACGAATACCCAACTGCAAGGTACCGTTATGATAGGTACCTACTTTAATTTATAATGAAACAAGCTGCTGCAAGTGGCTTCGCCTGCTTGGAGGTTAGGCCAGTAAAAATAAAACTTAACTTTTGAATTTTGTTAGCGATGCTATTTTGTTTTATCACTTACTGAATATAAAACATAGTTTTTGGGCAAAATCTCAGCAATTATGCACAAGGCATAAATCAAAAGACCATTATTTGAAAATAATAAAATTTCACGTCTTTTGCTTCTCATTATTTATTTTTTTTAGAAAACTTATCACTTAATTTAATGTCTCTTGACTGAACAGTAAGAAATGATTCTCATTTGTTAAGAATCTTCAAAATAGTGGGCACCAGGGTTATCAACTAAATTAGCCAAATGCCCACCCATAATGTGTTAAAGAATTATCACAAAATAATACAAAAAAGAGAATATAATATTCCGCACAACTGAGAACATTTTCAAGACCCTTCCCAAATTCTAATACCTTACAGAGAAAAGTGGAAAACAATTGAATATGAAAAGTAGGAAGACGCCAAATGGTACCAACGCCAAAGTCAAATATAATAGCTTCAAAGTGAGCCAGCTATGTGATTCTAATACACTGTAACTTCTGAACGCACGAAATCCCATCTTTCTCGTACATGGCGACCGGCTGTAGATTTTATTAATATTTTTCGGAGCAAGCCTGTATGCCAACCATGGAGTTTACGTGCGAAATTGATCAAAGTTTCAGGCAAGCGTAATCGGTAGGTTACACTACATTCCGTATGTAGACCCAAGACAGCATGCAGTTTTAGTCGGTTCAAGTACTATTATTATTATTATTATTTGATACACTAGCAGCTCTACGAGCTGATACGTGTATATCACTGCACTTGTGTTCTTAATTATTTAAATGTCTGTCAAGTCTATTTTTGAAACAGTTTACTGTTGGAGCACTTATTACAGTTTCCGGGAGAGAGTTCCACAATTTCATCACTCAATATGGCAAGAAGTGTGTTCTGGGGTTGCTAGCACACAGAGGTTTGGTTAACTTCAAGGAATGGCCTCTAAGACGTGTGTTCTGGATCATCATGTAAAAATCTTTTATGTTTCTGACGTTGTAGTGTGTTGTACAACCGAATCGTTGTATAGTACTTGTACATATATATAGCACTAAGTGAACAAAGTGTAAAACTCTGTACACTTAGTGGCAATAAATAATTTTAATTTGAATTCGTAGCTCATCACGCATAGTTCGTTCGGGTCCGAAGTTTCGGATGTATATACATTTTTGATGGTAGCCTCCCTGATCCCTCAAGGCGTAAGCAGCTTAACTTTAAGCTGGGGTTACGTCACGAGTGAAGGGACGAGTCAACATCTTATTTGTTTTATTTACAACCGAGGCCAGTCCAATATTTAAGTTTCGAATGAAAAACAAAACAAATAAGAAACTGTTCTTTATTGATGACAAAATATCCAAGGTTTTATAGCACATGATTGTTTTATTTAACAAAGTAAAATGTACTTTAGGGTGTTTTAAAAGATCTTTGGGGCCCAAGCAAGAATTGATGGACGAGAAGCAATTAGGGGTCCAACTACAAAACCTGCCAAACCGAACTATAAATAAGAGAAATTAGAATAGCGGATCCCTGGCAAAGTGCAAGCTTTGGATGCAACCGGGATAAGTACTCAAATGAATGTTTAAGTTGACTATACTTTAATAGCATCATTAATTGAGCAATTTGACTTGACAACTTGTTTAAAATTAATAAAGTTTGACGTTTGTCTACTCATTAATTAGTGATTAGATATTTGCTACTTCTCATACTGAAAAAAAAACCCCCATTGAAGTCGTAGTGCTCAACTAAGGTTTATTATGAAGTTGAAAGTAAAAAGTGTATTTCCGGCAAGTTACAACCTGGGAGTCTTCAAGTCTAGAGTGAATAGGTTTCTTCTAGGCAAACGTGCTCCACCGTCGACCACATCATCATTTACCAACAGGTGAGATCGTGGTCAAACGCGAGCCTATTACCAATAAATAAAAAAATAAAATAAAAATATAATGTAAGTATTTTCAACATAAATTGTAGGTACTTCGCCTAACTAAAACATTGGACCTATAACCTAACACAATCACTGACACACATAAACACAAGCTCATACCAAGAGACCAGCAAGTCAATCAAATTTACGACAGTACTCGGTAGAAAGTCGAAAACCAATGCAAAGATAAAAATACAAAGTCTCGTTTCCCCCGACAGATGCTCCATGTTATTCCAACGTAATGATGTTTGCACACGTCGCAGAACCCTCTTACCTCTGTGATACGTTTTGATATCTTACTATTAGCACAAACGGCTACATACTCAGATACATTAAAAACACTCGGAAAGCGTTCCTCTGGGGCAGAGTTTCTCAAACTTATAGCTACAAGACCCCTAATAGATTTTCAAGATACTTGCAAACCACTTTAATAAAAAATGAAGTAAGTATAGCTAAAACAAATATTATGTTTGAAAAGAATTACAATAAAAGATAGTTAACTTCTTACCTCTGTGATACGTTTTGATATTTTTACTATTAGCACAGACGGCTACATACTCAGAGATATTAAAAACACTCGGAAAGCGTTCCTCTGGGGCAACGTTTCTCAAACTTATAGCTTCACGACCCCTAATAGATTTTCAAGATACTTGCAAACCACTTTAATAAAATGAAGTAGGTATAGCTAAAACAAATATTATATTTGAAAATATTTACAATAGAGGATAGTTAACCTCTTACCTCTGTGATAGGTTTTGATATCTTACTATTAGCACAGACGGCTACATACTCAGAGACATTAAAAACACTCTGAAAGCTCTGGGGCAACGTTTCTCAAACTTATAGCTACAAGACTCCAAATAGATTTTTAAGACACTTAGGAAAGTCTTCAAGAAAATGAATAGTAGGTAAAATAAATAAGCTTATTTTTCTTTTAAAACAATTATACTGAGCATAGTTTGTTAACTTCACGTTTTCTCCTCACCCTTGCCAAAATTCTCAAACCAAAGATCTTCTTATGACTTATGGTGTGGAAATGTTGACACAGACAGTGAAACTAGTATACGAGTAAGAATTAAACGTCGCGCAGCAGGCTGTGAAGCGAGCTATGCTTGTATGCTGTCAATCTAATGACAAAGAACTACATTTGTCAAATAAGCAATCTGAAGAGTCAGCAGATAATCCATATCTGTCAAAGGACCGATAGCCGTTGGAGCAAACGAGATTCTCTGCTTGACGTGCAACTTCCAGATATCCTTTCGATTTTGCTAGCTTAAATAACAATTTATGCACGTCATTACTTTAATTTTATTGTATACTAGCTGTTGCCCGCGGCTCCGCCCGCGTGGATGTCGGTTATCGCGTGGATGTCGGTTATCGCGAGCAAACATAGCCTATGTTCTTTCTCGAGGTCTAATCTACTCCTCCATACCAAATTTCATCATAATCGGTTGGCGTGAAAGCGTGACAGACAGACAGACATACAGATAGTCAGACAGAGTTACTTTCGCATTTATAGTATTGTATTTAAAAAGGGATACCTCAAGTGTTCTGCGTGCCCCACTTTGAGAAACTCTGCTCTAGAATATAAATACTAGTACTGACTCTGTTATCGTTATTCAACAGTAGAACGCTGAACAGTTACTACTGGCATTCACAGTTCATGATGAAGCCATCTTAGTTGTAATCGCCTCTCAATTTTCTATGAGATGCTTACTTTCAACAAATGATCAAAGCTGAAACAGACACCTTAAGCTTTCCATCAGGCGAGGTGAAGTCATGTTGACGGATCCAATATAAAAATATGAAAAAAAAAACACTCATATGCATGGATATAAAACGTGATATTTTAATATTACAAACAGACACTTCAATTTTATTTGTTTTAGGTATATACATAAATAACATAAACTCATAAACTCACGCCTATATCCCCGAAGGAGTAGGCAGAGGTGCTAGCACCCACATTTCGCCAGTTTATGTTTTAGGTCCCAATGTAATAGGTGGCGAGCCTATTGCCATTAACCGAGCACTTATAATAAATCTGCGATAAATACACACATAACTCCCAAAAGTCATTGGTGTGTGCCATGGTGAACCTGGGATCGAACCCGAGACCTCGTCTCAGCAGTCCATTACCCAGACCACTAGGCTACCGCGGTCTTCATATATATATACATAGATAAACAGGTTAAATTAATCGTGTTAACCATCAATTAGTGTATTTGGTTCGAATGCTAACAGGACAAACTATTGTTATGAACGTATTGTATCCACATAATTGGAGCAAAGCTTAATTGGGCAAGTTAACGAGGGTATGTCCTTAGCCCGTCTGGAGGTTTAGAGAGCTTAACTCTTGATGAGTAAAGAGGTTACGAAAGCTTATGGTACTGACAATAACATGATTGGGTACTTCTATTTTGGACCAGAGTGGATATTGATTCTTGGAATCTATACTTACTTACCTACTAATAAAATAAAGCTGAAAAATTTGTTTGTTTCAACTCAGGAACTAGTTAATTAAAAAGTTGAATAGCTCATTTATCAAAGAAGACTAAGGCTATATATCGTCATGCTACTGCCAAGGGGAGTAGAGTAGGCAGTAATCTTTATGTCATCAAATCAGGTTAATCTCCATACATTATTGCAAAACTAAGAAATTACGGGCATTTATGGGTTAAATAAGTGCTACGGGGACGAAGTATGTTACGGGCGAAGCCGCGGGTAACAGCTAGTCAATGTATAAAATACTTTTATTTATTTATACTATTATAAAATTACTAGCCCATGCCCGCGGTTACGCCCACGTAGAGGTCCGTTTTGCGTTTTTGACTTATATCTCTATTACCTTTGGTCACGGCATCACGCGTGAACGGCTGGACCGATTTAGCTGAAAATTTATGGGGAAGTAGCTTAGAACTAGGAGACGGACATAGTATACTTTTTATCCTGCCACGGGGACGAAGTATGCTTCAGGCGAAGCCGCGGGGCCAGGCTGAGGTATCACCCTCACACAGTGCAATCAATTTCACCAAGAAACAAGCGGTTCGGTGCCTCTCTTATTTGCCGCACCATAAAGACTTGGAATTCTTTACCAGCGCATGGGTTTCCCTCCTCATATAGTCCCGGGGCCTTTAAGCGGGGCGTGAAAAAGCATTTGATGAGGCCGTCAAGCTGAGGGCCGCCACTGTAGCACTACCGGTGTATGTACTGGTGACCCCAGTCCTGGGACATTACGTTTAGCTTACCATCAGGCGAGGTGAAGTCATTTTGACGTGTCCTATATAAAAAATAAATCTATCTAACTACAGTGCTAACCTTTACGTAAATACACAATTTGAAGACAACAATGTGAGCAAAATATAACGAGACGCAGAAATATACTGGAGAGAAACACTTACAGACCATTGTTACCAAATTGACGGTCCTAAGCTCGTTACCGTGTCCCTATTACAGCCCTTGTATACTTCGACAACGAATACCGCCATATTGAAATCTCCAAAAATAATTATGACAAAAAATTGTCCAGTTTTTTTTCATACCACTTAAGTGGGAAAGAAGCATACGGCCCACCTGATGGGAAGCGGTCACCGTGGCCTATCGACAACACCAGAAGCGTCACACTCGTGCTGTTCAAGAAGGGCATAAGAAGGTTTTTACCAGGGCGGCCCTGTAAAAACCCGCTCTTCTTGAAGAACCCCATATTGTAGGCGCTAAGAAAAACCACAGCAAGGAGATCATTTCACAGCCTAAGCGTGTGCGGAATGAAATTTCTTTTTTACCTTCAAGGAAGGCAAAATATCTAAACAAAACAAACATCTAACGTATTATTATATTATAATAAAATGTCTACTAGCTATGATAGAGTTAAATAAAATTCGTGGCGAATAATGCGGATTCCTAAACAAATATTTACATGATCCTTTATGTGTTTGCTTTGAAAGTTTTTTGTATCTATGAATATTTTATGTTTGTCGAGCTCCCCGACTACGGAGACGCCAATAGTCCGATGTTACCTTAGAATCTATGCAAACCAATTTGCTATTGGCATGTCAACTACCCTACACATCCATCTATGTGTGTGTGTGTGTGTTGGGGAAAAGGAAAAATCCCTATTGGAAATGGCAACAAAAATTATCTACAATATAATATATATTTTTTAGTTTTTTTTGTCACGAAATATGAGTGTTATATAATAAGAGTATACGAGTACATTAGTGCGGGTATCATCAACAGACGTTGTGCCGATAGTGTAGGTAATTAGATTTTATTTGACACTTAGCGATCGGTATAAAGTGATTTCAGAAAAAATGTCACTTACTGGGTTTTGATTAGAAACAGTTGTGTTCAAACACTTTAAGGCGTGCTCTATAGGTTGACTTTTTTTCTTTGTTTTTTTTTTTTCTAACCTTCCCACACTTTTAACTTGAACGTATACGTTTATTCCAAGCCCAATAATTATGTAAAAAATTGTAAAACTATATCATAAATGCGTTTTAAGACAAAACATTTGTTATCAAGGCGATCCCATAATATCAGCCTAAGGCGTGAATTATACAGAAGAATTAAGGAGCATAAGGTATAAAGCACTTTGGTGCGATCTTGTACTGTGATCGCACTCACCTTGTGCTCGCCTCTTGCTCTCCATACGCTCACCTCTTCTGTATCATTCAAACCTTTCATCATTCTCTGAACCTTTTCCCAACTCAGTTGGGGTCGGCTTTCCAGTCCAACTGTGATGCGGCTGAACTTCGATATTTTACGTGGAGCGACTGCCATCTGACCTCCACAACCAATGGCGATATCGAAGTTCCAAGTTAGACTGGTTGGACTTTTGAGGGCTCCAACTACCCGTAACGACTGCCATAGATGTTTGTATGGCAACCGGCAAAATGAATGAATGTATCATTCAACCCTTTACCAAAAAAAATTCTTCGATCCCATTCGTTATATTTATTATTTCAATTATAGATATCAACAAAAAAACAACATTTTTTAAATTGTCTATTCATCAAATTGTTGAAAATAATAAAAATTTTACATACTTATGAACAAAAAAAGCTTTTTAGTACCACTCCACTAACTTATTGCACATAAAATTGTTACGTGCAGATGGTATTTATCAAAACCAGTTACAATTTATGCCCACTTAACTTTGATTTAAGGCCAGGATCCTGAAATTGGCGATTGTAGGTACTGCTCTTACAACGGTACCTACATGCAGGTCAAATGTAGCATGTAGTTAAAAGTAATATTAATAATTTATTACCAAAAAAATACAAGTAATTATTGCTTGTGTTATAGTTCTAGAATGCGAATATACATACTTAGATACAATTTTACCTAAATATTATACATAAAAAATCCAGGCCAATGCAAATATTCATATTTCATGCACATTAACATTTGCAATTTTCATTAATTGTATTATAATTACGAACAGTACAAAGTTCTTTGTGTTTTTTTTAATTACTTTGAATTTTTTTTTAAGTTTTTGTTATAAAACCATTCATTGAAGAATTTGAAGAACACAAGATATTTTAGGCTTTTTAGGCTGCTGAGTCCAGTCAAACTTGGTCTTCGGACCCAGTTGACTTAATACCGTTTTGAATAGATCAACTGGGCCCAATGGTAAATTTAATGATTTGAATAGTGGCGAATAAAATTGTCATAAGGCAGGTATCGTTGTTCAGTTATATTAAAATTATTATTTAAATTGATCGTAATAAAATTGTTATGGCCTACCTTGTTATGAAGCAAGAGACGCTTGCGCTGTCGCGCCGTTTTGTCTGCTACTCACTCTTCAGTTCAACCTGAAAAAAAAACAATACAGTAAATTATCTTTTCCATTCTAAATTCAATACAATCAGCGCCAGCGGTCGTGTTTGTAAAAGTTGACGCAAGGGCTATTTAAACCTAAGCTGTTTATCCGAATCGGTTTTCTCTAGCCGCTGTACTTCATATTAAACTAAATTTACCCGGTATTAGCCTCTATCCGCAGTGAACCGTTTCGAGCCACGCGCGAGCGCCACATTAGCCGACGCATTTACAAAAATGTCAAAATATTTTATTTGGGTTATTCTTTTTTATTTTAACATCGCATGAATCAGCTGGGCATAACTAGTATTGTATATAATGTTATTGCTTTTGCTTTTCTTTCATCGAGTCTTTAACATACATTACTCATCATAACCAATAAAGTTTATGACAGTTGACAGATAAATTACGTATCATTTGATTTGTTTATTTTTGCTTTTTATGACATCACCTGATGGCGGTGCGTGTTTCTTGTCACGTAATATACAGATTTGTTGTTTATTGTTTACCGTTAGGTGGGATGTGTGCTTATTTACTACGTTCACCGTTATCATCATCAGGCGCACCGACCATAGATAGGTAATCTATGGTCGGTGCAGCAAAATTTTATGAAAAAAGTTGAGTCTTGTTTGGTTATTATAATTGTTATGTTATTTGCCTTGGTAATTTACATTTCTTGCATCACTATTTAAAAAAAAACAAAGTATCATAATGATGTACCTACATGCGCTGTGTTTCAATATTGCGGAAAAAATATAACCTTGCAAAATAACAATAAAAACCTTGCAAATTTTAATCTACGTGGATGAAGTCGCAGGCACAGCTAGTGAAAAATAAAGCTGAAGTTCGAATATTTTATCGCAAACGACTAAGTAGGTACGTAATGGGACTTACATTGTCTTGCTAGAAATCGATCTTTGTTCACTGTGCAAATTTGTATAGGGTAACGAAGTAACGATATGTGTGCGGTAAAGGTGTTTGAATATCTAATGGAATTTATGATATGTTCGTGGTACAGAAACTCCATAGCGCGATACGTATGAAATTTTTACCACACCTTTATGTCCCTTTGTTTTTATTCCCGCGTTATATGTGTGATATTCATTCTAACGGAATATTTATAAACAAGAAAATTTGAACAAAACCGCGGTTTGAATTTTTATAACTGCCGCCTTTTTTATGTGAAAATCACATGACAGTAGCATCCACTTCAGGTTCCATATTCAGTTAAATTACGTTTTTAAAACATGTGATTTCAAAGTTTACGAAACCTTAATAAAAACTTATACTTAGGTATTAATTTCTCAAATCTAATTATGAGTGATTTTAAAGCTTTGGCAACCTCACAAAAGTCTTTCGGTTTTATTTTGATAGATCGTACCAAATAATAAAGATTAGGTTTATCCATTTTTCCTTATAATCGATTTGAATCATGCGTTTTGAAAACGTGAAGTTACTAAATCGGGCACCTGATACAAATAAAAAATTACAAAAATTGTGTAAGGATATGAATTGATCACAAATTACTACGGCCCTTTAGTCAACTGGGTCCGCTCAAATTCAGTCCGCGGGCCCAGTTGACTTAGTGCAATTGAAAAAGTTGGGCAATTTTGCGATTTGTACAGTCACGAATAAAATTGTTTGAGAATAATATTACTAAAAACATGAACCCGAACCGTAGAATAATTTAATAGAGGTCTAGAATACTCAGTCCAACTATACATTGAGTTGCAGCGAACACATACGATCCCAACACTAGATGCGGTAGAATGTAACTGTTTTTATTTAATCATTTCAGTCTTTGAAATGGTTCAAATAGGGCGGATACCTATGATTAGGCAATTTATATATATTTCAATGGATAACCATTTTCAAATTTACTATTACGAATAATATAACAGTTACGTTCTAAAGTCTGTATCAAAAGTTAAATTTTAAAAGCGTGTTTTTTCGAACTGCAGTGAATACGATAGCAAAAATTTCGCTTTGACGCCGGCTGTACAATAACGCTGACAATATTTTTTATCTGCTAGTGATATACCTATATTGGAAGCTTGTCATCCATCACAGTCGCAACAGACTGCGCTATGCAGACAGATTGACACAACCCTCTCAATCACTTGATTTATTATCTGTGGCTGCTTCTCTATTTGACATAAACAAACCTTGCAGTTAATAGTGTTCGACGCAAGTATGGCTGTACCCGCGACTTCGCCCGTGTTTATTTATAACGTTTTAATTTTTTGCGCGGAACTATAAATTGATTTTTGGTTGGAAAAAATGGACATCCAGGATGGAACTGGAAGGAACCCGCAACCGTTTCCTTTTCACTTTTTGCGCTCAAAAATCATTAGGAATAGTTAGCATACTAATTGCCTTAAAATTTCGTTGCTCTGTATTTTTTTTTAAATTAAGAAGCCTTTGTTGTGCTCTATAGTCCAGTTATCCTCTCTACCAGTTAAAAACCTGAAAAATCGGCCCAGCCGATCCAGGGATTGCTTCATTCAGACAGCACAGCATCCGCCTGTCTGTTCTGTCTGACAAAAAAAAATTTGAATTTGAAAAATCTTCTGTCTGTCTAGACCTCTGGACTGAAGATTTTTCAAAATCAGAATTTTTTTTCACTGTCACTACGGTTTTTACCCCATTTTACATGATAACACTTGCACAATCTTTTTTTTCACTAATTAAAATGACCGCATCGAATGACGTAGTGGCTGACTAGTGTCTGAGTGTGTGCGTCCCGACTTGAACCTAAACGCATGTGGGCCGACTCTAATGTCGTCAGTTGCATTTTTCAACGCGTTCCATCCATAGGTTTACGTCACTACGTGTATATAATATTGTGACAATGCTTTGTCATAAAACAACACATACTCAACAGTAAAGGTTAGTACACAACTCAAACACACATTGACTTTACGACTTCACAAGCGGTAGTCCCTCAATAAACATGTACGTGTGTACACGGCTTTATGTCTGTTGCAAAGGTACTAATCGGATCGAGTCAGATAAAGCTGGGAACAGACAGGTGTAAACTCAAATAAGGCAGTTAACACATCGACTTTATGGGCTATTAAATTAAAAGGTCTTTTGATAAATTGGTGTAAATTGGTGTGTGTGTTCACGCATTAAACTTTTGATGATATCAAAAATACTTATCCCAAGGGTTATTTTAATCTTCATACTATATAATTCAAAGTCCTGACTGACTGACCTGACCTGACCTGACGACTGGTCGTAGAGACTTGAAATTTGAATGTGTGTTTTGATGCGTAGAGGTGTACTAAGAAAGAATTTTTTGAAATTCTACTTCTAAGGTGGAAAAAAAGGGTAAAAAGGTATTTTCTTATAGCTGACAAACGGCTAATCCTATTTTCATGACCTTTGATTTTTTAATTGTTCTCAACCTCGAATACATAGAATAATTTAAAAATATGATAAATGCATGAAATCGTCATGAAATAAAGTAGAATATGAAGAATATCCGATTTATTACCGCCATCTATAATTGTTGTCATGACAACACAGGGACCAAAAATAACTGGCTAGTAATATTATAAATATGATAATTATGACGATTTTTTTTTATACTTACCACTTATGTGGCAGACGATACTTGTAAGTTTCGATATTCAGTTGTTTGTTACTCAATGCGGCAACGGCCGGCTCAATGGATCTGCCTTATAGATTTCCATGAAAAGGAAGAAAGCAATATGAAGACTTGGAATTCTTTACCAGATCGCCTGTTTCCTTCCTCCTACAGACCTGAGTCCTTTAAGCGGGGCGTGAAAATTATTTGATGAGGCCGATCGGTGTATGTAGGTAATGGTGACCCCCACTTCTTCGACTTTACGTTTAGCTTACCATCAGGCGAGCTAAAGTCATGCTGTAGTGTCTAATATAAAAAAGCGGAGGAACATAATTCTACATAGGCAAAATCTAGCAGGTAGTCAATAAAAATAAATTGAGATAATTTGCATCTACTAATGCTGTATCGCGCTATGAAATCTTTTATTCTGTATAACATGTAGGTATACGACAATTTAACATGTTTGAAACACACAAAACTATAGTTATATAATGGTTTCATTCCCAAACATTCGTATGCAATGCAACCTCAAACCGCTAACGATCGATTCGAACAGTCCTACACACAGTTTTTCTAATAAAACAGTGAAAAACAAAGAAAATATCGATACTAGGCCAACTTTTTGGTAAACCGATATCGGCCGTATCGGTTTTTGTCACTGACGGGCGCCAATATCCAAGCTATACCGGTTATTGGGGTATGTTGCATTTAAAGTAAACCGAATTTCAATGGATCACTTTATCCATGAACCATAACCTAACCTAACCTAACCTAACCTAACCTAACCTAACCTAACCTAACCTTATATGATTTTGTTTTAGTGACTTGTTCTTTAAATATGTTACATTATGTATAGCTATCAAACATAGCCTATATCCTTTCCCAAGCTCTAAGTAATCTATCTTTTTACCAAATTTCATCAAAATCGGTTCAGTTTAGTCGTGAAAGCGTAACTTACAGACAGGTAAAGTTGCTTTTTTTCAGCATTTATGACATTTTTATCACTTGTTCTGACAGACTGATTTATCAACACAGAACTTAAACCTGCATATCTATATCTAGGTAGATCCTGTAGCTCAGTCATTAATCAGCTTTACGATTGACAGGTCCTGGGGTTGAATCCTACCCGTTACACTATCTTTGAACCCATTTCTAACACTAATAATTTAGGTACAGGGGAATACCAGACACCGGTGGCGAGGGAAATACTTTTTGGGCCACCTTACACCCGGCGCTAGAAGATTCGAAACGGCGGCGTGCGGTTTTAGTCGGTTCAAGGCCGACTTAGCAACAGGGGTAATATCTGTGGGGGTTATCACATGAAAAAAACCGCTAGACATTTCGATTATAAATATTCTTTTTAATCAAATATACGCATAATACGTTCCGACCGCCCGACGTGTGTGAAATAGCGAATTTTTCTTTTTCACATTATTCTACTTAAGATAAAAAAATCAAAGTACATACGCTAATAGATATTTCGTGCAAGGTAAACTCAATAAGGCTTTTGATGTGTTAGGTACACGCAATAATCTTTATTGGATTCGAATCGCTGACATTTTCTCCTGTTTGTTTATAAGATATATTTTTATGATGCTGAATCTGATGATGTAAATAAAAAGAAAACGCCCCGCCCAATATATGTTTTTTTTTAAAGAAGAATTGACTAATATCTCCGGTTGTACTCAACTGATTGTGATCTAACATGCGTAAGATTTTTAATCTGACCAAGACTTGACAAACAAAATGAACCGCATAAAAATCTGTTCAGTAGTTTTTGCGTCAATCGCGAATAAAAAATATTAGATTTCGTAAAAAAATATTTTATGAATCGTTCATGTCAATGTACAGTCACAGCTAATTTACAATTTTATAATAGTATACTTGTCAGTATATTGTGTCCAAGATTCACGACTACCTTATAAGCCAGTACCGCGGTAATAGAACCGCAGTAGCCTAGTGGTCTGGGTAATGGACTGCTGAGACGAGGTCTCGGGTTCGATCCCAGGTTCACCATGGCACACACCAATGACTTTTCGATGCTTTCGAAGTTATGTGTGTATTTATCGCAGGTTTATAAGTGCCCGGTTAATGGCAATAGGCTCGCTACCTATTACATTGGGACCTAAACATAAACTGGCGAAATGTGGGTGCTAGCAACTCTGCCTATCCCTTCGGGGATATAGGCGTGAGTTTATGTTATGTTATGTTATAAGCCAGTACACTCGTATAAACAAGTCATACTATCATAGTAAATATAGTACCATCTAGAACATACAAAATAAAATAAAACATAACAAAAGGAGTCTGTACTACCTAGGGGTCTAAAAGAAGTTATTGCCGGACCTCCTAACAGGAGTGTCGTAAAACGTCTATGGGCCAATGTTGCCCTCGTAAAATTGACTGAAGCTGAATCACACCATAAACTATAAAACGTTAGTGATTTTATTTCCTACTCTATGGCAACCATAGATATATTAGTAACTAGGATAGGAAAATATATACGAACGCGTCGCCGTTCGTTAGAAGATAAATAATAGTACCTACCAGCAAGCATTGCTATGCAAATAATAAATAAAATAATAATTTAATGTAACATAATTACTTAATGAATAACCCATAACGAACGTAAACTTATAAAGTTTGTGAGATTAAGAGGAGATTAGGATGGAATTTTGAACATATTTTATTACGATAATTGACCCTCTGTTCTTTAAACTCAATCCTGAATTTCGACTTCAGTCTACTCGATTCGAGATTCATGACAAAGCATCGTGCCAAAATACGTTCCTAAAAGTGTTATGGCAGTTAAACTTACTCTAACATCTTCTCTCAGCTTGCTCAGCTCTCAACAAAATTTAAGAAGTGAAAAATGTAATGTAAGGAGGCTGTTAACTGTGGCTGCTCTCGCGTAAAGTTAACGTTTAAAGTTGTTTATTTTTAGTAACTTTTATTTTAACTTGCACTGTTCGTGTTCGTCATCAAAATTTACGTTAATATTTAATTTATTTATTTAAACTAAGAATTAACATTACTGCCAACACAAATACTGCTTTATAATAATAATAGCTTTAGTATTTAGTAGGTATGTAAATTTGCTCAATCCTCTAAAAAAAATTCTCTGACATTTCTGATCTAAATGGAATAAAACTATGGCGCAAAATATATTCAATTCCTAAAATATGTAATATTTATTTCTATTCTTGAACTTTTACTGCAGAGTTATCGTTAATCCTGTGAAATAAAATAAATGTCACTTACATTCATGATCGTCAGTTTTTTACGTAGTAAGTATTTCAATTTGTTCTTGTGTGAGCGAAGTTCTTGTAATGAAAAAGGAGATTTTCATCGACATGTTTCGAATTTAAAATAAAGTAATTAAATGATTTTCTGATCGGAAAAAATGATCATCCAGGACGGTGACCAGGCACCGTGACCAGTCCCTTACAGGGGGAATGCTCTAACCAACTGAGCTACCTGGACCCATCCTAGATGCTCGAAATTTTCCGATATATTCTACGGCTTAGGGCACGGGTTCAAGTCCCGTCCTGGATGATCATTTTTTCCGATCAGAAAATCATTGGAAATAGTTAGCATAAATAAAATAAATTTCGTGGATTTATGCACGAAAGCAGCAGTAGTCCACAAAGAGCACCTGCGCAAATAGCACCTAGCCTAGTCCACGAAGAGCACCTGTCAACATTTTTGATAGGTGCTCTTCGTGGACTAAGCTAGGTGCTATTCGCGTAGCTGCTTTTCAACCAGGTGCTCTTCGTGGACTACTCCCGAAAAAAAGGTCCGGTAAAATACATAAACATAAACTCACGCCTATCCCGGAAGGGGTAGGCAGAGGTGCTAGCAAAGGTCCGGTAGCGGGGTTAAATATAGGAGTCAAAGCCGAAAAATGAACCTAGGTTTCCAAGGAGAGTTTTTCATGTACAGACTTATTATCATCTCAGCCAACAACACAATTAATAGTCATTCTCCCACACAAGTTTCAACATCAACTCAATTATTACTATACAACGTCCCTGTGACACAA
Organism: Lithosia quadra; assembly: GCA_963576445.1. Taxonomy (NCBI): domain Eukaryota; kingdom Metazoa; phylum Arthropoda; class Insecta; order Lepidoptera; family Erebidae; genus Lithosia; species Lithosia quadra. The sequence continues at coordinate 2,833,273 of OY754899.1, read as the reverse complement.
CTTTACTGAAGCACAACTTATTGCCATAACTGTACGCTGCAGAATACCAAACTACAGCTGGACATTAAATCAGTTTATAACTTCAGAATTAAGCTTGGTGGTCACGTACGTCATATAAAATAGATGCACTATAGTTGAAGAGCTAGTATAGATCGACCTTCGCCCATCTGATAACGAGATAGGTTATAATATTGTTTATCAAATATTATTCATCTATATTAACACGTCTATGATAATGTTCTTGACTATTTCGTAAGTGATTTTTTGCAGGCAAACCATACCATTAATTTTGTAATTAAATTATCTTCCTCATAATTTCACTATCGGATGGTTATTAGATCAGTGTAGTTACCTACTTATATCGACTTACCTGTAATTATATAAATACCTGCTTGCTAGGTAGTCATGAAAAAAAACAAATAGGCAAGCTTACCGAGGAATATTCTCTATGCTTAAAACTATCACATAGGTAAAAAAACGGTTTTCAAAGAGTTCTGATTTTATCACTCAATACATATCAATAATATCAATAATTTATTTATTTATTTATTTATTTATTTATTTATATAATAGGTTATCCACAGCAAATGCATTACAGATTGATATATTATATTACATGTTTATCAAAAATGTGGCTGATACATTTGCCAATTACGGATATCCAGCATGCACAAAATTATAACATTGAAAAAAGAGAGTAATTAAAGAATAATAAAAATCAATCAACAGAAAGTTAAATAAAAATAGCCATGAATACTTTTTGATAAGCAAGTCTTCATAGGCATGTTAATAGATGCATGTCAAATCCATTTGGTTGTTAGATTGGTGAAGGTCGATCTTCACCGGCTCTTAGACTACTATTATATACAGGATGAATTTCTCAAGTGGGCGTGGATGGCTTAATCTGAAACTGTGAGGAAAAGCGAAAAGTACAAACTCAAAGGATTTTATTACTATGCAACATCACTCTTGAAGTGGATTGGATGAATGGGGGAGGTTGTGAGTTCTGGCTACCCCACTTACCGCCAGGAACACAACACGATGGTTATTATGGACGCGATACCGTCGTGTTCTATCTCCATAAAATACCACCTAATTGGCACCTACCTATATGAAGATTTCTTTCCATTTTAATATAATATCTCGCAAAACCGAAACCGTCTTCAAAAGCAACTCAAAGTTAGTTGAGGTAACTTTAAACAGATTCGTACCTTTCGCCAAGTTGTATATGGCCACAACTTGGCGCCAATCCAATGAAGAACTCGCCGACACCAGCCAAAGATACGGCACGCAAGTTTCGTAATCCGATCATTTTAAACTTTCTTACTTACTAACGAGAGGGAAACTTCGAACACAACACTATTTTCTTTGTTGTGTGAGATGAAAAATTTTTCATCTACTTTTTACGTTGACTATCATCAAAAGTAGTTGAACATTTTCAGGTTTTGTATACTAATTCGCTTTTGTTAACGTAATTTATACACTCGAGAGCAATGAATCCGGGTCACTTAAAGAATGTTAAAAATCTCGGAAACTAAAAATGATAGGTTAATGCAATAAATTGTATTTAATAGACAATGTAATACTCCTTAAATGAAAGTAAAAAAAATATGAGTCACCATACATTTTATTAACACAAAATTACATAAAGAAAAAAACTGCTGATCTCTCCTTAAAACAAAAATAGGAAACATGAAATTTTTGAACTTTATTACGATTTTCTTGAATTTTAATACTTCGTATTGCCTCCTCGTGCTTCCATTACTGCGTTTACGCGGTTTGGCATGCTGTACACCAAGTTCCTTATACGATTTTGGGGAATATTCTCCCATTCCTCTGTGAGAGCAATTTTGAGCTCACGAAGCGTGATTGGGGGAGGGTTTCGTTGTTTTACGCATCTGCCTAGCTCGTCCCAAGCATGCTCGATCGGGTTGATATCCGGGCTGCGCGCTGGCCACTCCATACGAGTAATGTTCATCTCTTGAAGGTAGTCATTCACAATCCTACCTGTATGAGGTCGGGCATTGTCATGCATAAATATAGCATCCTCACCTAAATTGACCATAAATGGACCAACGTGATCATTGAGGATTTCTTCCACATATCTTACGCTAGTTAAAGAGCCGTTTTCTATGATCACCAGCTCTGTGCGACTTTCAGAAGAAATTCCGGCCCACACAAGTACAGACCCACCACCGTAGGCTACTTTTTCTTCGATGCATGCTTGCTTGAATCTTTCCCCTGGTCTTCGATACACTCTGTGTCTTCCATCGTGCTTGTAGAGCATAAATTTTGATTCGTCGGAGAACATAACTTTTGACCAATCTTCAATACTCCAATTTACGTGGCTCTGGGCATATCTTAGTCTCGAAATACGATGCCCACGCTCCAGTTTAGGGCCGTTTGCAGGTCTAAGGGGTTTTAAGTTAGATTCAGCAAGCCGACGTCTTACTGTCCATGCACTTGGGTTACTTCCTCCGAGGCGTCGAAACTGATTGGTGAGTTCAGTTCCTGTGAGAAAGCGATTTCGAAGCATGGTGTTCACCAAGTATCGGTCTTCTCGTGCTGTGGTACACCTGGTTCTGCCCGTTCCTGGTCTGCGTAGGTTAGAACCAGTTTCTTCGTAACGTCGGAGAACTCTTTGTACTGTTGACAGCGACACACCGACAGTCCTGGCTGTATCGCGCTGACTCCGGCCGGTTTCCAGCATTGTAAGTATTCTGGTGCATTCTTCAGGCGTAAGCGACATAATTTCAGCTTGAATAATGAATATAGAGCACTATCAACATGGTTTATGTACCCACATAAATGACAGATTACAAACAAAAGCAAAACCAAATGCTGTAATTTCGTAGTTCCATCTTCGAAAGTGGCCCTTTTTCAAATTTGATTTTTTTATGATATAACTTTACAATAACTAAGAAATTTTAATACCTTCATTTAAGGAGTATTACATTGTCTATTAAATACAATTTATTGCATTAACCTAGCATTTTTAGTTTCCGAGATTTTTAGGATTCTTTAAGTGACCCGGATTCATTGCTCTCGAGTATTTCGCCTATTTAACTACTAAGTAGTGAAATACTAAATAGTAATTTAATTACTAAGTAGTCAAATAACTCTATTGAAATATTTTTAAAATTGTTTTTTTTTTAATAAATTTGAAATGGATTCAAAATTTTTCTTTTATTTAATTTAACATCACACACACATCTTTGATCGATTGAAAAGCATAGCATAGTGTTACAAGCGAATTTTCGAAAATCTTTGAATGCAGTTGTTGTTTTAAAATTAAAATGAAGTCTTCTATAGAAAGAAAGAAAGAAAGAAAAATATTTTATTATTTTGGACACAAATAAATAAGTAAGGACAGAAGCAGATGGCGGACTGTTGTCTCTGCCTACCCCGGAGGGAAAAAGGTGAGAGCATATATTATGTACGTTATGTATATAACTATGTATGCATGCACAAATAAATGCAACAAGAGTATTGAATAATAATTTATCTATTGGTCTATCTACATTATTTAAAATATATTAGGTACTCCTTCATGCCATGACCGTGGAATATCCTGTATAATGTAGTCATTTATTATAGTCAGAGCGCAGCGAATCAAAATCCTGTCATGGCGCACAGAAATATTAATCGTTCTCAAATATTCTCGCTATTACTCAACAGGTTATGATATATTTCCCCTCGACAACCTAACACGTACTCGATCAGCATACAGATGGATTACTAGACTCGCATCGATCACCTAAAGTTTAACCTCAGCAGTATGCTTGTCAAAACACAATATAGAATGATGACTTATGTTCGTTCAATAAGTTTCCACACGACTTCATCTGCTAATATGACCTATTCTATATCCTAATGTTATGAATGGTATGTTGGGTTTTACAGGAGTGAAGCGCGATATTGATGTCCCCCCCCCCTATTTCTTTATTCTTATTTGACACCGGGAGTCTTTAAGTCTAGAGTCACCAGGTTGCTTCTAAGCAAACGTGCTCCATCGTCAACCACATCATCACTTACCATCAGGTGAGATAATGGTCAAACGCGGGCCTATCGACAATGAAAAAAAAAAAAAAAACAACATTCCTCGCACGCTTAGGCTGTGGAATATTTTCCTTGCTGTATTTTTCCCTAGCGTTTACAATATAGAGTTCTCAAGAAGGGCATTTCAAGGTTATCACAGGGTTAGTTTAGGCCACGGTGACCGCTTTCCATCAGGTGGGCCGTGCGCTTGTCTGCCACCTAAGTCATATAAAAAAAATGGTTGCAAGAGCCCTGTGCACCCTTACTTTCTCCTTCTTTGTGTCGACCATCACACCCCATTCCCCCACACTATCATTAAAAAGTTAGTGCTAAAATATTACGGTACGCGACCATAAACCAAGCTCCAGAATTATAATATCTTTAGCGCACTCACTCAAAAGTTAATAATATAAAGATAAGATAGGATCTAACGTACCTCGCAGAGGACGGGTATTATATAATTTCAAATAACTTTAATGGTTCACTACCATCGAACATCATAACTTTGAAACGAACGAAGGGATCTCAACGCCAAGATTCATGAAAATATCTCCGACATTTTCACTACTAACAAGAAAATATTACCTACTGTTATATTCTTTGAATATAGAGGGCTTTAGGGGCAGAGTAAGTCCTAAGAAAAGATGGATGGATGGAAAGACGATATGGAAAGGAAGGGAGTGACTGAAGAGATGACATCGGACAGGAATGTATGGAGGAGAATGACATGTTGCGCTGACACTACATAATTGGGACAAGAGTAGATGGATGATCATATTCTCAGTGATTAGTTTGTACTTAACTCAGACCTAAATCGTCATCGACATCAGGTAAGCCGTGTGCTAATCTGCCACCTAAGTAGAAAAAAAAAAGAAATGAAAATGTTTTTTATAGCGGACACAACATGCACACGTATAAATAATGGAAATCCGAAACAACCATCAAAACAAAAACAAAAAATATAAACTTAATACTTAACAATAACAGCAGCACTGATGAACGTAATTTCTTTTTTTCTTTTTACGCAACCACAGATAAGACAAGACAATCAAACATCTATGCCGCACATAGATACAATAAATAGTCTACGGTTCCGTCCCATCTGATCTGTGGTCGCCGCCTGAGCAAATTTCGGGCGTGCGCCGGCGTGTGACAAAATTGAGATTTTTTTTTTACACTGCCAACGTGTCATTTTCCAACTTGTAAGTGTAGGTAAAGTTCGTCAAAAGTACGACCTGAATTTAGACACGAAAAGTTTCAAACAAAAACTGTAGATATTAACTTTTAAAAAAAAAAAAAAAAAAAAAAACTGTAGATCTAGTTGACTTAACTTATTACCAACAACACAAAGTAATTGGAGCTTAAAGACTTACATGAATTTAAAAAGTTGATTTCAAATAACACAGACTTCGTCACTTCAGAAGTTCAGACCGCATAATACGATTATCAACCTCATAGTCAAACTTCAATAGATACCGTTCACAATGCATTATTCAATTCTAAGAAAGGTGTGTCTCTGTGAACTAATCATGTGGAAAGGACAAATGAAAGGCGATTAGCTGAAAGGATTTAAAGTTTAGATGTCAATGAAGACGACTAAGGACAAATTGAGAAACTAAATTTTAAAAAATTATATATTTTTTTGTAGTCCTATTGTCACGGCATTTCAAAACGAGTGAGTTGGTTTTGAAGTTATTTCTATTAACAGAAATGTTATGTAGCGTCATTTACAAAGTTAGAAGCATGAAATTTTATGTTTACCATGAATTAACAGATAGAATATTTTATAAGGCATGACTACTACTTTTATTTTTAATCGACTTCAAAATAGAGGGGATCCTCAGTTCGACTTATTTTTGACTATTGTTACCTTAGAACTTTCGACTGGCTAAACCGATTTGGATGATTATTTTTAATTTGCGATTTCAGTGTAGTCCCATTTTAATTTAGTCCAGTTGAAGTCTCTCAGAAGAACTTCTTTTAATTTTAACCGACTTCAAAATCGAGGGAATCTTCAATTCGACGTCTCTGTGAACCAATCATGTGGAAAGGACAAATGAAAGGTGATTATTTGAAAGGATTTAAAGTTTAAATGTCAATGAAGACGACTAAGGACAAATTGAGAAACTAAATTTTAAAAAATTATATATTTTTTTGTAGTCCTATTGTCACGGCATTTCAAAACGAGTGAGTTGGTTTTGAAGTTATTTCTATTAACAGATAGAATATTTTATAAGGTATGACTAGGTGGTACTTTTATTTTTAATCGACTTCAAAATAGAGGGGATCCTCAGTTCGACTTATTTTTGACTATTGTTACCTTAGAACTTTCGACTGACTAAACCGATTTGGATGATTATTTTTAATTTGCGATTTCAGTGTAGTCCCATTTTAATTTAGTCCAGTTGAAGTCTCTCAGAAGAACTTCTTTTAATTTTAACCGACTTCAAAATCGAGGGAATCCTCAATTCCACGTCTCTGTGAACCAATCATGTGGAAAGGACAAATGAAAGGCGATTAATTGAAAGGATTTAAAGTTTAGATGTCAATGAAGATGACTAAGGACAAATTGAGAAACTAAATTTTAAAAAATTATATATATTTTTGTAGTCCTATTGTCACGGCATTTCAAAACGAGTGAGTTGGTTTTCAAGTTATTTCTATTAGCAGATAGAATATTTTGTAAGGTATGACTACTACTACTTTTATTTTTAACTGACTTCAAAAACGAGGGGATCCTCAACTGTATTATTTTTATGATTGTTACCTAAGAACTTACGACTGGCCAAATCGATTTGGATGATTATTTTTAATTTGCGATTTCAGTGTAGTCCCATTTTAATTTAGTCCAGTTGAAGTCTCTCAGAAGAACTTCTTTTAATTTTAACCGACTTCAAAATCGAGGGAATCCTCAATTCCACGTCTCTGTGAACCAATCATGTGGAAAGGACAAATGAAAGGTGATTAGCTGAAAGGATTTAAAGTTTAGATGTCAATGAAGACGACTAAGGACAAATTGAGAAACTAAATTTAAAAAAAAATTTTTTTTTGGAGTCCTATATTATCACGGCATTTAAAAACGGGTGAGTTGGTTTTGAAGTTATTTCTATTAGCAGATTGAATATTTTATAAGGCATGACTACTACTTTTATTTTTTAACCAACTTCAAAAACGAGGGGATCCTCAACTGTATTATTTTTTATGATTGTTACCTTAGAACTTTCGACTGGCTAAACCCATTTGGGTGGTTATTTTTAATTTGAAAGCTGGCTATTTCAGTGTAGTCCCAATTTAATTTAGTCCAGTTGAAATTGGTCTTTTTTTAAAAATTATAGAAAATAAGTAGATTAATGGCATTTTTAGGGGAATAGCACGACCCACTTAAAGATGGGTCTTTACTGTACTTACTGTAATTATTTTACACATATTATTTTGTTCATCCTCCTTTTTCGCCCCTTATCATGTCCCTTTTTTGTATTCATTAGATCTTATTTATCCAAATACATAATTAGGTAGATACTTCCAAGAATGATTTGCACGTAAAATAGACACACATATTTATTCAAAAGCTAATTTAACACATCAAACGCTATATAATTATGTATATTATTATCTAATTACGTAGGAAGCAGGTCGCTAACTAGTTTATGATATAGTTAGCCGATCCTGTGTCCAATTATATTGAGTGCAATGTTCCGTAATAATGTTGTGATGTACCTACATTATAATATTATACTCGTAGTTCTGAAAGTTTTCGTGTATCATTATACTCAGAATTTACAGAATAGGTACATCTATACAAATAAATAAAATTGAAGTGTATGTTTGTAATATTAAAATAACAGGCTTAAAATTAATGAATATGAGTCTATGTAAGATACACATAATATTAAAAAAATCAATCAGTCTGTCTGTCAATTTAAACGAGGCAATCTAGGTAACGACTGGATCGATTTGTACGAAAAATTACTATTCCGTGCAAAAAAAACTTAGAATCTAAATTCACGCAGGCGAAGTAGCGGACACAGCTAGTAATTTATAATATAGAATTGCGGTTTGTATGGCTAAGCTTTATAATACTTAATAGTTTGATGGAGATTTAAATTCAATAGCTTTGGTGCAGCTTAAAGCACATTCGCTACGTTTCAACTAATAAAGCTTTATATTTAAGCCAAATATTCAAAATTTACTTTAGAAATTAAGCCCAATAGATTTAAAGCAATAAGAATTAAGCCAAATAGATCTAACGCAATGGAAATTCAATTTAGAGTCGAACTAAGGTTGACCGATTTAAATGGTGACGGTTGAATTACATTTATTTTCTCTTAGATACAAATGTTGTTCGATATTCAAAAAATAGGTAACACAAAATAATTTGTTCCACTTTCAAATTTTGAACATGGTCAATCAAACTCGCATAGTGACGTGACAAGTGTGAAAACTAAACCGCAACCGACGCGGCGGCGTTACAACTAAATAACCAAAACTGACATAAATAACGATAAAATAACACTTTTGTTATTTATGTCGTTATTTATGACGCTTTTGGTTAATATGTTTTAAACACTTACACTTAAATGTAATAAGAGTGATGTTATCGCATTACTGATTTTTTTCGACAACCAAGAAAATAGAATAAATGCACGAAAGGTTCCTTGGTTAAGTGGTTACCTTACTGCCTGCTACAACGTCAAATATTTTAAAGTCCATTATAGAATTCATAATTATAATAATGCAACTTTTAATAAGTTAGCATACCTAGTATCGTATTAAGAAATCACGCGACGGTCGAGAGACAAAAAGATGCAAGTGACAACAACCAGTTGAAAAGGAAATCACTATTACTGTAAAGTATATTTATAATGAACTACCTGTTGCCTACGACTCTGCCTGTGTGAATGTCGTTTATCGCGCGCGTTAATATAAAGTGCCTATACCAAATAAAATCAAATTCCAAACTTTCATCCCTTATTCCAACTCGTTCAAGATATTATTTCCCGAAAAGAGTAGCCTATACCTATGTAATTCGTTAATCCCTATAGCGCCCATGATTAAGTAGGAGATAAATCGTTCGGCTTTAAATCTGTTTTCGGAAGCAACTTAACGTACTCATTTAAATTAACATACTGTCTTAACAGTAATAGCTTTCATCAAGTATTTAAATACAGTTCAAAATAACCGAATGAATAACTGAAAAACCCTATTAATACGTTGCGTTATTAGGTTTTTCATGAAATATAAAAACTAAAATGCAGTTTATTAGAAATTTTAAGCAATTGCATGCTAACTATTTCCAATGATTTTCTGATCGGAAATCGGCCCTAAGCCGTAGAATATATCGGAAAATTTCGAGCATCTAGGATGGGTCCAGGTAGCTCAGTTGGTCAGAGCATTCCCCCTGTAAGGGACTGGTCACGGGTTCAAGTCCCGTCCTGGATGATCATTTTTTCCGATCAGAAAATCATTAAAATGCAGTTTGTTGTAAGTGCATCAGAATTACTCACACATTGCTTTTAGATGAGATTGGTTTGAGTCCTTAGGCTCTTGCTGGGGCCCAAGCCAAACTATAGATAGATAAATAGATAACTCTTTATTGTACACCAAAAGTTTACAGGGAAAACAAATAGGTAGTATGTAACAGTAGAAGATAGGAACTATAAGGTATAAACGAGACGCTTATCAGCGGTACAAAGTTCGTTACACAAAATATTTTTTTTTATAGGACACGTCAAAATAACTTTACCTCGCCTGATGGTAAGCTAACGGCAAGGTCTCAGGACTGGGGTCACCACCACATACACCGGTAGTGCTACAGTGGCAGCCCTCAGCTTGACGGCCTCATCAAATGCTTTTTCACGCCCCGCTTAAAGGCCCCGGGACTATAGGAGGAAGGAAACACATGCGCTGGTAAATAATTCCAACTCTTTTAATTTACCACTGTATAAGTACAATTTTGTACAAAATAAATCTATGGTCGAATTAATTAAGAATTATGATCATAAAAAAACATAAATGTTTATTAGAAAACAACTTTGTACAGCATAGTACTCACCAGTGCTAAAGAGTTTCTTTAACGAGATTTGTACAAACTACAAATCTCGTTGAACGGACTCTTTGCCACTGGTGAGTACAGTTCTGTACAAAATAAATAAACAAATGTTTAGTAGAAAACAAATTGCCGTCAACACACCAGAGTACAATTATTCTGAAGAGCTTCGTGACTGGATTACTTTTAAGCTTTATGGCTACTCGTAAAGCTCCGTATTGCTGAAGTAAACCCGCGGCGCAAACCACTTCGCCTTGGGCCATGTAAATAAATCACATTTTTTAAGAACAACATTTTAAATTAAGTACAATTACTGTTTTTATGGCAACTTTTGATGTGATGTTCTAATTTAAAAAAAGAAGTACCTAGCAAAAATGTGTTTGTAAGAAAAATTGCATTGCGTTTTCTGTGTGAGACGAAAACGAATTTTGAATTTCGAATTTGGAACGCGATGCATAAATCGCCCTCCCCGACGAATAATATGGTAATGTGCTATAACAACAGTTTAGGTTTTATTGCATTTTCGGTTATTAGAGCATCGAATACACATTGTAATTTTTTTTTGTAATTTTTGAGTGGATATTTATGAAAATACAATATTTCCCATAGGTCCATAATGAATATTACAATTTTATTCAGTTAAATTAGAAATACAATTTTTACACGAATAATACCGTAAACGATAATGCAAAGTTATTTTTTTCCGTTAGTATCGGTAATGCCTTTTTACAATAAATTACAGATTTTAATAAAAAATCATCAACTGGCTGTAATATTGTACATTATATGTAATTTAATTAATTAGTACTGTATTATTTGATGAAATATTTTATTTGCAATATAATATTACTAATAATCAGTTGACACTATATATTGATGAATAGTATTGCAAAGTTATATTACCGTAGATACTTCCATATGAATTTCCCCGAATAATATGGTAATGTTCATTTGCCGTAAACATTTTTAGCTCCATATTTACCTGAACAATACTGTAATGCATTATTACTGACCACGACAGCAATCGGAATATCACGAATAAAATGGTAATGATACATTGCGTACTATACTTTTTATTTACAATTTCAGTAAAATGTTTTTCTTAAATAACTTTATTCCAATAACCTATTAAAATAAAACTAACATAGGAACTAGTCGGTACAAAAATTAGCTTTCTTTTGACATATAAATTATTGCCATGCAATCTACCTGCACTGAGATATAAGCATAAAACAGTTATTTGCTTCTCCTGTAAAATTTAGAATTTGCGATTACCATATTATTCGCCGGGGACAGCGAAATGAGATAATCAATTTTGACACCTATGTACATAGGCATAGCGCGAAGTTTCTCTATTCGACTGCATTTTCTTCAATAACCGAATTTGATTGATTATTTTTTTATTTGAAATCTGGTGCTCCTATGTGGTATTATTTTTAATGACAGGCACGAAAAATCCTCACTTTTCCACATTCCGAAAACTTAGGAATTTGGAAAAAGTCCCGAGCTTAATGCCGGGATCCAGTGCTTTCTAGCCCCAAATTACCCCAACCCCTCCCCCCCTTCAAGGTCGGCAGCGCGAGTGTGACGTGACACCCCTTGTGTTGCACATGTCCATAGGCCACGGTCACTGCTTCCCAGCAGGTGGGCCGTGTGCTTGTCTGCCACCTAAATGGTATAAAAAAGAAAAAGTCTTTAAACAATTTTTTATTGAAAATTCCAAAAAAAGATTTTTTTGTGTGCTTGTGCCTCAAACCCGTCATCGCATACGTTTCATTTTACAATAATTGCTCTATTATACCAGTTTGTTTTCATTCTGAAAGTTAACTCAGCCATATTGAAACGTCTCAATACAATTTTCCGAGAATTATACCAACCAAACCAATATTCAGTCACTTTTAACTGGAATTCTCTTTTCATATCGTTCATTCGTTCATTATTTGTAGAAACAAAATTCGGTAAAGCGATTTCCAATAAAATATTTTAAATATTATATAGATGGAACGGTTGAATTTGCGGCTTTTGACCAATTAAATGATTTTGCATTGAACTACGGGACTTATCACTCGTAACTTTTTAAATATCCAATGTTCCTGTTTTTACTCCTTGGGTTACACAATGTAACCCAAGGCGTAAAAACAGGAATAAAATGCTTTTTTCTAGAAAGGAATATAGTTTACGTTACTCAAAAATAATGTGGAATCCGATGGCGAAAGAATTTTCAAAAGCGGACCATCCGTTTGGCAGTATTATTATATTTGTGACAAAAATTTAATAATAAGATATATTATCAGTATAGCAGTATTATAATTATATATTCGTGACAAAAATTTATTAATAAGATAATATCCCCACCAAACTATATATTATATAGTTTGGTGGGGCCGGGCCGCATACACCCCTTCAATGCCATATCAACCTATATAATACCATCACTTTGAATAAATAATTTCTCAAAGAAACACGACAGGAAATTCTACAATAAATTCTGTTTCCCCTGTCAACAAAAGTACTATGTACAATATAATTCTATTTATATAATAAAAAAGGTTTTTAATAATACAAGAAAGTAATATCAGAAATCCTATAGCTGTCCTTTTAATTTTCCATTGCCGGCAAACATCGTCTCAAATGCGGGATAATTATGTTTCTGAACGCGCGCTGTGTCACCACAGACAAACATTCTCAGTTGGCAAACTTATATTGTTGGACTGAGTGGCAATATTTATTATAGTACACCTACAACAGAAAATTCCCAAGGACTGTTTAAAAAATAAGACAGAATGGACGGTATTACTTCCGTTGAAATGCTGTTGAGAAAAGTGTATGAAAATACATTGTAAACGTGCTAAGCGAAATACAAAAGTTTATGAAAAATCATTGTTGAAGTTTTTTTTCTTTTTAGTTTTAGGCACTCGAAAGAAAGTGCAATTTCCAACTCGTGCATATTGAGATCTTCTGCTGCGCGTCGGGGTTCAAACTACCCTCTTTTTTATCGTGCGGGATCGAACCGACTAAACTTAGTCGTAAAAAAGAAAAAAAAATAGTCGGTTCAAACTACCCCCTCGTTACCTATCGGCCCCTTTCTTCTGCGGATATCCTCCCGGATAACACATAGACCATTGGAGCAAGTTGTATCTGACTCGGGTCTCAATTACCTGGGCATTTTCCTCGCACCACGATCGACCTTTGAGCATTATACTGTTTTAAGATGGACCCCTCAAACCCGATAGAGGGGGAGCGAGCATCGCACTGCCTCGTCGACAGTAGGATATGGGGTGACAAGCAGTCGTCCTGTCACACCCCGTCTTCGCACGGGGAACCATCCTAGCCCTGCCTGCTCCCCACTGTGCCCTCTGCTAGTCAGAGGGACACGTGAAGAGCCTCAGAGCAGCTCTCTAGAGGGCTACTCCCGCCTCGAATGTCATTTGCCATGGCAGCAGCGTATTGTACAAAGAAAATACAATGTACAAATTTAGCGAAGACAATATAGAATGAAAGAAAAGGAGATGTTTCATTTTGGGCCCCCTAATTGTACACAATACAGAAAAAAAGATAAATAATACCTGTTATTGGCAAAAATAGAATTATATTTATTCGCCTCCGAAATTCAAGGGCATAAATAAATAAAATATGAGTACATTTTTATAGTTTTAATCCGCCATGTTTGTTGTGTTGCAAGAAAGTGTTTTTTTTTTAGTTAGAATCCGCCCATAATACGAGGCAATATTATAAGAATTGAATAGTGAAAAATGAAAACTACATTGCCTAGCTATTTTTCTAAGTAGTGTACAATTATCGGGTCCAAGATCCATACATTTGTGAAACATCTCCTTTATGTGCCACAGTCACCCAGATAAGTTTAGTAATAATTTTTGTTCATGTTTAATGTATGTGTGTATTTATTTGTTTCTGGTAGCAGATAATAAATTACGCTGAAGTAAATGTTGACTTTGTCTTGGTATTACGAATGATGTAACATATTACGGCAATTTATTTAACGATGTTCTCGCATGTTGCTCATTTTGCTAAATAAATATCTAAATATTTATGTCCTTTTTTTCGTGTTTTTTTTTCTACACAAACTTGAGAGGCTGGTAATTTTTTATAAAAGATTTCCTAGTACTGACACTAAATAGTCAGCGTCTAAAGTAGACAATGATTTTTGTTCGGAAATCGGAGTTAGGAATAGTCAATCCTATGCTCGGGCCTTCTCCGTAAATAGCGACATTGCCGTGAAACCAAATAATCGAATTAGCTGGAGTGGGTAACATCAAACTTTCAAAGATCTTTTGCAGTCCTTGACACGTACCTACCTGGAAATGTGACATGTGACATATAACTTTTGAAGACACCATCCACGGCCCAAGAGTTTACACTACAATGACTACATCGACACGAGAAAAGAAGAAGCATAGTAATTGCTTTAAAATTTAATTGAAAAGTAGACGATGATTGCACAGATAAAATTTTATTCTTCTCCTATACAATATTTTCTAGAACAATATAATAATGTGCGGGTAGATAAACAACCGGCTACCTCACGAACTCGACGACGGAGGGCGTGCACGGCTGAGACAGTCAGCCTGTGACCACGGCCGGTGTAACCTGGTCGAAACTTCAGGCATTCCAAAGGTATACATATTATTATAATCATGGAACGCGAAAGTTTAAAAGTTTTTAATACAATAATAATAAAGAAGGTATTGGGAGACTGGTTTCCGAGTGAAATAAACCTGTGATGTGGATAAACAGGTCTTCAATCCACAAGATAGTATTACAATTAAAATTTTAAAGCAATTAGATAGAGACCACTGAGTGGTTAAATAGCATTTTCTCTATCAAATATTAAGTACCTACTTTAAGTAAAGTAGGTAACAAATCTTGAAAATTTGAACCTGCTTAAATTTATAATAATAGGTCAAAAGCACTCGAAACCGGCGGGCTTCGGGCGCATTAGAGGAAGCACTTGAAGTATGTCAGGACAGAGGCAGGTGGCGGTCTGATGTCTCTGCCTACCCCGGAGGGAAAAAGGAGTGTTTGTACGTATATAATATATTATGTATATTTAAATTAAATATCACTATTTTAATAATTTAATAACCGCGGTAGCCTAGTGGTTTGGGTAATGGACTGTTGAGACGAGGTCTCGGGTTCGATCCCAGGTTCACTATGGCACACACCAATGACTTTTCGATGCTTTTTGAAGTTATGTGTGTATTTATCGCAGGTTTATTAGTGCCTCGGAGAGCACGTTAAGCCGTCGGTCCCGGTTGCCATACAAACATCTATGGCAGTCGTTACGGGTAGTTTGAGCCCTCAAAAGTCCAACCAGTCTAACTTGGAACTTCGATATCGCCATTGGTTGTGGAGGTCAGATGGCAGTCGCTCCACGTTAAATATCGAAGTTCAGCCGCATCACAGTTAGACTGGAAAGCCGACCCCAACTGAGTTGGGAAAAGGTTCAGAGAATGATGATATTGTAATAATTTATGTGAGAGAAAATAAACGATATTATAGCGGAACAACAGATGAATAACTACAATGCAATACAAAAGAATACAACAACGAAATAATTTGATACAACCAATAAATAAAGATTACTCAAATATTGTATTTCCATTGGCTTTAAATTATCATCGGCCGCTTTGACACCGAGGATTTATTTGGTCCGTTCTGAATTTATCACTTTCAATGCGATAATTTAATAATTTTGAAATTATTTCGGTTGCTTTCTCTTTGATATTTCGGTGATTATAGCACTTGAATTTTGATAACATACATTACACTGATACATTAATCACTTGACTGCTTTTTCACGCCAGGGTGTAAGAGCAAAACTACATCAGTGTATAAATAACTTTATTTACACTGAGCATACGAAATTGTAGAACTAAGTACACTGATACACGTAACAGAAACATAAACACGTAAATCGATCTATAACTAAAGCAAAATACTCTTAAAAAATACCATTGACATGCAAAGTCGCTTCGATCCCAAAAATGTTAGATGCAATTCCGCTTCTTTTTTTATGTCGGACACTTCAACATGACTTCACCTCGCCTGATGGTAAGCTAAAGGCAAAATCTCTGGAATGAGAGTCACCACTGCAAACACCGATAGTGCCACAATGGTGGCTCTCAGCTTGACGGCCTCATCAAATGCTTTTTCACGCCCCGCTTGAAGGACCCGTGACTGTATGAGGAAGGAAATACGTGAGCTGGTAAAGAATTCCAGGTTTTGATGGAGCAATAAACCAATGAGAAGCTGCCATTTAGTCATTTTAAATATACCTATAGTGAATCTGTTACTTTTCCTATTTTTTTTTTTATTTATTACCAAATTATACATGTAGGTACAGTGAAAATATAGTAGCATTTATGAATTGATTTATAAATTGATGAGAAGTAGTATTAAATTGAGTGCGCATGCGGTGTTACCTACTGAAGCAAGCTCACTTACATCCAAACATGTGAAAAGTAAATACACTTTCATCCAGCGCTTACATGCAAATCCACTTCAATCCGATAATATTTCTTGATTATAGTATAAGATATTCTATCTCACGAAGGCGGATGAACAATTAAATAGTAGCGTGTCTTGTAAATACGCGTACATGTGTGTGCGAAAGTTCATGTCACGTCAAAGGAAATTCATGTAGCAGTTAGTAGAACAATAATTGCATTGCAAGTAATTCATTTTTAAAAGCAATCTGTATAATTATGTTTTACTACAATGACAGCTAAACCGCCTTCGTGAAATAGAACATCTTATACCAATATCTACTTAAATTTGATTTGTAATAATTGACGCTTCCTAATAACCTACCATAATACAGGCAACATCATCAAAAGGTTGCATGTAAACACTTATTATCTTCATTATGGCAATAAAGTATGATTATCTAAATATAATGATACTAGCTTCCGCCCGCGGCTCCGCCCGCGTGGATGTCGGTTATCGCGACCAAACATAGCCTATGTTCATTCTCGAGGTCTAATCTACTCCTATACCAAATTTCATCAAAATCGGTTCAGCGGTTCAGGCGTGAAAGCGTAACAGACAGACAGACAGACAGAGTTACTTTCGCATTTTATAATATTAGTATGGATTTGTGACTAACGCGGTTTTTCTTTTAAATCCATCATATATACGGAATACGTAACCGGTCACACCCAGTTAATTACATCTGGCGTATAGACAAGGTTATTATGACTTCACTTACTTCTTTAATAAGGCACTGAGCGTGGGCTTTCCACTAAGTCTTTTCTCTACTTAAGCTCATTGAGATCTCGTCCAACTCATTATGGTCTTAAATATTTACCACTAGTTAATGAGCGCGGCTCCGCTACCGCAGTTGGTTAACATATTTTGGTAACATTTTTGTGTTTAGAATAATATATTTAACATAACCCAAGATTTTTTTTATATTGGACACATCAACATGACTTTGAAAGCTAAAGGCAAAGTATCAGGATCTGGGGTCATCACTACATACACCGATAGTACTACAGTGGTGGCCCTCAACTCGACGGCCTCATGAAATGCTTTTTCACGGACCGCTTAAAGGCCCCGGGACTATAGGAGGAAGGAAACACAATCATGCGCTAGTAAAGAATTCCAAGTCTTTACGATATGGCAAAGAATAGAGGCAACGAACCGCTTGGTTCTTAATGGAATAGGGTCCAATATAGAGATACAGCTAATTTACAATAGTAATGATAAAAATAAATAGAACAAGAATTGTCACTTCCTTTAACCTAGCGTTAAACCCAGTCGCATCCAAAGCTTTCCCCTCGGAGTCTGGGGTCCGCTTTACTAGTCCTAACTGCGGATTTGCCTGGACCTCGATATTTTCCGTGAAGCGACTGCCATTTGACCTTCACAACCCAATGGTGACATTAGGCGATATCGAAGCATTGCAGCTAGACCGTTGTTGAACTTTTTAGGGCTCCAACTACCCGTAAGGACTGCCATAGATGTTCATATATGGCAACCGGCACCGACGGCTTAACGTGCTCTCCGAGGCGCAAGAATTGTCACTTCATAAGACAAAATATAATGTCTTCAAAAGAATTCAAGACCGACAAAGTATGTGTAGAGGAAAAGTTAATAACTCCTAACACAAGCGATTTAGTTTAGCTAGAGAGATTAAAGGTAATGCCAGTAATTACAATTTCCAAAACGTGGGATAGTGACGGGCAAACGTACATACGAACATACAGTTCAAAAGTGAACCTCCTTTTGAAGTCGGTTAAAACTATATGTTTCAAGTATCACCGCAGGGACTGCTAGTTTTAAAATAAAAGCTTTCTCTCGTAAAACTCTTTCACTGGGACACTCGTGAACAAAGAGAAACGTTACATATTTAATGTTACAAAAACATCTCCCAACTTTGCCACAACCAGTAGCCCTCACTACAACTATTTAGTTACACTACTCTAGTATATTTTCGCAACATTAATTAAAATACGTTTTAAATGCAGTAGCCATTTCAAATTACAAATCGACGGTTGGAAGGTAAAAGGTTGCAAGCGACATTGGATGTTCAAGGGAAAAAGATCCCAAAAGACCACATAAACACTTTATTAAAATGTGATTTTCCTGTGAACCGCAATTGTGTTTTAAACCTCTTAGCCTTTCAACCATCAAAATTGTCTTTTTCTTTAATATATTAAGCTTTTGTTTGAACGATAGGTAATATTAAACATTGAGATTCTAATAAAATATTGGTTAAATAAATAAATGATAGCGACCCATTTATGTCCCACTGCTTGGCACCGGTCTCCTCTCCTCTAACAAGAGAGCTGAAAGTAGAGGCCGCGTCCTTATCCATTCAGCTACCATCGCTTCAAATAAATAAATGATTCGTTAAATAAATAAATAATGTATTAATTAAATAAATCATTTTGTTGAATAAATAAATTATTTTGTTGAATAAATAAATTATTTTGTTGAATAAATAAATTATTTATTAAATCAATAAATTATTTATTAAATCAATACGTCTGACGTCTCAAAATGCAGCAGTGGAGTTTGTTGCGCCGTTTCTTCTCCACTAGCGCCTAGGAAGCGGTGGTAAACTTAGTATTAAGTAGTTTTTGACGTCAAAAAGATGTAATTCAGTTACACTATTTTGAAAAATAAAGAAATTGAAATTGAAATTGAAATAAATTATTTATTAAATCAATAAATTATTTATTAAATCAATAAATTATTTTGTAGAATTCGTAGAATGTAGAATCCTTATTAAATAAATATTCTACGAAATTCTACACAGCGCTATCTAAACCCAAAGCATGCTTAGCTTAACTAGCATGTATTATGGCTTGCAGAATGTGGTTAAATATACTTAGATATAATATTCTGGAGCAGGTTTAACATCTGATATACATGTGTGCACACGTGCACGTCCGCGTTTCCAATTAAGCAGTCCCATAAATACGTCATGTCACTCTGGATTGTACAAATTAAACCTGACACTAAAATTGTCTATTAGATTTTGAATAAAATGTATCAAATGCATTATGTTTCTGTAGTGTTATATATATATATATATACCATTTCAATCGTGCGGAGATACCCACGGATATCACCCCCCCCCCCCCCCCGCGGAGATATGTGTGTTAAAAACCGTCACCCATCCTAATACTGGCCTGGCTATTATTGCTTAACCTTAACTACGAGCCTCTCACTGATTAATTCAAACTAGCTATACACGTGACTTTACCCGTGGATTTAGTCTCCTTAGGTTAATTTTTTTTCCAATTATAGTACCTAGGCTATGTTAAGTCCTATTGAGAGCTTTAATTTTACTGGCAGATTGTCCCGTTTAAATCGCCCAGCCATTCCAAATATTACCTCATTCAAACACTTTTTTTTTCATTACGTACTTTTCTCATAAATGTATCGCACTAATGCATTGATTTAAAACCTTAGTTAGTTAGTTTATTTATATTTATTTTAGTATAGCCACCGATTACCTAATAGTTCGTAATCTTAATATATATAAATCTCGTGTCACAATGTTTGTCCTCAATGGGGAGTCCATATAAACCACTTAACCGATTATAATAAAATTCGCACACCATGTGCAGTTCGATCCAACTTGAGAGATAGGATAGTTTTTGAAACGGATTTCGACATCCACGCGGGCGGAGCCGCGGGCAACAGCTAGTAGCTATATAGATCGCTAACACAACGTTAGCTTAAATTTAATCAATTGTACTAGGTACTGTAACCATTTCACAGCGATTTGACCTAACATTTAATTGCCAATACCGTTATGACCTTTCTCCTTAAGAATATTATTTGTACCTCGTATATTACACACGGTTATTAGTCAGAATTCCCTGCTGAACACAACCTTCGACCTTCGACGAATTTCATTACCAATTGGCATTGGTGATAAGGTTGGGCCGTATGTATTGAATTAGGGTTAACTCGACCAAACATGGTCCGTATTTACTTAACTACAATATGTAGTGTACCTATATTTGTGAACAGAATTAGGTTAGGAATATTATTTGGGTAATATATACCTATAGAATTATTTATTGTAACTGAAAGTTAGATTAATTCGTCAACGCAGAGCCTAAACGGTTGGGACTTGGGACTTACAACCTTCTTCCTCCATGAGTCGAGAGGCCTGCCACCCTATTGCTCCCTCCCCTTTTCGGGGACACTGTAGTGCCCAAATCCGAGGCCATCATCTCGAAGCCAGAGATACCATTCCGAAACGGAAGATCTGCGGCAGAATTTCCGTCAATTGTGGCGTACGCCTTAATGTTTCAAATAATCGGCTCCAAAACGACTATAAGAACAGTATTTCAATGTTTCATGTAGATATACCTTTTTTTTATCGTACGTTGCATACGATGCGGACATGTGGACCATAAATAAATCCAAGAAAATAAAATTACACTTATTTTTTTTTTCATGAAATCTTGAATAGTATATGTAGCTCAAACCCCCCTGTGAAGGATGCTCAAATGTAATTAAACCCACGTTTACCAAATAATATCCGAATCTCGTTCCATATCCGCAGATATACCTACATTTTCAATGATTAGGTACATCACTAGTTACAAATTAGGCCTACAATATACGATAATCTTATCGCGGGTGTACCGTACATCGAATCCGAACCGAACATCAAACTAATTCAAATTACTACAATACAAGATCCTTTCTTTGTGTTCGTATTTGATCAGTATATTAGTACGAAACCTGTTCATACATTTTACGCAGCCGAAGTCTATTTATTCAAGGGCGTAACAATATAACCTATAATAACCTAACCTAAATAACCTATACCTAACTTTACTTGGAATACACACATGAAAAGTTATTATAAATTTACTTAAACTTCCAAAGTAGAAGTCGGTTATTAGTTTAACCCTAAAATAATTGTTTATGAAGTTCAAATACCTATTTGCTAGAACAGAGGGACAATTTCTCGTAATAAAAATATGTTCATAATTCAGTTTCAGTCTAGTTTCAATCTCATGTCAATTTCTCAAATGTCAAAAAAGGTACTATTTTAGTTACAAGGATAGGTACCTTTTTGACATTTACATAAAAAATAATTAACAATGATAAATATTCTACGATAATCTACACAGCGCTCTCTAGACCCAAAGTAAGCATAGTTTAACTAGCTTGTGTTATGGGTTCTAGAATGCGGATACCGCTATGCCACATAGGCCGTCATTGGCACTTTAAAGTTTACGGAGGCAGGACACGACGGTATCTCTCGTCCGAATTGAGCAGCGCCAGCAATCAAAGAAAAAAAGAATCATCAAAATAGGTTCACTCAGTCGAAAGATCTGAGATAACAAACAAAAAAACACAGTTGAATTGAGAACCTCCTCCTTTATAGAAGTCGGATAAAAGCAATATTTTCGAATCGGGAAATGATCATCAACTTTTAACGCTGACTCTGCTATACCTACATATACGCCTAGGTAGTAGAGTTATCATTCGAAGAAAATTGAAATTCAAATCCAATTTCAATTTCAAATGTACTTATTCATTTAGGTCGCAGAGAGAGGCTTAAGAACATCTAGATTAACCGCTTCTTCATTTACATTTACAACCAAATTCACGAGAAATTGGTATTTTATATTAGACTAGGGGCCTGAGTCCCGGATTCGCATTGGAATAAATTCGTGAAATAATCTTATAACCCGCTTGTGGTGGCAACTACCGGATCCAGTTGTGAACTTTATATTTATTTTAATACCGAAACATGACAGGCTTATCTTGCTTTTTTTATGTCAATATGACTTCACCTCGCCTCATGGTAAGCTAAAGGTAAATTCTCTGGAATGTGAGTCACCATTGCAAACACCGATAGTGCCATAATGGTGGCCCTCAGCTTGAGGGCCTCATCAAATGCTTTTGCACGCCCCGCTTGAAGGACCCGGGACTGTAGGAGGAAAGAAACACGTGAGCTGGTAAAGAATTCCAGGTTTTGTTTGTTTAGTTTAGAAGTTCCTATGACCACTTACCGTCTTCTGTTTTTTATACCACTTAGGTGGCAGACAAGCACACGGCCCACCTGATGGGAAGCGGTCACCGTGACCTATGGACGCATGTATACCAGATTTGAGTTTAATCTTATGTCAGGAAGTGTTTCTAATTGACTATTCTAACAAACGGTTAGTATAGGCAAAATCTTGGAAGCATGGAGCAGGTTAAGTAAAAACTTGCAATGATTAACAACTTTAGTTTGCAAATATAAAAAGTTGAAAGACTTCCGCATACTCCTTTGTTGTATACAAGCGTTAGTATATGAACAATATTCTAGACAGAAACATAACAGTAAATATCGTATCATAAAATTGCTCCATACATCCTCTATCTAAGGAGAAAACAGGAAATAGTTATGGAGCATACGCCGCCCGCATTTCCTTACTACATACAATACATATCTATCGTTTTATTCTCTTGTGTGAGCGCCGTTATGACGGTGCTTCTTCTTATCTGAGCTGCACCGCCATGATACCGCACACCCCGTACAACAAAGGAGTATATACACATATGCAATTTTTTTTTTATTTCGCCAATCGATGTAAAATACTTCGACACATGTTCTATATTTTTTTCGTAATTTTCCTTACAAAACTAAGAAAATGGTTAAGAAAAAACACAAAAGCTACTTCCTTAAGAAATATCATAATTAACTGGCAAAAAAAACGTAAATATAATTACTCGATGCATAATTTATTCAAACCATTAACAATATGTACGTAATCGCAATCCAACCTTTATTGCCAAGGCCAAATTTAAAGATGTGCACTCGTAAGTTTACTCACTCCTTTATTGCACGATATATTTTTGAATAAATTTTTCGTAACTTCACTTAAGCGTCACTGTTAAACTTATTCTGAAACGTATGTGTACTCAATCCTTTATAATTTTATAGATACCCGCGCGCGGCTCCGCCCGCGTGGATGTTGGCTGTCGCCACCAAGTCTTTTTAAGCCGAGGGGCTGCCCGTACTGACTTTCAATGTCTATTCCTTGGTAAACAGTGGTAGGTAGGTTCCGTGCATCGCGACAGAAAGTCGTTTTCGTCATTTTTTGGTGATGTGGGTAAAGATATGGTCTCTGCACTTTTCCTTTCGCAAAGGAGGTAGGACACGACGGTATCTCCCGTCCGAAATGAGCAGTCCAACTGAGTACCATCCTCCATCAGGTGGGCCGTGTGTTTGTCTGCCACCTACGTAGTTGTGCCAACGAGAATAATATATGCTCTTTCTTTTTTCGAGCGAAAACTCCCTCGAGCTTCACTTCACCGGAGCCAACGTTGAGGTAGGCATATCGGACTTCAACCGATTAAAATCACAAGGTCTATCGCAATATTGGCCTGTGTGATCGAGGAATCTGGTGTGTCCTAGTAAGAATATCCCAGAGACCCCGACCGGTTCCAGCCGCCAGCACTGCCGACACCGACATGTTATTAGGAATCTAAATCTGCTTCAAAGATATTTCATCCATCTATCCTGGGTACTTTGCCAGTGTGTGAATTGGCGATGTGTCCACGGAGCAGCCCCAACAGTGACGCTCGGACGTCAGCTCCTTTCCCATACAGTACAGGAACTCACCAGAACAGCCATGCTCAGTCAGCACCTGCATCACCTGGCAGGAGGGGCTATCGTTTCGCCCCTCCGATAATTTCTTCATAAACGGTCTTACCACCACAATCGTGGCCTGCCCTACGCTTGATTACCCAAGTCGTTCTTTCCATTCCATCTAACGGAATTGGGATCGCTGCACCTCGATTTCTCTTGTGGCAGACCTCAAACCTTTATGCACAGGAAGTATCCTGTAAATAATGTCGAAATATGCTGCCTGAATTTTTAAATTTGTTTGCATTGATTTGATTTTTTTATAGCTTCAAGACGTGCAGACCTAAATATTTCATGCTAGTTTCGACTTAATTTCTCCACGCCTATCTACATAATGATATATTTTTGTGTGGTGGCTAACTACATACTCAGGTATTATAGATTTTTTTCTACATTTGTACTATACCTTGCTTTACACCAAATTAGATGATTTTATATCAACGGAAAGTACTCTTTAGATGCATTTAATTCCTTATATAGCATCGTCTTCTAACATAATATATCTTCAGCACGAACCAATTGATACCTCTATGTGTTCCTGAGAAAGAGGCCTTGACAGACGGACAGAAGGACAACAAAGAGGTCCTATAAGAGTTGTTTTTTCCTAATAAGGTATATAAACCCTAAAAATAAATATATTCTCTTTGTCTTTTAGCAATAAGAAACAAAGTATATTACTCTATGGAAATTTAGACAGTCACTTTTAGTTCAAAAAATCCAAAAAATCATAGATCTTGAAAGTCTGTTCAGCCGTTCTTGAGTTCTAACAAAAGCACGTTTTTGAAACATTTTTAGGGCTTTAGGGTTTGAATTTTAAAAAACCCTTTCTTAGTACACCCATACGCATCAAAACACAGACATTCTGCTAATTTCAAGTCTCTACGACCAGTGGTTTAGGCTGTGCGTTGTCTCTAAGTCAATCAGTCAGTCAGGACTTTGAGTTTTAGGCAATGATATTGGTTTTAGGTACCTATAAAATGTATTGATTATTGTAGGTACCTGATTAATTGACGTGCTATAGTATAATTATTATGTAAAAGTTACTTACCACAGTTTTAAAGACCGTTGCGTGCCATTCTGATTTTGTTATTGTTTAAATATAGCTATGGTTGTGAAAATATAATAATAAGAATTCATATTTTTCGTTTTGTAACTTTCATAGATGTAAGAAATTGCTTATAGTTAGCAAAATAAGTACAAAATAAAGAATTATTAAAAAATATCTATACTTCTATACTAATATTATAAAGAGGTAAATTTTGTGTGTTTCTTAAATTGTAAGGGGTAATCTCGGGATCTACTGAACCGATTTTAAAAATTATTTCACCAATAGAAAGCCACGTCATTCGTGAGTGTCGTAGGCTATATATTTTATTGGAAAACTGGAATTTACACCCAGCGAAGCCGGGTCCCGGGTCGCTAGTATATTATAAAGAGGTAAAGTTTGTGTGTTTGTATATTTGTTAAATTGTAAAGGGTTATCTCGGGATCTACTGAACCGATTTTAAAAATTCTTTCACCAATAGAAAGCCACGTCATTCGTGAGTGTCATAGTCTATATTTTATTGGAAAACTGGAATTTACACCCGGGCGAAGCCGGGTCTCGTGTCTCCAGTAATATATATTTATAATCTCGTTGTATTCCTGCCATTAATCACCAAACTCTTTTTGATATATTGTACAGTAGTTGTAAAATCATAACAAATTAGATACACACAATTCTCAAATTAAAATGTAAAGTTATTTTTTGTTATTATGAAAATATAAGAAAATATGTATTATTCTGTAAAATATTTCTTCGTGCAATAAATGAGTGTGTCACATACATTAAAAAACCTTAATAAATTATCACTGCAATATACACTTATATAAACTTACTCATTATTTATTTTCAAAAATAAACGTGCTATAAGTACTTAAAACTAAAAGCTCCGAGGTTATATCACGAGGAAAAATAAGCAATAAAAGCGTATGTACACATAAGATCCATGTTTTGTTTATACCTAAACAGCAAAAAAGGTGTATGTTTATTTACCAACAGTTACTTAAGGAAAACCCTAATACAATAAATAGGTAATTGTTAATTTTCCCTGTACTATGAAAATAGTAAATCTATCTTTAATTTCAGTTAATACATATTAAAGAGCTCATTTTGAGGCTTCTTATGATATATGATACAAAGTACTATCATTATTAGTTCAGACAATATTCCAGAAACAAACTGTTTTTTGGCTCTCCTGTAAAGTTGGTGTTTTCCAGATACGCCTTTGTTGTACGGGGTGTGCGATACCTCAAAATCAAAGTTATCTGAAAAATTATTTACGTTTCTCAAGAAATCTGAATGAAATTTTGATAAAAAAAATGTTTTAAAGCAAATTACGAAATTATCAATTATTATTAGTTATGATTTATTAATTATTATTATTAATAATTAATATTAATTATATGACATTCTACACAGTGCGCTCCCAGACCCAAAGGAGTACTTTTATTATATTCTGTCCCCAAGGTAAACGTAACTTAACAAGCGGGTAATATAAATACTTAGATAACAATGCAAACATATATTTGCACCGAGCCGGAATAGAACCCGCGACCTGTTACTTAGCAGACGAACTTTATTTTACGATGAAGCTATTATAAAATTTAGAATATTTTTAGACGACAAACAAGCTATTATAATGAACTGTTCGCATCATGCTACTCAATCAAAACTTTGTAATAACATTGTCAAAGTCAAAAATCATTTATTTTGTATAGACCATTTTAAGCGGCACTTAAAAAACGTCAAAGTCAAAATTATTTAAAACTAGAAGCAAATGGACCACCCGGTTTGAAACGCGGCCCAAGACTTCGGCAAGAAACTCAGCGTGCTGTTTTTTTTTGGTCTATTTACAACAATTGCCTTAGCCGTAAGAAATTGTAAATAGTCTAAACCTGATTTATACTTGCCGAATTATTCTCAAAACATGGCTGCGTTTCGAACCGATGATGGTCCGTGATATTTTTGTAGTTTTGTAAGTGCCGCTTTAATGGTCTAAATAAATGACGTTGACTTAGTATACGTCACGTATAAGAAAGGAAATGAAAACCTAGACATAATGTCGTAATACTGTCATGTGCCAACCACTGGCTCTTGAGCCATGATTGATGGTTATTGCTTCCGTGGGCTCAGTTCCAATACAATCTTTTTTGTCCATCTTCACATAGTATATACCTACAACAAAGACGCTTGCTATTATCTGCACTGCCCCCGTAGACAAGTGTCACAGCGTAAATCGCAAAGCAAACGAATAGATTAGGTCAGCCAATCACATCCAAGCTCGTCGCCGGCGTACGATGCACGCGCCGCGGCGGGATCACGAGCTGGAGTGTGATTGGTCGACCTAATCTATTCTATTCCTTAGCGGTTTAGACTTTTTACACTTGTCTACGGGCCCTGAATATCTATTGTATGATATGCTGTCTATGTTTGAAATCAAAACTGATATTTATGCGGTTTTCACTATCATTTACAGATGTTCAAATATAGAATACCCTGTTATACCGCCGCGCGCCGCAGAACCAACTTATCTCCTTTTTTAAGTTGGTTAAGTATACTAAAGCTTTATCTATAATTTCGCCTAATGTCACCATTGGGTTGTGAAGGTCAGATGGCAGTCGCTTCACATAAAATATCGAGGTCCAGCCAAATCCGCAGTTAAGACTGGTAAAACGGACCCCAGACTCCGAGGTGAAAGTTTTGGACACAACTGGGATTAACGCTAGGTTGAAGAATGATTGACGTTTACATTATTTGCAAAGTTCTCACAATCGTAGGCAAACATAGGTTACAGGAATAACGGAACCAATAAATCTATCCAACAGGTTAATAAAAAAATATATAGGGTTGTCAAAATGTGATAAATCAGACGGCTGCAAGCCGATAAGAAACATAATTTGTAAGTACCCATCAAAGTAACGCCATAACGTTATAAGTTTTCTTTTTTAAATATAAAGGACACGTCAAAATGACTTCACCTCGCCTGATGGTAAGCTAATGGTAAAGTTTCAGGACCAGGGTCACCACTACATGCTACATACATACAGCTAAAAAGTCTAGCTTTTTTTCTGAAGTTTTTAAATACCTTTATAATGGTCTATAGACTCTATACTGATTAAATGATTTTTGACTAGATTTTATAATTCCACCCCTAATCCCTCCCCACCCCCTCCAGTGTCAGCAGCGTGAGTGTGACGCCTCTGGCGTCGCATGCGTCCATAGGCGACGGTGACCGCTTCCCATCATGTGGGCCATGTGCTTGTCTGCTACCTAAGTTGTATTAAACGGACCATAAAGACTTGGAATTCTTTACCAGCGCATCTGTTTCCTTCCTCCTAATAGTCCCGGGAACTTTAAGCGGGGCGTGAAAAAGCATTTGATGAGGCCGTCAATCTGAGGGCCGCCACTGTAGCGCTACCGGTGTGTAGTGGTGACTCCGGTCCGGAGATTTACCTTTAGCTTACCATCAAGCGAGGCAGTCATTTTGACGTCTCCTATATAAAAAAAACTGGAGCAACCTAAGTCTGGTAGAGATAACGAGATTCTAACTAACCCTAATAAAATAATGGTTATAACCCTACAAAAGTAAATTTTATTATTATAACGAGTGGGTACTTAAGCTGTCCTATCGTAAAGACTTTCATTTGTTATAACTAAATGAAGGCTAAATGTTTATTTTATGACTTCATTTATGTTCAAAGTGCTTTTGTACCTTCGTACGTTTGATATTCGTCTATTTTCTTAAGGATTTAGGGTACTTACGATATAAAATGTTGGTGCTCCTAACATAGAAGTAAAAGGTTTGTGTTAATAAAATGCTAGCCTAGTTTTGGAATCACTAAGTACCTACTCACTTTTCTTAGCAAAAAATAAAATAAATAAAAAATGTTTTGAGTTAAACGCTTTTGTGCACATAAAGCGGCCATTATTAGATTTCCTTTTTTCACATTAACTATATTCTACTAGTCTACCAGCCCTTTTATATAATGTCCATATTGCGGTAATTGTGAAAAAATACGTAAGCCGCCATTATGTGACCGCTGCCATCTTAGATTTACAATGATACAGAGTAGATTAATTTGTATTGTCACCAGAACTAAAGATGTGTGCCAAATTTCAGTCCAATCCATACAGCCGTTTTATCGTGAAAGAGTAACAAAAAAGTATACAATTTAATCGTTTCTCCTTGCTGAAAGCTATGCTTAGTCTATATTGTTGTGTAAAAAATGTCCTACAATGAAACCATTGACATCAGTTAGTAGGTCAGTAGTGTTTTAACGTCAATATTTTCACCACAAATTAATATTTATGTGTCCAAATATGTGCATGTTTAACAAGGTCCCAACAGGCCTCTCTTTTGAATACATGGTCGGCACAATATGTGATAATTAACTGTGTAGGTATAGGTTATTATAGCTCCCAGACTATTATTAAGCCACATCAGAATATATTTATGGGTTAGTTAATTCTAGCAAAACTTAGTTAATAAAAAATTACAAAAAGTATACAATTATCAGACTAATCTAAAAAATTCAAAGACATTTTGAAGCAATACTAGCGACCCGGGACCCGGGTGTAAATTCCAGTTTTCCAATAAAATACAGCCTATGACACTCACGAATGACGTGGCTTTCTATTGGTGAAATAATTTTTAAAATCGGTTCAGTAAATCCCGAGATTATCCCTTACAATTTAACAAATATACAAACACACAAACTTTACTTCTTCATAATATTAGTATAGATATAAATAAGTATTCTGTTAAATTCAAAAAAGTAAACAATTATTTTAGCTTTCCACGCCTATGGAGCTAAATTTAACAGCAGCTATTCAGTGTATGAGCAATAGGTATCATGAATCCATTGTTTGGCATAAATCAGTCGAGTGCACAGGTCGTTTGTAACTGGCGTGTGACGAGTGCACTATAGGGGTTATTACAATTTATCTGTGGCAACACTGGGCTATCCAGTAAGAAATTAGTGCTTTATATTACGTACTATTAAGCGATGGTAGCTGAATGGATAAGGACGCGGCCTCTAGGTACTCAGAGGTACCGAGTTCGAATCCGGCCGGACAGCACCAATGTGAATTTCACTTTGTGGAATTTATATGTGCTAATCACATGATTTACTATCTGTTGACGGTGAAGGAAAACATCGTGAGTAAACCCACATGTCCTAGAAGAAATTCTAAGTACATGTCCGATTCACCAACCCGCATTAGGCCAGCGTGTGCGGATTAAGGCTCTCTCGTTAGAGAAAAGGAGACCCTTGCACATCAGTCGGACATAAATGGGTTGCTATTATTTATTATTATTATTACGTACTAGCCAATGCCTGCGGCTCCACCTGTGTGGATGTCGGTTCAAACTAAATATACTATCCGGTTCTACTCAAACGATTGTGATCAGACATGCGTAAGATTTTAGGTCTGACCTAAAGATCTTCCGTCCTCTGTGCGGGTGGAGCCACGGGCATCAACTAGTATTTTCAATAAACTATTTTTTTAACGCAATATATTTCAATACCTATTTTATTGTAGTATGTAAGGACGCAGATGGTAGGCTGTTTTCTCTGCCTACCCCGAAGAGAAAAAGTCATGAACATATTATATTTATATGTATGTACCTATTTTAATATTTACACCTTTAGTTAAAATAGTTTATTTTATTGCGTAATGTTCATGTAAAGTTTCGACAATTATTATCATTATAAAGGAAACTGGCTTTAATAAACCTAAATAATGACACAACAGACCTAGGTATATAAAATTTCATTAACTATTTCAACCCTTACAAGTGGAAAAGTTTTAATTTAAATTTAAGTGGGTGCCTAGAGATCAAATGCCAGTTCAAAATAAATAAGTTAATTATGTTATTATTCATACTTACATGGTACTATTGCCTTAGCATATTTGAAAAAAAAAATCCGTTTAGTAAGATTGAAGTAGGTACCTATTTGATCAACACCAGAACCTACCCTTTACTTATAAGAAGAAGATAATTAAAAAGAAATAATAACATTTACAAAAAAAAATATTTAAAAAGAATCCTGAAAATCTTTCTCCTATTTTAAAAATCAATTCAAAAAGTTTATGCGAAGTAAAGGAAAAATTGTATTCTTTATGTCAGTAAAATTAATCAACTTTATACTATATTATGTAAATCACACAATTTATCACTAAATTATTATTTAACTATTTATAATAATTAAATGATCGACATCATCGCAGTGATAAATAATTAAATGAACCTTAAGATCGTTTAAAAAAAAGGTATATTACTTTTATTGTAAGTTTAAAGTTTAAAAAAACAATCACAAATCAAACTAACCTCCTTAAAAACTCCTGAAAAACTTATTTAACAAAATCAAATATTTCAACTTACCACTTAACACATAATCCTTCACAGAGAAAAAAAAACAAAAACAAACTTTTATTATCACAAAAAACACTAAAAAAAAATTCATACAAGTTTGAAAAACTTCACTTCGAATTATAGTCACCTACCTTGCACTAAAATACAATACACATTTCCACCACAGTCCACTTCGCACGTCACAATATTTCAGAATCACACCGAAAATCCGGACGTCGTCGTCGTAGCAGTCCCGTCGCCTGCTACGTCGATCCGCTACGAGAGCGTGCCTACGACTGTGCGTAGAGCCTACGACGCCCCCTATCGGTTATTTTCGGAACTTATCACGAGTGGTTGCTTTCGCGATTTATCGGATAACTTTGATTTTTGGTTGGGAAATCTTTTTTTTTTAGTTTATTGATTCATCAACCCAGTTGGGTTCAAGGTAGGGTAGAATTGAGGGAAACAGAATAGTAGGTACTTTAGTTTCAGCCGGTTTGGGCATCTGGCGAATGAGGTAGGCGGGGTTTTTGCTTATACCGTATGCCAAGTGTTACAAGAGGATTTCATTTCTTAGAAACGTTTTGCCAAAAATATGCTTTCTTTTTTTACAATCTTATATTTACGAGACGACTTCTGTAGCGTAGTGATAAGTTAGAGGGTGCGAATTTGATTCCCACTCATTGTAAATATATGTGTATGCGTCAATAATTGCATTTGCATTTTTTATACCACTTAGGTTGCAGACAAGCACACGGCCCACCTGATGGGAAGCGGTCACCGTGGCCTATGGACGTGTGCAACACCAGCGTTAGTCAAGTGTTGTATGTAGATATGTCCTTTTTTTAATCTATGTATGTTTATCCACATTCTAGAACCTATTACAAAAGCAGTTAAGTTATCTTTACTTTCGGTCCGTATAGCACTTATACGTTCTACAGAATGTCTTAAAAATATCTATTCATTAACAAACACAACAGCTCTACCTATCCCCTCGGAGTCAAATATATTGTATACATATGTAATACATCTATTGTAAATATAAAAAATACACTCTATTAACCCTTCAAACTACAAAACTACGAAACCCAGGATTAAACAACATGTCAAGCTAGAACACTACATGAATTATTTATTAAGTGTCAGACACCTCACACGTGAGGAGACCTAAGGCCGGCTACAAACAGCTAAGGAGTGGAATTCCCTGCCTGAGTTTGTGTTTCCGGAAAGCTATAACCTGAAAGTCTTCAAGTCACGAGTGAATAGGTTATTTCTAGGCAAGCGTGATTCATCGTAGACCACATCGTCACTTACCATAAAGTGAGATATAGATCAAACGTAAGTCTATCTTGCATAAAATAACCTAGAAATTGCGAGCTATCTTGAAAGTCCAAAGGTTAAAGATCACGTTTAGAATGTAAACTTCTCAGAGGTGTAAAGTTACTATGAACTCTCATAGAAACGTATTTCCTTTGAACCGACAATGTTGAAAGCAATTTGTTATAGACATTGCCTTCGGATTTTAAACATAGTACAGATAGGGTTTATTCAATTTTCGACCCTATAGACCAATCTCCAAGTATCAGGCTAGCAAAAACCATGACTTTATGATATCATTACCAAGAATTTTTAAAACCGCACGCCGTCAAAGATATGAGAAGGTTTAGGTGACAATTTCACCATATAAAAATCTCAGTTAACGAAAACCGACCCCCGTGTAGCAGCATTTTAAACAGTTTTATTTAACTCGACCTGTTTGTTTAAGTCAAATCTATTTAGTAATTGAAATTTGAACCCCTTTCAATTGTCTGAATCGTCTGATATTTGGCAGAAGCCTTTAGTTCTAATGACAATACAATTTAAAACTCTTTACCTTAATAAAGATTTTTTCATAATTTATTATGTGTTAAACCATTTTTTTGATATCGGATAATGGTAGCTGGTGTGTAGCCGGCTGAACGGTTGCTTTTAAACGTCAAAACACTATTCTAGTTTCACAAAAGTCTCAAACACTTTGGAACTAACTCGGCAGGTAGTTATAAATTTGACTTGCGAACGTTTACGCGAATTTATACTTTATTCGTATATACACAGAGGGTGTATGACGGTAGAGCGTTCGACTGCTACGTCTGTGGTCACGGGTTCGATGCCCGCTTAGTGCAAATATTTTTACGCGAGAATATGTCTAGTTGCGTTAGTCTGGGTGTCTCTATGTATGTGTATATATTTACAAAAAAAATGTATCGAAGTATAAAATTTTTAACCGCCTTCTAGAACTCATAACACAAGCTAGTTGTACCAGAGTGCCTATACTGAGTTTTTGCGTTTGCCATTTCAAACTCGCTAGTGAGTGCGTAAACGCAAAGATTGGATTAGCGCCGCCTGGTGGTAAACGTGGGAATCATATACGGTGAGCAAGTTAGCTCCTAACGTGGCACTCCGATTCACTTAACTCAGTGACAACTTCTCGCCGGCCCCGGAGAATAAAATGGTAACCGACATTGCAATAGTTTTAGTGTTATGCCATATTTGAAGTTTACAGAGCCCAATACACATACTCAATTTTTTTCGTAATTTTTCTATGATTATTCAGAAAAATAAAAGATAATATAATATTATTCGTCATACTTTTTGAGGAGCTCATTGACGTGAATAAAACTATAACAAACTATTGCCATCTTGGTTCCATTAAAATAATATTGTAAAAGCTACAACAATTGTGTTCTCGTACAAGAAAACATCGCTATGAATTGTAATGGTGAATACCATTTTATTCTCGTTAAAAAACTTCTAAGCTCTTCGGCTAACATTACTTTAGTCAACAGATTGTATTGACACTGAATGGTGCAATTATATCTTGCCATACTGTTCTAGCGCATAATTTTTGTATACGGTAGAGGTGATGACACTATACAATCTTCGGGCGAAACTTTGGAGTGTGAAATTAGTTAGATAGATATCTCAATAATGAAGTAAATGGTCACAATATTTTTTTATGTCAGTCACGTCAATATGACTTCACCTCACCAGGACCTGATGGTAAGCGAAAGGTAAAGTCTCAGGAAGGGCTGGTAAGAAATTCCAGGTCTTTATCCAAAAAAGAGGCACCGAACCGCTTAGTTCTTGATGGAATTGTTTGCACGGTATGAGGGCGATATCTTAGCCTTGCACGTGTTGTTCTGTATAGGAAAGGAGAGGGTGGAACAAGTTGGTGGAGCTCATCGGAACACTCACCATGATAGAGGCGGTAAAAAACTGCCAAAAAGGCTATGTCTCGTCCTAATTGTAACGGTTAAAAAGCGTTGGTATCTTCAGGACTCCCAATAATACGGCCTGCCCGTCGCTACAACCAGTCGAGTGCATCTAGAAATTCTAGAAGGTACTGTGCAGAGCCATTCCAGAGATGAGAACACCGCTGCTCCGGTGTGAAAACCGCCTGAGTCCTGAACAAGGTGTTGTTCAGGACACCGAGTTTCCGCGGGGCCGTTTTGATGATGCTCTCGATGTAGGTTTTATTATTCAGTTTGCAGCGAACATCCATGCCGAGTATATCTAGGTTATCCTGACGTGGCAGTGGAGTGTCCCGAAGAGTAGGGAGGGGAAAGAGAGGAGATACCTTTGCTGTAAACGCACAAGCCTGTGTCTTCTTGGCATTGAACTTGACCAGGTTCTCAGAGCCCCATTGCGAAATGTGATTCAGGACCCGATCAAGCTCAGTGACAAGAAGATATCGTCCGTGTAACTGCCTATTGACAGCATGTCATTGAGCTGTGCGTTAATTATATGCTCGGAAACCTTGCACAGCACTGAAGTGATGGCTATGGGTCGGTAATTGCCCGGGTCTGACCGATCCCCTTTCTTGGGGATCGGTTGCACATTCGCTTCCTTCCAAGTTGGTGGCACTGCACCCGAGGTGTATGAGATGTGGTACAGACGCTGCACATTTACATAGAACTACCGCTGGAATTCCATCGGGACTACTGGCTTTTCGGATATCGAGTAAATTGCAGCACTGCACTAACATAGTGTTGCTTGATTATAATATCAGGCATTACGTGGTCACAGTTGGGTAGTGTTGGAGGCTGCATACCGCAATCATCGATTCGGGAATTAGCCGCAAAGAGATTAGCCAGCAAGTCAGCTTTCTCCTGCGACTCATATACTAGCGATTCGTCAGGGTCTCGCAACGAGGGTAGCGAAGGCTGGCAGAAGTTTCATTGCACGCCTTTGGCCAGGCACCATCAGCTACGGCTGTCCGTGGGGTGCTCCACAAGCTCCTGCCAAAGCTGCGCAATGCGCTGAGCATCCGCTCTGATGTAAGCCCTCTTGCATATCTTTGTGGCTTTGTTGTACGCTACTTTAAACCGACCTACGTTAGGATCGCGTTGCGCGGATGGTCTAGTCTAGGCGCGGTACGCCAACTGCTTCTGGTGAACAGCCTCTTCGCTCATCTCCCGTATGGGAACTGTACATGCACACATAAATCTGGCTTGAAGAGCCACGATCTACGTATACCTACCCATAGGACGGATAATGAGGGGTCCTCTAGGCAGCGCCAAACGACATCAGCAAACATCCGTCCGTGTAAACGATCTTATTAGTCTATGTAGATCAGAGCTATCCCAATGTTCTACCATGCCTTCTATGAAGCTTTAACTTATGACGGAACTAATACTGAAATCCATACCTTCATTGAAAACGAACATCAGGAAAACTAATTTTTACTTACCATTTTTATTAGGTTTACCTTTTATACTTTAACATAAATAAAGTCTGATTACCATAACTTCATTGTACTTTCAAAACTAGAATAATATTGCTAAGGTTGATTAGTCTACAATGGACATCCCGTATGAACCAGAACAAAATGGTAACGTTACTTTATTTCTCCAAATTTAGAACAGTCATATGATTGAATAATATTACAATAGGATATTATACTATTTAATATCTTTCTAAATAACGGGAATAAAATGGTAAGTGTACAATACCAAATTTTAATAACATTACATATTTACTAACTTTTTAAATTGTAATTATATCAAATTTGAATAATGCAATTAAAGATTTATTAAATCAATATAAAAGCTTAAAAAATTAGCTTTTATTTAAGCCTTTATTGGATTGTCTACGTCTAATATTAGTCAAGTAATAGACAAAAAACAGTTTTTTATTTTTCCTGAAAAGTTAAGATTTTGCGATTACCATTTTATTCGCCGGGGCCGGCGTTCTGTCAAAAAATTTTGTACAACGCAGTATAGGCACTGATAGCGCTTGTAGAACGTCGTAGAATTTTTTTTATTGGACACGTCAAGACAACTTCACCTCGCCTGATGGTAAGCTAAAGGTATAGTCAGAACCGGGGTCACCACTACATACCTACACCTAATAGTACCTACTACAGTGGTGGCCCTCAGCTTGACGGCCTCATCAAATACTTTTTCACGCCCCGCTTAAAGGACAAGAAATATCCCACTAGTCCTAAGGAATTACTGATAGGTAGGTACTGATTTATTTGTTAAATCATATCTCATTTAATAATTAATATGATGAATAATAAATCATCATCATCATCATTCTCTGAACCTTTTTCCCAACTCAGTTGGGGTCGGCTTTCCAGTCTAACTGTGATGCGGCTGAACTTCGATATTTTCCGTGGAGCGACTGCCATCTGACCTCCACAACCAATGGTCATTATGACCATTGGCGATATCGAAGTTCCAAGTTAGACTGGTTGGACTTTTGTGGGCTCCAACTACCCGTAACGACTGCCATAGATGTTTGTATGGCAACCGGGACCGACGGCTTAACGTGCTCTCCGAGGCACTAATAAACCTGCGATAAATACACACATAACTTCGAAAAGCATCAAAAAGTCATTGGTGTGTGCCATGGTGAACCTGGGATCGAACTTAATATAATGAATAATAAATCTTCCTTTTAAAAATCAAATCTTTTAAATCTAAAAGCGGTAACACGCTTCACGGTTACCGCATAAAGTAATGTATCCATTGAAGGTCGACTAATCTCTCGATTTCGGTATCGACGCGATCCGTACACATTACAAATGAAACACAATAGCTATTCAACAAACACTATTAAAAGGAAAAGGTACCATCATTTATTACTGGCTCTTTGTATGTAAACTCGATGCTGCTGATAATCGGCAGGCCTGAAGGTACCACTGTTGACTGGAGACTATTGTGATGCTAAGAAGTTTGTGTACTAGCCAAAAAAACTTACGGACGGTGACCATTGAAGACGAGAACCTGTGTTCTCGTCACATGTACATAAACTCACGTCTATATCACCGAAGGGGTAGGCAGAGGTGCTAGCACCCACATTTCGCCAGTTTATGTTTAGGTCCCAATGTAATAGGTGGCGAGCCTATTGCCATTAACCGGGCACTTATAAACCTGCGATAAATACACACACAACTTCGAAAAGCATCGAAAATTCATTGGTGTGTGCCATGGTAAACCTGGGAGAACACAGACCGGTTACAATAAATATGGTATTTTATGCACTAAAAGCGGGCATATTGGAGTTTTTTTTTCACAGTAAACTATATTTTTTTCTTATATAGAACACGTCAAAATGATTTTACCTCGCCTGTTGATAAGCTAAAGGCAAAGTTTCAGGACTGGGGTCACCACTACATACACCGATAGTGCTACGGTAGCGGCTCGAAGCATGGCGGCCTCATCAAATGCTTTTTCACGCCCCGCTTAAAGGCTTAATATTCTACTATTCAAGTCCTTTCATTTGATATCCATATTGCGGTAGTTGTGGAAAAATACGTAAGCCGCCATTTTGTAGCGGCCATCTTGGAATTACAATGATACGGAATACATGTTTGTATTGTCACCAGAACTAAAGATATGTGCCAAATATTAAAACAATCCGTCCACAAGAAGGGGTTTAATTTTCAATTACTAGATTTGACCTAAACAGACAAATAAAAGCGTTTAATAATAATCTAATAATCTTTGTGCGTGTGTGAAGTAAATGGTTTTTCTTAGTTTTTTTTCTTTCTTTCCTTCACGTTTTGTTTGCTTATTGTTCAATGCGTTCCATCTATAAGTTTTTTAGATTCAAAACTAGCTTATACGGCGCGCGGCGGTAGGTAGCGTCTTTCAACTCAATTTACGATAGCGTAGGTATATAACAGAG
Organism: Lithosia quadra; assembly: GCA_963576445.1. Classification (NCBI taxonomy): domain Eukaryota; kingdom Metazoa; phylum Arthropoda; class Insecta; order Lepidoptera; family Erebidae; genus Lithosia; species Lithosia quadra. The sequence goes on along the minus strand of OY754899.1, from coordinate 2,794,482 downwards.
TAATGTGAAATAGAAATTTACTAATACAAACCAGCCATTATCTATATCTATATCTATACTACCCATTCGCGCTAAGTTTGCCGCTGTCAAATAACGTCAGTATAACATTGTCTCACTGGAACTTGAACTGAGTGAGTGAGACAACGCTAAACGCTTGACAGTTGGCAGCGGCAAACTTAGCGCGAACGAGTAGTAGTAGTCATTACGGGTAGTTAGAGCTCCAAAAAGACCGACTAACTTTTTTTTGTGCGTAGGGAATGCTGTTACGGTTACTCCAGCTGCGAGCCGATAACCGGAGACCATGTGTAAGACCCTCCCATCGGGTAACGGATGATGGATTACAAGGAGGTAGGTCAGTCCGAACTGAGCAGTCCGACTGGGGTAGTAACCTCCGCCCTACAGAACACCGCGGCCGTAACAACCAACGTGTTGTGTTCCCCAAGGTAAGTAGGGTAGCCAGAGCTCACTGTACCCCTCCCCCCTCTCACCTTCCTAGCCTCCCCACCCCTTCCCAGCTCTCCCCCTTTCCCTTCAGGGTAGGCAGCGCGTGTGTGACACCCTTAGTGTTGCACTTTTTCATAGGCCACGGTGACCGCTTCCCATCAGGTGGGCCGTGTGCTTGTCTGCCACCTACGTGCGCAAAGAGTTTATGTGCTGACAAAGACTAGTGAGCAGTCCGACCAGTCTTCTGCATTTTCTGACGCAGTGTCTGCGTTGTCGAACGAACAGTATTGATCACATTAATATTATATTAATTAAAATTAAAAAAACCGCGGTAGCCTAGCGGTCTATTTAATGGACTGGTGAGACGAGGTCTCGGGTTCGATACCAGGTTCACCATGGCACACACCAATGACTTTTCGATGCTTTTCAAAGTTATGTGTGTATTTATCGCAGGTTTATAAGTGCCCGGTTAATGGCAATAGGCTCGCCACTATTATATAATATTATATACTATACTAATATAATAGACATTGGGACCTAAACATAAACTAGCGAAAAGTGGGTGCTAGCACTTCTGCCTACCCCTTCGGGGATATAGGCGTGAGTTTATGTTATGTTATGTTAATATATATTATGCTTTGTTGCATTTCACAACTCAGTCCATCTCCCTATTTCGGTCTCCAACTACTTAGTTATGCAAGTAGGCTGTCTCCAGTCGAACTTCGCTAGCAGTAGAACTGTAATCTCGAAATATCCTGTCATTGTCAACGTTCGACTTCCCACGTTGACAATTATAACACAAACTTCTGAGTTAGAGTTAGGGTCCGTTCACACAGACCGGCTCGGAGAGGAGAGCAGAGGCCTTACTCCGAAAAACGAAAATATTCGTATCCGTTGACGTTTTGACCATTTAGCTACCCCGAAAGTGTTTCGTTTCGGATTTCAGATCCGTCTTCGATCGTTTGACATTGAGGTTGTCGATCGTTATCAGTACACAGTCCCAAAATACATTTGACGTTTTCGCTGTCGTTGTTTGACAAATTGACCGTTTTCGTTCGATCCGAAACGTTCATGTTCGATTTTCAGAGTAAGGCCCCAGATTCTTATCACGTTGAAAACAGAGTTTTTAGTATTTGTAGTAAGGTTTATTTTTGCATCTGCACTGCTTTTGTCGTAACTCGTTGTAGCAGTCGAATGCGCTACCGCTACGCCACAGTGGCCGTCATATACTTTCACGAGAAACATTACTAGTCACACTATCATGATGATGTATAATGATGAATGAGTGCCAACAGCTTTGTGTACTTATTAGCTAACACATTTTTCGCTATAATTACAGCACCATCGATCACAGGGAACAGAATATAATGGTCAGTAATTGGGTGGACGCAGTCATTAGTCATTCTTAGCATACAACTTATAACTTGTGAAGTTGTTGTAGCTTAGTGGTTAAGAAGTTCAGCCTTGCAACTTAGAAGGGAGATTTGAATCCTGGCCTTTATAGCTACACTAATGAAGTGACCCACTATCGTAAAGCAATAATTTGGCTTAGCATGGGATTAATAGGAATAAACAGCAAAGTATTTCTCTATTTCTCTCCTCCTTATTTAAATCGGTTAAGTGTGCTAAAACCTGCTCCAAAATATTAGAAAAATATTATACTATTCATTACCTGTAGATCTATTTGATAGTCGATTGTATTGTAGTCGAATTCCGTTTCACATCACTAAATTATAGACCACTAACCATTGTAGTTAGATAATCTAAACCATCATGCATTGTTATTGAGTACACAATGATGATGTTGCTGAATAGTCGTAGTTTATGTAATTTCATAACTCATAACATAATAATATCACGCCAGCACGCGGTAAAAAGGCTCGCAGACATAATTATCTATACTAATATTATAAAGAAATAAAGTTTGTGTGTTTGTATATTTGTTAAATTGTAAGGGGTAATCACGGGATCTACTGAAACGATTTAAAAAAATTTTTCACCAATAGAAAGCCACATTATCCGTGAATGTCATAGGCTGAATATCATCACGCTACTGCCCAAGGGAGCGGAGCAATAATCGTAAATGTGAACAATTTCCGGTAGATTCCCATACATTTTAGGAAAACTGATAAATTATGAGCATATTATAAGTATTATGTGAGTTAAAAAGGGTGCATCGGGGTTCGAAATACGCCACGGGCGAAGCCGGGGTGGGTCAGCTAGTAAAGTATATTATTGAATTCTAAGTCCGTCGTTAATGCGGAAAAAATAACTCCTGTCTAGGTCGCAGACAGGCAGGCAAGCTTTTGAAGTCGGGTTATTTTTTTTAATCAATAAGTACTTATAATCGCTAATATCTCACCAAGTTGAAGTTTAACACGAGTAGACGCCCCTCTGGTGTTGCTCACATCCATAGGCCACGATGGCCGCTTCCCATCAGGTAGACTGTTTACTTGTTTGCCACCTAAGTAGTATAAAAAGTCACTAATGTACTACCCGTTCGCGCTAAGTTTGCCGCTGTCAACTGTCACGCGTTTAGCGTTGTCTCACTCACTCAATTCTAGTTCCAATGAGAGAACGCTATACTGACGTCATTTGACAGCGGCAAACTTAGCGCGAACGGGTAGTCCGAATAATCGAATACATATTAGTCGATTGCCCATCCTTAGTCGAGTGTTGCCAGTGTTCACATTCACCGCTGCGCGAGCAATTAAACTGTGAAACCGTTGATCGCGGCGAACCATAAATTATTACAGATCATAAACTTCGCATGTGGCAGCACTTAATTCGATTAATGATGCGTTGGATAAACGTTTTCAATTGCGCCGCCATTGTGCCCACATTTTTGTGGATGTTTGATTTAATGAGCTCGTGTTACAAAATGTTTGAACATAATAACATTTTATGGTTGAGAAAGGTCAGGTCAAGGGTACCCGGAACCGGCGTGCATGTATGAAAACAATTATGAAAGTTGAAGAAGCGAAAGGAGTATGCCAAGATCGTAGCAAGTGGAAAGATGTTGTCTCTGCCTACCCCAATGGTAAAAAGGCGTGATTTGTATGTATGTATGTATGATATCTGATATCCCTGCCTATACGGTGCAAATAATAACATCTTGCCATTAATGGAGGTATGACACGACGGTCATAATAACTATTCATTAGGAATAGTTAAAATGATGACCTTACCCATTGAGGTAAGGGACTGGTCACGGATTCAGGTCTCGTCCTGGATGTTCTCGATTAAGAAAATCCGGGTAGTCAGAGTTCATTTTATAGAATATTTTATTTTTTATAGAATTAACTGCAGGGATTCTGTGCTGTCAGCCGGCATCACGGAATAAAGAATACCTACTACAATGGAAGTGTGATACTACTTATTAATAAGGGGAACCGCTGTCGCCAAACTCACACATACAACCAGTCGCATATCTTCCATACCAAATGAACCTAAATTATATGCATACTGCAAAACGAAATACACCTTACTAGTTCGTGTTAGAGATTTCTTTGCTATATATAAAAAAAATATTTACGGCGATTCGTATTTTGAATCAAACAAACTTTGACTTAAGAAAAACTTCAGATAATCTCTCTCTCTCTCGCTCTGTCTTACTATGCAAACCTTGCGAACCAACGCATACCAGTGGCACGCGTGCCACGCCCACTTACCACTTTGGCCGGCATAGTAAAGCCTCCTGCGTTGTCACCACAGAAACTCTATCAACTTCTTTTCCAAATTTTATAATTGTATAGATACCTTGTGGAAAAAAAATCCTAAACATTAAGTCCCTCTTTGTATAACGTTGTACAAGAGATGTTACCAACATAAAAATAAAAACCATTTTTTTTAATATACGCCTACATTGGCCCCATGTACGACAGATTATAAAGAACACAATATTTCCTCTCTCAGATAATAAACCCTGGCAATCGATGAGGCACTTCCTTAACTGTCTCATTAAACTCAAAAAGTCTTTTGATGTACGCATGGATGCTTACTTTAGCCCCTTATAAGTTTATTATTTTTTTACCCAATATTGTTATTTACGTGGCAAAAAGCTTAATACAACATACCATGGTAATAGGTAGGTATATAAATACAAGGGAAGCTGATGTTGGAGTAAATTCTGTTGAAAATACCTATAGATTATATTTTTGACTTTCCAACCTAAAACGAGACTGACTGAACAGGACGGCCTGTCACCCTACACCCCACCGTTGGCGAACTGGCGCGATTGCCCCCCCCCCCCCTTTTAGGGGGTCAAGGGGGCCATCTTAAAACCGTAGGCCCGGGGTCAGCTGGAGTGCGAGGGAAATGCCTATTGGGTAACCTTACACCCCGGTAATTAGACCTGAGACGGTGGCGTGCGGTTTTAATCGGTTCGATCCCGACATAACCACCCCCGATGGCTGACGGGGTATCTATTTACCCCGTCAGCCATCGGGGGTGGTTATGGATGGATGGATTTCCGCACGATAAAAAAAGGCCATAAACCCATCACTGATTAGGGTATATAATTCACAATGGTATTCTGAAATAAACGCATTAAATCACAATATATAATATATTTAATGTTGTTTTTTTATATAGCTGCACTGATCCCGACGTTTCGGTTATTTTTCAGCAGCCATTGGTCGCAGAGAGCCTAAATATTGAGTAGAGTCTTTATCAGTAGATTTTATTCTAACAGACTCTACCTTTCCTACTGACTTCATATTCTAATCTAATCTATCTACGACATTCTACACAGCGCTCTCTAGACCCAAAGTAAGCATAGTTTAATAGCTGCTGCTGCTTGTGTTATGGGTTCTAGAGTGCGGATCTACATACTTATATACTTTTTTTATAAACACATAATTTGTACATAAATCTAGAATCTATGAAACCCAACGTTTATAAACCTACATAACATAACATAACATAAACTCACGCCTATATCCCCGAAGGGTAGGCAGAGGTGCTAGCAGTTTATGTTTCCTACCTTACCTTATCAACCTAACCTTCTCAAAATTGATATTATGATGTATAAAATTTCTACACAAACCTTTTTCTTTTTAAATCAATCTTGTACCAACACGCTCGTACAAAGGTAGATTTCGACAAAAATGTAACAAAAGCCTCTTAACATATAAATCCTTTGTCCAACAACAAAAAACGTATTCATTTGAATGGATGTATAAATTGGATTTCTAAAGGGACGGTGCAGATTTTAGAACATTAATTTATTAGAAGGTTTTAACAGGGTGGGCAACGGCCCTGGTGTTGCACACGTCCGTAGGCCACGGTGACCGCTTCCCATCAGGTGAGCCGTGCGCTTGTCTGCCACTTAATATGTATTAAAAAAAAGGAAAAAAAACGGGTTACGAATAATATCGTTTTAACACAGACAGAATAACAACTTGTCGCGATTCATTGAAGTTTAAGCCTTCCTCGATAAAAAGACTATCCAACACAAAATAAGTTTTTCTGTTTGAACCTCACGGTGTTTTATCATATCGACCTGTGTGGTTAAGGAATCTGTTATACTCTAAAAAGGGTATCCCAGAGACTCGGCTTCACGGAACTATAATGGGGTTCTTCAAGAAGGGCATTATAAGGTTTTTACAGGGTCGGTAGCGCGAGTGCAACGCCCGATGTTGCGCACGTCCGTGGACCGTAGTGACTGCTATCCATCAGGTGGGCAGTGTGCTTGCCTGCCGCTCAAGTGGTATAAAAAATTCTAGATTTCCTTCCTCATACAGTCCCGGGTCCTTAAAGCGGGGCGTGAAAAAGCATTTGATGAGACCGTCAAGCTGAGAGCCACCATTGTAGCACTATCGGTGTTTGCAATGGTGACTCCCATTCCAGAGACTTTGCCTTTAGCTTACCATCAGGCGAGGTGAAGTCATGTTGACGTGTCCGACATAAAAAAACAAACACCCTTTCCTATACAAATACGCACGCGGAAATTCGCCGAGTCGAAGCTCTGTGCCTGCCTCTGCTAAGACGACGGCCTTTGTAGCCTTTACTTGCTATTATTCATGTTACATAAATCATTTTAAGCTTGTATCCACAAAAAAACTTCACCAAAAACATTTCTAAACCAAAGCGAAAACTAATAAATTATTCGTCTGGTAAAGCCTTGCTATCCCTTAGCATTTGAAATTGCTTTATCCAACGAGATAAGCTGTGATATAGGGAAAATGGCTCACAGGTAACGATACTTACAAAATACAGTTGCCCCTTTAGATTTGTTCAGCCGGAAAAAAAAACAGTTTCATATACTCCTTTCATGTTTTACCCGTGATAGAATTTGCATGGGGAATCTGGAAATTAAATCTGTATGATCCGGTGGGATCATTGTTTCCTTCGCGGATGTTAAACGTGAATATAAGTGAAAGTTTTTTTATGTAACGTATCACTTTTGTCAGAGATTTAAGTTTTGGTTTAACTATTTTGTATAACACCTAACTACTCTTTTCTGGGTAGGCAGATTTCGGCAGCGCATACGCAGCTGCCTGTGACAAAATGCCGGCCTAGGCGCGAGTGAGTTTATAGGATCGGCAACGCAAGTGTGAAGCCCCTGGTGTTGCACACGTCCATAGGTCACGATGACCGCTTCTCATCATGTGGGCCGTTATGCTTGTCAACTTTTTTTATACTACGTAGGTGGCAGACAAGCTCACGGCCCACCTGATGGGAAGCGGTCACGGTGACCTATGGACGTGTGCAACACTAAGGGTATCACACACCCGCTGCCTACCCTGAAGGGAAGGGGGGAGGGCTTGGAAGAGGTAGGGAGGCTAGGAAGGGGTAAGGGGAGGGGAGGTACAGTGAGCTTTAGCTACCCTACTTACCGGCGGGAACACAACAAGATGGTTATTATGGCCGCGGTATTCTGTAGGACGGAGGTACTACCCCAGTCGGACATTTCGGACGGGAGATACCGTCGTGTCCTGCCTCCGAATTACCACCTAGGTGGTATAAAAAAAATTGTTTGTATGAAAAAACGTATGTAATTGTTTTGCCGCGTGAAGTCTTATGGACAGCAATTTCGTTTTTTCTTCTCACGCGACTTAAATAGGTCTTAAATGTAAATAAATCAAAGGAAGACAATGGTCTAAATTCGCGACAGGGCGCTTTATCTCGCTGCAGTTAAAACACAGTTTAAGCAGAGTAATTCAATTGAAATCTATTTAAATATTAAAACAATTTATTAATCGTGAACCGAGTTCAGTTAATCTTAATGATTTGTTGCGAACCACTCGCTTAGATTAGAGTCGGCAGATTAAATCCAAATAAATTATGTTCGCGTTAACGCTTTTACTTATAATAATACTTTATGACTATTATTTTTCAGGGTTTGCTATGCGTGTTATGTTCAACTTAAATAAATACTAGCTAAGCCCGCGCCTTCGTCCGCGTGAATTTCGATTTTTAAAGTTTTAATTTTTCACGCGGCACCCTAATTTATTTTCTAAAATTAAAGTGTTCTATATCTACCCATCTTGCGAAAGTCCCATCCAAATCGGCGTCGAAGTTCCAGAGATTACCTACCTCTTTCATACAGACAGACTGACAAAAATTGCTATTTGATTCGAAATGAATGCGTATGAAATCAATACGTATGAGTACGTTCGTACATACCTACATAGGTATTATTATAACGAAAACCTTTGTTCTAAAAAAATTGGATTTCGCGCAAAACAATTAAGCAGGTAGGTTCTTACCTTAAACCTTTAAAACTAAATCAGCTCGAGCTAAGTCACGTCGTACAAAAAATAGTCTTAATAATTAATTGAATTAAACAAGACCTACTTACTAAAAATAATTGTCATAATTTACAAACATCAATAAAGTAAACGAAAATGTTTTTAATAACTTTATCTGTTGTCAAAGGTGAACGTTTTGTTTTGTTTTCGGGCCCCAATGGGCTTCAACGATTAGGCATAGATAACAACCTCTTACGTAGGTATTAACTAAATATGAAGCAACTCTGAAAACAATTAATATTTCTAGTCCCATAGTAAGTTTAACTTAACTAGCTTGATACATCCCGGCCCAGCCGTTCTAGAGATTACCTCACATGAACAGACAAAAATACATACTTGGTGCAGACAGAGAGGGTGCGGGCCGGAACCTCCACGCGGTGCACCCGGATAACGGAAGCGAGCAGCGCCTTTCACTAGCCACAGGAGACGCTGCAGGCTGCTGCCTGCGGCCAATCCAGCTGGGGTGGGAGTGGCCCTCTAGGGGCCTGCTCCGAGGCTCTCCACGTGTCACTCTGACTAGCAGAGGGAACAGTGGGGAGCGAGCGGGGGGCGAGTTGATTACGCGCCAACGGTAGGTACTTACACTTACTACTAGATACTACTTAAACTTCAATTCTTTTTATTTGTAGTACCTAATGATGTAGGTAGGTACTGGGTTATTGATAGATGATGATGATGTATGGATTACAAACAGACACTTAAATTGTATTCTTTTTTAAACGTGACTACCTAAGTAGGTATAGGTACTTATATAAAAAAAATAACTTAAACACATGGATCAAAATGAAACTTCCCCTTAACTGTAATGTAGATAGGTACCTACTGGGTTATAATGAATGAGCGCAATTTTTTATCTTAACAAACAGTGTTATCAACGACATTGGCTTATTTAAACGTGTTTACTACATTTTAGTGGGAATTATGAAATTACTTTGGATCGCTTTTGGTATCGCTTTAGTTTTCCACTTGACTTCATCATTCGATTTATATCAAGGAGATGATTTTGGTGCTCGAATGTCGTATAGAGAAGTGAAAAAACATGGACTGCTATTTTGGAAAAGGCAAGAGACAGTGATTTTTGATTATCCGCACGGAACCAATATTACTGGTATTGCCTGTGTAGACCTTGATCCCAATAAAAGGGGAATGGCTACGATCATGGCGGGAGGTGTAAATTATAGTTTTGTATACATACATTTGGAAAGTGAAAAAAGTGTTGGACTGCGATACGTTATAGAAATATATTGTTCTGCTTACAAAAGACATTTTTATACTGAAGATAAAAACTCCGTCAACTAAGATTATTAAAAAAATACATTAGAAACTTTTAGTTAAGTACATTAAATGTACGTAGGTATACATATTTTTCATTTTTTAAACCTTATGGGGTAAACCCAAAATTAGACGCATTATTGTCACGTTTGTACCTATCAAAAAAATTGAGAACATAACGCTGAAAATACATTTTTCTATTATTTGCACAAAAAGGATGTAAAATTAAATTATGGACGCATTTATTTGTAAGAAAATTGTTTGGTTACTGATCGCATCTAATTTCAACCATTCACAGAAGACCAACATGGTGGCCATTTTTTATCATCTGTCAAAAGTAAACGTCAAACAAACCTGATACAGTCGGGGTTATTCAATTTTACTAACAAGAAGTGAAAAATACTAATCAAATTACGGTTTAAAATGTCGGAAAATGGGCACGATGCGTAAGAAAACTCAAGTGTCGTTTGTAATTAGAGACGAGGAGGAGCGGAGGCACAAAAATGGCGTTAGTTCGTTGCAATTGGATCCGATACAGGGGCGCCTGTATTCGGCCGGTCGGGATGGAATTATACGAGTGTGGCACACAGGTAGTGGTGTTCAGGACCGGTATATCCAGAGTATGGAACATCACACCGACTGGGTGAACGATATCGTCCTATGTTGTGGCGGTAAAAACTTAATAAGCGCGTCTTCAGATACTACAGTCAAAGTATGGAACGCCCCGAAGGGATTTTGTATGTCTACTTTACGAACTCACAAGGACTATGTACGTACTCTAGCGTACGCTAAAGACAAAGAACAAGTTGCTAGTGCAGGCTTAGACCGCGCTATTTTTCTATGGGATGTTAACACACTGACTGCTCTAACTGCTAGTAATAACACTGTAACCACATCTAGTCTTGTCGGTAACAAGGAATCCATATACAGTCTAGCTATGAACCCGCCAGGAACTATTCTAGTCAGCGGTTCAACTGAGAAAGTACTCAGAGTTTGGGACCCTAGGAACTGTTCTCGGCTTATGAAATTGAAGGGACATGCAGATAATGTTAAAGCGTTAGTGGTCAGTAGAGATGGCACGCAGTGTGTCTCGGGCAGCTCTGATGGAACTATTAAACTATGGTCGTTATCACAGCAAAGATGTGTATCGACAATTAGAGTACATTCTGAAGCTGTATGGGCACTATTAGCCACGGAAAACTTCAGTCATATTATTTCAGGTGGAAGAGACAGACTAGTCATTATAACGGAACTTAGAAATCCAGACAACTTCATGATAGTATGTGAAGAAACTGCTCCGATATTAAAATTGTGTTTTACTGCTGACCAAACAGGAGTTTGGGTGTCAACTTCGGAATCAGATATCCGTTGTTGGAAACTCCCTCCATTAAATTCTTTAGACATGTATAATCAAAATAATTATAATACGAATAATGTATATCAAACGCAACCTTTGCATCACATTCCTGGTGGGCCTGCTATCAAACATTACACTGTATTAAATGACAAGAGGCACGTAGTGACTAAAGATACAGCGAATAATGTAGCCTTATATGACGTTCTAAAGGCTTCGAAACTCGAAGACTTGGGAGAAGTTGATTATGAAGAGGAAGTTAAAAAAAGATTTAAAATGGTGTACGTACCAAATTGGTTTAATGTAGATTTAAAAACGGGAATGTTGACAATACATTTGGGACAAGATGAAACGGATTGTTTAAGTGCATGGGTGAGTGCGAAAGAGGCTGGTTTGACAACGGAAAATGACCAGAAAGTTAATTTTGGTGCGTTATTATTACAAGCTCTGTTGGATCATTGGAATCATCCAAACAGGGTAAACGAGGCTGGAGTACGGGTAATTGGTAACAGTTACTTCAACGTGCCACTTCACACTCCACTTATATTTAGTGAAGTTGGTGGAAGAACGCTTTATAGGTTACAAGTAAGTATTAATTTACTGTCTAAACCACATTACATTGAAACATTTTCAATTGAAAAAATTCAAATTAGAGGGAATCTAAAGTTTACACATTTTTTTAAATTATATCTTTCAGGTATAATATTATAATATATAGGTCAAAGGATATGTAGATAGACCAAATAATTATATTTACGAAACATTCGTCCACAAATTTTTTAATGAAAAAAACTCAAAAATGTTCAAACTTCAAGTTTTATTTATTTGATTATGAGCAAGTAGCTGTAAACTGATATCACATAAATAGTGATAAAATCAAGTTGTCTTGTACATTTGTTTAACTGTTCATTGCTTTTTTTAAACACATTAAAGCCCTAATAGTTGAATCATTACTTAATCATTTGTATTCAGCTCACTCATATTTCATACAGTTTAATACATACAATCCTAGGTGTAGTAGGATATTGTGAGACTACTGTGTAAATATTATCTGCATTCAGATAAAAACCTGAAGTTAAATGTCTCAAACAAGATAACAACAGTATGGTATGATCATTGAAGATAACAACAGTAAATATAGGCGGTCTCTTTGTATGTTTACTTTCAGTCAAAAATGAGTAAATAAAAAAATAAGTTTGTTCATATTTTACTATGCTGCCGCACCTTAGCAAGCAATGGAGAGCTTGTTAAACCATGTGGTGTTCATCACGGGTAGTTGGAATGACGTTTGCCCCACTTCATGCATTTTCCCAACTGAACTATTTGGAACCCTAAAAAGTTTCAAGTACGAATTCCACTTCGCTCCGGGAGATCACCAGCAACATAGCCTGCTGGCGTTCTTCAACGAGTTGGGGTGAATCGTATAAAATGGCCACCCATACGCAAAAATCGCGCCATGACGTGAAGTTGCGTGTACAAACCCGTGATAACATACCATACCATACCCTACCCTAAAAAGTCTAACAATCAACTTACACTAATTTTTTTTTATACAAAGTTGGTGGCAGACAAGCACACGGCCCAGCTGATGGGAAGCGGACACCGTGGCCTATGAACATGTGCAACACTAAGGGTGTCACACTCGCTGCCTACCCTGAAGGGAAGTGGGAGGGCTAGGAAGGGATGGGGGGAGGAGGGTTACAGTGAGCTCTGGTTACCCTACTCACCGGCGGGAACACAACACGATGGTTATTATGGCAGCGGTGTTCTGTAGGCCGGAGGTACTACCCCAGTCGGACAGCATATTTCGGTTTATTATTGGATATTGAACCCACGGGACTCGACTCAGTATGTAAATAAATACTACTTTCATATCTACATATCCTCAACTTCCAGGTTGGTGATTCTGGTGGGGAGACAGAAGGCAACCTTCTTGTGGAAACGGTGCCATCGTGGGTGGTTGATGTAGCTATAGAAATGGCAGCGCCTAAGCTAAACAAACTACCATTTTATCTCTTGCCACACTCAAGCTGCCAAAGTAAACAGGATCGGCAGAAGAAGGTAATATCTATACTAATATTATAAAGAGGAAAGATTTGTACCTATTTTTGTATGTTTGTAATGAATAGGCTCCGAAACTACTGGACCGATTTCAATAATTCTTTCACTTATAGAAAGCTACACTATCTGGGAGTAATATAGGCTATACATCATCACGCTACTACCAAAGGGAGCGGAGCAGTGAGCATTAATGTCAATAAATCGGGCAGATTTCCATACATCTTTACTAATAGCACGAAAAAATGTTGGAACAAAATCCGAATTCCACGCGGGCGGAGCCGCGGGCAACAGCTAGTGTCGATATAATTTGACCTGCTAACATTTGTTGTGTAGTGTATCTATAAAAAGTATTTTCGAAAATCTATCAATGCAGTATCAATTGTTTTTAAAATCAGAAATTATTTCAATAAAATTGCCTATCTACATTATTTGACGGCCTCTGTGGCGTAGCGGTTACGGTTGTGCATTCGACTGTTACGATCGTGAGTTCGATTCCCGCTCAGTGCAAATATTGGTATTCATGAATATGTCTATGTGCATTGTTCTGGGTGTTTCTATGTATAATATTGTATATATTTACAAAAAAAAAGTATATGAGTAAGTTAATTTGCATTCTAGAAACCATAACACAAGCTTACTTTGGGTCTATGGAGCGCTGTGTTAAAATGTCATGGAATATTTATTTATTTATTTATTTAGGATGTGTGTGAGACCTGCTGACACTCAAATCACACTTTATTATGATATTCCAGGATCGTCTAGTAGCCAACGATTTCATCCAATGCCGTAAAGTGGCAGAGCATGTGGTGGAGAAGATCGTTGGAGGGGGGGACGTGAACGGGGCGAGTGCGGGCAGCGGCCGCGGCAGCGCCAACGAGGACAGCGGAAATGACGCGCCCGAAGAACGAGTGGAGTTACTGTGTTGTGATCAGGTAAGGACTGTTTAGTACACCTCCTAGACTACGATGTTGAACTGTTTAGTTTACCTCCTAGACTACAATGTGGAATTACAAAATTTTATAGGTACCTACTCGCAAAAAACTGAATACCAAAATGCGAATTTTAAAAAAGTTGAATTTCCCAATCATAATGTTGAATTTGGAGTTTGTTAATTTTGAAACCAATTTTTTTTTTGCCCGCGGGGAATTCTGATCACGGGAGTCTATTCCCGGGATAAAAAGTAGCCTATTATGTTATTGAAGACCATAATTTATCTCTATGACAAATTTTATCTAGATCCATTCAGCCGTTTTAGCGTGAAAGAGTAACGAATGTCCATACATCCCTCCATTCTCAGAAATTTCCCCATTTATAATATTAGCAAAATATTCTGTCAGAACTCAACATTTTAGAATTTGGTTTTGAATTTAATGTTGATAATTTATTCATTCTAATTTTTTAATTAAGTTTTTGCATGTCAAAACATTGACGGAATATTTACCATATTACCTACTGCAATCAAATATTTCATTTCTTATCTTCAATGTCTGAACCAAACCCTTACCTCTTCCAGGTCCTAGACCCCAACATGGACCTGCGAACCGTCCGCCACTTCATCTGGAAATCGAACGTGGAGTTTACACTACACTACCGAGTGCTAAAACAATGAAACACACCCACTATATACCAGTTGAGAAAGTATTGCTCTTTCCACTGCATGTTTAAACTGTGAACGAACTATGTATGATGGCTATAAGTCTATGGTATCTGTACACATTGTTAATGGATTCATTACAACCTTCATTTTTACCACTGGCCAGAAAATTGTTCGACGGACGCATATGTGCGTCACTGGAATGACAGGATTTTCTTGGACGCATATTTGCGTCACGGGCGTGGTTTGGCGTTGGGACGCATATTTGCGTCATTGGTGGGACTAGGTGTTTGGACGCATATATGCGTCTGTGGCCACAAGTTGGTTAAGCTGATGACATTTTGAATTTGAACTACTTTTACTGATATTAAAATACAAGGTGTGAGTAAGTTGATAAGTCGCAAATAATAATTACTACCTACTCAGTTATTTTTAAGTTTTAGTTTAAGTTAAATTTTATTGGTAAATTTAATATATCATAATCTTATACGGGGTGTTAGGGACACGCGCCCGAAAACGAAGACGGAGATTAGCATTGAGGATGAAAAATTAGAAGAGATAATTTTCAATCATTTTTGTTGATTATACTAAACTGTTTACGGGAATTAGTATAATCATGGCACGCGAAAGTTTAAAAGTTAGCATTTTTGTTGAATTTTTTTATTAACTTAATTTACGCTCCATAATATATTATTTAACGCTTAATTTTACTGAAAAAGGTGTCACTTTAACTAAAAAAACGACTGCCGCGCAATGATTATGATGATGATATCGGCATGAAGTCGCCGGTCCTAACACGTTTGAGCGTGATTAATGCCAATAACAAGTACTAAAAAAATTCAAACTGATCAAACAAAAATTCGCACAATTTTTTTGTGTCTTCAATACTATCTTGTTTGCGTTTTCGAGAGCGTTGCCTTAACACCTGGTATGTTGTTTATTATTGAATATAATAATTCCAGTGTGTAAAAACCGACTTACGCATTTATTCACTGTTTAATTTAGGCAATTCATTTGTCAACTTAGATACGATTCAAAGTTTCATGCAAGTTGACTTATCAATTTATTCACATCTTTATAAACTAGCTGAATCGGTTCTATTCAAATACCCCTAATTTTCCCCAGGAGCCGGGCTATTAAGTGCAAAAATATTTTTTCAGCTGGCATACCTACGTATTTTCAAACAAATAAAATTCAGATTTTTTGTTAATATAGATACAATGACGTAGTTATGAATAATAACTAGATTGAAAATTTCACTTAAATATACTATTATTGTTCTTATTGTAAAATACCTATATTATTTTTAATTTACGTTTAAGACAGTTTTTAAAACATACGCCCGCACTAAATATTATAAACTGAATGCAGCTAAATAATAAATACAAAAATAAACAAACTCAAATTCAAAAATAGTTTTTTTTTTCTTTTTCGTATACACCAAACGGCACTTACAAAACGTCGATAAAAATAATGTTTACTAAATAGACCACGGGTTCAAATGCGGCCCCATCCTGAGACATCTTCGGCATGAAACCCAGCGATTATATTATGTGGTCTATTTACAAACATGTTATCAGTCTGTTTTGTTTGAGTAAGAAGTTTGTACTATGTTCTTCCTTCACCAAATGCAGCATGGAAGCCAGTTCAGTATTATACCGGGTTACGTTTAACCTTGGTTTTCAACCTTTGACACATAATAATTATTATAAATTATAAATAAACACTTTCAATGCTAGACGATAAAAAATAAAATTAAAATCCAGACAAAATAAATAAATGAAATATTAGGCTATTATACAAGATATTATACGCGGTATAAAGTAGTTTAATATCAAATGTAGCATACGCGTTCTATTGGATAAGTTATACGTATAACGATTCAGTGTTCAATTTACATCTACCATGATAGGTCTTATGAGACATTACGTTGGAGCCTTAAAAAATTCAGGGCTCAAGATGAAGAGAGAGTTGATATACTTACATGGCTGAAAGACCACTTGAGGATCATAAATTAAGTTCTTATTGCCCAGTACGGTATTCTACAAGTGAGTTGGGCTACATGATATATCGGAAAAACGATACTATCAATTATATCCAAGCAAAATAATCGATATTATAACAATATCCCTAAAATATTATCGATATAACTGATTTTGGACATGGTGAGATTTTAATGATTTTAATTTTAATTTTGGATGACTATTTTATTATTTTTAAGTCAGGACGTTCTTAATTATTTTGACAAAATATCGATAGTCTATAAAAATGTTCGATTGTTATCGGCATCGGATAGGTGCCGATATACCTCAATATCGAGTTAATCGATATTAAAATTATTTTTCATCGTAACGAATAAGAAATTCCTACTCCGAATTGCCAAGTGAAATTAAATCTCAATCACTATTACATTACCCGGCTTTTGATTTCAACAGGTAGCATTTCAGTTAAGATTCGTGCTAGCGTCCAAGAAAACTGAGATTATTAATTATTTAATTAATGGTGGAATGTCAACGAATTATAGAATGAATACATTTTAATTAAGAAAATAGTGAACTTAATCTTATTTGTTTTAAACAATATAGAAGAACAATGTGGACTCTGAATATTTTCAACTATAATATCACTAAAAAATCGGGTTCCTCTTTCCTTTTTGGCACTTTGGGTACTTGCTAGAGTAAAGTCCCAATGCCGGATCTACCTCTTTTTGATATAAAATCATTGCTTAAAACTAACATACCTACATGGTTATGTAATTGCCCCATTCTTTATAGAAACGACAGAATTTTTAAATTTGATGCCATTAATTTATTATATTTCATAATGGAAATTAATATTTTACCTTTGTGACGAGGCAAATATGTGAAACACTCAAATAAAACACTAGAATTTAGTATCTTTATTCGCAATATGATGAAAAAAGGTCAATTCTCGTAATAAAATATTTATGAAATACATCCGTTCCGATCTCATCTCGATCTTATGAACATCAAAAAAAAATATTGTTGTAAAATACAATATTAGAACGTGATTGTGACTGAATCGTGACCGAAAGTTGAAAAAGGGTAAATAAGGTATTCGGCTATACTTAGACTTTGTAATTTGTAGATATTGTAATGAGAATGAAACGTAAATTCGTATTCTCTTTCTTTTTGCAAGTTTGACATTTGTGAGATCAATATAAGATCGGAACTGGATTTCGAAAGTATTTTGTTACGACAACTGACCCTCAGGTATCTGTGATTTCCAATCATTTAGTTTGTATCCCTTAGTGTTAAGTTTGCAAAATATTGAATATTGAACACAGGTGTAAAAAGCTTACCTTCTATATCTTACATGCACTAAGAGGTATTCTAAATTCATGTACAATACAGTATAATTATATACAATCAAGTAAGTACAGGGCGTGATTAAATTCATAAGTCAAAAAGCATACTTTTTCAGGGCAGGTATTTTTTAAGTTTGAATTTCATTAGTAAGTCTAACTTTGCATTTTTTAAGCGATTTATTGTTCAATAATTTTTTACATTATTCAAAACTTTGTCCTAGTTGATTCATCAACTCATTCATGAATATATTGTTTCCATATTCCAGAGAGTAACCGTGATGTGAATACCTAAAAGTATATAGAATTTTTTGGTCCTAAAATCTGCCTATAATTGAATAAGATTATTGGATCCAACCCGAAATATATAAGCAAGTTAAAAAAAATTAAAAACAATGTATCAATTACGTTAAAGGTGCTTAAAACAGCTTGTAATTGTATTCGAATTTTAGTATATTAGAATAGAATTTATGTGGCTTTATCGAACCATTATTGAAATATTATTATATAAATACACATTACATGTTTTAAAAAATATACTAGAATATCATCTGGCTCGATGGGGTGAAAATTGGAATGGAATTTTATCAGCTAATTCGCTGATAACATTCAAATATTATGTTTGCTAAGGTAATTTTTCCACGAATGTACCGTAAATCTAAATTACTAAATCCCGTCTTATATTATTAAAATTTCAAATACTTCCTCGGTAAAAAGGTATTAAAGCCATTGTATAACGTGCACCAAAAGAGTTCTATGTATGTGTATTACTAGATCAACAGTATAATCGATTCGTGGCCAATGACGCACATATGCGTCATGAATAAAATTCAGATCTGATGATCAATGTGTGTGAATATTTGCCTCAAATATAGGTGAATAGAAATCAAGTAAAAATAATAACACGTAACAAGTAGATGATGATTGCATATATTTCAAAATTAAAAATTATATTTTATTTCAATCACAATTTTAAAATATGTTTTAATAGAGCCTGTTTTTACTGTGTAGTTATAAGGCATTTTCTTTAGAAAATATCAATTACTTTGAAAACGTGAATATGATCATCCACTTTTGACATTGATAACTAAATGAGTAAATTTTAATACCTACAGTGATTGCTCACTGTTAAAATGGAAATTGTTACTTAATTATATTTCAGTCGAAATTTTTAAATATTTTAATAGACAGACAGTACTTTTTAGAAACAAATACTTAACTTTTTTTCACAAACTAATTTTTAAAGTATGAAAATATTCATCTACTTTTGATGCTGACCATACCTATACATAGAAGTCTTTGACTACATTCCTTAGCACTTAGTTCCTCCTCTGTAACGCAACTATTTCTGATTCAGGCCACATGTAATGTAAAATTTTATTCAGTTCTAATAGAAATTTCTAAACTTACTGGAATGTACCTACCTATAATATAATATCTGCGAAAGATTGTGTATAGGTAATTGGTAGACGGTATGAAGTTGTCTACTATCAATGTGACATGCTTTTAATTAAACTTGAAGTAAAGTTGTTTATTTAAGTTTGCTGGTTTTATTTCTTACGAGTACCACCGCGTCGAAGCTAGTTATATCGACGTAAGTCCACCCTCACCAGCATGAGATCATTTGCAAAGAAAAGTGATTGCCCGAAAAGTGAAAATCGGCGTTATACAAGGGTATATCTAAAAAGGAAGGCCTTTTTCATGTGGAAACCCCCATGGAAGATGACTCAAGAGTCATTCATTACCCTCGCATGCTGGCTGAATCAGGGCCAATCGCCGGCTTCTAAATGGCCCTCTCGAGTTAAGGGACCACGATGCCGATGTAGGCAGGTACCTAGGTATAAACTAGGCATATACCTACCCATTTTGCCCCCGGAAAAGGGAAAGGTAAACATTGCACCGCTGCGCCGTGTTGGCTATCCGGGTGGCAGCGTTACGAGTTCCTCCAATTTAACAGTTGAGATTTAATAACAAATAAATCAATAAGGCAGTCATTTTTTTGTAATATTCTAGGGAAATAGAGTTGGTAGTTGGTAAGATACATCGTCTTCCTCAAGAACATTAGAAATTTCCTTGGTCTTCCTACACGAATCAAACTCTGTCAAATGTCTTCTATCAGCTGTGAAACGCTGTCAAAAATGTCAGTTTTAACACAACATAACCCTAAAATAGTTTGGTTTGATTTCGTTTCAATGAAAAGTTGTAAATAATTACATAAACATGAGCAGAAGACTCATATTGCAGTCTTTAAATTGTACATTTAGAACAAACATACCGTTCAAACACAGTTTCCTATTGAAAAACAAGTTATGTGTAAGCGTATTTAGAATTTCCTTCAATAGGTTTAGTACGAAAACAAATACTCAAATTGAAGAAAAAAAACATTGTAATATAGGCACTATAGGGCACGTTGATCACGGAAAGACTACGCTAACTGCAGCTATCACGAGGGTATTGTCTAACGATGGCTTAGCGAAGTATGTATCGTATGATGAGATTGACAGAGCCCCCGAAGAGAAAGCCAGAGGTAAATTTATTAATGAAACAACTTTTTTTGAGCAACAAATACAAACCCCAAGTGGCAGTGACTTTTTTTTCATCGTGCGGTAATCCCCATGGATACCACACCCGTTGGCCATCGGGGGTGGTTATGTCGGGATCGAACCGACTAAAACCACACGCCGTCTCAGGTCTTAATTACCAGGGTGTAAGGTTACCTAATAGGCATATCCCTCGCACCCCAGCTGACCCTGGGCCATCCACGGTTTTAAGATGGCCCCCTTGACCCCCGAAAGGGGAGTGGGGCAAACAGCGCAACGCTGGAGGTGAGTGGGAGGCACTGAAGTGACAGTTCCAGGGTTCCTTTTTATTAACTGTTGGAATTATTCATAATCAAAGAATCAATCAAACCAAAAAAAATCCTGAATGTAAATAGATACTTTATTGATGAACTGCATCAAAATCGGTTCAGCCAAATGTGGGATAATTGAACAAACATACAATTGTTAAAAAGTGAAACTCCTTTGATAGTCAGTTACAAATCGAAATCGAATCAATTTTATTCATAATATTAAGTCAAAGAAATTAATTTATTAATGTCAAATGTTTACAGGCATAACTATAAATGCGGCCCACATCGGCTACAGCACGAAACTCCGTCACTATGCACACACGGACTGTCCAGGCCATGCAGATTACGTAAGAAACATGATATCTGGAGCGTCTCAAATGGATGCTGCGGTATTGGTAGTGGCGGCAAATGATGGTTCTATGCCCCAAACCCGAGAACATCTCTTATTGGCAAAACAAGTTGGCATACGGTATATATTGGTGTACATAAATAAGGCTGATTTGGTTGATAATGAGGTAAGTTAGACTGAAATCTCTTTGTACTTCAAATTCAGAAGGTGGTATGTTTAATTTAAGATGTGACTTCTAACTCAGCATTCATCTAAGTATGCATAATGATATTTTTGCAAAGCATTTGATGAGGCCGTCAAGCTGAGGGCCACCACTGTAGCATTATTTGTGTATATACCCCCCATCCTGAGACTTTGCCTTTAGCTTTCCACCAGGCGAGGTGAAGTCATGTTGACGTGTCTGATATTAATAAAAAATTGTAAAAGTATGTAATTGAATATGGGGGTTCGAATCTTGGCATTGTGAATTGTGAATCTTACACTACCGATGTGAATCCACTCCTAACACAAGCAGTAGATTAAGAAGTAAAAACATTTACACTACCCTGCATGATGAGGGGTTGCCTGCCAACTGCCTAAAAATTGTATAGAATGTATTTTTAATTCTTCAAATGATCAATGCGAATTTAAAAGTGTAAAAATGTTTGTTCCCAGTTGTTAGAACTCGTTGAGATAGAAATGAGAGAATTGTTATCGGATTTTGGATATGATGGTAATTCCATACCTATGATTTGCGGATCTGCACTCAAGGCATTGAATGGTGATGAATCAGAATTTGGTGAGTAATTTATTATCTTAATACTGAGTGCCTCTCCTAATATGTGAGATGGCACCCTCTTTCTTCAACCTAGCGCTAATCCCAGTCGCATCCAAAGCTTTCACCTCGGAGTCTGGGGTCCGCTATACAGGTCTTAACTGCGGATTTTGGCTGGACCTCGATATTTTCCGTGAAGCGACTGCCATCTGACCTTCACAACCCAATGGTGTGGTGGTGGTTGCACACACACAGGTACTTGGAGCTCTAAAAAGTCCAACAACAAGTTGTTGGACTTTTTAGGGCTCCAAGTACCCGTAATGACTGCCATAGATGTTTGTATGGCAACCGGGACCAACGGCTTAACGTGCTCTCCGAGGCACCCAATGCCAACTTATTATGTTGATGACAACTTATTATTTCAAGCGGTGACCAGTAATCCACGATGCCTGCGGACCACTGTGGGACTTGCTTAAGCAATGTAATAATAATAATTACAAAATCTAGTGCAAAGAAAGCATATTTATTCACCCCATTTCTTTCAACAGGAGCACCATCAATAAGAAAGCTGTTATCAACCATGGATGAATACGTGCCTCCGATAGTCCGAGACCTCACCTCCCCATTCTTAATGCCTATCGATAATGCCTTCACGGTGCCAGGCAGAGGCACTGTCGTGGTTGGCACCATTAAACGTGGAGTTATGAAGAGAAATGCTGAAGCGGATCTACTGGGTTTTGGATACAAAATTAAGACAACAATTTCCGATGTTCAGATATTTAGGAAGAGTGTTACTGAGGTATGTGTGTATTTTTATATCCTACTAACAACTACTACTTTTAAGTCTGAATATGACTTGTCTGATAGAAAAAACCGTATCAAAATCCGTTCAATAGTTTACCGCCACTGTAGCACTACCAGTGTATGTGATGGTGACCCCAGTCCTGAGACTTTAGCCTTTAGCTTACCATCAGGCGAGGTGAAGTCATTTTTTTTTATGATAATAATAAATAAATATAAATAAATTAAAAAAAAAAATATTTAATGTACAGACACAACTTACAATTTTATAACACTAGCCTACACCCGCGGATTAACCGATTGCAATCTATTCCTGTACTAAATTTCAGTCAGATCTGTTCAGCTCTTTTAAGCATGATTTGAGTAACAAACATCCCAAACCAAGAATCAAATGATTTGATTTGATTGAAACATCCAAACCTCACATCCAAAAATTCTTCGCGAATTTTCACATTTTGCATTTAGTGGGATAGTAGAATAGTAGGTTTAGTATGTTAGTAGAATTAGTAGGACTTATATACATAGGGCAGAACAGATGGCGTCAAAGTCAAGTCAAAGTAAAAAGTCATTTATTCTGTTTAAACCATTTTAAGCGGAACTTACAAAACGTCAAAATCAAAGTTATTTAAAACTAGAAGCAAATGGACCACCACCGGTTCGAAACGCGGCCCAAACCTGAGAAGACTCCGGCAAGCAACTCAGCGGGTTGCTTTTTTTTGCCTTGTTGTCAAAAGGCGCCTTGGTGGCGGGCTGTTGTCATAAATCCCCAGCGGTAAAAAGGCGTTAGTATAATATGTATGTGTAGCAATTATTGTGGTGTGACAAGAATGGACAGAATAAGGAATGAGTACATTAGAGGAAGTTTGAAAGTTGCACCAGTGAGTGAAACATTGAGAAGCGAGCGACTGTCGTGGTATGGACATGTTATGAGAAGAGATGTAAGCAATGTTGTCAAAAAGGTTCTAAGTATGAATGTGGAGGGTTTTAAGGGTAGAGGTAGGCCTAAGAAAAGATGGATGGAGTGCGTGAAAGAGGATATGGCAAGGAAGGGGGTAACCGAAGAGATGACATCTGACAGGAATGAATGGAGGAAAAATACATGGTGCGCCGACCCCAAATAATTGGGACAAGGGCAGGTAGATGAGATGTATGTGTAGCAATTCTTTTTTCCAGGCCTTAGCAGGTGACAACGTGGGCGTGCTACTCCGAGGTATGAAGATTAAATCAGTAGAAACCGGCATGCTCCTCACAGCGGCCAAGTCTTGTCAGATGAGCAACCATTACAAAGCGAAGATATATTTCTTGACTAGGAGCGAAGGGGGACGGAAGAAACCGATTTTCTCGAAGTACACTCAGCAAATATTCAGTGGAACTTGGAATATTGCTTGCAGGATTGATTTGGGTAAGTTACAAATGTTTTGTCTGTCTGTAAAAACCGAATTTGTAAAGTAAATACCTACTTAAAAATAAAATAAATAAATATTCTACGACAATCTACATTGCGCTCTCTAGACCCAAAGTAAGCATAGTTTAACTAGCTTGTGTTATTGGTTCTAGAATGCAGATAAACATACTTTTTTTTTGTAAATACATACATAATATACATAGAAACACCCAGACCAAGGATCATGCATAGAAATATTTGCACTGAGCGGGAATCGATCCCGCGCCCCCTGTCGTAGCAGTCGAATGCTCTACCGCTACACCACAGAGGCCGTCAAAAAAGTATGAGGTAGTATCCGACTGTGTAATTGCGCAGTACCGATTTCGAATAAAAAATAGGGTTTTTAGTTTTAGAGAAAGGCAAGAGTACTGACCCGATCCGATCCGGTATCAACCAAGGTTTGTACTTTGGAACCCGGGATCAGTTCCATATTTGGTTTATCTTGGTTTTTACGGGGGTGACTGCCGTATAACCCCCTCACACCCTCAACCCCGCGAGGAAGACCTGCATGAGAGCCTTGTCCGTCAACCGTCGTGTTTTATACCATTCAGATGGCAGACAAACACACGGCTCACCTGATGGGAAGCGGTCACCATGGCCTATGGACGTGTGTAACACCAGGGGCGTCACACTCGCGCTGCCGACCCTGTAAAAATCTTCTAATGCCCTTCTTGAAGAACACCATATTGTAGACGCTAGGGAAAACCACAGCACGGAGGCCATTCCACAGCCTAACCGAATCAATTTTTTTTATATACCTACCTTTATTTATATTGACACGAGACAAAAATGTACATTCGTCCATATTTAGTCTTAAGATATCTATGTAAGCTGACGTCTGAAAATGCAGCAGTGGAGTTTGTTGCGCCGTTTCTTCTCCACTAGCGCCTAGGAAGCGGTGGTAAACTTAGTATTAAGTAGTTTTGACGTCAAAAAGATGTAATTATGTTGCACTATTTTGAAAATAAAGATTATACTTATACTTTTTTCAGATCCAACAGTAAACATGATGATGCCTGGAGACCATGGAGAGGTTTACCTAACGTTACTCGAAGAAATGGTGATGATGCAAGGCCAGCCTTTTACGATACGAGAGAATAACGTTACAGTCGGGACCGGCATCGTGACTGAGACTTTAGTATCTATAGACGTGCCTAAAGGCAAGTTAGGGAAGGTTGTAATGAAATATGCCGAGTAGTATTGGTCTTATAGTTTATTGGACTAGGTTTGAGACAAAAGGTATATCGTAAGATAAGGTGAATAAAAGGCGAATATTAACAAAATGGTTTTTGTTTTTGTGAAGACTAATTTGTATTAAAAAAATAGTTAAAACGCGATGACGTCATTGATGGCATAAAACATTGCGCCTTTGTCTCAATTTTAAAGTTAAAAAAAATTACAAATACTATCAGCTGTCAAAAATGCCAATCAATTTCAATTCAATTTTTTGATGTAGCGATTTTAAATGGCAATCATAAACCAATAACATCATCTCTAGGTCTACGCCCTGGAGACGATTTTAGTCTCCAGACATTTTTTACCTGTTTCCAAAAATCTTTGGAGAATATCCGGAGATAT
The DNA here is from genome assembly GCA_963576445.1 of Lithosia quadra. Lineage (NCBI taxonomy): Eukaryota > Metazoa > Arthropoda > Insecta > Lepidoptera > Erebidae > Lithosia > Lithosia quadra. The sequence goes on along the minus strand of OY754899.1, from coordinate 2,768,901 downwards.
TAAGGTATTTTTATAATAATTATTATATTGTACGCCACTTACATAAAACATTTTGTTTACAATTTGTCTCAAGCCCAGTTATAAAATACAATGTAGGTATACTTAGTTGTAGATATTGTTATTAAATTAATGTTTTTTTTAATCTAGTGTTTCAGTACCTACTTATTACACCAACTTTAGCATAATAATTTTAAGGTAATCGACCGTATTATGTCGAAATGAGCCAACCAGCCAGTTAGAATTAAATTTGATCCGAAACTATCAAAAATGAATTTTTGATCTGGTAGTTGTTGTACACACGCAACATTGCTCGAGCGTCACGGATTTCTAAATACTTACAAACAAGACCGGTTCTATGAGCATCCATTGATTAAACCAGACCTCATTAGCTGCTTAATGAGCTGTTGCAGTTGACGCTTCGATTGTGAAGAAATTATTCTTTAATTGGAAACAAAGATGTAACATCTTTGAAAAGGGAGGAGTTAGGAGCATGCACTTTTCTTCTTCGAACTGATTGATTAGATTTAATTAGTTTCGATAAAACGGTGTGAACAGGGTGAACGGTAAACTAAAATGGTCAGATAAATTTTACGGTCTTTTAAGTGAAATAAAATCAGTGAAGACTATTTTCACTCATATTCACTCTGTTTTATGTTATAGAGAAAGGTATTTTAGATTTGTTGTGGTAAAAATAAAACTGCACAAAATATTTTATTCATTATATATTTTTTGTCAGAAGGTAATTAATACAGTGCCAAAACAGTAACAAAACATTAGTAAGAAAAAATCAAGACTGCATCTAGCATCAACTACTCAAATATTCAGATAAACAATATTCTATACGGTTTATAGGGACAACATTTAACACTTATATTTTTCACAACGTTTTGAACATTAGTTGGCATTAAACTATATTTTAAATATATAAATTGTGAACTAGATTTTAACACCAATACGCCTAATGGATATTTTATCTTCTTCTACGTTATTATTAGGAGGGTAGTTATGTGCAATTTAAATTATATAAACTAAATAGTTCTGTAATTAAAATTAATGTCAATATGGAGTCAGTTTTTATTAAATTAAATTCGATTAATCATTTCATAAGTGTAGTTATCTCATTGTCAAACATTCGAAATCACAAAATAAACTATTGGCGCCCAACGTGGGCTTCGTTTTTGTGCAGAATTTCGTTCGACAAATTTCTTAATTATTTTATCTTAACTTTAATCACACATTCATTCACTTGAACATTACAGATATGCTTTGGTTAACAGACACTTTCTACAATCGAGACTAAACACCGATTAGAGAACCAGCCCTATAACTACGTTCAATTCCTATTCACAGCTAAAGCGTTCGTATATTTAACTCTAACAAAAATGCACATAACTACCCACTCTATAATACTGCGCAAGAGCAGATTCTGCGACAACTGCCGCTTCCGTTAAAACCTGCTCTAAAATCAGTCTGTCGCTTGTCACCATGCCGCGTAATTCTAACATTTAATCACAAAATTACTGTTACACGGAACTAACATGAAGAAAGAGGACACCTTCAAAATATTATATAGTAAAATGCTATACCGTCAGCGTGATGTGAGCTACTTCTTATTATATCCTTGGTCCTTGCGAGCTAACTTGGCATCTTATGAAATACAATAGCTTTCGTTACAAACTTTTTTGAAAAATATGTGATACGCTTTCGATAATGCGCGTCTCGATTGCTCTAAAGCGGTCGTTTTATACAAAAATAAAATTATTTGCCTACATTTTTTTTTATACAATGTTGACGCAAATTAGTACAAAACCAGACGATTCCAAAATAGTTAATATATCGAATTTTAAGGACATTTTATTTTTAGTAATTATGTTTTGGACAATACATTATACGTATTTACCTTTACTTGGTAACACGACCGGAAGATACCATGGGAAGCATCTAAAAACCATCTTTTTCACTCAACATGTATAACAAACCTTACCACACCAACACCTTAAATATTCCCATGATAAATTCTTACAAGACTCCAATGTTACACAGTGCATCTATAAGACAAAGCTGACCATAGACAAACATATACAATCTGTTTAATCTTAAAGCTATTTAAGTTACATTGAAAATGAGCTTACAATTTTTTCTCACCAAGTTATAATGAGAATTTTTACAAGATTCATAAAATTACTCAATTTATACTGGACTGTGATGTTTTAGTTATTGTTCCCTGTTAATGATTAAATGTAAGCCATTTTTGAACAGTCAATATTTTTTGTCGAGAAAACGACACGCAATTACTTGTCTAGTTGAAGAATTCAGCTAGACAACCCATACGATCTATCCATCGAATAAAGATATTTCAGCAAAATCTCGACATGAAAGCGATTTGAAGTTTGTCGTACACAAAATTTGCTCTAACTTTTTTCTTTATCTTCCGAGAAATTATTATTATTGTTTTACATGAACATTTAAAGCATCGCACATTGAGTAATATTAGCAACAAAATTACAAAAAAAAGGGTCACAGTTTATGATCAAATCTTTATTCAATGCATAGGTCGTATTTATAATTTGCTGATAGAAAAAATCGTTCTAATGCGATTGAGTAATTGTCGACTTGACAATTAATTTCGACTGTCTAAAAATGGCGTTAAGGTGAACGACGTCTTAAAACAGAGACGTGCATTATCAAAGTATACATTATTAGCACACCACTGCGACATTCGTCGCAAATACCGATAACCACGGAATTAAGTTTTAATAAGCTCGTAAAATTCGATATTCACCACAGACAGTATTATTTTGTATTCATTATATATTTATATACTCATTAAGTATCTTAAAAACACCTATTATTTTTTTATTACACGGACAGATCCAAAGATATACATGAGATAAGGACTAGCGATCATCATCAATATATTAATATATTATAATAGTGTTCGCGCCTACAAAGCCTTGCTAAAAACAACAAAAATATAACAAGAAACAATGATAATAAAAACAGAATGCAGTTAAAATGGGCATTTTCAACAGTGGCAGTGTTTAGAGAAGAGCTAAATTATTTTATAATATAGTTAATATTTCAAAGCTGTCTCTCGTATACTCCGTTACAACTTAAACATTGAGTACGAGATGTTGATTCGTTTAAAAGCTGAATCTTTTGGTATGTTTAATACATGTTGCTATGGCAAATAATTTGAGAACTGTAATACATTGTTTCGGACTAAATGTAGTGAGATTTCAAACACTGAACAAATAAGGACTTAATACAAATATCCCATTACATTCGTCTTGTTTAACTGAATAAAACACTGTCACTTAAAACTTAAATTATAATAAAATATACTTATAGGTGTCGACAAGTAGTGTTTAGCACCACATTATAAACTATAGTTACGTAAGCACTAACAAATCCGGGTGGCGCAATTCCTGAACAGAGAAAAAAGGATAGAGAAAAAATAACAATTTTTTCCCGTGCTCAAAAATGTTATAATACTTGTGTACGCACACCAGTTACCTAAAATATGTAAAAAATTAATTCACCAACACTTATCAACTAGAAAAATATTTTAGAAATTCTCACTTACATTTAAGAGGAACTGGCAAAATAAATCCTGTATTTCCCACGTTAATATTTTTTTATTTTTACCATTTATTCAACTCAATTGAATACAAAAAACCAGATTTGGTCCTCACGTATAAAATTCATGATGCCATTCCTATAAATTGGACAGAACTATTCACGGTATTGACGAGTAGCAAAAATATTAGTAGACTATGCAACACTAAACAATGGCTCAAAATATCAAATCCACTAAATACCCAATAGAAAAAAACAAACTGCCTACGTGTTACGGCAAAACCTCGTAGAAGCAATGTTAAACTTAAGAACCTAATAGAGTAAGATTAAAATGGTGGTTGACCGTTGCGCCCCGGGGCGACTGGCTCGAACATATCACAATAGACTATCTAGTAGGACTAACCACCCTTATTGTCCACACTCATTCAACTATAAATACTATCTTTGCAACTAATATTTAAAATAAGAAACACCCATAGCTTCACACCCCACGGAACTACGAATCCACAGTATCAAAAGTGATTAAAATTCCATTTAATAAGATTAGAGTATTTTGTGCACACGATGGGTATAGGCGCCCAACGTGGGGCTGACCAACAGTACGACAACCTAACCGTCACCTAAGAAAAGACTGACACATCGATTATTATGCTAAATAGTTACACTTTCTTCTAGACGAGGATTCTTTATATGGTTATATTAAAAACATGTAACTGTTAGATTCGTACTATAAGCTTTAGGACCATATTCACCTATAACTATCTTCACCTAATGGCAAACGCTCATATAGATATCGTTCACTACACAACTAGCATCGTTTAAAATAGATAAAAAACCAACTACAATACACAATTTTGCAGGAATAACTATCTAAACAGTGAGTTTATGTATTTCTCTACAGTTTTTTTTTTACTTGTTCAGTTATTTTTTTTATAAATATTCATCCATAAATTATTATCAAATTCGATAAAGCTCTAAGATTGATCCACATTCACATAAAATTACTCGGAAATTCCGAGATACACTGAAGCATATTTAAACGCCCATATAGACATCTGAACACGGATACAATAAATATGACATGTGCCGTCTAAAACGGCATACGATCCACGTCGTAGATCTATATTTAGTCACTGGCGTTCAAACAAGGAACATTATGTTAAAACTAAATACAAAAATTAGGGAATTATTATAAGGTAACCGACAGAGGTCGAGACTCGCGAAAGCTAACGATTAAATAATAAGAGAACCATTATCCAGTCTTGCTAACGGTGTAATACACGACTACACATTCCTAACAAAATAAAAATATCTAGCTGAATTCACTAGCGTGGTGCTTCACACACTTTTGTACGTTCAGGATTTTAGGAGCTAAATATCTGTACGGGGGAAATATTTCGAGTTACAGTAAACGTTGAGGACATTAGCTTCGGTACACTTGAGAAACATTAATTTTTTATGTAGTCTCATCAATAAATGAAATCCCAAAATGTCCTAATATATCTTATAAAAATGCAAGGTAGAGACTTAGGCCATACGGTATGATAATTCATAAATTTTGCGAGGGATTCCACATTTTTATTTTCAAAGAATTTGAGCAATTTATTAAAAAATACCGAGCTACTGTCAAAAGTTTACTACGATGCCTTTTACGTCCAAAATTGCATTTTGTATCCTCACTAACACTAATCAGATATAAAGCCTTCATACGAGGATATCTGAGCACTTTCAGCAACGCATTTTAGGCATTCTCTTATACTGCATAAAATACAATTTCGTACGCAATGTACGCGTCGGCTCCACATTGTCTAACCAACATTGACACATAAATATTCTGCGGATAACGTATCTATCCACTAAAATCTCAATTCATCTAAACATTGACTAATAATAAACAGAACAAAATATAACCTCTATTGTGATTATATTCATGCATTTTTACTACCTACAAAATTCTAGCGTTCGAAGTTCTCTTAGGTTTATATGATGCATTGGTTTTGAGCCGTGGACTGGCGAACATACAGAAATTGGCAATGGCTTCAGTCATATTGAGTAGTATTAAAAAAGGAGTTGCCAAATATCTACGCTCTATCCCAAACTAACTAACCTTAAGGTTGAGCATGGCCTTATATCTATTTAAAACTGAGAACTAACTTAATAAGGTGAAATTAAGTTTCTTCAAACTTTTATTTCATAAGATTTTCGCGATAGTATTTGATAGTGGTCTAACAAGTCTCGAACAACTCATTATATGACCCTACATAGTGCTTGTCTCTGCCTACCCGGGAGGGAAAAAGGCGTGAGCATAATGTATGTATATTTATGTACATAGTGCTATTAACTGGTTTCAATTTTATTTAGACCATATGAAATTATTAAAATTTTAGTTCAAGAGGGTAGTTGACTGTTAAGTCAACTCAATAACTTTTTATTAATTTCTATTAATCATTTATTAATCTTTTTATTTACTTTAATAACAGGAAGTACTGTTGCTTTGTATAAAATAACAAGGTATGGCGTCACACCGTGCTATTTTAAAATCTTTTACTATTAGTTGGTGGAAGAATAAATATTATTCAAAAAAGAACGAACGTAAATTCAACCTCCGTAAATAATTTATTTTAACTATAAGAAACTACCCAATTGTTCTCCAGGCCACGGCCTCTATACACGTACTCGTAATTACGTATAATTTAAAGTATTTCAAGCGATAGTTTTGGAATACCAAACTATGCTGCAACCCGCTATATATATTCAGTTTAAAAATCGAGCATTTAGCACCTCCTCGTGTACTCCATAGAGATTACTTCGTATTTCAAAACGCACTAAGCGCCAGCATTTTCGTTAACGAGTCTCTATGCAACTAGAGATTGTTTGGCTTATAATATTTACTTTTGGCCTTGGTTCCTCCTCACATAATGCTATCCAAATATAGCTAGCGGATCACAAATTTGAAGAGCTGTAAGGACGAATTACTGATAAAATTTAGGATTTATCATTTTTTAGAATCATTCTCACTTATCATAACTCCATATAAGCGTTCATTATTGGCTTTAAATTAAGTACTGGATAGTTTTGGTATTTCTTTTTAGAAAATTTTCACGTATTTAAGGACTAAGTAAGGACATTATTTTTAATTTATAATTAGGTTATATCACACAGTATTCTTATAGATATGCTGTTATAAGCGTTGGTCATTGAAATTCAGAAATCATATATTATATGTATGTTTTTTTTTTTCTTTTTAAATAATTAGCATACAACATTTTTACTCTTATAGGAGAATTAACTTAAAAAAACAGAAACAGGAAAGCATTGTATGGAAATGAATTGAAATGCAGAAAGGGAAGCTTATGCTATGAAAATTCCAATATTGTATGGACGGAAGGAAACTGTTTTTGAGCTAAATCAAAATGGCCGTTATCTGGCGGTTTAGCGTTTCGTTTGGGCATTGTTATATATATTCACAGCCATTAGGCATTAAAGCTGATATATGAATATAATATCTTTGTTTCCAGTAGGCCTTATTAATACTAGCAATAGAGCTTTGATTCATTTAAATAATTGGCTTAGTGACTTCTGTCAAGACTCAATGTATTTAAAGGGCATCCACATGATACAATTTTATGACCAATTTGCGTCAAATTTAACTAGATTGTCAATCTAATCGTCGCTATATTGATCTTTAATTGACGAATCTAGCCAATTAAATTGACCGATTTCTATCCGTGGTTATAAAATTTGTATCGTGTAGATTCCCTTTTAGGCAACTTTACGCAGTAGTCGATCTTAATTGTTCAGTTATTCTTGTGCAACCTTCCTAAATTTCCCAGCAAGTCATATTAGAGTTAAGTATATAAATATAGCAAAAAGCTTCAAAGAGAGTGACAGGAGATTATATCCCTCAAAGCTGCAATGGTTAAACCGATACTGGACTGTCACTGCTTTTTTAAATGTACTTTTTTTAAAGTAGAATTTTTAATATAAATATGATTAAAACGCGTATTAAAAACTCCAAGCAGAGGTCTCAAGTCTTAACAGAAAAGTATTCGTCAGTGGAGCCCCATTCAGCCGTTTCCAAAACGTGGGATTTCAATTCGAGAGAACCTATCCACGGTCTCGTGAGGTTAAGAACCTTCAGAATCACTCATAGTTTTAAATTTTAATTTGACGCTCTTATAGCAATTCAAAAGCAATACAGTTTAGCTGAGGGAGAGAGATGCAGCTAGTTATACACGGTATTTTAAAAACTTGGCTAAATCGGGCTCCAGTAAAGAATAATTTTCTATTTGCTCCCAACCTGAGTGGTATATTTGCACTAAAAACTGTTTAATTTCTTTTTTAAATAATAATTCGGATTATAAAAAAGCCTTATCATGTGTTGAGATTGTCTTCCAGTCCAAGCGACGCGGTTAGATGCTATAATTTTACCAACCAATTGGCATATAACCGCAACTCAAACCGAATACTCAACCTCCCTATATTTCAGCTTACCAAGCGGTATATAAATATCTTTGATTAGTTCACGTATACAATGTCAATATCTAGTTGTAATACTCAAATGAATAAGTACAATGTCCCAAACGAAACGTGAAATTTTAAAAGAAGCTAGTTGTGGCACTTAAGATTCCCAATCTATAGATTATTCTAGAAGGACTTCATGCAAGCATTTCATAGCCAAGTCAATAATATGATCATCTATATAAAAATAATATGTAAATAAATTCATCTTAGTCAAATGATATTAAATAGAATGTGTCGACTACACTGAATATTGCAAATTTTATTAACCATAAGTACATTTATGCGATGACTGGGTTTAGTTATGACTACTTACCGTTTTTAAAACGAATATTTTTTTTATTTTAATCTATATTGCTTAGTCCATTGCTGAAAAGTAAGCAACTAATGTTGTTTGCTACTTAAGCTGCCTTATGAAAGCTATTATCGCAAATATAGCATCGCATTTCAGTGTAGCCAAGACCTAAGAAATTCATTGTAACAAATAATCAACTTTTTCAACAGTAAAACGTCTAAGTGCTCCCTAATTTGCGCATAACAGAAGAAAAATAGAAATTTTCTACCTTGCAAGACAGAGGTTGAGGTAAACAGTTACTATGTATATGGCAACATCGGAAAACAGTGAAAAATTTTTTTTCAGTAATAAATATATAGTCAGCTTCGACAGGACGAGAAATAATTAACTACCTACTAATTAGCTAAAAAAACTAAACATTTTTTTTATAATATTGTGCTAAATATTTTTTTCTTTAAGAACAATAATATCTTTTGACTACATGCTATAATACGCTAAGTGCGAATCGCTTGTACTAATATACGTTCAATATATCAAACATGGAAGCATTTATGTATGGGGTTGGGGGACTATTTATTACCAATAATTTTACTAACACCAATTAATTCAATATATTTACTGTCCCTATAGAAGGACAAAACACCTATCGAAGCATAGATGGCCCTTGTAGTCCGACAAAACTAAAACGATATACGATAACATTTGGGTATGCGATACTTGCTATTTAATGGTGCCAATTCCGATATGTGAACTTAATTATTCCTAAACATTATTATTTGCTGATTGAATTTAGACTTTAAATAGACAGCATTAAATGTGATTTTTACGTATAAATAACTTTGTGATTTACGTCGTTTTAACAGCAACAAAATAGCCAAGTTTAGAGTTTTATAACAGCAGAATAGGCACCATTTTCAGTCAAATTTATAGTTACTATAGACATTTAGAACACAGAAAGCTATGGCGTAGAGAACCACGCCTGCCTCGATTATATACTGCAGAGTGATTTTATCTACTGTAGTTTATTTACTTAGCCTCAAAGAGCTCAATTATTATGTGAAGAAATATTACCTAAACACCTGAATATTATATTTTATACTAAACACGTTTCATTTTTTTTTCTCCTGCCAACCCCATATCGTTACGTCAGCACTAACAGTGCACGGATTATAAAAATAAATAAAGCTTATTGCACACGAAAATGCATCACGAGTAAGGTATAACTAACAAAAAAACCTATGAAAAAATCAACCGACATCAAACTTTTTGAATGTTTGTACATAACATTAGGGCATTAAAATGCATGCACATTTTATAGAAAGGCACTAATACTAATAGAAAACTATAGCCGTTTATATTTGATTAAATAATATATGTATCTACCGGCATCTTGTGTTAAAATTCATTTACTGATTTCATTTAACGTTATAAGAAAATTTACTACATTTAAACAAATTGTATGTATTTAAAACTATTTGTTTACAACGGGTAAATAAAAAGAGAGAAGCCGGTAATACAACAATTTAAACAAATAAAAATGAAAAATATTTAAACAACTAATTTTGTTCTTACACACTAACGAACTAAAGATGGAAGATATTATTTAACCCTATCGTTTTGGTTATACTCTGCCAACGGCAGTTTTGTGCTCTGAATGAGAAAAATTAAAGCAACTCACGTTATTTGAACCTAATTACGAAAGTATTAGAGGTTACAATTCCTTGGCGATTCTCTGAGCGTACTGCAAGTGACTAACGAAAATATAGAACTAACTCAGTGTTCTTTTTTGGCCGTACATTTAGAACACTAGTGCGTATTTTTTTCTAATTTATCCCATGCACCGTAGCAGTGAGTGTATAGGGTAAAAACTAGTACAAATTATTTTTATAAAGAATTGACGAAAACTAGCCGACCCCTAAGCATTCAACCTCACTGGTAGGGTGAACACACCAATTACTGACAACAAAATAAATAATATATCCTTCACATTGTTAAGCAATTAATTATACCAAGCTGTGAAGGGTTATATTCATGTTTTTTTTTTCATTCCATAATTGCTATCCCACCCTAATCCCACCATAACAACATCGTCCAAATAAGCACTATCAACTATACAAATTCATTTGAATTTAAATTCATTGTTTTTTATATATTTTTTTTCTCAATTAAATAAATAAAAAGTGGTACACTTATAACTAATAGTTCATAACTTCATTTCATATATTTTTTTAGTTATCGCACGAAACGTGAATATATTAAAATAGTGTCAACTAGTTATAACGTAGAAACATCACATTTTGCAAGGGTTTTTATGTGTCGGTGTGAGCGAGGACATCCACTTTCAAACAATCATATAAATACTTTGTTAATTTGTGTGACTAGATATTGCTTTAAATGTATCATTGTGGAGATTAGAACGTAACCGTTTTTATTACGTGAATATATTCTATACTTGATTGAACATTCTTGGTCGAAGGTTCTTAATACACTTAGGGTACAAAATGAAACTAAAGAAATCAGGAAACAGTTTGCGTTGTTACAGCATTAAATGTGACGAGTAAAATATTAATTACGGACCCCATGCGTTCCTTTAAACGAGATGGGTGAAAATTTATGGTCATGCAAGTAATCTAAGTAAGGTCCAATAATAGTCAGACAAGCTGCGCATTTCAATATCTATTTTGGCCAGGAATAAAAGGGTTAAATTTTGAAAAGGTAACTGGTTTTGGTACCGTATGACTAAAACTATTTGAAGGGTTTTTATCGAAATTTATTGAGGTTTTTTATTTACCCTAAATAACAGAAATCGCGATAGAGTCCGTTAAGGATAGATTCATTTATTTTCAATGTGTAATCTCGTATTTATACATTATATTCGAAACGCACCGGTTTAATCTCGCGAAATATCTTAGAATTCTTAATTCTTTATTGTACACACAGTAAATAATTCATCATAATATTATATTAGAAGGAAATTTCGGAGAAAAATCTTCACCTTACATTTGTTTAGCTAAGTGTATTTAAAAGGGTATGTACCAAGAATGCTCAATCGAGCTATATTAACTTCTAAAACATTGAATACCTTTAAACTCGTAATAAAATGGCGACGTCAACACACGAACTACTGCTAAGACATTCAAATATAGAAATTGCACTTTTTAAATAACATTTTTTTTAATTCACACGTATCGCTCACACCAGCGAATTTGGCAACGACAGCCACTAATACATTTCCCTTAATACTTTATTAAACATTAAAAACCAGCTAAGCACGATGAATAAATAACGGAACTTCGATACTGGCTAACCTACACACAGATTAATAATTATGTATTATTATAATCATATTATTAATTATACCATGGTCTCTATTATACCTGTTTAGTCTTTGTAAGGAGGGCACTTTTCACAACTGATGTGTACTTGGTACGTTATATTTATTGGTACATATACGTATACGTACACGTATACATATTCGTAGGGCTTTTCGCACGTTGGATCTCTTTAAAAAGTTATTAGGATTTAGTGAACACTCCTAAATAATTGTGTAAGTTGAAATCAGATTTTGTGAAAGTCTGTGTTGTGAAATAATGTTTGTCAAATTTCATAAAATAATGTCAATTTTTTTTTTAAATTTCACATGCGGAAGTTTGGATTAAAGGCAGCAGTCTAAGTTAGCTTTAACTTGTGACCAGCACATAGGTGCCACTCTAACACCGATCTGATTAAGCTATTTTCAAAGCTATAATATAATAGTATAACGTTATACTTTTCTATAATTTATTTACGTAGATATTTACGTACTATTTGTTTCTAACCGGTTAACTAAATTAATTTTACATTTTATGACGTCAGAACTGTATGACACAGAAATGTAATTCATTCTTTTTTTTCTTAATATGTACCCAACAAATTACCAAGTACACATAAATGCATACATAGTTATATCAGTCGTAAAAAGTGCGCCTCTACTATATTTCCCTACAATATTTGTTTGTTGATATGATATCATTTTGATTGCAACGATCCCTTTGCATAACGATACGCCTTATGTACTGTTTTGATGTTAGTATGAAATATGTTGTCTAAAAACTTTACTGTTTAAGAATGTTTAAAGAGCTTTTGGAACTTTTGTACTAAAGTATTGTGCGAAATTCATGTCCCCATAGAATTTAAATTTAAAAAGTGTGTGACAATTTTTTAATTCATTGTTATATTTCTGATTTAACTTTATATTGTCATTATGTAATCTATTGCTTAATGTCTTTACGTAGAACTCATACGTCACTGTTATTAAATTAGGCGGTTAAGTTAACCATTTTAAAAGGATAGTCTTAAGTAAAGGTATTTTTAGTAGTTTTAGATTGAAACTAATTATTATTTTTAAAAACTAATAATTGTGACGATTTTTGAGCAATATATAACCCAATTATTGACCAGCAATATATACGTTTTTGTATTATTCAATAAACAGTAAAGTTCTTAGCTTACGTATTCCATACTACTCAAAACAGGCGTATTATATATCTCATATATGTCATTATCAATATACCATTCATTATAAACGCTTGCTAAAGCGAGTATTGGTTATAGAGCATCAAGTTAAAATGGTGCGTTTAAATCTTAATACAAACTGCATAGTTCACTGTTATCGGGCTTAAGTTGAACAAAACATGATTGAAATTTGTGCGTGGTATAAAAAATTCAGTATTAAATGCGTATTATTCAGATCTCAATACAAAATATGTAAGAAAATTCTGTGAAAATAGTTTTCGTCAGTTGGCAAAACTTAAAATGTTTTCAACATGCTTTGCTCAATACTTATAAGGTACACAAATCTTGCTGGCAAAAGCTCAGCTAATGAATTTGAACCTTAATTGTATTGAAAATAGGTTCTATATATCTTGTTGCCATACTGATATATTAAAAACTTCGTCTTTAAAATAGGATCTATCGAATAGACAGAAAATAGTCCAAATTTACAACACCAGGTATAATTAAATCAGACAATTAGATCCTATTTTAAAAACATACTGTAGTTTACATTCTATCCGACCAATTTCAAATTTTGAATACAACTTTTTTTTTATATGACGTATCAAATTCATGATTTCCAATACAAAAAAGGTTCAATATGTAGAAAAACCAGCTTAGTTAATAGGTGGTCCAGTAGCCAGGTATTGGTATGGATGACGGTTAGGCATGAATCTGTTGTCATACCTCTGATTCCTCTGGTAGAAGTCGTTTCGTTGAACTTTTCTGTAGTTCTGTGTACGACGCTGTTGATTCTTCTCTTGGGGCTTGTCCGTCGATTTGTTTGAAGATTTTGTTGTTTCATTCTTCGGCTCGGGCTTTGGAGCTTCGGTTGGCTTTTCCTTGAAGAGCAAAGAGGGATTTTTAAATGATGACACATTAAAAAAAATTGTGCATATATGGGGTAGACAGACGTGTATTGACACCTCAGAGCAAATATAGATAGGAGGCGACCTAAGCATAACCCATTTATACGTAAGAATTTTATACTTCTCACAGTACGTACTTAACTTACTTGTAGTGTATCAACCAGGGCCTCGATTCTGCTGAAGGCAAACCACTCTCATGCCACTGACACTCTAAAAAATGCTATTTAATTGTGGACTTTACCGTTGTACAGTTAAAGTTTAAAATCAAATGAAAAGAGTTCATTAACCTTTTTCATTCGCTCTACGAAATCATTTAATTTTAGACTTTGATCTGATAACAATAAAGTCTACAATTAAACGGCATTTTTTAGAGTGTCAGAGGTAGTACCTTTAGCAGAATCGAGGCCCAGGGTTCACGCAATACAATAAAATTGTATAGTAGTAACATACATCCTTAGGTAATAAGGCTTCGCCCGCGTAAATGTCGATTATCGCAAACTGGTCACAACAATACTTCAAAGCACGCAAATTGCGTCATTGATCTCCAAGTGCTACACTCCAATATTTGATATACTTTTTATATATTTAATTCACCGGATTGACTGCACCCCACCTGATGGTGACTACTACTGTTTGAACTTAGCTTATCCTTGTAGTTCTTACCTCTTTAGTATCGCTATTAGGCTTTGCATTGGACTGGCTTGTGCTGCTTGACGCATTCTCTTGTGGAGTTTGTGTCTTTGGAGCTGTTGATGGCGTTGAGCTGGTTGAGGCGGAGTCGTTCTATAAATTAAATTATTATTTAATACGATGTAGCTCTGGAGCCACAAAAAGATTCCGGCTATATTGTTAGGTACCTCAATGAACATAACATTATGTACATGTAATGTATGATAAATTATTTACTGTGTGTACAATAAAGAATTAAGAATAAGAACATTTTACTCAATTTGACAAAATTAGCCCATGTCATTTTGTGTATACACTAAAGGACTATTTTTTTAGGTCAGGCCCTACAAAATTGGTCTTTCGAGCCGGATGTGATCTAGCACCCTCAGAATGTGAAATGATCTCCCTGCCGTGGTTTTCCCAAGCGACCACAATACAGGGTTGTTCAAGGGCATTAGAATATTTTCACAGGATTGGTAGCGCGAGTGTGATGCCCCTGTCCTGGTATTGCATACGTCCATAGGTCGCGATAAACGTTACCTAACAGATGGCCCGTGTGTATATCTGCCACTTAAGTATAAAAAAGACAGACGGATGGGGCGTAGGACTTTGTTTCACATGAAGTGATGTCTAATCATGGAACCGCTAGCAACATTGGTCCTTCGAGCCGATGTGTACGTACCGGCGGCGGCAAGATGGCGGGTAACGCGGCGGCGGGCGGCAGCTCCTTGAGCGCGTGGTGCGGGGCGAGCGCCACGGTGAGCGTGAGGTCGCACCACATGGCGCACCGCGCTCGGCGGGCCATCGTGCTCAGCTGCTTCACTGCTTCGCCCAGTTGCGGGACCGCTGTGCAAATATAAGTCTCTATTTTATTCTCTTCTGTCATATTAAGGCTTGCGTTTGGAAGGAAACGCAATATAGAGTTATGCTCGCCTTAGTGCGTAAACATCGTCATGTGAATAAAAAAAATATTCATTCAAATTTTTTTTTTATTGATTTTCCCCATTTTTTTTCACAAACTTACTTTGTACTAGAAATTAAGAAAAGAAAATATGTATAATATTTTGTACTAGTAAGTAGTTTGCGAAATGTATGCTTTTTAATGGGTATATTTGTAGTTGCGAGTGTATTTGTATGTATATGAGTGTACGTCTACTTGCGTGCATACGCGTGTATATACACGTGTACGTATGGAAATGTATTGGGAAGTGGCCGTGGTCACAGTCAGCCTGTGACCACGGCCGGTGTAACCTGGTCGAAACGTCAGGCATTCCAAAGGTATGTATATACCTATACCATGATCGCGTTAATTCCCGTTTACGTATAATAATGTATTGGGAAGCATGTATATATGTGCGTATACGTTTGTGTTCGGTGTGTGTTTGTGCGTGCAGCATTTGCACATGTGAGCGTATGGCAATGTATAATGTAAGCATGTATGCACGTGTATGCGTATACGTGTGTGCATGTGTGTGTGTGTGTACGTACGGTCGGGACGCGCGTGACGGTGCGGGTGGTGCGGCGCGAGCTCGCGGCGGCGCGCGGCCTGCACGGCGCCCACGGCACTTCGCCATGCCAGCATCGCGCTTTCCACCTCGCTGTGCGGCGCGCTGCTAACAGAACGGACTCTTCACAATCTATATCTATACTTCTATACTAATTTATAAAGAAGTAAAGTTTGTGTGTTTGTATATTTGTTCAATTGTAAGGGGTAATCTCGGGATCTACTGACCCGATTTTAAAAATTCTTTCACCAATAGAAAGCCACATTATCCGTGAATGTCATAGGCTGAATATCATCACGCTACTGCCCAAGGGAGCGGAGCAATAATCATAAATGTGAACAATTCCGGTAGATTCCCATACATTTTAGGAAAACTGATAAATTATGAGTACATTATGTGAGTTAAAAGGGTGTATCGGGGTTCGAAATACGTCACGGGTGAAGCCGGGGTGGGTCAGCTAGTACATAATATATGTGACGGCGAATCGCCACTACTACCGTCGCAAGTGTGACGTCATGTGTCGATACCACGTACACCCAGCGCCATCTAGCGACAGCACGATGTACTGCTTCGATACTACTACTACGTCACTACGATCCTAAATCGCGAAAGTGAAGTTCGGGCACTGGTATAACATATTAAACAAGATCCCAAGGATAACCGTTGGGCCGTGGCCCACCAGGCGTGATCACTTTGCCTAGCCGGAGAATCCTTCCTCCTTCCTTGAGTTGAAGAAGCGAAAAGAATATGCCAAGATCGTAGCAACTGGAAAGATGTTGTCTCTGCCTACCCCACTGGGAAGAAGGTGTAATTTGTATGTTGTAAAAAAATGTCATCTGATAAATCTATCTATAAGTATTGCCAAAACTCACATCTCAGCTAAATTCTTAACATCCTCTCGCCACGTGCTGGGGTCGAAGGTAGCAGGATCGATTCCCGGCTCTTGCCCTTTCTCCTTATCGCCCACGTCTTGACCACGCTTCAACACAATGATTTTCGACTCTTCAGCCTTAACCGGCTTTTTGTTCTGCGCCACGCACACACTCGCCCGTAAAGTCTCCATCTTACCCATTAGGGTTAATACCTTAAAAAAAAAACAAATAATATTATATCAATGAAAAAAAAATCATAAAAATTTTTGAAGATTTTGAGAAATTTTGAAAAAAACGTCTTTTGAGGGTAGTTTAAAAAATGACACCAAAAAAACCGTCTTTTGAGGTAGTTTAAAAAAATTACACCAAAAAAATCATGGATAGAAACTTTACCACCCTGTTATCTCTTAAGGATTCTTAATAAAAAAATAGATTAGACTATGTTATTTAAAAACTTTTAATTTTTTTAAATAATTTGTAATCCTCCAGGATACGGCGAAGCCGACCAGCGGGAGCGGTTATGTCGGAGTCGAACCGACTAAAACCGTGTGTCTTCATCTTCAAATTCCAAATTTAATCAAAATCGGTTTAGTAGTTAAGGGGACAGGATTAATTCGTTACCTTAGTGTGTTCCCGAAGCATATCCACAGTCAACCTATCCACCCTGCTGGGGCAAGGAGGTAGCCGGGGTACAGGTATGGAGTTACTGGACGACACTGCCCTCCCCGGGTACGCGAGGGCTAGCTTGGCCTCAGTCCGTTTCCTTTCGCGCTCCAACTGACGCCACTGTTCGTAACACGCGTCGAGACGAGCATGGAGGACTGCTGATGCTGATGATGAGGGACTTCGACTGGAAAAAGAAATTGACAAAGTGGAGACAATGGAGTTAGGAAACGACGGTATCTTCCATCTGAATTGAGCAGTCCGACTGGTGTAGTACCACCGCCATACAAGACCACGGTCATAATAACCATCGTGTTGTGCTCCCGGTGGTAAGTAGGGTAGCCAGAGCTCTTTGGAGGGATTCTGTGCTGTTAGCGGGGAGACCAAATTCTCTTGCGTTGTCAGCACAGAAATTCTCTGAACTTCTTTTAGAGTTGGCGAGTGTGATACCCCTGGTATTGCACACGTCCATAGGCTAAGGTGACCGCATCCCAACAGGTGGGCTGTGTGCTTGTCTACCACCGGTGGTATAAATTTTTACACACACACACAGGCAAGGAATTCATCCCCACACGTTGCATCCGCCTGCAGTGCGTACTGTAAGGTATGAAAGAAATTTCATTCCGCGCACGCTTAGGCTGTGGAACGATCTCCCTGCTGTGGTTTTCTCTGGCGGCTACAATATGGGGTTCTTCAAGAAGGGCATTAGAAGGTTTTTGCAGGGTCGGCAGCGCGAGTGTGACGCCCCTGGTATTGCGCACGTCCATAGGCCACAGTGACTGCTTCCCATCAGTTGGCCTGTGTGCTTGTCTGACACCGGTGGTTTAAAAAATAAAAAGGTGCATCCGGGGGTCTGCCCTTACCTCTCTTCCCTCCTCATCCTCATGGCGTAGTAGGGCGCAAGCAGAGGTAGATCTATCATCGGTGATTGCATCACAGGCGGTGGGACGGGGGGGCTTGGCCCTATTATTGCACAGCCTAGACCTGGATATAGAAAAAAGAAATTTAATATTTCGAAATTGTAAAACTAAGGCCCTTCGAACACAAGGCTACGCAAATTTTTGATACTAATGTTGTAAACTTAATGTCGCGAATATTTGGTACCGCACGAATCGTACACACGAGAAATCTCAAGACGCGATTTTTATCTATTCTGAAAGAAGAAAGAAAGAAAGCATTTATTTAAGAACACGCAATGTACAGCTACCTACAGAGGATCAAAAACAATAAATATATATCATATAAATGTAGATATGGGTCGTCATGCTTGGCTTTGAAAGCGAAGGAAGAAAGACAACTACATGTAGCGGAGATGCGAATGTTAAGATGGATGTGTGGTGTGACAAGACTGGACAGAATAAGGAATGAGTACATTAGAGGAAGTTTGAAAGTTGCACCAATAAATGAAAAATTGAGAAGCGAGCGACTGTCGTGGTATGGACATGTTATGAGAAGAGATGAAAGCAATGTTGTTAAAAAGGTTCTAAGTATGAACGTGGAGGGCTTTAAAGGTAGAGGTAGGCCTAAGAAAAGATGGATGGAGTGCGTGAAAGAGGATATGGCAAGGAAGGGGGTAACCGAAGAGATGACATCTGACAGGAATGAATGGAGGAAAAATACATGTTGCGCCGACCCCAAATAATTGGGACAAGGGCAGGTAGATGATGATAAATGTAGATACATCCAATGCACATCGTGCGCACTCAAATGGGCCACCATCTCAGCATAAATGCTTCGCACACCGGGGTATGCAAAGCGCTGGTTTTCAGATGGTGCCCCTTTTCTTCCACTTCCCTTCTGCCACCATAGACAGCGACAACATGTCTCAGAATTTGAACATTCAACAATTGCTCTGGCATCTTGGAAATCGGAGTGACGTTAGTAGCGACGATCTCGACCGGCGGGTAGCACGCGAGTGACGTCGGCGACGATTGAATAAAATGTCGGCGACGTGTGTCTGTGTACGAACCTCTTTAAATTTGTATTGCGGTAGTCGCTTAGAGACCAAATTCGTTGGGTATAGAAGATTTGCGTACTAAGGGCCTTACAGTTGTGATCCCATTACCAGTAAACATTATGACTCATTTAATTACTAAGTATAACTGATTTTGTTTGTATCAGGAACAATGTTTGTCAAGGCCCGCGGTTGAATACCGAATACATGAATAATTACCCTTGACACTGTATTCAAAGACCCGATTCATTAAAATTACGTTTTTGTATCGTATGTTTCCAGAACTTACGCAAGCATATTATCCTTGGGAATCAAAATAGACTACGCGACCAAACACGCAAAAGCCTCTCGCACTCTTTAAAGAAAGAAATAACTTTACCACGCGAGCAAAATCGCGGGCAGCAGTACGATTAACATAAAAAAAAACCATTCAAAAACTACGATAGATTGCAATGAGATAATGTCATACAAATGATGTATAAAAATAATACATACCCAAGTTATAATGATTATTTTCATGTAGAAACGACACATCGACGTTCAACTGATTAGGCGGTGGACGGTTCCTCATTATCAAACTCATTTGCCGCGCCATTTCATGGTTCTGCCGCATCACAGCCACCTGCTGCATATTCTCCCTTCCAATATTATCGAAGCTCCTCTCACTAATAGTACCATTCCCTTGAAAATTATCCCGTAGCACCAATTGGTTCATTTCGCGCCTCTGCATGAAATCATTTTGATTGTACCCATTAGGTTTAAAATTCATGGAGCTAGCTGCGGCAGAAACGGCTGTCTGATTCGAGAAATCGAAGTTTTGATTCATAGGACTCCTATCCTGTGACATCATGTCATAATAGTTATTCTCTCCAAAGTTCTTATTCGGTGGCACTTGTTGGAAATTCCTGTTGTAATACATTTTATTCCTTTCTTCTTGCATTTTATTGAATTCTTCACTCGAATAGTGGCCATTTAAATCGATTGGCATCTTGTAATCTATATTATTAACAGCATTTTCTTCTCTGTTCCTGTCTCCAGATATACTTAATTGGTTTAGATATGCCAATGTATCAGTTTCCTGATTATTCTCTTTCATGTAACCGTCGAATTTGTTGGAATACCGCTGGGAATTGTTATTGAAAGCTGCTTCATAATTTGAATTGTAGTTCATTTCTACGTTCAAGCTGCTAGGCCTGTTGTAGTTACTGACTGTGTACATGTTAGTTTCTGGGAGTGAGTTTCTTTGGCTCGGTTCAAAGAAGTCGTAATACTTCTCATCGTATTTATTCGGTGTTGTGAATTGTGCACCGCCAATTTCCTGTGCGGCGAGCCTTAGTAGATTGAGTTGTTCAGGAGTGGGTGGAACGTCGGTGGATGTGTCTGGCACGGGATCTATCCCGAGTAAAGCATTGACGTCGTTATCGGGATAATTGACGAAACCATTGGTGTTGGAATAACCGTTAGGCATGTTGAAGTTGTAGCCATTTTGGTCGTTCTGGTTGAAATTGTATATTGTGTTATTCTGGTAGTTATAAGACGGTGGTATGAATGAACTGCCAGCATCATTTTTTGGATACTGGTTCGTTATACTGTTTATTGTGGTTTTTTCCGGTGGTTGTATAGAGCTGGAAAGAAAGAGTTTGAAATCAAACAACATGTCTAAATTTATCTTAGACGAATTCCACGAGGCCTTTAGATCAACGTTTTCCGATTCAGGAGTATGCCTAAGTTAAATTCTTGCAAAATCCCAATTGAACTATAAAACCATAAAAAAAAAATCAAAGTTTCTGTGCTTCGATAAAGTTTGCGTAACGTTTCGCCATGAAGCCAGGTTATTAAAAATATCACTATTGTGTAGCAATCAAGAAAAATCTACGAACAACTAAGTTTTGCCCTCAGAACTTGAAGCATTGTTTGACGATCTTTGCTAGGGCTTCAGAGATTTCTGTAGCTAGTCACATTGCAAATAAACGAGAACGTTTAACATTTAATTATATTTCCACCGGTAATAGCTACTAGAGGCATCGAAAAGCCTATTTAAATAATCGATACTATAATTTTATTTTATTTTTATATCGGTCACGTTATTATGACTTCACCTCGCCTGATGGTAAGCTAAAGGGAGTCTCCGAAAATCGACAAACTAACCGAATATTCGCCCAAATAAATAATGTCCTAAAAATAGTTGTTGGCCGAATAACCACTTCTCTAATTCCACCATTATATTGGGTTCGAGGAAAATTTAAGGCTATTTAGAAAAAAAATGTTTAGAAACATACCTGCTCCCTTCTGTAGGTCCGGTCTCATCGAGAATTTTTGTGATGAGATCACGGACCATTGAGTTTTCTTCCATAATGCGTTCCGACTGCAAAAAAGGAAAATACAATACAATTTCAGATAAAACAAAAAACGGAATGCGTGACGGTTTTTTTATTCGTGTTTGGAAATGATATGACATAGTACGTAACTGATGCCCGAAAGCACTTTCCTGTATTTTTACCAAAGCTTTACAGATGAAAGAGAAAATAAGACCAGTCAGAACAGCTTTGGTTCTTTTTGGAAGTATATGCCTACTAAATGTTCTAGTCTAGCAGTTAGATCCCGACGAATGGAATGAATGATGTTATTACTTATTTCTTAAAATATTAACAAGTATCGCTCATATGAAATAAATTTTATAGCAATTAGTTTTCCTATCAAATCGTAAAATATCAAATCTCGTACGTACTGGATGATGATTTTTACGATTTGAATCTAACATTTTGTTTAGTACACTGGCTTCTACACTAGAGCCCCCTGTTGTGACTATCAGTACTCTAATTTATAAGACAATTCTTTACAGTAATAAAACAGCAAAAAGTTAACATCTATTGGCAACTCGACTCAATCATGTAATAGGATTTTATTATTAGTTAAAAATGTGTAACCTATAGTAGGTCAGGAGCACCGCCCTCAAATAGAACACAGGTCGGACTTCCCATTAGCGCTTACAGTTGCCGGGCATGGCGGCCATACTTCATCAACAATTCAAGAAAGGCCACTGCAGTCCGAGATCGTTTGACAACATAATCGGTCAGTGGGTGCCGCGAAACACAATTTTATCGATTCGAATCGATAAATATAGACCAACAATCGTGTATTTGTCGGTAACGTTTAGGGTCCGTTCACACAGACCGGCTCGGAGATGAGAGCAGATTCTTATCACGTTGAAAACAGAGTTTTTAGTATTTGTAGTAAGGTTTATTTTTGCATCTGCACTGCTTTTGTCATTATGAAAATCATTTGTCAGTGTGAAAAGAAAAATGCGCGCCGATGCTCTCCGAGCCGGTCTGTGTGAACGGACCCTTAGGCTTAAACTGTACTAATCGTAGTACAGTTATCGAGATATTTTTAAAATTTTGGTTTACCAGGTTAAAATTTTAATTGTATTAAGTATCTGGAGTAGTGAGCTAAAACCTCTCTTAATGATGTACCTATGTATCCTGGGGGACACAAGCGGCAACGTCCTTCTTTTAGCGAAGGCGTTGCTACTTCCAGCTAATGTTCTACCGAGGAAAGCCCTATTTCTTAGGTTTCTCGGTTTATCCGTATATTTCTTTAATTCGCACAGGGTATTGTACAAAGAGAGCGAGGGGCTAGTCAGCAGTTTCGACGTCTTAATATAATTTAGTCAGACAGACCTCCACTATTGACTATTGATTGAGTGAAACCTAGAGAGATTTAGCATAGTTAAAATACGTAGGAGTGCAAAAACCTAAACTACACAATAATAAAATATTATCAAATAAATAAAACATTGTTTATATAAATACTTCCAATGTCAAACTGACATAATGTTGTGCTGACGTAATAGTAGCTACTTGAATCGAATTATTGCACAACATAGTTTCCCAATTACCTACTTGAATAAAATTCCAATAATAATTAAAATGCCCTTGCAATAGATGGGCAAGATAAGTTTATGAGCCGAGATTGAATGGGCAACCTGGAAGGGATCTGCAAAACTTGATGATATTTGCACAGATTTCAAACTTAGAAATATAAATGAAAATTTTTCATTATATTATTGTAATCATAGCTTAAATATTAGTTTATTAGAGCCCATTAAGCAATTAAATGGTATTATTATGAGGAACATAAATTACTTTGCACAAAAACTAACTTTCATAATCTAAAAACGATCATCTCTTTTGATGCTGACTATACAACAGTGTGTTCTTGTTTCGCAGTACCTATTCAAAATTTGCACTTGTGTACGGAACCCCTTAGGTGTGTGTGAGTTCGACTCGCACTTAATCGATTTCTAAAGCTGTTATAAACAATAATTGAACTAATTGTAGCCACACACGTTCCAATATACTTGCACAAGTATACTGGTCGTACTGAAACCTGTTGATTGGTTGATTGGAACATACTTGCGCATAATGATCGCACACACGTTCCAATATAATACTGAAATGTGTGTGGTTAAAATAGAATTGGACTACCGTTGACAGTGTGCAGTCCATCTAATCCGTTAGTTACCTTTTGATAAAAACTCGATCCGATAATCGGGTGACAAATTGCACTTCCGCCACTAAAGTGGGTTTTTAGATTGAATTTTCTTCCTCGCAGTCGCTAAGAGCGCCAGTTTCTACCCGTTAACTGTCAGGATTGCGAGCTAGCCAGACCGACTTATTATATTTACTTTTTTGATTGGATACCTTAAGGCGCGGTTCTGCTTTAATTAGGAATTCATATTACAGAGTTTGAAATTGCATAACTTACACGAATTGTCTAGATGAGACGGATGGACTTTTCTTTGTTGGTTTATGCTAAACCTAGGTACAATTTAAAATTCCGCTTGTACGCACGAAAATGTAGGTACAATTTAAAATTAATTATTTGTACAAACGATATTTTAATATAACTATGCTCTGTTCTGAAGTGAAATAATTTTTAACAGAACTCAGACAGTATTTAAGTAAAAAACTTTGGGATTCTTTAAACTTGAAAATTTAATTTAGCGTTGAATTCTGCAGAGCACTAAATGTTAGATTAACCCTCTGTCTATACGGAACCCGCTGTGTGC
The DNA here is from genome assembly GCA_963576445.1 of Lithosia quadra. Taxonomy (NCBI): domain Eukaryota; kingdom Metazoa; phylum Arthropoda; class Insecta; order Lepidoptera; family Erebidae; genus Lithosia; species Lithosia quadra. Next base: position 2,744,370 of record OY754899.1, on the reverse strand, counting down.
ATTTGTAAAATACTTTGCGATCGCATTCATCGTGACCCTTTGCGTCATGATCGCATTTGAAAAAATTAAATTATTTTTTTTTCTGATCGGAAAAAGTGATCATCCAGGACGGGACTTGAACCCATGACCAGTCCCTTACAGGGGGAATGCTCTGACCAACTGAGCTACCTGGACCCATTCTAGATGCTCGAAATTTTCCGATATATTCTACGGCTTAGGGCGCCGGTGGAGCCATCTACAAATCATTTGGAAATAGTTAGCATGCAATTGCTTAAAATTTCATTCAATTAAATTATTGATTTTGAGATAGGACCGCGCCTTAACTAATAAAACTGATGCGGTCTCAGAACGACCTCTAGCCGTTGACACTTCTTTATAACTTGCACTCAGCGGTTCAGAGCTCATTGCAGTATTGACAATAAACTGTAATAAAATTTCAATCTAAAAAATGCTTACATCCGGTGAAAAATGGCTCACGACACCGCTTATTAAATTGTTTTGCGTGTGGAATATTTTCATACCCGTCGTTCATGGAAGAAAACGTCGTCATTTTTTCATTTCATTTTTTACGAATGAAAAGACTGCTGATTATGTAAACCACATAATATTATTATGGATGATATTTTTACTGGATTTGAACCTACAACTTCCTTCCTAAGAGCAAAGTTCCTCGGTCCAACCATTAAGTTCGCGCGTTCAAGTAGGTACTGTTTGAACTTGCATGAAGTGTTTTCATTTTTGATTTCTTTTAAAATTACGCAATTATTGTAACATTTACTTCTTAAACTTCCGTTTATATAAAAATATTGTTTTTAAAATTTACAAGAACAATAATTAAAATTTTCGAGATTAATCATCAAAATTGACGAAAATAATATTATTGAAATTTACGAGAATAAGAATTAAAATTTAAGAGAATAATAATTTTAATTATTTGCATAACTAAGGGCTAGCGCACATTAGAGACAAGACTGTTGTCTTGACGTGACTTGTGGGTAATAATTTAATAGGCAGCTTTGTTTTGTTCTAAATGTGCGCACTTTCATAATACATGTTGTTGTAGTGTAGAGCAATAGTCGGTCTGTCTCTGTAGAGTCTTGTCTATAATGTGCACTCAGCCTAACCTGCACGTTAATTTCACGACATGTTTTGCAGAGCAAACCACGCAAGTCCATTATAAATATTCCAATTTGAATTCACCTGGAAGTATGACGTAGTTCTCCTTGCCAAAGCAAGCACTACCTACGTCAATCGTATCGTCAACTAATGTGTAAATACAGTTACCTACAAAACTGCGATCGGTGTGAACAATGTATAGTGGCAAACAAATGGTTATTATCTTAAGCGCTACCCCCTCAGCATGGCGTCCGTAGACATATGCCGTCTTTTCTCTCGGCCAATGAAATCGCAGAAAAAAAATAGAAGCGAGGAACACCGTGGTTCCCAAACCCAAGGGGGCTCGAATCCGAAGATGGCCCAGGTCAAGCCGGGGTGCGAAGGAAATACTCTATGGGCCACCTTACACCCTGGCGTCAAAATACCCTAGACGGCGGGCGGTTTTAGTCGGTAAGAGTCCGACTGGTCCGACATAACCTGCCCCGCTAGCCGTGCTGCTTAAAGCCATTACGAGGACTATAACTGTCGTATCGTAACGCATTAATTTTAGATAACCTCATAACTAGTATTATTTAACTAGCCTACGCACGCGGCTTCGCCCACGTGGACATCGGTTTTCGCGTTTTTGACTATATTTTTGGTTCTATTTAAAGACCAAGTTTAAGCAAATACCTATTTAGTGAATTTTGTAGCCACGCAATAAAGTGTAATCTAGCTTGCACTGTGCTGCAACAGGAAATTAATAGGTATGATATTTCTTATATAATGAGAAAATCATGGCATTAATTGAAGTCTATAATCTTGTTTAACAGAATATAGAACTCAGATGCAACTTGTCCCATAATACAGACATGTTAGATGCATTATTATGTTATTCTATTATTGCCCAACTTAAAATATATCAAAGGATTCTAAAATTTATATATACTTATGTTTTTTTTTCTCTGGGGTAGGCAAAGACAACAGCTCAACTACACTGAGTTATTTAAATAAAGTGACAAAATGACACTGTTAGAAGTCAGATTCAAGCGTTACATTATACTAAAATATGTACCCCTTTGACCTTAAGCTTCAGTAACCGATTACCATCAGAGGTGCTGCTAGAATTCTAGGCAAATACTTATTATGTATCTGATCATATATTATTTGATTTATTTCAGTTGAATGTAAAATTGGGATGTAGAAAATTTTGATGTTTGTATTTAGACAGTATTTTATTCATGACGAGAGTTCCAAATAAAATATTTTTGTGTTCAGAACATTGATATTCAATTATATAAAAAACCTCTTTATAGGTATAAAGCAGTGTACATAAACACAAGCAATGCAAGACTATTTGAAACGAGTTCTTCAGCACTCATTTTATGTGGACGGTTTTGACATCCTGACTGTGCATCTTGGGTTTTTTGTAAATTAATGGTTCAGAATCATTCATATAACATAACCCAAGTTTTTAAATAGCTCCAATGAATGTAGACATTTTGACAAATAAGAATATTTTGATTTAATATGATCCAAGATATTTGTTCTCTATAATTTTGATTATTTGTTCTATATTATTATTGTGTAGTGTCATAGAATATTATATTATATTTATTTATTTAAATATTAAATATAGTGACCTACCAATGTCAAGTACAGGGACCAGGCTACCAGTAGTGAGGGCTCCAAAGGCTCAATTGTTTGTTATTACCATAATTACAAGTAAATAATGATGAATATCCCATTAATAATACTAATATGGATTGCATTTGTTGATAATCTTGGTTAAATTGAGGGATCTCGGTCAAAATCAGAGACAGTCTTGCAAATAAGGCAATGTGCAGCAAATACCTACCTATTCTGTTATTACGAGTCACATATATTATTATGTATGTAAGGACAGTAAGCAGATTGTGGGCTGTTGTCTCTGCTTACCCCAGAGAGAAAAAGGTGTGAGCACATGTATGTAAGTACATAATTATGTTATTAGGTAACACTTAAATTCAATATGAGGTCTATTAAGAACTTAATTTTTATAGTCAAGTAGGTACCAATATTATTAAAAATAAGTATTCCTTTAGCTAAATTCATACTGATTTATAATATTTCAATAGCTGTTTGATTTCAATGCATTCAGAAAGATACCTAGTATTTTGTCATCCAAATTAGATCTGTGTTGATTCCATAACAAACAGGTGATAACATCTAAAAATGTTCACTCAAGGACATTCCAATTGTTGTCTTATAAGAATTTGAATTTCATATCAGTAAAAGATGAAGTAACAAATAGGTACCATAAGAATATAGATTTAGTGTAGTTACTTGGATACTAAGCAATTTGTACGACTTGATAAGTCCTGAACAATTGCGTTGTTTGTATTCAAATCTAAGGCTATAGAAAGTGGGTAGGTGGAAGCATATTGTCCATAAATGAACACACACATTCAGAAGATCACTGAACATTTAGATGCCGTCATACACCTTAAAAATAGTATATTTATAATACGTTACCTTGTTATTCTGTCCTCTAACGTACTAACTACATATTTCTAAAAATATTATGTGCATTCCCCGATGTCATTTCATTACCTACACTTTAAGAAAAAATATATCGAAACACGGTCACACCAAATATCACAACAAATGTTCACTAAAACCATATTTAACACTTTACATCGTCCGTATATGTAAAATAACGCACTTTTAACATTTATTTCGTGTAATATCATCGAGATTTTAGGTCAGATTGACAGTCCACGACATTTACAACACCCATTGAAAAATGGCACTTTACAAAAACACTGACTTACCTGATCTGTTTCATTTTCGACGGTTTTATACGCATTACCTAAGAGACATAGATCACTGAAGGCCATTTAGTTTATAAAATTATATCTTGCCACGATACATACGAGCTTACTTCGGTCCTAAGCCATTTTTTCCATTGACCTACATGTGTATAAATTTATACGTGCTTACTCGCTGCGGTGTTGCTGTCACGATGGCGCGATGGGAAAATAATCCAGACGAAAAAAAACATTTGCTTTGATATAAAACATTTTCACAATTTGAACTTACGTGGTATAAATCGTCAGTTTTCAATAAAATTACAATTTTAATATTGTCGTCACAAATGTTTTGTTTTGTAAATTTCCCGCCCTTTCAAATAATTTATAATATTTTTTATCGTCAACCAGCTTCTACGTTTTGTGTTTTTCAAAAGACAAAATTTACAATTATTTTCTAATTAGAACATTATTATGAGAGAAGAGGAAGTGATATTATAGTGCAGATGTTTATCAACACGTTTATAATTTTTTTATACTAGATTTTACGTTTTTTAGATTGTTTGTTTTTATTTCGTAGTAGGATTTTTATAGTAGAAGTTAGAAAACGAAGAGTGGTCACACTCAAATAAATTGAATCAGACCTCCTTGAATTTCGGACCAAGCTTGTTGATTCTTTTCACAGATAGAGTTGCATTCAAATGTAAATGGCGTATGAAAAATTCAGAAAATATTTTACTGTAATTTGCCAACTAAACTCTTTTCAAAAAATGTAAGCCAGATTAGAGACATCTATTATCATAATAAAACATTTTGTAATTCAGTGAGGAACCTGTCAAATCTCAGTTTGGATAATCTTACAAAAGAAATATAGATGGCGCTTGGCGCAATTTATTATTAAAATGTTACAAAGGCAAAAATAATCAATCCACAGATGGCGTTCTATTCGTGCTGTTTAAAACAACTTGGTATCTTCCTTACTTCCTCCGATTCCCCACCCAGTGTTCCAGAACACCATCACCACTTTACTTCGAGAGCGTCTTTTTTTCATTGGACACGTCAACATGGCTTCACCTCGCCTGATGGCAAGCTAAAGGTAAAGTCTCAGGACCAGGGGTCATCACTAGGTACATAGGTAGGTACACCGATAGTGCTATAGTGGTGGCCTTGACGGTCTGATCAAATGCTTTTTCACGCCCCGCTTAAAGGACCCGGGACTATTAGGAGGAAGGAAACACATGCGCTGGTAAAGGGTTCCAAGTCTTTATGGTGCGGCAGAGAAAAGAAGCACAGAGCCCCTTGGTTTGGTGCCTCTTCTTGAAGCTTCTCGGATACTCGATATTTTAACAAGTTGAAATGTTTTTTCACGCCTAAGCAGCGGTATTCGGCTTGACAGCGGTACTTATGTATTTAAGATACCTTTAATGTCCTATTGATTGGATAGTTGGATAGGTAGGTACGTACGTACGATTGGATAGTTGATATTTATATAATGTTCATAATATCTGGTTTTTATATACCACGTAGGTGGCAGACAAGCACTCGGCCCACCTGTGGTCCTGTGGCCTATGGACGTGGGCAACACTAAAGGTGTCACACCCGCGCTGCCTACCCTGAAGGGAAGGGGGGAGGTCCAGGAAAGGGTGGGGAGGCTAGGAAGGAGTGGGGGGAGGAGGGGTACAGTGAGCTGTGGCTACCCTAATTACCGGCGGGAACACAACTCAAGGTTATTATGGCCGCGGTCTTCTGCAGTAGGGCGGAGGTACTACCCCAGACGGACAGCTCATTTCGGACGGGAGATACCGTCGCGCGTCGTGTCCTATCTCCTCGTAAGTTACCTACCTCCTGTTTACACTTTCATCGTTTTATTATCCTTCATCATTCTCTGAACCTTTTCCCAACTCAGTTGGGGTCGGCTTTCCAGTCCACCTGTGATGCGGCTGAACTTCGATATTTTACGTGGAGCGACTGCCATCTGACCTCCACAACCAATGGCGATATCGAAGTTCCAAGTTAGACTGGTTGGACTTTTGAGGGCTCCAACTACCCGTAACGACTGCCATAGATGTTTGTATGGCAACCGGGACCGACGGCTTAACGTGCTCTCCGAGGCACTAATAATTTTATTATCCTTCGAGCCTTCGTAAGTACTTACTTAGGTACCTAGGTAAATAAGTAGATACATAATAATTATAATCAATCAAAACAATTCCCGCTCGACTGACCAGTGAGCCAAATTACCGCCAGTGTGTACCCAGTCTATCGACTTAGTACATTACACAGCGATGACCACCGCTCATAGCGTACAGACGGACAAATGAACTGATGCAATTACACTGCGAGTTTGCTTTGAGTGCTATCTACGATCACAAAGGGATTGTAACGCTCCACTACGGCGTGGCTTCAATTTAGTAGGAATATTGGAATGTAATTAAAGGTCATTCGATTGATAATAGGGTGGACAGCCTCACTGTGGCGTAGCGGTAGTGAACGCAGCCGCTGCGCAGGAGGTGCGGGTTCGATATCCGCTCAGTGCAAATAATGTATGCATGAATATGTATTTGCAATCGTCTGGTCGTGCCTCGGAGAGCACGTTAAGCCGTCGGTCCCGGTGACGCTTCCCATCAGGTGGGCCGTGTGCTTGTCTGCCACCTAAGTGGTATAAAAAAAAGATGACAGCACAGTTATTGAGAGTCCGACATCATTTTTTTCACGTATAGACCTTTGCGACCGATAGATATTCCATTGTGATACCCATAGGACTTAATAAAGGCATATCCATAATATTCCTCTCAACAGCCACTCTGCAGCCAAACAATAAACTTATTACCTTTCACATAAACGTCATACGCAGTGTTTGTTTTAATCATCGCAATATGAACGTACAAATTGAATAATGAGAACAGCGGGAGACCTCTACGGGAGGGCGTCAGAGACAGGACAGGCTGAACTCGGCGCGCGGACTGTGTTGGCAATACATTGAAGATAGATCATTTAGGTATGTTATGTTATTGTGAAAACTAGTGCAGACTAGACAGCTCTGTGACGTAGCGGTAGTGAACGCGGCCGCTGCGCAGGATGCGTGGGTTCGATCCCCGCTCAGTGCAAATATTTGTATGCATGAATATGGTCTGGTCGTGCCTCGGAGAGCACGTTAAGCCGTCGGTCCCGGTTGCCATACAAACATCTATTCGGCAGTCGTTACGGGTAGTTGGAACCCTAAAAAGTCCAATAACAGCGGTCTAGTTGCAATGCTTCGATATCGCCTAATGTCACCATTGGGTTGTGAAGGTCAGATGGCAGTGGCTTCACGGAAAATATCGAGGTCCAGCCAAATCCGCAGTTAAGACTGGTAAAGCGGCCCCTAGCACACAGCGTATTTAAAAACGCGACTGCGCGTTTGAAATACGCCTAAGATTTGCCGGCTAAATCTGAGATTTGTCGAACTCCAAAATGTACAACTATTTCTACAGGACACGCTTGACTATATTTTCGGTTTAACCGATTGTTATGAAACATGCGTAAGATTTGAAATTCGACCAATATTTAAAAAAAACGTATTGATAGGTACCTACCTATACGTTCAGTGGTTTTTGCGTCCATCGAGCGCAAACAGACAAGAATTCTACTCAACCGATTGTGATTAAACTCAAGTAAAACTTGAAGTCTGACCAAGACCTTTCAAATAAAAAACCATCGGAGGACTGAAATGGAAAGTTATTTCCGCTTTCTGTTAGGGAAGCTACCTTCCACTTGACAGTCACCGCGCTTTTTGTATAAAATGACAGATGTTATTAGAGAGGTTGGAAGAAGGTTGGTAGCTTAAATTAATTGTATCTTTATTTCAAAATCGTTATCATCAGTCGTTGTCATGGTTAAATCCAAAGCTTGTAGGTACTTTGGAATCCGGGGTCCGCTCTACGCCTCTACTACTTTTATAGGTAGGTCTATGGCTTTCTTGACTTATTTCGAGATTTTCAAGATTTATCCCATAAGAACGAACAACATAATTCAAGTTAAATAAAAGCTTGCAAAACGTATCTAAATAAATAGGTACCTATAACATGATATTTAAAAATACTAAAAATAAAATCTAATCAAACTTCTTTCTATCGACAGTTACACCTACATAACCCTCTAGGTATTTATAACATCAGCTATTCTTGTCCCTAAAACAAAAGGCTCAGTTTACAAATCCTATACATTTTATTCAAAAAGAAAAAAAAAACAAGCAGTTAATATTATCAGAGACATGCCCTTTCAACGGAGTGAAAAACAAAAGAAAATTCGTATAAAGAATTCAATCGAAATCGAATCAAGAATCCGTCTACCGTGCGTTAGTACAGGACAGGAATATGGGATATTTAACATGTTAGAAAAGGACGAGAATCGCGTTAATCCTATTGGCTTATACCGGGCGACGTTTGTTGTGATTGGTCGCTGTGCCTTATTGAACTGTCACTGAAGACCGCGGTTTAGGGGGCGACCGGTAATTCGGGGGCAAGTTGGGAGGTAGGGTGGAGAGGTAGTGTGGGAGGAAACTCGCAGTTTGGCAATTGACTTGTGGGTAGTTTTCGGGGTTCCTTTGGCAGGGATTTTCGAGTAGATTGAATTTTGAAATTTTGTTCTTTTCAGTTGGATATTCGATTTGGAGTTTAGTTGAATTTTTGTTGCAATAAATTGCCAAGTTATGAAGTTAGCTGAGATAATGATTTACTAATAGATTTGGTGTTTTAGGTCCTAGTATTCAAGTTTGGATACTTAAACGTAGGAGATTGTTTAAACTCTAAAATCAATACTTTAACCATAGACATCTTATTTTTTTATTTCTTTAACTTTCTGTTTTCATTCCCAATCCAATCTTAGAACTTTTTGTTTTCAATCTGTCCATTCATTCAAACAGGAAGATGATGGCTTTTTTTATTTTTTTATAGGGGACTTGGATCACTAGAGGAAGCGGCTATGTCAACTTCGTAGTTAACACATTTTGTACACTAAACACGAAATTTCTATAGTTTTCTAGCTATTAAGTACTTCGAACTTAAAGTAATTTATGTAGCTCTTTGGCTTTATTGGAGTCCCGGTTGACTCTAGAGTCAGACCAGCGTAAACCATACTTAAAATAAATATTTCAAAGTAAAGGATCTCGACTAGAAAGTTAAAGATAGCTAATCTAAGAGCTAAGCATATTTGCAATGTAATAACCATAGACTTAGGAAAAGTATGGACGGAGTGCCTAGAGTAACTAGTCTGTGTCAAAAAATGGCGGGCATCAATCATTGTGTGAGTAAATTGTAGGGATGCGAGGATTTACCTAAATTTCCCCATTTTTTATTATTTTAGTTGAGGAATAGGGAGAATTATTTGGTAAATTTTAAAATATATAAATGAACAATCATTAAAGGTGATTCGTGCATTATTATTAAAAATATTATTTTATCATAAATTAATGAAAATAATATTTTAGTTATTTTTTACATTATTTTTTTCATTTTTTCTGTGTTTGTTTTATATAAAAACAAACACAGAAAAAAAACTTACATGGATGGTAACCGTGGGGAATATTCACACGATTAAACTAGGTACCTAATTAACAAAAAAAGTTAAAAAATTCATATTAGTTACAATTTGTATTTTTGCGATTCCTAATCCCATGTATTTATAAAAAAGAAGTTAAATCACTACGGTTATCACTACTAATAAATAGTTTATGCTATTTCATCATAAAGTCACACAATTTACAGATTTCCCCAAAATATGGGGAAATTTGCACACTTTTATGTTGGGATCACTGGTTTTGTACCGAACAATTGAATTTTGTTTTGAAATATTGAATGAACATCTATGTATAATTATTAGATAAACATTAAGTGATTGAAATATTGATTAACCTGTGAAATGTGATCCCTGGATTTATTTTCTTCCTGTCACTACGGTTTTTACACCATTTCACTGCACAAGACATGTTGTATTTGATTTTTTTTTCTTCCCGCTTAAACTGACAGATCGACCGATTCGGCCGACGTTTGCCGCGAAGTGGCTGACTATGATGTGAGAGTGTGCGTGGCGACTGTATACGTATACGAAAGTTGGCTGACTATGCAGCGTCACTTTTTTGTTCCCATGGCTCCGTCCATAGTTATTCCTAGGTCCATGGTAATAACTAACTTGTTCTAATTTATAATTGTGCCTATAATAGTTTTTTGATAGGTACATAGGTGAAAACTAGGTATTGAAAATTAAACTAAACGTATCTATCTACTTTTGTTTACTCAGATTATAAACAGACATAATTATTATATACCTACTTCAATCTCAACATCCTATAGCATCCAATCTTGACAGTTTGTCTTGTTGCCAAATTTTCGCGCCCAATCCCAGGCTTGTTGACTTTTCGTCTATGACGGTTGTTTTCCGCGGGCACAGGCAACGCCACGCCCTGCCAAGTGTGCGAATTCTTATTGGGCAACATCAAATGTCATTCTATGTATATCTGTTTTGTTTATTGCAGGTACTTTTTATATACGAAGGTAGGCTTTAAGGTGATCGCACATACATATATGACGAGTTAATAATTTGTTGAATATTCAAAAACCGCTGCAAATAGGAGACTTATAAATCTAAATAAACAAGGAATAAATATGATAGGCAACGTGCAAGTACTAGGTACCTACACGATACGACTGGTGTAGCTATCACACAACAGATGGACAGTGTGCTTATTTGTTACTTTAGTAAATATTTACCTACTTACTTTAGATATCTACAGAAATCTTATTTTGAGATGTCTGTAAGTGTTATCTAGAAAGAAATCGATTGCATAAAATAATTATGGCTGAGATGCCATCAAGATTGTACCACTCAGCTTCCAAACCGTTATTTTCCCAATAAAATACCAGGAAAAGACCACAACAGAACAACTGAAGTATAAACGAACCACACCTAATTGTTTCTATAAATTCGAACAAGCATTCTGTGTTGTAATTGGAAAACGAAACGTTCAATCTGAGCTAAAATGTACGACGTCATTATTCTAAACGGCGCGGGACCGACGCAACAGCGGCGTAATGCCACAAATTAAAGCTTAAAACGGACGGTTAACAGCTGACCCAAAATCGAAGTGTCCCCCCGTCTGGGGGACAGAGTCAGACACGAAAAGCAACGGGGCGGGGCCTCGCCACGCCTTCAAGCTCACAAGCGATACCGCGTCAAAAGTTCCCCGGCCGTGGCATAACGTGCGCGCCTTGCCCATCCGCTCGCAGAAAAAAAAATAAACGTCAAAAGTGAAACGTCACGTGATATTTTTTGGAGGGAATACTGACAATACTGTAGGGTATTTATAGTGAATCGTTTTCATTCTGTAATAATTCTGCTATGGTTTTGTGTTAGATATTATTGTTTTTTTTTCATATAACCAAAACACATCTATCTATACTACGAGTAGGTATTATAAAATTGTAAAGTAGCTGTGTCTGTGCATTGGAGATATTTAAAAAAAAACTTGGGTTATATTTTTTTAACCTTTATTTATTTATTTGAATTTTTTTATTATTATTTCTATTTAATTTGTTTTTTTATTTGAAAGATCTTGTTCAGACTTACAATCTTACGCATGTTTGATTACAACGGGTTTGGTAGTAACAAATTGTAGAACCGGAAAAAAGAATAGTCAAAAATGCAAAAACCGACATCCACGCGGGCGGAGCCGCCTGCGTAAGCTACCTAGTGTTGGATAATTTTGTATTATTTTTGTATAACTAAAACACAACTAACTCATTAACACAATATGATAAGTTAAATATTAAACCTGTGTTAGATCCAACCTCAGTCTTGTTTTAAAAAAAAATCTACGAATCCGAAATGTAGAACTTATAGGTTAAGCTATGCTTACTTCAATATTTCTTAGATAGTACTTTCCTAAAATATGTATTTCCACATACTCTAAAAATCCTATAAATCCTATCTTATTTTATTTTAGTTAAAAATATTATTATCTAAAATATTGATCTAACTATTCGCTACGAGTCTACAACTGTAGCTGCTACGAATGGTCTACGAATCGAGTGTAGACTGTTAAAAAGTTGACATAGACAAGTATTTGTTCACTGTTTATTTTTTTTGGCGCTCAAATTTAATGAAAACAAATAAAAATATCTATACGGCCAGATAACATAATATATTTAAGAATGATATAGAATGTAAATAAACATAATGTTATTATGGGCATTGTAGTAGGTAACTGAAAATCAAAACGAATTCAAATTTCTTTCAGTTTCTATTTTTTTTCTAAAGATAAAATCACGTGAACAGTTTTATATACCTACGAGTATGATGTTTGATTATTACCGTGATCTTTTAAATGGTATAATACAAACTTATTTAAATTAAATACATCTGAATAAACACAGTCGAATATATTATGTTGAATTATTACGAAATTTACACATAGCAAATAAAGTATAACTTATGATTACCTACGTCTGTGATTCATGAAATATACCTAGAACTTTTATGAATAACTAGCGACCCGCCCCGGCTTCGCACGGGTGCAATGCTGATACTAAATTAGCCTTAGTATATGATGCATGTATTATACATATAAACCTTCCTCTTGAATCACTCTATCTATTGGAAAAAACCGCATCAAAATCCGTTGCGTAGTTTTAAAGATTTAAGCGCACATAGGGATATAGGGACAGAAAAGGCGACTTTGTTTTATACTATGTAGTGATAAAATAAAAAAAATCTTACTATTATAATAATTGACGGGATATGTACCTACCATGTTTGTTGGTTTTATTGAGTACCTACATATCCGTGACCATGGCGCTTGCAACAGCACCGAAATATCGGATACTCAACAAAACAAACAAACAAACATGCCAAAATGTCCTATCAACTATAATATTGTAATTTAAATTGCCGTGTCAATCTAAAAAATACTTTCTACACAGCGCTATCTAGACCCAAAGTAAGCATAGTTTAACTTACTTGTTTTATGGGTTCTACAATGCGGATAAACATCCAATATTTTTATTTTTTTTTATTTTTTGTACAAATTTGAAACTTAACTAGCTGTTACCGGCGGATTCTCAAGATATATAGTACTCTACATGCTATAACCTATCTATGTGCCTAATTTCATCCAGATCGGTTATGCTGTTTTACGTGAAAGCGAACATCCACCCATAAATCAATTGCTACAAAATTTCATGTAACACATTATTTATTGTAATTTTTTTTCTGCACGTATAGTATAGATAGATGTACTTAATACCAATCTACTTACTACTTCTATAGATAAATAATCAAACCAAAGGACAAATTATGAAGTATAGTTATTAATAATAGAACAATTTAGTGTGATAAAGTGAGTAATAGTCAAATAATACAAAATGGAAGTTGCTCAAACGCCTCTACAATTGACGCAAGATCATTCAGATAGCAGAATGACAGGTAAGAAAATTTTATTTTTCGATATTTTTGAACTTTCGCGTCTCGTTTTAGGTATTATTGTTGAATCGCTTCGTGAAAAGTTCAGTCGTTTCGTAGTGAAACTGATTGCCGACGGCGGAGTTGTAAAAAAGTTGGAAAAAGTAGGTACACTAGGTCTCTCACTCTTTTTCCTAATAGGCCAAATTAACTCAATATCAATTAAACACACGGCCAACACAAGAAAACTCCCGGATGGAACGAAGTTCCTGTCAATTAATTATATGTATATAGAAATATATTATACTACCCCCGTCCTACTCCCACTCCCACTCCCACGAGTGACATGTAGCAAAAACAACACCACAGTTGCAAAAAGTGTAGCAACAGTAGCACAACTTTTTGTCTTAAATGTGTCGTTACAATTTTTGGTCCCAATTTTATCCGTCTAGCCCCCTTTCACAGCGCGCAATTAGGAACTTCGTTCCAAAAAAATAGAAAATGACAAAATCATCGTCAGTTTTGTACAACTATGGCGGTTTCGCCATGAATTAGTTATATCAAGTTATATCATATAGGTATGGCTTGGTAGTTTCATTACTCTGGGACTTATTGGCACAAAATTAACGGCTATTAAAATTACTTTTTGTTCATAAACCCATAGAAGTGTCATAATAATTGACTAAGATCTATAAACCAATCAATCAATTAGCCTAGACATAGGCCTCTCCCAATGCACCCGATACTCCGCCTTGTGCATCCAGTCTATACCAACTAGAACAATTTTTAGGTCGTCCGTCCATCGTGTTGGGGCGTATCCATCATAAATCAATATATAAACTTAATTACATACCTACTAACCTACTCTTTAAAGAAAATATAATAAACATTACATATTATCACATTCATTCTACACCCAACGCAGATAATTTTCATTTTTTACGCCATTTCCCACGCGGCGGCCATGCTTCTAGCATTTTTTTTTCACAGGCGAAGGCGGCATTAGTATTCAGGCCCATACAGCCAGTAACTCGGGGGTCTATTTGACTGATTTTCAGCCTCTCCATGATTTGCCACTTTACCCGGTCAGAGTGCACGCTGAATACAAAATAACCAATGGAATAGGGGATTTGAAATTTCATTTTCACATAATGGCGTCTCGTTTTGAATATCGGAATTTTATTAACTTAGCTGTGTATAGAGTGGGTAATTTGTTGTTTGAAGATAATACGTTTAGAGATTTGTTTGAGCTTTCATTATATCGTGTGTGTAAAATATAATTGGTTGAAATGATTATGCATGCGATTATTTTAATATATTATATTCGATGTACGACTAAGCTTTTTAATAACGTGTTTCCTTCCTCCTACAGTCCCGAGTCATTTAAGCGGGCCGTGAAAAAGCATTTGATGAGGCCGTCAAGCTGAAGGCCACCATTATAGCACTATCGGTGTTTGTAATGGTGACCCCCATTCCAGAGACTTTACCTTTAACTTACCATCAGGCGAGGTGAAGTCATATTGATGTGACCGATATAAAAAAATAAAAAGAACATAGCTTTTTTGACATTTTATCGTGCGGAATCCCGACGGATATTACCCCCGTTGGCTAGCAGGGCGGTTATGTCGGTTCGCCGCCATCTCGGGTGTGTAGATGCCGGCGGTGTGCAGAGTGACCTATAAGGTAAAAAGTATTCAAAATGCAAAAGGAAGGGTGGGCGCACCTTTTGATGCACAAAATTTAAGTGCCTACTATATATCTGCCCTACTATATGTCCCATAAAAAAAGGATTTATTTCAATTGCTATCGTTTCTTTAAAATACTAGTACATACATAGGTACACACATACATACATACATACATACAAAATCACGCCTTTTTCCCATTTGAGTAGGCAGAGACAACACCTTTCCACTGGCTAGGATCTACAAAAATACTAGTGAAGCTAGATAAATTTTTAACTAGATATAAAAGTAATCATTTCGCTACGAACTCGAAAAAATTCCGTAAGTCTCGTACCTCGGAATTGTCGCAAGTGGAAGTATAAACCGATCCGGATCCGTTATGGGTGGGGGAGAAATTAATCAGAGGGCTCAGGGGCCGTCGCGTCAAAAGAAAACCAAATAAAACGGCAAGCGACAAAGTTTCAAGTTGAGAGCCGACTAACAAAATGAATAGAGACGCCTTATTTTTTTTTTTATCGGACACGTCAACATGACTTTAAAGTCAAAAAAAAGGAATGGGTGGTGGTCCTCAGCTTGACGGCCTCATCAAATGCTTTTTCATGCCCCGCTTAAAAGATCCGGGACTGTAGGAGGAAAGAAACACGTGAGTTGGCAAAGAATTTTCTCCAACTTTTTGGATGCACCTATGAATATTGAATATAATTCAATGAAATTTTGAAGCAATTAAAATTTGAAGAATGAATTTTAACACACATTATGTACTATAAATTATTCTGTATAATATAAAAATAACTATTTTTTTCTGCATCTTGACTTGTTTGCTACAACTTTCAATAATTTCAATCCAGAGGTCCAATTCTCAAAAAAAAAAAATTCGGTCTCGGTCTAGTCTCTTCTCTTATAAAGAATACGTATTTTGACATTTTGGGAGATCGACATAATATCGGACAAGACGGAGAATGAATTTTTAACCTATTTTTATTACGAGAATCGGCCCTGGAAATTCATTTTATGACACGTCTACAAAGTATTCACTTCAACCCAAATCAAAACAAATAAAAACGTCTCCACGGTTTTCCCTGTCCGCCCGTAAGTGCCGCTCTACACAAGCAAACATTGATTTATCCTGATACCCAGGATTTAGGCGCTCCAGCCCGCTGACTTCCAATTTCGGGACCCGAACTTTTTATGTGTCTTATAAAATTTCCTTTTATGTCTTCTCGTTTCGTGTTCCGAGAATGTATTGTGACATAAATCGGTATTATTTGGACGATGAATGGGGGGAAGTGGGGAGGGGGGAGGGTTGGCGTACCTTCTACGCTGTGATTGGTGGCTGTGAAGTTTTAGATTTGGGCGATGTACCATAATATAGCTGCTGTAAAGATAAAAGTACGAATTTATGTATGTGGATACGGTTTTGCTACACATTGACGGTTGAATTAAGTATTACGATATAATGAGTGATGATATGTCGTATCCTATATAATCCAATCCTATCCTACTGCCTACTAATATTATAAACACGAAAGATTGTAAGAATTTCGATGGTAAGAATGTATGTCTGGATATCTGTATGTTTGTTACTCTTTCACACAAAAACGGTGTAATGGATCTGACTGAAATTCGGTACAGAGACAGATTATAGTCTCGAATAACATATAGGCTACTTTTATCCCGGGAATAGGTTCCCGTGGGTCACGGGTACCGGTCCACGAAGAGCACCTACCAAAAATATTGATGGGTGCTCTTCGTGGACTAGGCTAGGTTGGTGTTATTAAGAGCACCCACTTTTCGTAGTGGTGCACTGCCTCATAGCTTCAATATTTTTGTTTTTATTATTACAAACTTCGGTACTCGGCATAATGATGCTGTCAAGCTGAGGGCCACCATTGTGGCACTATCGATGTTTGGAATGGTGACTCCCATTCCAGAGACTTTTACCCTTAGCATCAGACGAGGTGAAGTCATATTGACGTAATAATAAAAAGAAAAGTTACTTTTCCTAGTTCTAAATCTAATTTTAAACTTTAAATCTGAAGATTGGATAAGTATCTTCAGATTTTAAGTTTAAATTCCGGTAAATTTAAATTCAAATAAACTTGCACTCTCGCATTAACTAACTCTTTACATAATTACTTAGATTAGACACATCATTGTATTCAACACCTTCAAAAAGACAAAAATACAAAAACCTGGAACTTAACTATACTTAATAATATCTACCCAACTCACAAGAGTTACTAAAAAACCACTTTATATCATCCTGAATCCATCTCCAATACAACAAACCCTTTACTTTCCAAATAGACTGTACACAATCCAATCTAAACACTTCTATTTTATATCATGTAAAGACCCGTTCGCCCCCAAATCATAATATCAGTAAACCGTTTTAACCCCTAATATCTGGTCCCAGATGCGGTCGCACCCGAGGGACCAATCTCGACGTATATTGATTTTATATTGCTCACATATTGTTGGGGTTTCGGTGTGATGTGACTGTCGGCGAAACGTTTGTAGGAAGTCTGCTCTATGAATATGACGGTATGAAAGATTTTTGAAATTATTTGTAACATGCTTGCTAGACATAAATTAGTACCTACACCGAAATAGCCTACTACTAACCTACTGGCGTAGGTTTTTTATTGGTAATAGGCTCGCGTTTGACCACGATCTCACCTGTTGGCAAATGATGATGTGGTCGACGGTGGAGCATGCTTGCCTAGAAGAAACCTATTCATTCTAGACTTGAAGACTCCCAGGTTGTAGCTTTCCGGAATTACTCAACCGATTGTGGTCAAAGATGCGGAAGATTTTAAGTCTGACCAAAAGCTTACAAACGTAAAAACAACATCAAAATCCGTTCAGTAGTTTTTGCGTATATCCCGAACAAACAGTAAAACGGAAAATTTAAAAAAATGATTGATAATTTATTAATAATTTGATACCTAATTTACTTAGTAATTTTTGAGTAGGTACTTAGTTATTATGTATTTTACAACAAAAACGGTAACAGACATACGTCAAATTTTATGCTTTATGCTATCAAGGTTCGAGAGATACAGCCTGGTGACAGACAGACTGACAAACAGACAGACAGCGAAGTACTCGTTTATACCTTTTGGGTACGGCACCTTAAAAATAACTTTATATCATTCCCAATCATAACAGCGATGTACCTACTCGTACTTTCTAGCAAAAGTATTCTAAAGATTTGTTTAAAAAGAGCATATTGAAGTAGCAACGAGTGAATCAGAGAAATTAAATTACATTTGCACTCAGCCAGTGGCACAAAATGTACTTACTAGGTATGCGTGTGACATGGCCCCACGAATTATCTTGTTAAACATAGAGCTATGAACGTATAGACGGATATGCGATGATTAGAACCCTTTTTTTCTTGCTAATATCCTTACGAACCGTCGGCCATCGGGTGTGGTAATGTCGGTCTCTAACCGACTGAAACCTGAACTGACTGAAACTTTTTGTTTACCTTTGTTCCCTCAGAACTTTCGACTGATTGAACTGATTTTGATCCTTTTTTATTTGAAAGCTGGTGCTCTCGTGTGGTCCCATTTGAATTTCATTCAGTTGAAGACGGGTTTTTGTAAGAAATATGTAATTCCCATGGATACCACGTGAGCTACCAGCGGGGACGGTTATGTTGGACTTGAAAATACTAAAATTTCTCTTCTAACACCAGGGTGTAAGAAAACCCAAAAGGAATTTCCCTCGAATACTGACACAATAGTGCCACCTCTATCCAAATATTAACTCTATATCTAACTACGTGTTGTGACTGCCCCGGACACTTAATTTAGGTAGATAAATAGAGTACGTCGACAATTGCAATTCACCAATTAATCGTCTCTACATGTGAATAGAGACTGTCTGATTGGTAATCGAATTTGTTGTGTTAGGGCGGTAGATATGCTATTATGACAATAGAGTCACTTATAGGATAATTATATAATGACTGTCATGAGTCGTGAGTACCTACAGTGTGTGTGTGTGTGTGTGTGTGTGTGTGTGTATGTCTAGAGGTCTTTTTGTTATAAAACTAATTTTAACGTATTTAATCGCGATTTATTATGTATTATTTTTGTCTCTACATTATCCGATAACAGTCGCATTATTACGCTTTGATGGAGGTAGAACACGACGTATCTCCCGTCCGAACTGAGCTGTCCGACTGGGTTAGTACCTTCGCCCTACAGAAGACCGCGGCCTTAATAACCATCGTGTTGTGTTCCCGCCGGTAAGTAGGTAGCCAGAGCTCACTGTACCCCTCCTCCCCCTTCCTAGCTCCTTGGCTAGGAAGGGGGAGGAGGGGTACCCTCTTGGGCCTTCAGGGTAGGCAGCGCGTGTGTGACACCCCTGGTGTTGCACACGGCCATAGGTGACCGCTTCACATCAGGAGGGCTGTGTACTTATCTGGAACCTACGTAGTATAAAAAAATATCCAAATTCAGCCGCTTCGGACTTAAACTGAAAAGCCGACCCCAACTGAGTTTGGGGGAGACTTGGAAGAGGAGTAGGACCCATTATCATATCACAGTCCAAACCATATCTAAATTCCTCCAAACACCCTGTATACTCAATTTGTACGTCTGCTCTCCAATCACTTAATTGATTTGACACATTTGGTCTTAATCTATTCATCACTGCTCTCACTAACTTTAAGCCCTCGCGATAAGGTTCAAAATCGTTTATCTACAAGGGGTCACACCCCATACGGAAAGTGGAAATCTATTAAAATGAAAGGGTGTGATTTGCAATGGTTATTTTATTAGCTTTATCGAGATTAAATATTTTGAGGGTAGTTTGATGCTATTATACTGAAGGCCCTCACTTGGTGCTTTATTGAATAAAATTCCGAAGACCTCTATACATGATACGTAGTGGGCATAGAAACCTTGTTTACTTAAGTTTGGACAATATTGTACACAACTTATTACAGATGTATGTATACTTACCTAAATATTTTTATATTACGTTGATTTCATGAAAACTACTTCCTAATAGTTGGATTGTTTATTTTTCAACCTATTTAATAACACTAATAATAACAGATATAAATATATACATACACGCATCATAAAAGGCTAGCAGTATTGCCACGTTGAATGGCAAAGCTAATTCCAGTTCCCTTAAAGTGAATCTAGGACTGTATTTTTCGTTAATTTGAGTTTGACAACTAATTAGATCCAGCGCTGCAGCGAACTTTAGTTTTAATTCATACGAAAATGGAACACGAATTTTGTTCTAAATAACTTTTCTAGAATACCTATGTATAACTCTATGCACAATTTTGAATTGAGTCGGCAAATCAACGTATCATTGTATTTTTTACAAGATAGGAAACAAAGGTACCTAGTTTATCGTGTGGAAATCCCCACGGATACCCCTCGCCGAGCAGTGAGCGCGGTTCGGAGTTGACTAAATCCGCACAGTATTTCGTCCGATCGGCCTGCATGGCCAGGGAATCTGGTGTGTCCTAGGAAAGAATATCTCAGAGATACCGACTGGCCTTGGGCGCCAACATAGGCGACCCAGACGTATTGGCTTTGGATCCCACCCTCCCCTGTAGAGAGACGTGCGGAAACAAGTAATTATAAACGATTAATTTGTTCCAGACGGTAATTCATCACCTCTACGGTGGTCTCCACCATCTTCAGCAGCCCTGGTTGCAGTAGCACTCGCTCCTCCAGCGCTCAGACCCTGGCTTCCAGACCCGCCTACTAAGAAGTCGCACCACCTGGGTAAGACAGGTATCAGATCTCTTCGTATGTTTCTCCTTTAGTGCTGCTGACAAATGGAGACTAACTGTTGTTGATAATTGGTACCACGTCAAAACAAATGAGTCTAAACTCGATTGGCCTATCTTGTTTAGTTCAGAAGTTCTTATGGACATCTTCCAACTGCATCATCAGACTAGCTTCATAGTCTAGGAGAGGGAGGTTGAGGAGTTTGGGTGCGGTTTGGAGAGGAGGATTGGGGAGATGAAGGGGGGAATTGTGAGCTCTGGCTACTCTACTTACTGGCGGGAACACAGCGCGATGGTTAGATTATGGACGTAGTCTTCTGTAGGGTGTAGGTACTACCCCAGTCGGACTGCTCAGTTCAGACGGGAGATGCCGTCGTGTCCTACCTCCTACCAAAATATGGTAGGATGTGAATTTGTCTAGAGACACGGATGGTTAATTATTGCTTCTTTCTCAGGTCTGATCTGCGTTGTGTGCGGAGACACTAGCTCAGGGAAACATTACGGCATCCTCGCTTGCAACGGTTGTAGCGGGTTCTTCAAGCGGTCTGTTAGAAGGAAACTTATATACAGGTGAGTTTCTGCATACTTTTTAGCCGACTTCAAAAAGGAGGAGGTTCTCAATTCCAGCGGAATGTTTTTTTTTTTCTCTGAGATTTATGATCTGATTTACGTCATTCTCTTTTTATTTGAAAGCTGGTGCTCCCCATGTGTTCCATATTATACTTCTATGCTATGTAGGACACATCAACTAAGTAAACACAGACGAGTAAGACTGTCGGTTATTTACGTATGATGTTAAGCGAAAATGGAATCTATTCTTGTAGTCACAAAGTCAATATTACCGCGTCTACATTAACTGCCAGATTCAAGAGGCAGTAAGAGTCTGGTAATAATTATCGACGGTTACTCTTTTCTAATCGTCAGTAATTGCAATGATTTCAACAAACTGTATCGAGAAGTTTGATATAAGGTGCAATATCATACATATTGCACCTTAGATCGAATAATCACTGTTGCGTGCGTATTATGTAGGTATACATTGCTACATTAATATCGACGTTTGTTCTATAACTTACATACCTCATTTATGACCTTATTTTCGAATATTTCGGTAAGGTATGTTTTTTTAGTAAAATTTGTCTTTTTTGTCTCCCACTTTCTTAAGCAGGAAGAAAATTTATTCTATTTCTATCTCTTTCCATCTCTCGGACTTGGGATTGTTGGGACACCGATACCATGGGTAGGTACTGGTAAAGAATTCCAAGTGTTCATGATGCGGCTAAGAAATTTTCATTCAATCTTTGCAATGTACTCAAAATTTTGTTTTTCTTTCAATTTCGATGTCATTTCTTACCGTCATTTACAATGTCGGCAGCGCGAGTGTAACCTCCCTGGTACTGCACCAGTCCATAAGCAACGGTGATCGCTTACCATCAGTGTTTATCTGCCATCTAAGTCACTTCACATCACCTATATTATCACCAACTAGCATAATATATGCATCTGTCTCGACCTCATGTGAGAACCTCTTGATCAAATAATTTCTACAAGTGTATCTGAAGTATAACTGGTGATACAGAATTAGATCATCCAAATATTAGTGGTGTTTGAACAATTGCGTGGCTTAGTTAGCCGAACTGCAGTACCAAAATAAGTGAAACTCCTTCGATTTCGTCATCTGTATCTGTTATTCTGTTTTTATGTGTAACAGTTGTGCGAACTGGATCTTTGGAATAGGTTGATTGCTCAATTTATTTCATTTTTAGGGTTCCGTAACGAAAAGAAACCCTTATAGCAGGGGTCGGCAAACTGCGGGCCGCAGACCTGGCCGGAAAATTTTCTTCTTCTATTAATGAATTTTGGAGTGAACATGTTTCAGATAATTATAACTACGTTTACCAACTTCACGAACTAATATTATTTACTTTTTAGTGTACAGAAATAGTAAAGTACCTATTTATGAGGTTTATTATGAACAATGGCATCAAAAACAGAATTTTTGCCGTTAATTTGATGATTTCTCCTCGATTTTCTCAAGATCCCAGCATCAGATCCTGATACCCTGGATATGGGACCACCTCACTAGTAGCCTCTTTCAAACAAAAAAAATTCAAAATCCATCCATAATTGGCGCCGCTATCGCGTAACATACATACAAAAAAATAGCGTACGAATTGAGAACCTCCTCCTTTTTTTGAAATCGGTTAAAAGGTTTGAAAAATACTAGCAATTAGCTATGAATCCGACCACATGCAAATCATTTTTCTCAATTTATATAATGATCTACAAAATATTATCGTCCAATCTCTGCCTTAGGATCACTTCGTTGTCTATTCGATTAATATTTATAATTATAGAATTTACTTTGTATAACATATTTCTGATAGAATTGGTAACGTATTGAAAACTGTGCAGGTCATTTTGATGTGTGCTATATATGACCAGGGGGGCTAAAAAGGCCACATTTGATGTTTCATATTGTGTTCATCATATCCGTCAGTTGACATATTTTGACATATTTTATTATGTAAAATATGTCACCTGACAGATAAGATGATCATATTATGAAACATCCAATGTGGCCTTTTTAGCCCCCCAGGTGAGCCCATTTATCCGGTGGCATTCTGCTAACATGGCCCGCATAATCCAACTTTAGTTTAGCGGTATTTTGCCTCACGTCTGTAATGGCAGTTAGTGCGTAAAATTACATTTCTTTATTTGGTTCATCTTCGCTTTTATGGGTCGGACTATCGCCGTCAAACATCTCCCAACCCTGAGAAGAAATCCAGTACCTGAGGTTCGTCTACGAAGAAGTGTTCATTTAATTCGAATATGCAAAAAAAAAGCAATTGTTTATTTGCATCAATGGCAACATCTATACTGCAATTGATATTAAATAATTATAACACAATTTCAAACCGAACTAAATCTATACCACAAAACAATAGGCTACTAAAAGAGAAAGTCAAGTTACATCAAAAGCCTACAGGTTACAATTGTGACACACATATGGCTCGGATGTTGACCAGCTAAGACAACAAGTAACAGTGTTTGGCGACGATGTATTACGGATAAATGTATAAGTGAGTCAGGTGTTGACTAACCTGAATGGAGAATTGGAACGAATAACAAAAGATGAGTGTGAAAGTCATTAGGTGAAATAATAGTGAAAGAAAATTTGAAGCAATTAGTAGATCCAATTGGGCGGTGGTAGCTGAATGGATAAGGTCGCGGCCTCTTCTCAGAGGTATCGAATTCGGCCGGACAGTACCAATTTGAATTTTAGTTTGTGGAATTTAAATAATATTATGGTAAATTATGTGATAAGCATAATATGCTTATCACATAATTTACCATCTGCTAACGATGAAGGAAAAATATCGTGAGGATACCCGCATGTCCTAGAAGAAATTCTAAGGAAATGTCCGATCCTCCAACCCGCATTAGGCTAGCGTATGTGGATTAAGGTCTAAACCCTCTCAGCTCTCTCGTGCTGCTGCTGTCATAATGTCCCACTGGACATTGATGAGTTGCTATCATGATGATCTCCCAATACTTAGGAAGAATAACTTATGTAGTCATTACTCATATTTTGGCAAGTGCACAAATGTAGTGGATTAACCAGGCTGCGATATTTCATCCCTGTCTATTGTATTGTCGCAAGCATCATTCACCAGATGATGCTACACGTTGTAATTTATGCCGTGGATTAACGGATCATGTTTGTTTGCTTTCGTTTTGTTGTTTCTGTTTTATATTAACAACCAGTTTTACTAATATTATAAACACGACAGTAACTCAGCTGTCTTTGTCTCCTAATGAAACACCAATTTTGATGAAATTTGATATAGAAATGGATAAGAATTTTGGGAAGGATATAAGCTATTGTCTGTTGCCAAATAGACAACGACAGTCCGCATGAAAGTTCGTTAATCGCGAAGATACCGTCATGAAACTTTGTATTTGTAAAATATTTAAAAAATTTCGCATTCGAATTTAAAATAGGAGATAATAGTTTGGATGAACGTCCACGCGCAATAACCGACGTCCTCGAGAGAGTACAGTCGCGGGCAACCGCTGGTTAATGATAAATAAGTATTATAGAACATTTTAAACGACGTCTTTCAGGTCCTAACTAAACATAATTATCCAGGACGGGATTTGAACCCGTGAACAGTCCCTTACAAGGGGAATGCTCTGACCAACTAGATGCTCGAAATTTTCCGATATATTCTACGGCATAGGGCGGCTCAGAAAATCATTGGGAATAGTTAGCATGCAATTACTTAAAAATTTCATTCCATAAACATAATTAGGTACTTTAAACTTCAAAACTAAAATAGTAACGCAGACGTTTTGTTCTCGGTACAATCTCTGATAGTGGGAACAAACCAATTTAAGAATATCTGTCTAAGATAAACAAGTCTACATTTTACTTTATACGAAAATCCAAATACTGCATACTGCCACATTTTGTTTGCCATAAGTATAACACTGTCTGATCCTACCAGTCCTGCTATCAAGTATTATGTTCAAAAGGCAAAAATACCCGGCATCGTGGCCTAAAATGACAATAGAGAAATAAGGGAGCCACGGGTACTTGAACCCACTTAATCCAACGCAGTAGAAAGCGCGATTGTAATTTTTGGTACATCTGTGGCCGCGGTTAAGGTTGAAATACAAGTAGAGGAGCTAGCGATTTTGAGAGAATTCTTGTTTTAAAATTAAGTACTATTACTACTAACTACTATATAGAGCAAGGTTTATTCACTCCAAAAACTCGATGATTAATAGAAGTTTAGTCCTTTTTTTTTCTTTATTTGATCACCTGTATTGAATGCTATGTATTTATTTCAGTAATCGATACTCGTATTTATTTCAAATGTATTGTTTCAAATTGTTATTTCTCTTGTGTTACTTATACAAATTTCTAATTAGTTAAGTTCTGGTTCTAATTCTTATATTAATGTTGCAAACTAATATTATTACATAACGTCCGAGATAATCCGCTTCCCATCAGGTGGGCCATGTGCTTGCCTGCCACCTAAGTCGTATAAAAAAATGCAATACTTACGTCTAGTAGTCATTCGAACAGTAATGGAGAAATATTGTATCAGTCAAAGCAAATATAGCAGAAAAAATATCCTAATAAGATATAGAAATTTTAAACGAACTTTAGTGAAAATAATCAACTGTATTCAACTGTCGATTTCGTATCAATTGATATCTTCCTTTCAAAATTCTTAGCATCTTAATCGCTATCGCTTATACAATAAGTCCTCACCATAATCTCGTCAATCGGGGGCCATTTAAATACAATGTAAATTTATTTTGAGTTTTTTATCCAAGCTGAATCTCATTTCAATTATGTTGAATTACAGTTTTGATTTATAAATATTTTGTAGCCTTGCTTTTACTTTTATTATTTACATTTTCTTTTTTTTTCTTTGATCGCGTTTCTTCTTTTTTAATCTTTAAATTCCCGGTCATGTAACTTCGTGTTCATGTGCGGTTGAGAGAGTTTCTGTCCTGACAACGCAGGAGACTTTCATCCATCCATCCAGTGAGCTCTAGCTGCCCTACATACCGCTGGGAACACAACACGAAGGTTATTATGGCCGCGGTCTTCTGTAGGTCTGGTACTAGCCCAGTCGGACTGTACAGTTCGTACGGGAGATACTGTCATGTCTTACCTCCGAGACACTTCATTTTTTTAAATACATTTTATGCACAGAAACACCCTTACAAATCCAAATATTCACAAACACACACAAATATTTGCACTGAGCGGGAATCAAACCTCTGACTTAGCGGTTGAACGCTCTACCACTACGCCACAGAAGTAGCCAAAAACATAATAATGCCCATAACATTCCAAAACCCATAAAAAATCTTTTAGATAGCATCAAATCTGTTTAACATTTGGCTCCCTCCGTAAGTGGTGTTTCAATTAATTCGCCACCCGTCCTAATGTTATTAATATTGTGAACGCACCCTCATGATAGATGGTCAAGTGTGACATGTGTACTGGCGTTATGATTCGCTAATTGATTTTGTGATACTTTTTTTGTTAAATTTCTTGCTGTTTTTAATATTTTAGTTAAATTTCTTTCTAGTTAAATAAGTGAGGAACTATTTTTACAAGCTTTATTATTATTATTATTATCGATAAAATGAGTGAAAGAGGGACAGGGATGTATGAATGAAAATGATATGTTGTCCCGACCCAAATATATGGGACTAAGGTTAGTAGGTAGATGATAATGTTGTGAGAATTCACATTAGTGAGTATGAAAACAAATAAAATTGATACACTCGTAGAATGGGGTTCCTCCAGCTGGACAAAATATTTTGTCAAACTGATTTAATGTACTTACACAGGAATCTATACCCAGGATATGTATCTGTGTAGAATATGTCTCTTTTCTTCTCATGCTCTATTTCTATGCAAAATTTCAACCAAATCTATTCAGCCATTTTCACACCATTCAGTAATCTATAGGTAGGTATTATCTTAATATATATAAATCTCGTGTCACAATGTTTGTCCTCAATGGACTCCTAAACCACTTAACCGATTATATAATAAAATTCGCACACCATGTGCAGTTCGATCCAACTTGAGAGATAGGATAGTTTTTGAAACGGATTTCGACATCCACGCGGGCGGAGCCGCGGGCAACAGCTAGTACTATTATAAAATTGTAAAATAGCTGTGTCTGTACATTAGGGATTTTGGTTGGAATAAAAATTCTACGCAAGTTTGATAACAATCAGTTCAAGAAAATAGTCATAAACCAATTTCCACGCGGGCGGAACCGCGAGCATAAGCTAGTAAATAAATAAACAATCTCACTTTCCGATTCCTAACATTACTTAGAATGTTTTCTACCTAGCATTTTAAACAAAACCATAACTCTTAACCAACAGATTGTATTCATACAATCCTATCTAATATCAAAAACCCAGCACCGCTCTTCCAACCATTCGAATGCTTAAGTAGCGTAAAACAGGGTGTACCGCAGGGAGCTATACTTGGTCCACTCCTCTCTCCTATATATATAGAAGTGCAACAAATGTCAACGTAGTATAAGCCTATTACTGAACGGATTACCAGTAATGAAATATCTTTAATCTGTATTAGTTTCTGTGGCAGCAGATTTTTGTTCGGTGTTAAGGCGGTGGGGTAGTGAAAGAAAAGATGGTGAGGGGCGATCAATCTAAACCTTTGTGCGATAAAAGAAAGTGAGCTTTTACAAGTCTTTGTAAGTATATATTTACAAAGACTTGTAAAAGCTCACTTTCTTTGATAACGAACTAAACACGAATAAGCTAAGTGGAGTAAGACAGTAGATGGAGAAATTGCACAAGTAATTTAAATAGTAAGAAACAAAATTATTTAATTTAACTGCAACTAGGGTTACCAATAATGTATTATATAGGTACTCATCTGAAATTCAAAGGTGTAAATAAAGAGTATATGAAAAAGATGTCATGTACTCGTATCTATTTGAAAATCTCTGATGCGATCGCGACTAACTAAGGAATGATTATGATATTATTGTTATAGCTGAAAGTGAAGTGCAACCTTAAGTAACAATTTGATTTAATAGTTTCTGTTATACTCGTATTATGAGGAAAGGATTAGAATAATTCACGATTGTGTTGGGCTTGTAATATTTGGGTATTATTGAGTGTGAGAAATATTATAGATTGACTATTTTGCTTCACCTTGTTTCCTTAAT
Source organism: Lithosia quadra (assembly GCA_963576445.1). Lineage (NCBI taxonomy): Eukaryota > Metazoa > Arthropoda > Insecta > Lepidoptera > Erebidae > Lithosia > Lithosia quadra. Next base: position 2,715,857 of record OY754899.1, on the reverse strand, counting down.
CACCTATCAATCCTAATACTTTTTTAAAATTTTAAAGTTTATGAAGAAGACACGGACAACGGAGTCTGGGGTAGTACCTCCGCCTTACAGTGCTGTGACGTGTGCTTGTCTGCTACCTAGGTAGTATAAAAAAAGATGTCTAGATGTTTGTTACTCCTGAAATTTGGTACAGGGATAGATTATAGTCTGGATTAACATAGGTATATAGGCTTTACATTGAATGAAAATTTTAAGCAATTGCATGCTATTTCCAATGATTTTCTGATCGAAAAAAATGATCATCCAGGACGGGACTTCAGGAATCGGGCGGAGTATCTAAAAATAATGTTTAAAAACAATTGCAACATTGTTCATAGTTTCCGTAGTTCGAACGAATTACGGTAGATGGCTCCACCGGCGCCCTAAGCCGTAGAATATATCGGTCCAGGTAGCTCAGTTGGTCAGAGCATTCCCTCTGTAAGGGACTGGTTATAGGTTTTACATGCCTGCAATAGATTCCCATGGGAAGCGGGGTCAGGAACATAATTACACAAGGTCAAAAACTATAAGCGGACTATTGGGCTTCAAAGTGCCGATAATACTTGGAAATCGCTATGACGGCGATGATGATGACATAGATAACTAAATATTTGTATTGTCCACAGATGTCAAGCAGGCACCGGCCGCTGTGTGGTAGACAAGGCTCACAGAAACCAGTGCCAAGCATGTCGACTGAAGAAATGTCTGACCATGGGAATGAACAAAGATGGTAAGTTTATAAGAAACCTTATGGTTACGAGTTTTTTACTTATGTCTATATTCCTGAAGGAGTAAGCAGAGGCATACTATTCTCTGAACCTTTTCCCAACTCAGTTGGGGTCGGCTTTCCAATCTAACTGTGATGCGGCTGAACTTCGATATTTTCCATGGAGCGACTGCCATCTGACCTCCACAACCAATGGTCATTATGACCAATGGCGATATCGAAGTTCCAGTTAGACTGGTTGGACTTTTGTGGGCTCCAACTACCCGTAACGACTGCCATAGATGTTTGTATGGCAACCGGGACCGACAGCTTAACGTGCTCTCCGAGGCATTAATAAACCTGCGATAAATATTACACATAACTTCGAATAGCATCGAAAAGTCATTGGTGTGTGCCATGGTGAACCTGGGATCGAACCCGAGACCTCGTCTCAGCAGTCCATTACCCAAACCACTAGGCTACCGCGGATCCTAAGCAGAGGCATATCATAAATGCAGTTTACTAGTTATGTTACGTTCAGTATTATGTGATGGACTGCTTTGATAGACCCGTGATAGACCCCGCGTGGGCGTATTACTGTTATAAACACTAAGAGTCTGCAAACAACAGGCCTTTCATGATCATGAGCAGGTACATTCGAAACTGCGGACCAGCACCAAACACGAATGCAAAAAGTATCATTATAGACCATTCGGGTGTGAATTAAATGGAAGTTTTCATTTAATATCCTTTCGATCCTTTGAAATAAGTCGCTTATTACATTTACATTGATTTATTTTGAAACATGAAAGTTCAATAACCCTTCTATTAAACAAAAACAATGCATGTATTAGAAGGATCATGATCATCATGGTTTAATTCTAATTTTTTTGGCGGCCTGCAAAATACCAAATTTTGCTGCTTTGGGTTGTTTTATGGTAGTGTTAAGGCTGAACGAACTGTCACGCGCCGTCTTTGGTTACCTACGTAACCGTGATGGCCAGACAATATTTTTACTACTAGGATGGTACTCCTCCTCTTACTGGCCCAGTCGGACAGTTCATTTCGGACGGGAGATACCGTCGTGTCCTACCTCCATCCTTGTATTTTATGTCCAGATTACGACTACCGTCATAGTAAAATCCCTAAACACGCCCTAACCTTAAAACAGTATTCACTGATAACACAAAAGCTATTTATAGTTCCCACGTTAAACAAACATGTCATAACATTTCATACAGCGGTTATAACAAATCTGTTGGGCTGTCGCACGCATGCTACAAGTCAATTAGGCGAGAAGATATTAATATGGACAGATTGGACTGAGCCCTTCGTGGTAGAGAATCATGTACCTAATTTTCAACTTTATTTTTATAATGCTATAGTTGTATTTGCCGTGATTATAATGTTACGGTAGTAGGTAATGGTTGGATAGTTTTTAGATCGTTCCGGTGTATATTTTGTGTGCAAAACTTATTTTGATGCGCGAAATCAAAGTATGGCAACTGAAGATTTGTTTTAAGTTGAATGACAGAGCAAGATGGATAGTTATTTAATTTAGTTGTTAAATATACAAATTAATCGTATTTCTCTTGGTCACGACATCACACGTGAACTGCTGTACCGATTTCGTTGATCCTATTTTTGTCGTATTTGTTATTGTCAGGAGAAGGTTCTTATGAAAGAAAAAAAATAAAAAGAATTGTGCCGTAAATTAAATAATTTGTTGAAATTGTAAAAATATACTTAACGTCGTTCACTCCCCAATAAATTTATATCTTACAAGAGTCACTAGTTAAAAAATAAAGGCTTAAAACATTGTTACTATGTACAAAGATGCCGCAAAAATAATAGTCAATTCTTTAAAAAAAATTTAAAACGAAAGGGGTTATCCACAATGCATGCAACAGACAATCTTCTTCGACACGTGCCGACACGTGTACACTCCGCCCAATATACAAATGACGGCTTAAAAAAAACCATAAAAAGCTTAAAACTTTATTTTCCAGACAAACCATGCATACGTTTGTTAGTTTAGCACTAGATTGGGTGCAGTTGAATGCGTTTGGTGTAATAATTTAAATGGTAGATCGTGTGCCATGTTTGGGAGAACTGATTTGTGTTCGTAGAGATTTTTAAGTAATTGCTCACTTTAAATGGACTGTTTACGTTACTCAAACAGGATAGAACGGCTAAACGGATCTGGATAACATTTGGAACTTAGTTCGATCGTAGTCGGGAATAGCATAATATAGACCGCGAAATCTTGCGAGTCCTGAAAACGCAAGCAGTTAAATAGTAGGTAGTTATACTAAATAATAAACGAAGTAACATGAGCATTCCGGCGAAGGCGAATAAATATTAATATTATGATAATATTTGCGTAGACCAAATTTTGTACGAGTATTACGCATGGGTGACCGCTTCCCATCAGGTGGGCCGTGCGCTTATCTGCCACCTTAGTGGTATAAAAAAATCATCCAAATGATTTACAATGAAACAAAGTCTTCATTATCTCAATGAAAAACATTTTCACACGAACAAACCAAATTTAAATTCACAAATATTTCAATGTTAGGAATGGATCGAGAAGATGTTATTCATCATATCTTTAGCAAATTTTGACTCAATGTTTTTATATCGGTCACGTCAATATGACTTCACCTCACCTGATGGTAAGCTAAAGGTAAAGTCCCCATTACATACCTACACCGACAGTGACATAATATTTAAATAGTTTGGGCATTAGAAGGCTTTTACAGAATCGGCAGCGCGAATATGACGCCCTTGGTGTTGCATACGTCCATAAGTCAGGCTAACCGCTTCTCAAAAGGTGGGCCGTGTGCTTGTCTGTCACCAAAGTAGTATAAAGTTAAAGCCTTAAAAATAATGCTTAGTTTACCTTGGATAACTTCTTTTTACATTAACATTTACCAACCCTTCATTCAATTCGCACATTATAGTGACCCCTGCTGGTAAACTGAGCCCTGCGGCGGCTGACTCCATTGTTGCTCCTAATTGTTACAGTACAATGGATTGTCAATGCAGTTACTTTAGTTTTCTTTTATTTGTAGATGTTGGCATCATGTAATTTGTCACTTAAGTTTGATAAGAAACTGAATTAAGTACTCAATGTGATTATTATGTTTATCAATTAAATTTCTAAAAAAAATTAAAACTACTTGCTTCGACTCATTGCTTACGGAGATAAATATATTTTCTGATCCTGTGTTCTGATTCTTATATTTATTTTTCTAATCTTCTTCTTATTTTTCTCTGGTATTTATACAGGAGAATCAATAAATATGTAACCTATGTGAACATTATTCTTCCATTTAGGAAGTAGGTACATAATAAACTATTAGAAGATATTCTTTACTAAAACTTTTCTTTTGATGTCAAATACATTATTTATTTGACAGGCTAGATTAGTTGGTCTTTCGTAGACTATGCAGATTTAAATCCCCTTCAGGGTCGGTAACGTGAATGTGAATCCCTTGTGTTACACACATCTATAGGCCACGGAGACCGCTCCCCGTCAGGTGGACCGTGCGCTTGTCTGCCACTTAAGTGGTATAAAAAATCATCCAAATGATTTACAACGAAACAAAGTCTTCATTATCTCAATGAAAAACATTTTCACACGAACAAACCAAATTAAGTTCACAAATATTTCACATAATATAAATAATAAACCGCAGAACCATTCACAGATCACGTAATGCCCTAAAGCTGAATCTAACAGACCACACCCACATTATAATGAGCGGTAGGTACATTGTAGACGAGATAATTGAGCAAAAACTACAAAGCGATCGCCCTTAGGCATTCACACTTACTGGTACATTCAAATGAGCACCCTTCATTATAAAGTGGGATGTTTAACCGCGTGAAATCCACATTCAGCAACAATTAGGGCAGCTTTATGGTTTACTTCGAATAATACGACAATTATTTTATCATTCATCAGATTTATTACTTTGCATCTCGAAACTCGAATAGAAAGTAATGTAAATAAGCGAATTCAAGTCATTTTTACAAAATACTGAGCAGTTAACGTTACTACAAGTTTTCTTTTCTTTTATTCTCAGATCATCACGGATTCTACTCGAGATACAGTTCGTATATTCAATTAATTCATATATATACATTATAAATATAAACACTGAGACTCTTGTTCAAAAGCTTAGCGACAGAATCTAACACTTCATTACTCCTCAGCAAATAAAACATGACAATTAAACCAACACTCGTTAATTAAATCAAACTCGTGGTACTTTGGGAGGCTTTTGACAAGGTGAACCTAGCATACCATCCGAAAATAATTAGATTGTCGCGCCGACATCTCAAAGCGTAACAAAATTACGCTTTCCTTTTCATACCGAGGGTCCCAAAGACCAAAATAATTCAAAGCTTAAAGTGATAAAGGCGTTCCCGTCTGGCGTGCCGCAGGGCATAACGCGGGGCCCTCGTTACCTTTATCTTTTTGACACTTTCTTTTCCCGCGCAAATTGGATCACATTTTCATTGTTCGTTGTTCATGCGTTATGGTAATTTTAGTAATGGATGTTTCTGGTTTTTATTAAGTTGGCTATGCTATTGACTTTGTATTGTTAATTTTATTACTGCCTATTGGATACTTTTGCGTAAATATTTGATTTTACTTGAAGATAATCAATGAAGCCCATTGTTTTTTTACTTCTTTTAGAGTTGTTATTTATAACTTTATTGATTACCTATAGCAGCTTATAGCCTATGCCCGCGTGGACGTTTTTTTCTTTTCGTTTTTGACTATATCTCTGGTTCTAACAAAAAAATTGCATCAAAATCCGTTCAGCTGTTTTTGCATCCATTGCGAACAAACAGTTAAGATATTATAACACTGATATTTTGCGTTCAGAATCGTTCATATAACATAACCCAAGTTTTTTTTTAATAACTCTAGTTATACTTTACAATCTATATAGGTAATAGATTATATAGGTAATAGGTAATAGATAGGGATGATGTTTTGGAACATCTAAAGGAACGGCAAGGGTTATGTCTTCCTGGATATGTACGGGACGCCAGAGTACCTTAAATGAACTCCGGTCTCGAGGGTGATGGCTACGGACATGGAATTTAAATTAAAGAGGAAGTACATACAGCCATCTTTTTTGGGCCACAATGCTGTTAATATGTTCAACATAATACGATTGGCTATTAACCAATGTTAAATTGATTTTTAGATATATTCTCAAGAATTATAACTATACTAGAAGTTGCCTGCAGTTTCACCCATATGGAATTCTGTTCCCGTTACCGCTAACCATGAGAACCTATTCCAAGGATAAAAAGTATTTTAGTCCAGACTATAGTTTATCTCGGTACCAAATTTCAGCCAGATCCATTGAGCCGGTATAATGTGATTTAGTACAGGGCTTATAGTATGGAATAACACATAGACTACTTTTTATCCCTAGAATAAATTCCCATGGGCAACAGGATCGGTAATAGAATTCCACGTGGACAAAACCGCGGGCAACGACGGCTAGTATATCTAATGAATTAGGTATCTTTACCGTAGGTACCCGTTAAGAATAAATGAAAAAAAAACATTAAAAGCGAATTACGTAATCTAGAAGAGAGTAGAAAGCAGAGAATTAAAGATTCATTTGTAAAATTAAATGGTAATGGCGGTGATTTCGTGTTTTAATCCCCGACTGTACCTACTCGGAACAATTGTAAGCTCGGACTTACGGTGTAATGTCGCTGTCATAAGTGCTTACGCCATAATTTGAGGAACATTAATTAATTTTGCAATATGATGTTAAAATTTTGTATTGTTTTATGAAAACATGTAAGTATAGTAAGCATATAAATTGAATGTAAACATAGAAAATATATCAACATATTTTTTTAAGTTAAAGTTGTGTAAAGGAAAACAAATTTCACGTAATAAGTAATATGAGTTTACAGACCAATGCAAATAGACATATTATTCATTCATAAGAATATTTGCACTAAGCGGGTATCGAACCTGCGCGCTGCGTAGCAGTTGTAGCAGCCGTAGCAGTTTTAACAGTCGAATGCACTACCGCTACGCCACAAAAGCCGTTTAATCCATCAATCTGCCATGCCATCCGAATGGACAAATTTTTTGTCATCCCACCGCCAATTCCACGTCCACTCGTAACTTATATACCTACTTCCAAAACATTTGTGCACGTAACAGTACACAGACTTCAACATTGTACCCTAACACTTAACTGTTTATACCGTGAGTTAAATCTGCAGTAACAGACACTGATTAATGCGATTTTAATCCGCGCCTAAAACCCCCAAATCCAACCCTGTATTAATATTCAAACAGACTTATAAGGTCACAAGTCCTTTATATTATACAAGCGAATTTAATCTTATTTGCAGAGAGGGTAAAGTAGAAAATGTAATGTAACGCGATTATCGAATGTTTGCCTCGAATTTCTAACTTTTAAAGCGCGAGTCTAAATTCAAAAGGCCCAGGAGAGGCCTTAAAATAAGCGGTAAATGTTTTAGGCAAGGTAGCACTGTAAGAGTATCTTGTATGTCCAAACATAAGTAGGGACTAATAATTGTTTGATATTTTTAATAAATACGCCAAATATATTGGCAATAGATCACTTAACCTATGAAAAGAATACAACAATGACGTAGCGATATATAGTAGAAATATAGTATTTTGTTAAAGCATGCTAGGTTCACCATGGCACACACCAATTACTTTTCGATGCTTTTCGAAGTTTTTATGTGTGTATTTATCGCAGGTTTATAAGTGCCCGGTTAATGGCAATAGGCTCGCCACCTATTACATTGGGACCTAAACATAAACTGGCGAAATGTGGGTGCTAGCACCTCTGCCTAGCCCTTCGGGGATATTAGGCGTGAGTTTATGTTATGTTACGTATCTTATAAGTTTCCCTTGCAGATATTCAAAGACAGAATTATTTTCCTTGATCAGTTTGTAAATAAATTAGTCAATGTCGTTAAGAATGGGTTAGTTTCGTGCAAAGATGCGGCGAAACCTTCTAAACACAGACCTTATTTTAAGTTTCTCCCTACCTAAGGTATACTTTATACTATTTGTGTATTATTATTTATGTCTACATAAAGCGTTAATAACCCTAGGAAATGCAAGAAATAAACAAGTTTATGACAAAATGTTAACTACATAGCATAAATCCACCATAACTCGAAATTCGCACCGCAATCGCTATATAACAGACCGCGGCCTTACTGTTTGAAGCTAATACAAATATATTCAAACGAAATTGATCCTAATTTTCTTAGCAATAAGTTTCAAATCATCTTGGCATCAAATTCAAATCAATAACCATTAACTCGCAAGTTTGACAGAAGTCGTTTATAGATGAAATGGCAATATCTGATATTGTGGGGGAGTAAGTGAGATGAAGATGTTTTTATTAGTACGTTTCGAGTAAGGGTTATGTTGCACCTGATCCTTTACGATTTTATTTTCCAATAATTATGATTGTATTGTTCAAATGTGTAGTGAATGCGTGTTGTATATATTTTAGGAAAATTTTAGACTCAAATCATACAGCGCCATCTGCCTAATGGAGCACAAATTACAGACGTCAACTCAGCTTAGTTGGTTCCTGTTGACAACTTTTTACATTTACTAGCTATTGCCCGCGACTCCACTCGCTGAAAATTTCGTATACCTATCATCATTTTTGTTTGTCTTGACGTTACTTTGACGACCTCTGTTGTATAGAGGTAAAGCGTTCGACTGCTACTACAGAGGTCCCGGGTTCGATTCCCGAAATATTTATATGAATGAATATGTCTATTTGCATTGGGCTTTGTGTTTCCAAGTATAAGATGTATGTATAAATAATATATGTTTATCTTATCTGCATTCTAGAACTCATAATACAAGTTAGTTAAGCTTTGCTTACTTTGGGTCTAAATAACGCAGTACTTAATGGTGTCGATTCTGTTGTGCATTTTCACTAAACTTAACTGAAATCTCTAAATATTATGTTGACTTTAAAGCCAATTCAAACGTTATTTTGTTTCCGAAATTGGTAAAAACAATTAGGTGCAAGCCGTGGCAATATTTGATGGTTGAAAAAAGTTCTGAAATAAGTATATCGAGATAAAATCGTAATTAAAATTCAAACCATTTTTTACAACATTTTTTTCATGATTATTAAATATTTCAAAATACGTATAAAATAAGTACCTACACCACATGTTACCCCTTACTCCTAATCAGGCCTCGAACCCACTGGACCCTTGAATCTTGCCCCTTAACGCCTAACCGACCCATTTACCCCTGAGTAATTTCGAGGGCCCGCTGGACCGCGCATTATCATCTACTCGATATATTTTATTAGACTTTTGAGACTGACTGTACACAGACAGAAAATTGCAATAATGAAATGTTGAATTATAATAGGTATATTTTTTAGAGTATTTAAAACCAAAACTACAGTTTTAATCTACACTAATATACAATTTTATTGTAAAGTTTTCTTTTTACTTTTTTTTTTCATTTCCATTCAATTCAATTACATTGGGACTTGAACATAAACTGGCGAAATGTGGGTGCTAGCACCTTTGCCTACCCCTTCGGGGATATAGGCGTGAGTTTATGTTATGTTATGTTATTGTAAAGTAGTTGTGTCTGTAGGTACATTGCTTGGTGATAAATATGGGGTATGTTAGGTATATGAACTTCTTCAACCTAGCGTTAATCCCAGTCGCATAATATAAAGCTTTCACCTTGGAGTCTGGGGTCCGCTTTAGGTATATGAATGATTCTAAAAAAATGGTCTGTTTGTCTGTTTATTCGCGGTAGATGTAAGAATACTGGACGGATTTTGATGTGGTTTTTGTGATTCAAAAGTCTTAGTCAGACTTAAAATGAACGATAGACATCAGAGGTCAATTATTCTCGTAATAAAGGTAAATTTAAAATTCAGTCTCAGTCTACTTTTAATGCCATGTCGATCTCCCAAATGTTAGGAAGGGTTATTGTATGGCTACAAGGTGATCTTGTTGCCAAAAAACGTATTCTTTTGGCTATAATAATACCATTTTATGACATTTGGGAGGTCGACATGAGATCGAGACTAGACTGAGACTAAATATTGAACTATTTTTTTACCGAAATTGGTCCTCAAAATGCATTTTATATTTGTCCTACTCTAGGAAGTAGTAATAGTGAAGCGTCGGTACCTACGTAGAGTCGGCCTTACGGTCCGGAATTCGAATCCTGGCCTTTGCACTACCGACTTGACCCCATTAACTAGGTATAGCTGGAGGGTTTAAAAGGAATGCTAATACTTGATTTCGGTTACTAGTAGGTACCCTACTTTTTTTTTAAAGCACACGGTAAGGAAACATATCCAGCATCTACCAAATTATATCTTTCGATCCTTTTCCTACCAGCTGAATATAAAGATCTCGAAAATAAATCAAAAATCACAAACGAGCATTCATCTCTTTCACACTTACAACCAACTATCCTATATCTATCTTGCTTACTCCTAACACCGGAAGTGAGATCTCAAAGATGGCTGCGGCCGGATGTGGGAGGGGCGATTTGATTTATAGTGTAGGTGTAGGGTAACTATTGTGTGTATGTGTGTGTATGAATGTGTGTGTGTGTGTGCACATTAATTCTTGTTCAAGTTTCAGTTTGTCAGACGGGTAGTCGGGATTTAATTATATCTTCATGACTATAGTTTGGATGGGGTAGGTAGGCAGGGCTTAACATGGTGGAGTTAGACAAGTTTTTAACAAGAGTGGAAACTAAATCAATTGTACAGAATTATCTAGTGAGACTGTTGTCTATAATAGCTCTTTATGATATTCTAGGTTTGATTCCGTCGCTTAGTCTTCAACTAAACGACGGACATGGGGGCGTGGGTTCGATTCCCACTCAATGCAAGTTTTATATGTCATGTCTATTTACATAGGTCTGGGTGTTTCTATGTATATTATGTATCAAAATCAATATTATAATATATATAATATAATTTATTATGTATGTATATATTTATCAAAAACCAATCTAAGTATTTTTATCCGTATTCTAAAACCCATAACAACAACCAGTTAAATTATGCTTACTTTGGCTCTACACTACTTTAGAGAACACAGTGTATAGAATGTCGTATAGTATTTATTTATTTATAAAAACGAGAATAATTAAAAAAATCGACTTCAACGGACCCAATTAAAATGTGACCACGCGGGAATCGCCAGTTTAAAAAAAAAAGAATCATCAAAATCGGTTCACCCATTCAAAGTTCTGAGGTAACAAACAAAAACATACAGTCGAATTGAGAACCTCCTCTTTTTTTTAAGTCGGTTAAAAAAGAGATCACAGACGCGTCCACGCTCCGTAACTAGTACACATCTGTAGGTGAAGTTACCCCGTGAAAGGTAAGGCTGGGCAATAAACTCAAACGATCCACCCACCGCTCGCTGGGAGAATACGGCATCTGACATTTTTATTGGACTCGCGCTTGTTCGAGCTCGATGCCATACTTTTTCCTTTTATTAACTTTGTATGTCGGTTTTAGATGGAAGTTTTAAATTACTTTTGATTTTTACTTAAATGTTTTAAAGAAGAAAGAAAGAAAAGTACATTTATTTTGGTAACTGCAACACACAAAATAGTAAGTAGGTACCAAATGTACCTACTTACAATTTAGTATTTTGTAAAACGTGTTTATTTTTATAATTGGTCAAATACCAATTATAAAAATAAACACGTTTTACAAAATACAGAGCAATTAGTAAAAATAAATTAAACAAAAATTAAAAGGAAAAACTACGTACATAACAAAATTGCTCAGCATACTGATCAGTAGGTACCCTTATCTGTGCTGTAGGTACATGACATTATCTGTGACTCTTATTAGTTTGTGGTCTATGATTTGAGCACAAAAAACGAAAAAAAAAAAAAAATTGGTTGTCTGTAAAGTCGGTTTACGGACGATAGATGGATTTACGTGATAACGTCATAATCATTATTTTATGTAATACTAGCGACCCGCCCCGGCTTCGCACGGGTGCAATGCTGATACTAAATTAAATACACTACAGAAGCGGAACCTTACTATTTCACGCGAGAAGAGAGATACATGTGTCACAAGCCAACGCTTTGACTCTGGCCTCACTACTTGGGCCTCTCTATCGCTTGTTGCGCGCTCTCGCTTGCACGCACAGGCTCAGGTGGAACGTTACTATGGAACGTTACTATTTTTCATGAGTGTTGCTGGTATTATCAATTTATAAGACGTTATCACGTCAAAAAAACAAATGAAGTGCAGTGCCTTTGACATACATTGGTACATCCTACAAGTAGACATATTCGTATTAAAGGTAGGTAGGTAGCTTGCGGATGGATAGGTGATGGATGAGTGTTGTCAGCGACTTCCGCGGCTTCCTACAACCCACGGGATAGCAAAAATATCATACTTAAGTATATAGTATTCCAGACTATACATATTCTGACTGCACAATATGGTTTTACCGATCCTTCATTGTATCATGTTAAGAATGGCCTTTGAAGAAATAGTGACACCATTTTAGTTGATAGATTGAGTTCTATCAATTTTGTGTTGATAAATGACAATGCATCTAAAAGAGCGTCGGTGGTTTAGTGGCTAGAAGTTGAGCTTACTATCAAGAGGTTATAGGTTCGAATCCTGTAAGTATAAGTTTATAGGTACACTAGCGACGTGAACCCATTTCTAACACAAGTAATTTAGCTTAATTGTAGTGGTTAGGAAGAATTTAATGATATTCAGTTAGATACTAATATTCACAACATAAAAAAAAACAATTATAATATTACAGGTAGGTAATTCTAATTTCTAATCTTGGACATATTTTTGAACGCCTGCCAAATAAAGTGTAGCAACATTTTGAACGCTCTCTACTGACAATTGCTATGTGTGTTCATTGCGGTGTTATCTACATAAAAATTACTAAATAATATCTAAGGTATTTCTTATTACATTGTACACAATTTCAATTCAATGCATTATTTTATTAGCCTGTTTATGAAACCTGCTTACGAAATGATGATTATTTGATTACTCGGAAGAGGACGTGCATGACAAGAACAGGAGTTAGTGAGGGGATCGGTAATTTAGTGCAAAGTTAAGTAACCTTTGCTAATCAGAGGGAAACATGGAGAGCCTTGGAGCAGCCCTCTAGAGAGCCTCTCAGGCCGCAGCATCGCTCTTGCGAGTGAGAGACGCTGCCGTCTTCATTGCCCGGATACACTGCGTAGAGCTTCCGGCCCCCACCCCGCCTGACACACTTACCCTTAAGAAAGTCTTGTGCAGGTCCCCATAGAGCTTGTGGAGGCCCTATAATACCTATTTAAGTGAATATAAATGTAAGTAAAGAATATTATTATATACTTAAACAACTCTTCCACAGCAGTCCAAAACGAGCGGCAACCACGCAACACAGCCACCATCAGACCCGAAACGCTGAGAGACATGGACCAAGAAAGAGCTTTAAGAGAAGCTGCCGTTGCTGTCGGAGTTTTTGGGTAAGTTGGATTTAAAAATACAAATATAGATGATACAGAAGTTGAGATCATACCACATGTACTCAGCGCCATCTAGCGCAATGAAGCTGAACTTCTACGAAACTATTAATCCTGAATCGCGCTATTAAACATTGTCACCGTCGATCGTCTTTTAAAAGCCAGGGGCTGCAGTCTTGACATTTATCGCAACGACTTTGCTACCAAAGTCGCAAGTTAAGTTAGCGACAAACATCAGTTGCCATAATGATTCTTGCGACAAACGGTAGTCTGTACATTTTAGGATGGTCAGCAATATGGAGATACCGATAAATCTTTAAGATTGCGATGACATTTGATAAGATACCGACAAAAATCGTTAGTTTGGAAAGTAGAGACAGCCAAATATTGTTATGTTTGCATCGCTACGAGTTTAGCGACCAAATTCAGTAGCTAAGGCGTTGCGATAAATGTCGAGACTTCCGGCCCAGTACAGACTAGTAGGTACTAACAATTCTCGGTAGTTTATCAAGTCGGTAGTTAGGTATACCATATACATGTTCAATGTTCATACAATATCCCAGCAAAGATATAATACATGGCGTAAGCATAAAAGTAGAACATTATATCTGCAGAGTACTGCAAACATAAAAAAGACTACTGAAAAGTTCTTTGGCGACAAAGCACATTTCGTTTAACAAAGAAACCTCACACATACCGCACATAGAATTTCCAAGAGACAAGTCAAAGACTCATTGCAGGATTCACTCGCTCGTACTGGCGAGAATGCCGAGTCAGCGAGTTACGGCACAAATGTCTCTGTATAGAATACTCTTGTCTCTTTGAACGTACAAGTACATACGCTATGAAGCACGTGATCGGAAGCATGAAACACCTACAGAGTGAAAAACAAAAACTTTTCCACGCCGCTAAAAGTAGAAAGAGGTTTTTGGCGAAGCCGTATCTTTCCAAATGCGTCTTCGTATCAACATTTGTGTGGTGTTGAGCTGAGGAACCTTTAGAACGGTCAAATTGTTGTAAGTATGTACGGGTTGATTATCCTTCTATAGTACAACATACGCACCACGTTGTGGCAAAGAAGGGTATTGAGTTCTGTTGGCACAATTACCTATTGGGTTTCCACTAAGGTGGTTCGCACACTGCTCTACATAGAGCAGCGTAGCACTGGAGTGCGTGTTTTTACATACATAGTATTAAAAACATACATGTAACGCACAGAAAACGCATTCATGTCCAGTTTATAAGGTAGTTAAGAAGGCTCACTCCTGTGTTAGCTGCGTGATGCTGAGCAGTGTGTAAACCACTTAAGTTTTGACACGAAGAAACGTTTCGAAACAGTCCGCTAAGATGAGCAGCGATCGAAAAGGCACGCTTATATTTAGTCAATACGGAGATAGTTAGGACACGACGGTATCTCCCGTTCGTATTGAGCAGTCCGACTGGGATAGTACCTCCGTCCTACAGAAGACCGCGGCCATAATAACCATCGTGTTGTGTTCCCGGCGGTAAGTAGGGTAGTCAGAGCTCAAACTCCTTTCACCCCAAACCCACATCTCTCCAATCCCATCTCCACCATCCCACCCCTGATGTTGCACAAGTCAATAGGCCACGGTGACCGCTTCCCATCAGGTAAGCCGTGTGCTTGTCTGCCACCTATGTCGTAAAAAAACCGCTATTTATCAAAGCTATTAAAACTATCGTATTATCACACGCCACCTTCACACCCACTCAATCTAAACTTAAACTCCTTAACTAATTTATCTAATACCACATTTGAAATAGCCTTCAATACTATATTAGTATCGAATGTCTAATAATATCGGCTGACGTCATCGCGTCAGTCCAGCGAGCCGTGACGATCAAGCCTCAAGTATGATCAAAGGTTGTGGACTTGTGGTGACTGGTCAAGTTGCCTGATGTTCAGTGCGGGGTGAATGGCTTTGAACGGATGGTCGTGAGGGAACTTAGGCGTGGTTTTATGGTCGAGTGGGTACGGCGAGATCGATGGTCGTGTAGTAAAATGAGCAGAGAGCTTGAGTGGAGACTGTAGGGGGATATGATTATGATATAAATTATCTTTATGATGGAGAATGTTTCAACTGAAATATAGCTTCGATACATAAGGAAACTTTTAATTGGAATTTGATGTAGTTTTTAAAAAGGTACATTTTACGTTCTAGTGAAAGTTTTAGTTTACTTAACCGACTCCAAAAAGGAGGTAAGTCGATTCCATTTATGTACGAATTTTTTATAAGAATAACATTACTTGCCAATGATGATGGGCGCATTGGGTAGCCAAAGTATTGGGTAACCTTACACCCCGGTAATTCAGACCCGAGACGGTGTGCGGTTTTAGTGGGTTCGAATCTGACAAAACCACCCCTAATGGCCGACGGGGGTGGTGATACGAGTATGATAAAGGCCTATCCCGGCTTTGCCAAGGAAAATTACTTAAAGCCACTTCATCATTATCACACTGCAGCACCCCCAACATCCCCTCCCCCATCATCATTGCCCACCAACAAATTGCAGGTACTTAAATTATCGTAACTCACGAAAATACCACTCAAATTCATAAATCTCGAACCAAAACACTTTCTAAAGCGAAAAAACTATTTATCAGTCACCTTTATCCCTTTGCATAAAAAGTTTAGCGAATATTACATTAATATTACAATATTCGTATGTGAACACAGGAGTGCACTAAACACAATTGCCAATTCGATATTCCGACGCCATTTGTGTCCATGGCCACTCAGCTATGAATATGAAGTTACGGGGCAAAATAAGTGATAAATATTAAGTTGTGTTATGATATGATTTGGTTTTTATGGTATTGAATTCAGAATTAAAGTGAATAAACATGTAGGGCGTAGGTACTTTCAGAGATATTTAAGCACATTTCTGTAAGGATAAATAACTTCGTCTTCTTTTAAGTAGATACTAGTAGGTAATCGAAATTACTACCGGTATTCCCATTAACCCCTTCAGTTAAGCTAAATTGGACACGTCAACATGACTTCACCTCGCCTGATGGTAAGCTAAAGGTAAAATCTCGGGACTAGGGGTCGCCATTACACACACCGATAGCACCACAGTGGCGGCCCTCAGCTTGACAGCCTCATCAAAGGCTTATTCACGCCCCACTTAAAAGACCCGGGACTATAGGAGGAAGGAAAGAAATTCGCTATAAACTGATTTAGGAGAGTAGACTTAGAAACCCAAGGTGTTAACAGTCGAAAAGACAATTCAATATTCACCATAAACCAACTTTGCTAACCCTAATTGAGTAGGCGCTCATAATTGAAGCACTTTCGTCTAACAACTTATGTAACTTAATTCTTTTGATATTTATATGTATCCATTATTACAATTAGATTTTAGTTCTAAATCTTTTTTTTTATACTACGTAGGTGGCAGACAAGCACACGGCCCACCTGATGGGAAGCGGTCACCGTGGCCTATGGACGTGTGCAACACTAAGGGTGTCACACACGCGCTGCCTACCCTGAAGGGAAGGGGTTTGAAAGGGGTGGCGGGAGGAAGGGTACAGTGAGCTCTGGCTACCATACTTACCGGCGGGTACACAACACAATGGTTATTATGGCAGCGGTGTTCTGTAGGGCGGAGGTACTACCCCAGTCGGACAGCTCATTTCGGATGGAAGTTACCGTCGTGTCCTACCTCCTAAAAAATCTCTCTCGCTTCTTGAGAATTACTTGCTCGTAGGAGTGCCGAGCTAGATGGGTAGTCACCCACCTACCCCCTCTTCCCCCCCCCCCCCCCCCGGTTGCTACCTCAAAGTCATATCCATAATTCCGTAGATCTAATTAAATAAGTATTTAGACATCATGATGATTATCCACAGGCCCCCAGTCTCGCTGGCTATGGCACTATCACCAGCGCGCTATCCCCTCCTGTCTCCACACTACGCGCCGCTACCTCCGCCTCCGCCTCAGCAACCTGTGCAACCTGACTCTTCGCATGACCATCACGACGAGGGGAATACCCACACTGACAGTGACGGTGAGAAACTCTTTCTTTTTTACCCGACTGCGCCAGCGAGGGTAATGTTTATTCGATTTTTTTTATGTTAGACACGTCAACAGGACATCACCTCGCCTGATGGTAAGCTAAAGTCTCAGGACCGAGGTCGTCACTATTACACCGATCGTGCTACAGTGGTGGCCCTTAGCTTGACGGCCTAGAAAAAAAAAACAAACTATTCGAACAATAAAAGAACGTCAGGCCAGTGCTACACTTGACGGAAATTCGGTCGCGTAATTTCCGCATCGGATTGCCAATCATTGTCAATTAAATGTATTTTTTTTGTTTGGTCAATGCCCTCTAGATTGATGAGGAGATTACACGAGTAGTGGTGTGTTGACTGGTACCTAATACCTACCTAACTAATTATTTATTAGCGTTTTTATTAACTGTTCTGTAGTGACCACTAATTTTAGGACTGCACCTCAGCTTACCATCAGGCGGGGTGCAGTCAATCCGGCGGACTAAATATAAAAAGAAAAAAATGGATATTAACATAATTTTTTTCTACCATCATTTTATTATACTACTTACCTACTATTTACTAAAATTCCATTATTTGTCATTGTTAATAGTCTTCTGTGTGTTACAGATGATAGTATCGATGTGACCAATGAAGAAGATTCTACGTCCTACTCTCCACCAGCTGCGATGGACTACCGCCAGAGCTGTACCTCCTACAGGTGAGCTCTTTTAGAACTGACAATAACACAGCACGCAGTCCTAGATATCAGAGGAACTGGCGCACATGTTGACAATGTAGGTACTCTAGCAGCTGCGCAGATAACATTAAAATTTATGGGTCTTATTATTTTTTTTACATTAAAATTATGCAATTGTATACATAGGTATAACACGTGCGCTATAAGTTGAGACCTGACCGCTAGACGTCACCGGCCCGTGTTTGTACAGCGCACAAAAAATATCGTAAAAAAAGCTTCTGCCCGAGTCGTTACCTACCTGTCTACCTATTTTTTTTGCGAACAGTATATCACGGGCGACTGAGGGGCAGTGCAGGAGGAAGTAGGCGGAGACCCCAGGTCTCAACTTATAGCGCACGTGTTTATATGTCATTTTGCAATTTACAAAAAAAACATATTCAAGTAGGTATGCTTATCCACATTCAAATTGCTTAGTGTGTATCTCGATCGTGCTGTATAATTATTGACAGAAATTATAAATTAATGAATACCTAATTTAACTTATTCTAATATAATTAATAACTGCTAAATACCAATTAATTATGAAAGAATTAGTCTGTAGTCTGTATTTCTGGAAAGCTACAACCTGGGAGTCTTCAAGTCTAGAGTAAATAGGTTACTTCTAGGCAAGCGTGCTCCAACGTCGACCACATCATCACTTACCAACAGGTGAGATTGTGGTGAAACGCGAGCCTATTACCTACCAATCAAAAAAATACCTGACGGCAAACATCAATAATATTATAATATTCCATACTTGCTTCTTTTACAGGCCTCTGGGCGTGGAGAGCGCTGCGGAGTCTGCCGCAAGGTTGCTCTTCATGGCTGTCAAATGGGCGAAGAATTTGCCATCCTTCGCCAGTTTAGCTTTCAGAGATCAGGTTTGTGTGTTTGACTCACCCTCTCTTTTCCCATACAGAACAAATTAAAAAAAAAAATGCATTATTTATTTCAATTTATGTACATTATACTTACTTTTGAATTTGTATTAATTAATGAAATGAAATGAAATAAAAATTTTCATGAAACAAGCATAGTTACAATTTTTTCTTCTGCCAAACTGTATAACAGTTTGTTGGCAGATGAAGCTCCCATTAGGGTCGTTACTTGTAGCACATGAATAGCTATGTGCTTGTAGGTACCTACCTATTTTGGACCATAAAATTCGATTACTCAATCGAATAAGTAGACGTCATTCCATAAATTTCACAATCTATGAATCTGTGAAACGCAGTTCAAAATATCTCAAAAAGTTATGGAAGGTCTCATAAAAACGTTTTGCTGTAATAACAACGGTTATGATAGGTACTTTACGTTTCAAAAATACACCCTGTATATGCCTACCTAGGTAAAAGACCAAAACAGAACAGACCCAGTGTTATTTTAGCAAGTTTATTCGTCTGACAAAAAAAAATTATTAAAAAACAGTTTAATTGATGTTAGTTGTTCCGCGTTAAATTAATTATCTTTATGACCTAATTAATATAACTACCGTATTTCAAGTTCGAAGTTTAAATAGTCGAGGTTGCCATGGAAGGAAGTTACCACACTTTTTAAAAGTAGGTACCTACGTTTTAATTAATTAGGTCTTAATAACCTAAATAATTAAAGGTCATTGTAAAGCACCGATCAATATTTTAAGGTTCCGTACCTCAAAGGACCCTCATAAGAAGACTATACTGTCCACCTATCCATCTGTCTGTCTGTGTATACGTAACAAGTCGAAAGGAGATGTTTTACAAATGTATGTAATGTAACCTTCAGCCCGATAATTGTACACTTAGAAAAATAGCTAGGCAATGTAGTTTTCATTTTTCACTATTCAATTTCTTATAATCTTGCCTCGTAATATGGGCGGCATTTAACTAAATAACCCCTTTCTTGCAACATGACGGACTAAAACAGGTAATCTGTGCTAAAACTATAAAATGTAGGTAGGTACTCATATTTAATTTAATTTATGCCCTTGAATTTCGGAGGCGAATAAATATAATTGTATTTTTGCCAATAGCCGGTACCTATTATAATTTCTCTTTTTTCTGTAGTGTGTACTGTACAATATTATAGGGGGCCCAAAATTAAACATCTCCAAAATACCAGATTATTAAGATCTATGGTCCCTATAAGCATCTATGTCACGTGTAAGGATTTATAGGTCGCGTATTGAATATTATTATTGAAGAATTTATTTCAAATCCTTATCCAAGTATTCAATGTTCCAGGTAATTCTTCTGGAAGAAGCATGGTCAGAGTTGTTCCTGCTGAACGCTATCCAGTGGTGTTTGCCGCTCGACGCCGCCTGCGCTGCATTGTTCGGCAGCGATCAAATGGATCAAGGTAGCACTCAGCACATTAAATTATAACTCTGCACTAGTACTTATTTAACGACCAGCCCTAGTAATATTGACTCTAACATCCTGCAAACAAATTAAACATGTTTGAGATTGGAGAATCTGACAGCATTTTTGGTTAGCACAGAACTTTTAATGTTAAAGTAAAGTAGTAGTTTGATATAAGGAAATTCTCCTATTCAGTACCACCACTTTTCACATTATCATCATTAGCAATCATTGATTTAGCTTGACAATTTATTGGAGCGATTACCATCTGACCCGCAACCCCGAAAGAAAAAAGCCTATACCAGCACCGTCAACCAGCTGGTAGACTGGGACCCTGAAGATCTTGGAGGGACTCCATGCACCTTTATGTACATTCTATTGTATAGCTATTATTTTTGAGAAAGCTTAATATTTGTTTCCAGAAAACGGTGTAGACTCACCAACTTTGCGTCGATTACGCGAAGTATTATCGCGCTATAGAACAGTGCTCGTCGACCCAGCAGAATTTGCTTGTATGAAGGCAATTGTGTTATTTAAATCTGGTATGTTGGATCAATAATTTTTATGATTAAATCTTATCTAAGTAATAATCTTTAAGCCCTTGAAAGGTTAAGGAGAAATGTATAGTCTAGTCGAGAAAAATCTTTCGATATCTCTCCGGGGAAGGAAAATATAATAAACTGTAATCGAATATCACTATCAGCAATCAATAAATCAAACTAAACTTTTACAATAATATCACAAATCACAATGCGTCATTGTATTAAAAGATTATTTTCCTCTTTCATGTTTAAATTTTTTAATCGGAAATAGGAAAAATTTTGTATGTTATAAAAAATACGTTGCTCGAAACCCAAAATGGTATTTTCCTTATTTAGCAATATGCGACGCAATAATTTGTTTGTCTATGTAAATTATTATCAGCCAAATGACGATAGAAGTCAGACGTCACTCAGTGCTAGTGTTATATGTATTTGCATTTGCATTGGTCTAAGTATTTCTATGAAATAATATGAATCTCTTTACAAAAATAATCTAAGTAGGAGGTATGTTTACCCACATTCTGGAAACATAAGCATTAACTTATGCTTACTTTGGGCACAGAATATTTATAATAGTACTAACGTATTTGGGTCTGGATAGCACTGCGTAGAATGTCCTAGAATATTTATTATATATATAGTACAAATATTTGAAAGTCAAAGAAAAGGTTTTAACACGTATCAACTTAACCTTTAGCGGTATTAATAAGAATGGATACGTTGCCGCGCTGGTAGCGTAATAAACTTCACTAAGTTATCGGACTAACAATCGTAGGGTTACGGGTCTAGACTCCATCCAGCACATTAAAGATAAGAATTTACATAAAATACAATTTCTAGATAGCTGAAATTAATATAATAGAGGTACATACATCTTGCGTGTGAGGTACCTACGTTACTAGTAGTCTTATTTTAAGTATTAATTATTTCACTCTTTACTAGACAAATACGGAGACTGTCAATGTATGAAAATGTTTATTTTCAGAAACTCGTGGACTTAAAGACCCTCTTCAAATAGAAAACCTCCAAGACCAAGCTCAAGTGATGCTCATGACTCACGCCCGTACCGCGCATGGTACAGCCCCTGCAAGGTTTGGGAGACTGTTGCTTCTACTACCTTTACTTCGCCTAGTTTCTCCCCAACAGTTAGAGCGAGAATTCTTTGCGAAAACTATAGGTCAAACGCCAATGGAAAAAGTGTTAGCTGATATGTATAAAAATTGAATGTTCTGCATAAAACTTTAACTCTGCATTCCTACTTAATACTGCAATAGACAAAGTGCTAGAAAATATTATAAAACGTATTCATGAAAACTCTGCAATGTTACTTATATTGTCGTAATATGATGATGTAATTTAAAATCTCTGCTGATTTACTTATATTGTTTACCGTGTTGTACCGTTTATTATTAATTCGTAGTAAGTAAGCTTAAGGACTGTACATTTTTAGCTAAGCTCTGCAATGTTATTTATAAAAAGAATGTAGTATCTAGTATGTAATTATTGTATTATAGTCCATAATTAGGTTATTTGATGCCATTAAATAAGAAAATATGCCAAATTGTCTTGCCAAATTATCTCTGCAAACCTACTTATATTCTGCAGCAGAATTCCAAAGATTAAAGTTTGTATCGTACCGAAAATTGTAATATAAAACTATTTACTTTTTTTAATGTAAATATTATTCGTAATTTTATATAGCTACGAATAGCATGGCCTCAGTTTGTTACACCTAAGTACAGATAAGTGAATGTTGATTAATATAAGCAGTTGTATTTATACATTTAATAAATATAGTTATACTAAGTTCCATTGTATGTAGAATTGGTGTATTGAATAAATATAACTTAGAAGTGGACACTTTATTATTATTATTAGTTATTCCCATGGAAACATATTCTAGGAATAAAAAGAAAAGAAAGAAAGAACCAATCTATATAATTATATGGTGTACCAATCTCGTTTAGCCGTTAGCATTTAAACATCTTCACAAACTTCTACATAAACCATCATTCTCTGAACCTTTTTCCCAACTCAGTTGGGGTCGGCTTTCCAGTCTAACTGTGATGCGGCTGAACTTCGATATTTTCCATGGAACGACTGCCATCTGACCTCCACAACCAATGGTCATTATGACAGATGGCGATATCGAAGTTCCAAACTTTTACATAAATATTAGTAGGAAAGAATGATAGTAGGGCAGAATTAGTAGGATTGGATCTGTGACTATATAAAGGGTGACTTTTTCAACTGGGTGTAGATGCCCAAATCTGAAACTATGAAGAAAAGGAGTCTTGCGGCCGAATTTGACGAAAACTAAAACTACTGTAGGTACTCACCTATTAAAAAAAATCATTTGGAACCAACCTATTTATTTGAAAAAAAAAAACATCCTGTAGGTATTATTACACCATTCAATAGTGCTGCTAATAAGGAACGAATTTTGGGAAGTCAGGAGTGAATTTAACATTTAGGTATAACGAAGTTGATTTTTCGACGAGGTAGATAGGTACCGGCGACACAATCTCGCGTTGATGCGACTTCTACTATCGTATTATTAAGAACACTGTGCCACTATCGACGTATGCAGTGGTAACCCCCGATCCTGAGGCTTGAGTTTACCATCAGGCGAGGTGAAGTCATGTTCACGTGTGCAACATTTAAAAAATCTATGCATGCATTCATGCACCCATTAGGTACCAACTTAGGACAGTTAGGACTTTCCGAATACGCGCCATAGCACCCGATCTCATTCAAATCTTACTCACCGACGACAGAGAAACAGTAAGTTATGCTTAACAGATAATTATCTATGCGGAGGTGGTAGTTCCCCTGTGAAGCGACTCTTAATAAGATTGGAATGGGAAAACCCAGTATGCCTTTCCTTATACCAATTTCCTCTTACCGTATTGAGAAGCTAAAATGATAATATTATCTATAGTGTCGTCACAAATTCTCTGGATTAAATTATATTTAGTCACTTGTAGTCACTTGTGTAAGTTGTGTATCCACGATTTTAGATTTTTAAGGTTTTTTTTTTTGCGCGGGACCCAAATTTTTTTTTCAAACACACTATCATAATTATTATGCTTCTGTCAGCGAGTCTCGTTCAAATTGGTTTAGTTTAGAAAAGTAAATCAATCAATCAATCATTTATTATGCTAAACATGCAACATTATATTCCAATAAGTATTAACTAATGTAAAAGTAGTCTAACACCTATTTCTAAATAGTAGGTATTAATTTAATAATAGAGGCACCTACTCGTATTAGGTATTAATTAGTATTCTTGTATTATATTAGGTACCTACTACTTGTATTATAACAATTAATTCTTAACCTTGTACCCACTTTCAACTTGAAACGTATCTATTTGCATAATTTTTTCATATTTTTTTTTGTCTGTAGTAGGTAACTATTTTTAACTTTTTAAAAATGTATTATCCAACTAATATTATAAATACGAAAGTATGTTAGGTTAGAATTGATGGATGTATCACATCCAAAGTATTTGTTTCTCTTTGACGCAAAGACGACCAAATGGATATGACTGAAATTTGGTACGGAGATAGATTATAGTCTGGAATAACATATAGGCTACTTTTTATCCCGGAAACAGGTTCCCGTGGGTCGCGGTAGTGGGAATAGAATTTCTCGCGAGCGGAGCCACGGGCAACAGTTAGTTTAAAAATAAAATATTTTTATTATCAGTGACCTAATTTCACGAGCACGAGGTTAAATAAAAATACTTATAATTTTGATGATGCGTTAAAAAAGGTTGGGTTATAAGCTCTCCAAAAACCCGAGTGTTAAGAAGAGTGTAGGTAGTTAGGTATATGGCCTAACCTTTTTTCAACAATACAAGAATTTAAAAAAAAAATTGTGTTTAGTACCTATAGTATATTTCACATAACGTAACCCGGTTCTCCGGTATACGAGTATAGTGCACGGCATCTAACTTGGCAAGATTTTGGAGTAGTGTGGGCCCCACTACTGCCAAACCTTGCCAAGTTGGATGCCGTGCACTATACCTAAGTAGGTACATGTGTTTGGACATGCAGCAGTCGTTAGTAGGCACTCCACTGAGGTGAGGAGTGACTCCATACTCACATCGCAGGTCTGCCCCATCCAGGAAACCCCACCTAAACCAGTCCATGAGTAATAATAATTATAAAAAAATGCAGAAGGAAGGAGAATTCAATTATTTAAACAATTGGTTATTATATTATTTGTGAATTTCCGAGCATTTCCCAACTTGTGTAGGTATATTGCGACAAACAGAAAATACCCACTTAGTTGTAACGGGTTTGCCCACAAAATAGGGTAGTTTCCTAGCTTATTCAATTTAAGAAGATCTATTAGGCCAGGATCGTTTAGTGGCCGGAACCTCCAAACGGTGCACCCGGGTAACGGCGGCGAGCGGCGCCTCCCACTTGCCACTGCTGCATGCGGCAAATATCGGCCGAGGCGGGGGCAGCCCTCTCTAGGGCTGCTCCGAGGCTTTCTACGTGTTTCTCTAACTAGCAGAGGGAACAGTGGGGAAGAGGCGGGGGGCGGGCTGGTTCGCCAAGCGTTTTTTGGGATCTCGAGTGTGCAAGAAAAAACTCATTCTTTCTTTCTTCCTTTTTCGGCTAAAACGAATAAACGAATGGTTTATTCCAACTAGTCCTAGGTCGATCAACGGACAGTTTGGACAAAATATTCCAATAATTAGATTGTGTTAGACAATCGAACTATTTGGACAAAAATGTTCTAAGTGGTTAGATTGTAGGTATTTGACAATCGAACTATTTGGACAAAAAAAATCCAAGTAGCTAGATTGTGTTTGGCAATCGAACTACATATTTGGACAAAAATGTTCCATAATTAGATTGAGTTTGACAATCTAACTACTTACTTGGAATATTTTTGTCCAAACTGTCCGTGTTACTAGGACTAGTTGGAATAAACCGAACAAACGGTACGGTTGGTCAATAGGAATAAAGGGAATTTCATCTAGATCCGTTCAACCGTTTTTGAGTAAAAGCGTAACAGACATCCATGCTTACCTACAAACTTTTACGTTCACCTGATGTAATTCGTCACCTCAATAAGTCAATACGCTCATGATTATTACGTCACTATTAAATAAATAAAATATTTCCTTTACCGTTTCCAAGAGAGGCGTGTCAATAAATACGTCATCAGTTATTATAATATTATAATCAAGCAATATACCTACAATAATGTTGAATTCGTGGAACTATCCAAAACGGGACGTCCCTGAGGGACAATAAGACATATAGGTAGGTAGGCGTAGGAGGTAGGACACGACGGTATATCCCGTCCGAACTGAGCAGTCCGTCTGGGGTAATACCTACGCCCTACAGAAGACGGGGTCACGGTAGCGAGAATTTCACACGAGCGGAGTCGCGGGCAACAGCTAGTGTTAAATAACTATAAGTAGGTACCTAAAGGTTGAAGGAGGTAGGACACTATGGTATCTCCCGTCCGAAATGAGCTGTCCGACTGGGGTAGTACCTCCGCCCTACAGAAGAACGCGGCCATAATAACCATCGTGTTGTGTTCCCGCCGGTAAGTAGGGTAGCCAGAGCTCACTGTACCCCTCCTCCCCCACCCTTTCCTAGCCCGCCTTCCTTCCCTTCAGGGTAGGCAGCGCGTGTGTGATACCTTTAGTGTTGCACACGTCCATAGGCCACGGTGACCTGTAACCGCTTCCCATTAGTTGCGCCGTGTGCTTTTCTGCCACCTTCGTGGTACTTATAAAAAAGGGAAATACTTAATCAGTCAAAACATACATATTACGTCAGTTCTTTATCGTTTTGATTAATTTTAATCACTCTAACCTAACCTAACCTAACCACTAATAGTCAATTAGTTCAATTACATAACAATAACAAACTATGACGTCACTCGTGTTATTTCACACAAGTTCCCATGGAACTTACTGCTCTATATTCAAATTCAATTTTCTATAGAAACCACTTCGAGAAATAAGTATGCCACCGGAAGGATTCCATTAGATTGGGCGGATTGGATTAAAAAAAAACATTAGATAAATAAATAAATAAAAAAGAAAATACTGTTCATTTTTCTAAAATACTTTTCAAAATTCTTCTCAGACCTAAATATACTTTTTTTCTTAGAAAAAAGTTGGCAACCCTAGCAGCATTGGAAAATTACGACGAGTTTAAAAGAAAGAAAAATCTTCTTCAAAAACTGGATATCACCATAGACGTTGGTATATGATATCATGTAGCATCAGAGTATTTGCCACGACAAAACAAAATGAGCCCAAACTGGATTGGTTTATCTTGTTTAGTTCAAAAGATCTTGTGGATACCCTCCAACTCCAAACATCAGACAAGCTATGATATGATATCACCGCAGATACAGAAGCAGACCAAATTTGGATCCAATTTAACGTCAGGAATGTCGTTACAATTTTTGGTCCCAATTTTTTCCGTCTAGCCCCCTTTCGTAACGCGCAATAAGGAACTTTGATCCAATAAAAGCTTGCAAAAACATAGGTATATCGTATCAAATCAATACCTAAGTCTATTGTAGTCCATTGCCTGGACGTAGACCTAGTAAGTATTTTGTCTACGATCACTTCCCATACACTTCGTTATTATAACCGCGATAGGCACACTATCTCTCACAACCAGCCTAGTAAATAATTAATTAGTAGGTACTTATGTGCTCAAGTCTGACGTCATCATACATAATTCACTACTTAAACTTCGCCTGTAAACAAACTAGTTTTCCTGTTTTTCTGTGACTAATTAAATCCTACAAACGTATGTATACCTACTTACTTACCTTTTTATCCGACAGCAGCGAGCTCAGAAAAGAAGGATTATGTTTGTGACCCCATCCTTATGAACAGAATTTTGCCCGGTTGCTTCTTCCAATCCTGAGAGGAAAGTCTGCGCTAGAGTCCGTTGTATAGCTGATACACCGACTAGGAGGCCCTCTACACAGGGCGCGTGCCGGAACCTACACGCGGTGCACCCTGATGACAGAGACGGTAGTGCTTCTCACTCTCTGGGAAGACGCTGCTGCCTGCGGCAAATGCTGGCCGAGGCAGGAGTGGTCCTCTAGAGGGCTGTTCAAAAGCTCTCCACTTGTCCCTTTGATTAGCAGAGGCCACAGCGGACACCAGCGTGAGTCGGGCCGGTTCGAATCAGACATAGCCAACCCTGATGGCCGACGAGGGTGGTATCCACGGCGATTTCCGCACAAAACTTTTTTAACTGTCGTGAGAAACTATTTTCTGCTAAATAGGTAGGTACTTTCACTATCACCTACTAATTATACAACCGCAAATTTTCCTTACGAAGTATTTTGTTACATCACAAATACAATGTATTACTTAATCCATATTAGGCATAGGTTGCAAAAAGCGATGAATCAGTTCTGTGTCATTCATTTATTGTTGATCATAAGATGTGTAAAGGAATATTCTTTATTGCACATTACGAAAATGGCTCATCCTCTATGTAATAGGATTTTACAAGTGGTTTGGAAGTATTAATAGGTTTGTCCACTTTGGTTACGATAAAGACACTTGAGCGGTTTGAAAGGAGTACTTTGCATTCATGGAAATGGTATCGAATTCCCTGAAAAATCATGACGGATACATATATACATAATATAAGCACAGAACAGACAATAGTGCTGATGTGCAGAATGGATACCCATCCCCCATTTAAATCCCCATTTAATTTTTGTAAAACTCTAATGAGAAGTTTCAGAGACAGACAACGCAAGTAAGGAAAGCCTGCGTCTGGGGTGACAGACTGCCTTTTATCCTAGATAGAGACTCCACTGCATTAGTCTGCCATCTCCGCTTGCCGGGGTTTGATGGGGCTACATCAGCCGGGGTGTGAGCAAAATGTCTTATTGGGTAACTTCAAACCCCGATACGAACGTGCGATTTTAGTCGATCCGAGTATGACATAACTACCCCCGCCCGACGGGGGTAGTATCTATTCGTGGGGATTTCCGCACGAGGAAGAAAGACAACTGCATAATATACTACCTAATACACTCGAGAGCAATGAATCCGGGTCACTTAAAGAATCCTAAAAATCTCGGAAACTAAAAATGCTAGGTTAATGCAATAAATTGTATTTAATAGACAATGTAATACTCCTTAAATGAAGGTATTAAAACTTCTTAGTTATTGTAAAGTTATATCATAAAAAAATCAAATTTGAAAAAGGGCCACTTTCGAAGATGGAACTACGAAATTACAGCATTTGGTTTTGCTTTTGTTTGTAATCTGTCATTTATGTGGGTACATAAACCATGTTGATAGTGCTCTATATTCATTATTCAAGCTGAAATTATGTCGCTTACGCCTGAAGAATGCACCAGAATACTTACAATGCTGGAAACCGGCCGGAGTCAGCGTGATACAGCCAGGACTGTCGGTGTGTCGCTGTCAACAGTACAAAGAGTTCTCCGACGTTACGAAGAAACTGGTTCTAACCTACGCAGACCAGGAACGGGCAGAACCAGGTGTACCACAGCACGAGAAGACCGATACTTGGTGAACACCATGCTTCGAAATCGCTTTCTCACAGGAACTGAACTCACCAATCAGTTTCGACGCCTCGGAGGAAGTAACCCAAGTGCATGGACAGTAAGACGTCGGCTTGCTGAATCTAACTTAAAACCCCTTAGACCTGCAAACGGCCCTAAACTGGAGCGTGGGCATCGTATTTCGAGACTAAGATATGCCCAGAGCCACGTAAATTGGAGTATTGAAGATTGGTCAAAAGTTATGTTCTCCGACGAATCAAAATTTATGCTCTACAAGCACGATGGAAGACACAGAGTGTATCGAAGACCAGGGGAAAGATTCAAGCAAGCATGCATCGAAGAAAAAGTAGCCTACGGTGGTGGGTCTGTACTTGTGTGGGCCGGAATTTCTTCTGAAAGTCGCACAGAGCTGGTGATCATAGAAAACGGCTCTTTAACTAGCGTAAGATATGTGGAAGAAATCCTCAATGATCACGTTGGTCCATTTATGGTCAATTTAGGTGAGGATGCTATATTTATGCATGACAATGCCCGACCTCATACAGGTAGGATTGTGAATGACTACCTTCAAGAGATGAACATTACTCGTATGGAGTGGCCAGCGCGCAGCCCGGATATCAACCCGATCGAGCATGCTTGGGACGAGCTAGGCAGATGCGTAAAACAACGAAACCCTCCCCCAATCACGCTTCGTGAGCTCAAAATTGCTCTCACAGAGGAATGGGAGAATATTCCCCAAAATCGTATAAGGAACTTGGTGTACAGCATGCCAAACCGCGTAAACGCAGTAATGGAAGCACGAGGAGGCAATACGAAGTATTAAAATTCAAGAAAATCGTAATAAAGTTCAAAAATTTCATGTTTCCTATTTTTGTTTTAAGGAGAGATCAGCAGTTTTTTTCTTTATGTAATTTTGTGTTAATAAAATGTATGGTGACTCATATTTTTTTTACTTTCATTTAAGGAGTATTACATTGTCTATTAAATACAATTTATTGCATTAACCTATCATTTTTAGTTTCCGAGATTTTTAACATTCTTTAAGTGACCCGGATTCATTGCTCTCGAGTGTATTAATAGAATTCACGACTTCTAATAAGAGAATAGTGTCCTTGAGTGCTAGCGTGACGCGATGGTGACTCAATTTGCGTCAAACAAGTAAACCGAAATATGATAAGGTTTGAACTTTGAGCTTGACCGTTGACTATTGTGGATTTAATATTTGTTTGTTTATATGTTAGCTAGTTTCATATACATTGAAGCAGTTCTTATTCTCTTGGTACATAGTTAAACATTTTACTTATTTTTTTATTTCGGCTGTATCTACCTACCCGTATTCTTTCATGCGCATACCACCTTCACTGCCTGCCAGTAGAACGGTTTTTTCGGACTTGAATTGACTACAAGTTCACGGCGTCTCGGGTCTTCAGACCGGGTGTAAGGACCGACGAACGCAAGGCTGTCCTTAAATAATAGCACTGCTGATCGCTACTGAATATAGCTCGAAAAAGCGTGAGACTTCTTTAGCTAGAGGATGTTGACTACGTATTTATAATTAACTAGCTGGGCCCCGCGGCTTTGCATATGGCATACTTCGTCCCCGTGGCAGGATAAAAAGTATCCTGTGTCCGTCTCCTAGTTTTAAGGTACCTCCCCCATCAATTTTCAGCAAAATCGGTCCAGCCTTTCACGCGTGATGCCGTGACCAAGGGAAATACGGATTTATTTTTATATTTAAAGATGAGATAGCGGGTTTAAAATTGAGTCCTAGTCTATCAAGAGTATTTAATAGCCAATAAAATAATTTTGATTTATTGGATATTTTAAAATAAACTGGTAATTTAATAAATTATAAAATACCCAGCCTAATCTAAAATAACACGAGAATAGTAATCAAAATACCTGTTCTTTAATGGGGAAAACCAGCCAAAATGCGTCACGACTCACGAATTCATGATACCGAATGGATTATAATTTGACGCTTTTGGACTTGGAAGCCTTTTCCTCAAAACTAAGGATGCCATTCATATGTTATTATAGTTATTATTGTACAGCTTAAGAGACAATAACATTACCTATAGGATGGAAACGTTAAGTGCGTCCAAACGATTAAATAGTCAATTCTAAACACCATAATTTTATTCTAGCAGCGTGTGGGTGACGCCCTTGGTGTTGCACACGTCCATAGGCCACGGTGACCACTTCCCATCAGGTGGGCCGTGTGCTTGTCTGCCACCTACGTGGTATAAAAAATACTATAATGATATCCCAGCTATGCATTCGTAAGGATAATAACCTGTCTTTGACCACTCATCTACAATCTTATCTATATTTTTATAGGTAACTATTTACATAATTTAACTCAACTTTTTTAGAATCAAATGATACCTACAACTCAATTTTTCAACTGTTATCCTCAACTGATTGAATTAAAAAGTTGGATTGTATAGTCGCCCACATAAGTTTTTTTTTTTATGTCGGTCACGTCAATATGACTTCACCTCGCCTGATGGTAAGCTGAGGCAAAGTCTCTAGAATGGGAGTCACCATTGCAAACACCGATAGTGCCAAAATGAAGAGAAGGCGTGAAAAGGGAGGTGATTGTTGTCGCAGCACCGCGTGACAAAGCGTGGAGATTGGTTTCGTCCATGGAAATGAGGCACGGCGGAGACCGACCCGCCGGACGGAAGGGCCCCCGTACCCGAATATGGTCGCCGGGTTCCCACTCCGGTCACCAACCGGCACGACGAACCATATCGGGATTATGCGCGACCTGGTGGGGCAGCCTTCCGAGGTGGTTAGCCCCAGTTGGGCCTCTGTACTATGCCGCGGGCGGCCAGCGGCACCACCGTTTCTACGGGTCTCCCTGTCCGGCGGGTCGACACACGCCATGAAGCCCCACGCCATAGACTACACCAATACCCACTGGTCCCACGAGTGCTGCAACAACCATCACCTCAAGCCCCGGCTATGCACCTGCTGAACCCTGAACGCAATCCAACCGAGGTTGGGTTACTATGGAGGGTTTTTCGCAGGGTGCACGGTGGTACCTACCCGGCCCAATTTGAGGCAAATTTGAAAGTTACCGAATATCAACAAAGAACCCATTATTCTTGGGCCCTCCTTGGATCCTTAAGTAGGTAATTAGTACGTCATACTGTTATCCCTAGGTACTGTTAATTGATTGAAATTAGTACCTACCAAAACCATTGCTGTTTTTCTATAAGCAATAAAAAATACGGTACGTAACTAGAACTCAATACATGTTGCATACGTCAACGGTGTAAACTGTGAGGTATGAGAGGAATTTTATTCCGCGCACGCTTAGGCTGTGGAATGATCTCCTTGCGTTGGTTTGCCCTAGCGTCTACCATATGGGGTTCTTCAAGAAGGGCATTAGAAGGTTTTTATGCGAGTGTGACGCCCGGGTGGTGCACACGTCCATAGGCCACGGTACCCATCAGGTGGGCCGTGTGCATGTCTACCCCCTAAGTGGTATAAAAAAACTGTAAATCCTCAGAATATTTTATCATAAACGAGTGAAATCTTATCATATCTTATAAGTGATCGAACGAGGTACAGAAAATGACTAGTATAAATGACTACGAGTATAAGTAGGTAATTGCCTCTGTCTACTCCTTGCAGGTAATACCGCCGGGTAAATCCTTTGTGAAAGCACAATTTAAAGTGAAGAGGTATTAACTCCGCAGAATTGATTGACAGTTTACCTAAAAAGGGGATTCTTACATCCCAGTCCAGACCTACGTCATTCATAAGGGCCATCCATAAATTACGCCACATATTAACATGACGATGATTACGATGATACACAGGGGTGAAAGAAGCGATATATATAGTGTCACAGGTACTCGTACATCTCTACATTTCGTGATTTCACTTGACAAAATCTGATGGTGTGCCTAGTGTGTCTACTACCGACCGCGTTACAACTTACGAGGAGTAATGTAACATGTACGAGCGGCTTATTATTAGTTTGTTTCCTCATAATGATTGCACGGATGCTCGCTTTGTAACGTCTTACATTACAGAATTCTCAACGATCTTTGACTTTGTCTTTGAAAACACAAAATGTGACAATGTCGTGGCATGAAAACAATCAGAATTCGTATGTACGTCATACGAATTCTGATTGTTTGACGTAACTAATGGATAGCCCCTAACAAATTAAACAAAGTTCGGTGTCCTTACTGCGTGTTATTTTCAAAACAATGTTATCACCCACTGCAAGCAACACGTATGGGTTTTTCCCATTGACGCCGTCCCTCATATGATATAGGAAACATAATAAAATTAAATTAACAGCTGGCGTAAATATGTTAATTAATTTTATACCGTATTTTGATACAGATAAAGCATTATTTTAATTATATTAAGCTACAACATTTAATGTGCAGTATCATAATTAAGTACAGATTAAATTAATTTTGTTGCTTTTTTATATTCTCACGGCTTCTGTAACCATATAATTTTCGATTCCAAATGTTTTCTACCTTGCTTGCTTGAATTGGAATTGTTTTTTGGCGAATTTGCTCTTTCAGCCCCGTTAGCCATCGGGGTTTTTTATATTATAACATGACTTCACCTCGCCTGATGGAAAGTTAAAGGCAAAGTCTCAGGATGGGGGGTCACCACTACATACACCGATAGTGCTATAGTGATGGCTCTCAGGAGTGTTAACCCGTAGTCCCATTGGTTCGACCCATTACCATTACGGGTAGGTTATTTTTTTTACTTGAAGAGTTTACTGAGTTACACACTTTATATCGGGTCTTATGGAGACGCTCTCAAAAACGAAGACATGCGATAGTATCTACTGAATTAAAAAAAATCGATGTGTTCAATTTTTTTCAATATTTCGTGAGAATTTTCACGCTCCATTGTGACAATATAAATAAATGAAACCGGTCATTGACCCCGTAAGCGACATTAATGTTTTTGGTTAGGTACCTACGTAAATAAAGTGATGCTTTTTATGAAATTATCGTTTCATGTAACTGTACTAACAAGTACAATCAAAAATTCTGTAGAAATTATTTTTTTTAATTCCATTCGTGCGTCCGACTCGCACTTGACCGGTTTTTTTTCTAATGACTCAACTAACAAAACATTTCACAATGTCACTTTTGTGGTTTATATATTTAAAATTAAATAATCCTTGAACTCAGTCACTGGGAAACCTTTTTATTGGAAATTGTAATTGGTATTCCAAATACGATAACCATATTTATATTGTGGTCACACTGAGGTATTTCCCGGACGTTTTGATTTTATAATATCCGGAGGTCAACGGGGATTTCACCAGTTTGGTTTAGGTGCTAGTACATTAAAAAATATTCTCTTTCTAACCGACTACGTGAAACCAAAAAGTAGGGTTATGTGTTAAATTTATAAGTACCTACGTAGTACCTAGGGACATCAAAATAATAAGGGACCTGGGGTCTCTAATTATTTTTAGGCTCACGTAGTCGTTTTTGAGATCTTGTGGATGGATGCCTAAGCTGACATGTACGTAATATACCATAGTATACGGATATGACAGAAGAAAAGTGGGTAGGATTCAAACAGAAGCGTCCTTTTTTTTATTCGAGATAGGCTTACGTTTGATCACTATCTCACCTGATGGTAATTGACGATGTTTAGCAATTACACTGACCGGGCCTCGATTCTGCTAAAGGCAAACCACTGTCATGCCTCTGATACTTTAAAAATGCTATTCAATTGTAGGCTTTGCCATTATACAGTTAAAGTCTAAAATCAAATGAAAAGAATTAATTAAAAAATTTCATTCGCTCTACAAAGCATCAAATAATTTTAGACTTTAACCTCACAACAGTAAAGTCCAAAATTAAATGGTATTTTTTTGACGTGTCAGTGGTATGCCTGTGAATTGTTTTAATAGAATCGAGACCCTGCAAGTGAGGTTGGCTTGGGCCTAAAGGATGTTAGTAGGGTCCTATACAGCCTGAAAAATCCAAACAGAACCTATAATTTTCATTTGCAAATCCATATAAAAAAAAGAAATAGAACTTTCAAGAATATCGAAGAATATGACGATGGTCTAGATTACAAACGTGTGAAGTGCAAAAAATTTACATTAAAATTTGAACCTTATGCTGATAGCTTTAAAGACGAATATGCGAAGTGCAGAATTTTGCATTCAGCACGATTATCTTCCAGAAAATTAACAATATAATTGCACGCAGTAACTATGCATAACATTACTATATTTAGGTACACTAAGAATTATCGCTGCGATTATTAATGGGCGCTGATCAAGAATACGACGTAATATACACATTTTATATCATGTTACAACGTAATAAAGTGCAAAATTGTGTAACAATAACATTGTGAACAACATATTACTTGGTTTTCCCCAAGTTTGTCGGCGTCGTGTTTACTCGTATAACGATGGTCTAGTCTAGAACACAAACGAACTAAGTGCAAAATTCTGCACTTATTATGTTTGCCCTTTATTCCGTCGACATAAGGTTCATATTTGAACGAAAAAATATTTGAATTTAGAACATTTGACTTCTAGCCCATCGATAAAAGACTTGTTCGCAGGGTTGGCGCGAACTGGTTTCTCAAAGGTCGTGCAGTTCAGTTTTTGCCTGAGGTTAACCACGTCTTCGAGGTTTGCTAAGAAAATAATGCAACAATTATGAGAATAATGTTTGTGTCATATCTGGCTACACTTACCTACTTGGAAGATAGCATTGTTATTTTAGTTTTGCGTGAAGGAGGTTGTTAACTATTCAAACAAATAAAATTCTATGTAGGTATTCAAATATGGAAACAAAAAACAATTGTTAAGAAGTGTGTTGACTGTCAAGTCCAAACAGTTTTAAAAAATGAGGTTCTATGCAAACTTGCATGAAATAACGAGATGTGACGTCATGCCTCGTTATTGTCAAATAATTCACTAATAAGTGCTTAATTATTAGAGATAAAATGAGAACGAACTTTAAAAGCACCTTTACTATTTGTAACTATAGAAAACTACTATATTCCATACTATAGGTAAACACGTAATGCATCTCATGAATACGAATCAGCATGTGAATACACACCTACTGTATAGGAAGTTAAAAGAAATACCTAACTATCTAACAAATACTTGATTCACATTCGTTAATTTTGTTTTAATTTACTAATTGTCACATATTTTGACTTTTGTCACATAATGTAGGTAAGGCTGGTAGACACAGAATTTTTTATGACTTCTGACCACGCGTGAGAAATTTACATCATAATTAATTACTTTTTTTATTTACAAGTCAAACGATCTTCTGGAGACAAGATTATAGATGGGGGTTCCTCTTTTATAATATGAAAAATACAGCAGCACGCAAAGAAAAAAAATATTTACTTTTACAAATGTATTTTTACTGAAATGAGGGCCCAAACATTTCATTACCATTTTAAGTACCTACTTATAAATTATAACTGTTAGTATCTCTTGTGAAACGATAGGTACAACTGAATCACAAAAATAAATTTCTTTTAAAATTGCAGGAAATCCCCATTAGTTAGGGTTGTCACGAAATATTTTTGTTCCGGGCAGTTTGGACACAATTAAGGAATTGTTATTGGTGTGAATCGAATAGGAACATAATATACTTCTATACTGATATTATTCAGCTGCAGAGTTTGTTTATTTGAACGCGCTAATCTCAGGAACTACTGCTTCAAATTGAATTCTTTTGTGTTGGATAGCCCATTTTATCGAGTCGGGTTATAGCCTTATAGGTATCATTTCGCTACTACCAAGGAGAGTAACCTAAGTTAGATAATTCAAATTACATACCTAATTGAATTTATATGAGTAACTTAGGTTGCTTCAGTTAGATAAATTCAATTCCATTGAACTTATCTAACTTCTTCAAATATTTCTACTTATCCCTTGCTTTCTTTTCTTGGCTTGAATATGATAAGGTAAATACCTATAGTAAAGCTGGGAATACCCGCGTACCTACCAGGTGATACGGGATTCCCCGGGAGTCAGGGCAGATATAATATCGAAATAAAACGCAATGGCGTGCCTTCAGTGTTGAATGTTGCAGAATGTTAAACGAAAATAGAATGATAGCTCATTAAAATTTATCCTTATGATAAGTGATACAGATAATGTTTTATATAGGGAGATGACATTCATATGAATACCTATCTAGTATCATCATGTTATGTAGGTATACAATAATTATAAAATTGTAAATTAGTTGTGATTGTACATTGGAAATATTTAAAAAAACCTTGTGTTCAGAATCGTTCATATAAGTAACACAAAGTTACTTATATGAACGATTCTGAACACATTTTTGTGAATTCTTGTTCTGTCTCGCAAAAACTAGAAAGCATTTTAAATTGGTTTTGATTATTGGAAAAGTCTTGGTGAGACCTTTCCTTGAATCTGTCGTATGTTTGGTAGTAATTGATCGAGTAGAAACAGAGGTATGATCAAAAATTGTCATAATCGACATTCAACCACTTAGGTGGTAGACAAGCGTCACCGAGGCCTATGATAATGGACGTGTGCAACACCAGGGGCGTCGGCTAGTCCGTATTCGATTTTATTGGTCAAAAGAAAAGAAAACATGTCTATGGACGCCATAATGACCCGTTGAGGCTGCTGGACTAGACTTGATAAGGCTACCTAAGGCTACTTGTGAGTCACTAAATCCTAATCTTCTGTCCTTATCAGTTACTAGTAATGACTATTTGCTACAGTGAATTAGCTTCAGTAAATTTCGCTAAATACGTATAATGACAATTATCATTTAGTTACAAGAAATGAGTTTTAATCAACTTTCAGAACGAATTTTAGCTGCGAAAACATTGGTTTTTGAACTTTTAATCACCATAAATAGCATTTGACGTGTATGAAAATTGGTTTCTTGGACAACCGTATGAAAACGAGATTAGAGATGCGAGAGTAATAAGGACTTCATGAACGTATAAAATTTATGGACGGAACGCGTCTACACAGTCACACACATTAGTCAACCTATACGCGGCAAATGTCACTCGATTCTGTCATTTTACGAGGCGTAAAAACGTGTGTAGATGATGTAAAAACTGTTGTGTCCAAATCATCGTAATCGTGCGTACAGCTAAGGAGTGAAATTCCTTGCCTGAGTCTGTGTTTCCGGAAAGCTATAACCTGGGAGTATTCAAGTCACGAGTGAATAGGTTCCTTCTAGGCAAGCGTGATTCATCGTAGACCACATCGTCACTTACCATCAGGTGAGATTGAGGTCAAACGTAAGCCTATCATGAACATAAAAAAAATATCATATTTAATCGTTGCAACCCAAAATTCATTCACACATGATTAGCCACCGTCATTTTTGGTACACTATCAAGTCTTCAGCGCCTCCTGTTCATTAGAATTCTGTGAACATCTTCAAGCCCCAGTCACTTATAAA
This sequence comes from Lithosia quadra, assembly GCA_963576445.1. Lineage (NCBI taxonomy): Eukaryota > Metazoa > Arthropoda > Insecta > Lepidoptera > Erebidae > Lithosia > Lithosia quadra. The sequence continues at coordinate 2,676,943 of OY754899.1, read as the reverse complement.
TGAGTTCAATGACTGCTATAATATATGAGTACCAACTGCAAAACTGGCTATACATAACAAAAACTTTGGTATGATAAAAGACCACTACTTGATGATCAACATGCAAATCTTAACTTATACGGATAGGTACCAAAATAAATTAACTCATTCACATATATTCAGTTTCTGCGACCCGTTCTAAAGAAATACACATTTCATTCCCGCCTCACCCAGGACAGGAACCGCAGTACAATTTTTGTTCTGAAGCGTTTGTTCAGTAAATACCTACATTATATAAAGTCATTGCTTACAATCTTACAATACTAGAAGCCAGTAGTAAAATTCGCTTTTGTCAACCCTAATACTGCTAACTTCCCAAGGGTTACCAGTTGGAATAACAATACTTATCAGTGGGATAATTTTTTTTAATCTGGCAGCTCAAAATTCGAGTGTGAATACGAACCTAATACCTTAGACTAATTAGTCGAAGTACCTACCTATCTATTTATGTGAAACTACAGTGTAGTAGGTAGGTAGGTACATAAAAGTTGTTTATGCTTTTTATTTGTGTAGCTGGTAAAATGTAATTTATAACTAGTGATAACATTTGACATGCACAGTCAGATATCCCTATCTAGCAATGATTAATAATATAACTAACATTGTGGGACGCAATAATATATATAGGTATTTATAGGGACCTATGTCCTACCGAAGTTATTACAGTTCACTATCATATATGGGTCATAGGTTAATAATTTATCATTACTTATAAAGACTTTCAAAGTAAAACAAAATAAGTACCTAGGTAGGTAGATCTAAAATCAAAAGCTGATCGGACTTGAACCGACTACTTTATAACCGCACGTCGTTTTGGGTCTAAAGACGCCGCGTCGGGGTGAAAGGTGGCAATAAGGTATTTCCCTCCCTTCCACCCCGACTGGCCCTGGGCCATCTACAAACTTCTAGCTGGTCCCCTCGAGTGTGGGAACCTCGGTGTCCCAATCATGCTCGGCAAGGGTGGGAGCGTTTCTCACCCCGCTGCCCGGCCTACGCTCTTTGAAGGAATAGTAACTGTACCGGCTTAACCCTAAATATGATTAAAAATATAAATTGAGTTTCGACAGCCCTAGCTCATTCTGGGGGTTTCCTGCTATTTTGTATAAGAAAAATAAGTATGAAAGAAACAAGTCCGCTAAGTACCTAAGCACTAAAGTGTTTTATATTTATACGACGATAAAAATGTAATAACCCTTGTTGGCAGTCGGGTAAAAAGGAAAAACAAACAAATAAATCAAAATTATGTATAATACCTCCATAGGTAGGTATTATGCTCTTTGAAGACTAATAGCGACTGTAACTACGTAGGACATAGATTTAGATAGATTAGGTAGGTTATAATATCCTAGAGAGTTAGGTACCAGTTACGTTCCTACCTATGCACTGCTCGCCAAAACTATGTCCCCCCTTTCCACCATGCTTTTACGAGTAAGAGTGAGTGAGGAGCTTACCTAGCACCTTCAGGCACTACCGTTTTCGTAGTACTTTCAACTACTTTCAAGTTATTGTAGTTCTAGCCGTTCTAGCCTTCGATAAAAAAATAAAATCCTACGCTATCTTTCTGAATAAATAGCGTAATTAATTCATAAGTATTCTGATAATAAATAATCAAAGATAATGGAACCTTGCAGCTTTAATAAAGAGTTTGCGGATAAGACATGAATATTAATGAACTTGAGGAGCGCAAACAAACAGGCAAAATTAAAGAAACAAAATATAATAAATGCTTATTTCAGATGTATATTTTTTAAACTTAAATTTCATTTTTGTAACATAAAATATATCACAAATTCACCTAATCTAGTATCACAGATAGAACAAGAACAAACTCAAAATGAAAAATACAAAATTTACCAAAAACTGTTTTTAATTATAAAAAAAAAAGAACTACCATACTATAATTTCAGATCTATCACATCACAATCACAATATTTTGTGCGTTTATTGGCTGAAATTTACCACCACAAGACTGCAGACTGTTATATATTTTTGAACAAAAAGATAAATTAAGTCTACACACTGTTTCTTTGTCACATCTTAACATTTATTTAGCTTAAAATCTGAAATCAATGCAATTCTTAAAAAAAAAATATGAATATAAACTTGGTTGTCAATGATTTAATTTTTTTTTAAGAACAGTATGATTGGTTTGAATAGGTACACTGAAAAACAGTACAATTTAAATTACTATTGCACAATGACAGTTATTACTTGGAATATGGTTAGCCACAAAACAATTATTAATTAGTGAATACATATTTACATTAACAGTGATTTGCCCACAATAACAACATGGTAAGTTCTGGAGACCAAGGGCTTTATACAAGGAAATTAAAAGGAAAATCCTACATGAGGCCAGTCTAGACTACGCAGTTATATACTGAATACATTATTAAACAGTAAATTGTGTACACCAATTGAGGAAAACTAGATATATTTCCTTGAAAATAGCATGTAGCATTGCTTCAATAGTTACAATACACACTTATTAATTAATTTTAAATAACATTTATTTGAAACATTCTATACAACTAAACCTTTTGTGAAAACAAATAATGATATACATACCTACTTATAAATTTACTTTTAGAGGATATGAAAGTTAATATTTTATATATTGGTTTGATATCAGTGAAAATATTTATTAGGAACTTTCTTTACTGTTTCGTTAAAAGAGTATGTACTTACTAATGTTGGATATTAAAGCCAGCTACTCATGTACACCTGCCTCAGGGCCAATCTAGGGTGTAAATGTGGGGATGACCCTAATAGCCACCCGTTACACACGGGCAAGCAGGGACAATATAGATAGGTGGCAATTAGGGTCAACCCCACATTTACACCCTAGATTGCCCCTGCTGCAGGTGTGTGAGTAGCTGGCTTAGTATTATATTCGTTGGTATACATGTTTAGTTTATGGAGCATAATAAGTGACATACTTGTAGAGACAGGGACTAATCTATCTACATGGTTTAACGACAATCTTTGTCTAACCACACAAGAACGTTCACATCAAATTATTATATTCCATAGTGTCAAAACATGTTTACTAGTAAGTATATTCTTATATAGGTGGTGTCAACAATGAAAAATAATTATACCACCATTGATCACGCTAATTGTCTATGATTGATGCATATAAACTTTATAAGTATTAAATGAATCAACATTTGTGAAGACAAAGCATTCTAAGAAACTTTAGTGATGCGACAATTTTTATATAAAAACCTCTTTGTCTATCCTATTTTTGTAATTCATAGCAAGTACTTAATTTGATATAGGATTTCGGATATTCAATGTGAAGAGATTGCAACACTTTCAGGGTCAGTATAATGAGGGTTCCTTGTAAAACCCACCAAATACAATAGAGTTGGTTACTTTTTCTATTATAACAAATGTGAAAGGTCTATTTGCTTGGAACTGTACAGCTCCAATGCGGTTACTAAACTCGGCTACAGTCACACCAGCCGCAGTGGTGCCCTCTTCCGTCACTTCTATCTTAGCCTTGTGAGATATTTTAGATACATACAATGGAAAGTTTGAAATTTTAGGTAAGAAAGCTGTTGATGGGTCAAATACTTGCTGAATTCCAAAACTTGATTTTAACACATCAGTTAAATCTAAACTAGACTCAATACTGAAACGAGGAATAAAACAGTCAATTTCATCTTCGGAATATTCTTCTTTGGATATTCTTAACTCTTCAAAGAATGAGTCTAGATTGTATTGCTGGAAGTTTTTGAACATGTCTTCAACGGACACACCCGGATTTGGTAACATTACAAGCATTGACAGCCTGTTTTCTTTACCATACGGCAATTCAATTACCTTAGCTTGTAATTGTCTGAAGTTTGCAAAAGGGTAGGTAAATCTGTTGTACATCATGTTTACATCGCCAGTTTTCTTGCCATGGCTGTCATAAAAGGGCATTTTCAGAGTAGATGATGCATTAAAAGGCATTGTCCACTGCCCTTTGAAGTATAGGGCACTAGTTAGCACCATAACAGTGTTTTCAAAAGTGTCAGGTTCAACAATTTTGGTTATCAATCCATGAGTGAAGTTTGAAATAGCACTGTTGAGTGTGTTTGCTTTACTGACACTGTCCTTAAAATCTAAAGCAATGACATCCATTTCATATAGATCTTTTACTTCATTTTGATATTGCCGTAGCAGATGGTGTTTTTTATCTATAAACATGGTGTTTACTTTTGCTAATTGGACAGTATCAGTATTCACTGCTAACCACCTAGTGATATTCTTGAAACTGTATTTCGAGCGATCTTCTGCCCCTACATCCCATCTTATTGCTTGGCTAATCTGGGCTTGTGTCGGGCCATACGCTCCTTCGGCGATGGCGGCGAGTACGTTCCAAACAGTGAAGGGCGACATAATAAAATTCGAACCGGCAGGTAACGTTTTTGACGTATGATACAGAACTTCGATGGAAAAGTTACCAATTCTCTCCGACAATTCATTGTGAAGTTTTGCACCTTGTATTAATGGGTTTTGAACTTGTGCGTAAACCAAAGCCGCGGAAAACACAATAATCACTATCTTCAGCATATTGGCCGATGAAATTATTAGTTCACTGTCACTTCATTTACTATTATCATATGTTTTAAAAATGTATTTATGTAAATATGTGTATTAACGAACGGTTGTACAATTGGCGTCGTGTCGTGTGCGCTCTAAGGAACTCCCGATCACACTGACCGCTGACTCAGATAGCAAAGCACTACACAACACAACCGGAGTTCCTAACGACCGGGCGACCCGACCACGACGGCTATTTTACACAACAGCGGGCCTCGCTATATATATTATATACACGATTAACGACTCAGTTCACGGGGCGCACTCAATAATAATATGAGATACATTTTCCTATACTTAATTAATTAATTTGTCCTATTATCTATTTTACTCAGTTTGGAGCGGTCGCCGCCTTACCTAATATAATTTAAAGTTCTTACCTAGTGCACTGGAAAGAAAACCTAAATAACCTGAATGATGTAAGTACCATAGATTAAAATTTAATTACAATCAAATTTAATAAGTTACCTTCCTTGCCATTCCTTGCAATTAACTTTTTTATTTTAGTCTCGTCAGAAATCTATAATATAAACATGAACTTACAAATGACTGATGACATTTGTTTGTGTTGTTTTGTTATCATTTTTTTTATTTTGATATAAAATATCAGTGTTGACAGATCTGGTATTCACTTTACCCTAGATTTCGTACCAGTGTGCGTTTTTATCTATAGATCTATACTAATATTATAGAGTAAAATTTTGTGTGTTTGTATATTTATTAAAATGTAAGGGGTAATCTCGGGATCTACTGAACCGATTTTAAAAATTCTTTCACCAATAGAAAGCCACGTCATTCGTGAGTGTCATAGGCTATTATTATATTCTATTGGAAAACTGGAATTTGCACCCGGGCGAAGCCGGGTCCCGGGTCGCTAGTTTATTATAAAATATAGGGTACTGGCATGGCACCAGTTGTCAGCCTTTTAGTGGAAAGTCTGGCTTCAAACTCGTATAAGAAAATATTAGAAAGATAAATTGAAAATCTTTTGTATAAATTGTGTTAGGTACACATTTAATAAACTTTATTACAAAATTAACAAAAATTACAAACTTATTCTTTAAAAATAATATTTTTTTAACAAAATAAGGCACTTTTCACTAGTGCTCAGCCGCCAAAATCCAGTTATCAGCCACACTGCCACCAGTGGTCAGCCTCTCTTGAAATCAATCAAATATATAACTTATACCTACTTAAATCAATCCGTAAATTCTTCAGTGCCTAATCAGAAAGTTTCAGCATTATTTAAATAGTTTTCAAGTTCTTTTTCACTTCTAAAAGTTTCTCGGCGATTAACAATTTGTTGCAGAAGCTTGAGCATAATGTAGGTGTATGTATATTTGCAGAAGCTCATGAAACAGAAACCTGTAAGGAAGATAATTCCTTACACGATTCTGCTTCAGGAGATTCACATGATTAAGTATGTTACTGAGAATTTTTATTTTATTTTATTTTATTTCCACAAAATCACGGCCAGTCTTCTCTGCTTCTTCAGTTATTTCATTCAAATCTTCCAATTTCCTTTTCCTTGTGCATTTTACCCTCAATTCCTGATTAGAATCATCATTTTTCTTCTTTGTAGTCTCCTTCACTTTACTAGTTTAGAATTTAGAGCTGTTTTGTATTCTTTTTTATTTTTTTTCTTTAATTTTTTGCCTTTGTAACTTTCTTCTGCTATTCAGGAAATAGCAGTTAATCAAGTGAATGGGGCGCTGCATAATTTTATGAGCAGTCAGGTCGTGTCTAAAAAGGTAGGTACGTCTCACTGTACCTACATAGAGGAGTTCTCGTTCCCACACTTATATAAGCTAGTAAATGTTCAGTGTGGCAGAAGAAGCATGAAAGGAGATTGAATGCTGTGGGAATAAGAAGTCTGAGAAGCATAGTTGGAGTAAAGTTGATGGACCGAATGTGTACACAGTGTGATAAGGGAACGTTGCGGTATGGTTGAAGATGTAGTGACCAAGATAGAGAAAGGAATGAATGAAAACAAAACAAATATATATGAGGCAAGGGTGAATTGGCAACCAGGTAAAGACCGACCTAAACGTACATGTTATTCTAATCATATCCAGGACGTTTTGAAAAAGGTCTGGTCAAGAGTACCAGCAACCGGCGTGCGTGTATGAAAACAATTATGAAAGTTGAAGAAGCGAAAGGAGTACCTATGCCAAGATCGTAGCTAGTGGACAGTGATGTTGTCTGGTCCTATGGTTTCCCAGAGACAACATCTGTCCACTAGGAAAAAGGCGTAATTTGTATGTATGTATGTATGTTTAAAATAGCCTTAAAAAAAGAAAATGTATGAAGAAACAATTTAAATATGGACGACTGAGCACTGGGCACCTATACCCAGCACTCAGCCATGTAACCAACTTCAACTGTTTAAGTGGCCGACTATTGGGTTTTCGACAAAACCGTATAATATGATATGGGTAACATACTAGATTAAAGGATGAACTGTGTGATGAATGTGTCAGTATAGTGAGGGCTCCTTATAAAATCCACCAAATACAATAGTATTCGTTACTTTTTCTATAATAACAAATGTGAAAGGTCTATTTGCTTTGAACTCTACAGGTTCGAAGCGGTTAATATAATCGCCTACAGGCGTACCAGTCGCAGTGGTACCCTCTTCCGTCACTTCTATCTTAGCCCTGTGAGCTATTTTAGATACATACAATGGTAAGTTTGCAATTTTTGGTAAGAAAGACTGTGTTGGATCAAATACTTCCTGAATTCCAAATCTTGATTTTATTACATCAGTTAAATCTAAACTGGACTCAATATTGAAACGAGGAATGAAACAGTCAACTTTATCTTCTGAATATTCTTCTTTAGATATTCGTAACTCTTCAAAGAATGAGTCTAGATTATATTGCTGAAAGTTTTTGATCATATCTTCAACGGACACACCGAGATTTGGTAAAATTACAAGCATTGAGAGCTTGTTTTCTTTACCATAAGGCAATTCAACTACCTTAGCTTGTAATTTCTTGAAGGTTACAAAAGGGTAGGTATATCTGTTGTACATCATGTTTACATTGCCAGTTTTCATCATGCCATGAATATCATAAAATGGCATTTTCAGCGTAGATGATGCATTAAAAGGTATTGTCCACTGCCCTTTGAAGTATAGGGCACTAGTTAGCACCATAGCTGTGTTTTCAAAATAGTCAGGTTCAACAATTTTGGTTATCAATCCATGTGTAAAGTTTGAAATGGCACTGTTGAGTATGTTTACTTTATTGACACTGTCCTTAAAATCCAAAGCAATGACATCCATTCCAAATTGTTCTTTTACTTCATTTTGATATTCCTGCCGAGGTTGACGATTTTTATCTATAAACATAGTGTTTACTTTTGCTAACTGGACAGTATCAGTATTCACTGCCAACCACTTAGTAATATTCTTAAGACTGTATTGCGAGTGATTTTTTGCACTTACATGCCACCTAATTGCATAAGTTATCTGGAATTTTGTCTGGCTGCTAGCTCCTTCGGCGATGGCGGTGAGTATGTTCCAAACAGTGAAGGGCGACATGATAAAATTGGAACCGGCAGGTAACATTTTTGACGTATGATACAGAATTTCGATGGAAAAGTTACCAATTCTCTCCGACAATTCATAGTCAAGTTTTGCACCTTGTGTTAATGGGTTTTGAACTTGTACGTGAACCAAAGCCGTGGAAAACATAATAATCACTATCTTCAGCATATTGGTCGACGGAACAATTAATTCACTGTCACTTCATTAACTATTATTAAATCTTTTAATTTTTATATGTATGAGTATTCATGAGCGGTTGTATAATAACCGTACGCGCCGTGTCGTGTGTAGTTTGCAAGGAAATTCGGATCACACTGAGCGCTGACTCAGATACAAGATACACCACTATAAAACCGGAGTTCCTTGCGACGGCGATGCGACGGCTATTTTTACCCGACTGCCGAAGAAAGGAGGGTAATGTTTTATACAACAGCGAACCTCGCTATACATAGTATAATATTAAACTTATTATATTATGATTAAATAACTAATATATGATTTTCGGCTAAGTCCAGTGGTCATATTGGATTATTGGAGGTCCTTGGGCAATGAAGAAACGGAGGGCCCTAATTATTTGCTGACCCGATTTTATCGGTCAGCTTAACCTGCTTAACACATTTGAAACATTTAAAACTTGTTGACGTGACTTGTATAAAAATAGTCCTATGAAGATTAGAAATAATAAATATATTATACACATTTATTTATTTATTCTAATGTAATGATCGTTAAGTTTCTCACATTGTTAGTGTTCAAATACCTAACAATGTGAGACTCTGTACAACCATTAAGGTGGCAACACTGCCACCACACTCCCATGTCGCCGCCGATTTATCGGGTGTGTGTAGCCGGTCACTCGTCGAACCACACTTGCATTAGGCGGACGTGGCCCCGGTGGCCCGTGGGCTAGAAGATTCCTCAATGCAATTTCAGGGTCCATAATGATGTGATATGAACAGAGCAATACTGTGTCTTTAGCATAATAATGTGGCGATGGCAGTGATGACAAGGATTAATTATATTTTAATCAAAATTTAAAAATAATTAAATACTTAGAGACCACTGAGTACCTAGATAAACTGCATTTTATATATTAGATACAAATTACTTTGCTCAAAAATTAATATTGAAAATCTGAAAATGATCATCTACTTTTGATGCTGACTACCACTTGCAAAAAAAAATTAAAAAAATACCAAAAAGCCAGATGAAAATGAAAACGGAAACTTCAACACGCGAACTTGTTTGCTCGACGTAGGTACCCATAGTAAATGTTTCGTTTCTCAAAAAATTCTCCCTCTACGTCAATGAATTTGAATTTGAATGCCATTTTCCATTAAATTAAACCAATTTTGAAGACATTATACTATTCCACCGTGGTGATCGCGACCCAGATTCATGTTTTAATACTCTCCAAACGCATCTTCTGGCGGCAAAATCCGTTAATTGCGTACTTAATAGATTCTTAATTTTTAGGGCTAGAAAAAAGTCGCAAGGAGTCAGGTTTGGGATGCGGATGCGGAATGAGGATGGCTTGGCCTCTGAGCAACGCCGCCTGCCTTGCGTAACTTGAGTAAAAAATATGTAACACGTCCAACGATTTTTTTTCTGCCTAATGCCCTAGATATAGATAAAGATTAGTTTTAAGTTTGATCAAATCAGTTTATAAAGAGAGGGTTTACCTAGGACGCGGACGTACCGAATAATTTTTAAGGTTTTAGTGCATAAAATCGTTTAACTTAAAATATTTTTTTATTTAATTTATTCATTTAATCATATGCCGTAAGTAGGTAAATATAAACACATTCAATATAATTAAATTAAATTAAATGACACAATAAGCAACACAAGACATTTATTTACATGTGCCTTAAGCCTACCTATACATAATAACAAGCGAAATCCTTCAATAGTACAAAATACTCCACAGCGAATAGATACCAACTTAATTTGATATACTTAGGTAACTTCGGATGTAGGTACTCAAAGTGATGAGATAGCAACTCTTTCAGAGTCAGTATAATGAGGGCATCTTATAAAATCCACCAAATACAATAGTATTCGTTACTTTTTCTACTATAACAAATGTGAAAGGTCTATTTACTTTGAATTCTGCAGGTCCAAAGCGATTAACAAATTCGGCTACAGTCGCACCAGCCGCAGTGGTGCCCTCTTCCGTCACCTCTATCTTAGCCTTGTGAGCTATTTTAGATACATACACTGGAACGTTTGCAATTTTTGGTAAGAAAGCCTGTGCTGGGTCAAATACTTGTTGAATTCCAAAACTTGATTTTAATACGTTAGTTAAATCTAAACTAGACTCAATATTGAAACGAGGAATGAAACAGTCGATTTCGTCTTCGAAAGATTCTTCTTTGGATATTCGTAACTCTTCAAAGAATGAGTCTAGATTATATTTCTGGAAGTTTTGGAACATGTCTTCAACGGACACACCGAGATTTGGTAACATTACAAGCATTGAGAGTCTGTTTTCTTTACCATAAGGTAATTCAATTACCTTAGCTTGTAATTGTCTAAAGTTTGCAAAAGCGTAGGTGAATCTGTTGTACATCATGTTTACATCGCCGGTTTTCTTTCCATGGCTGTCATAAAAGGGCATTTTTAGAGTAGATGATGCATTAAAAAGCATTGTCCACTGCCCTTTGAAGTATAGGGCACTAGTTAGCACCATAGCTGTGTTTTCGAAATAGTCAGGTTCAACAATTTTGGTTATCAATCCATGTGTAAAGTTTGAAATGGCACTGTTGAGTGTGTTTACTTTATTGACACTGTCCTTAAAATCCAAAGCAATGACATCCATTCCAAATTGTTCTTTTACTTCATTTTGATATTCCTGCCGAGGTTGACGATTTTTATCTATAAACATAGTGTTTACTTTTGCTAACTGGACAGTATCAGTATTCACTGCCAACCACTTAGTTATATTTTTGAGACTGTATTGCGAGTGATTTTTTGCACCTACATCCCATCTTATTGCTTGACTAATCTGGGTTTGTGTCGGGCCGTATGCTCCTTCGGCGATGGCGGCGAGTACGTTCCAAACAGTGAAGGGTGCCATGATGAAATTTGAACCTACAGGTAATGTTTTTGACGTATGATACAGAACTTCGATGGAAAAGTTACCAATTCTCTCCGACAATTCATTGTGAAGTTTTGCACCTTGTGTTAATGGGTTTTGAATTTGTGCGTAAACCAAAGCCGTGGAAAACACAATAATCACTATCTTCAGCATATTGGTCGACGGAATAATTAAGTCACTATCACTTCATTTGCTATTGTTATGTTTTGAAAATGAACGGTTGTAGAATAGAAATCGCTTCGTGTGGGCTCTGCGAGGAACTTCGGATAGCACTATAAAACACGACCGGAGTTGCTAACGACTCGACTACAACTACACAATAGCGAGCTTCGCTATATATATTATACACGATTATCGACTCAGTCCACGAGACATACACTGATAATAAAATATGATAAATATCTATATTTTATTTTAGCTTAATATAATTATTTAATTGGTCATAAACACGTATAAGTACCTACTCCATTCAGTTTAGGGCGGCCGCTGCCTAACTTTTAATTAACTTGGAAGTACCTTTTTTATCGTGCGGAAATCCCCATGGATACCATCCCCGTCGGGCATCGGGGGTGGTTATGTCGGGATCGAACCGACTAAAACCGCACGCTGTCTCGGGTCATAATTACCGGGGTGTTAGGTTACCCAATAGGCATATCCCTCGCACCCCAGCTGCCCCAGACCATCTACGGTTTTAAGATTTTGTTGAAGTTGATTGACCTATCTATACAATATTTATTTTATAGACATCAGTGCCTGGACTAGATAAGATATCCGTAGGTAGGTATTCCGGGGAGCAGCCTTTTTAGGGTTCCGTAGCCAAATTATAACTTCTAAAATAAGAGAATCTAATAAAAATATATAATGTACATTGCCATGCGAACTACCACCCAAAATTGGTTTGAACCAGATCTACTAAGTAGTTTTTTATACGTCATAAACCGCAATTAATTGACAATATTTTTGGTTTAAAATATTTCTTGTGAAACTGGTATTATATATTAACTTGTTTAGCAATCACAAGCCTATATGGGCTCGTATATAGTTACTTACTGCTACGGAACCCTTCATGGGCGAGTCCGACTCGCACTTGGCCGGTTTTTCATTTTATCATAGAAGTAGGTAAATATTAATAATCTAATATCATTCAACTAAAAGACACAATAAGCAACATAAAACATTTATTTAGGTACATGTTCACATAGCCTACCTACATCATAAAAAGTCATCAATAGTCCAAAATAATGCATGGCAAGTATTCAATTTGGTATGGGCAACTTCAGATATTCAATGTGAAGAGATAGCAACTCTTTCAGTGTCAGTATAATGAGGGCTCCTTATAAAATCCACCAAACACAATAGTATTCGTTACTTTTTCTACTATAACAAATGTGAAAGGTCTATTTACTTTGAATTCTACAGGTCCGACGCGGTCAATAAACTCGGCTACGGTCACACCAGCCGCAGTGGTGCCCTCTTCCGTCACTTCAATCTTAGCCCTATGAGCTATTTTAGAGACATACATTGAAAAGTTTGCAATTTTTGTTAAACTAGCCTGTGCTGGGTCAAATACTTGCTGAATTCCAAAACTTGATTTTAATACATCGGTTAAATCTAAACTGGACTCAATATTAAAACGAGGAATGAAACAGTCAATTTCATCCTCTGAATGTTTTTCTGAAGAGATTCTTAACTCTTCAAAGAATGAGTTTAGATTATATTGCTGGAAGTTTTGGAACATATCTTCAATAGACAGACCGAGATTTGGTAACATTACAAGCATTGAGAGTCTGTTTTCTTTACCATAAGGCAATTCAACTACCTTAGCTTGTAATTGTCTGAAGTTTGCAAAAGTGTAGGGATATCTGTTGTACATCATGTTTACATCGCCAGTTTTCTTTCCATGGCTGTCATAAAAGGGCATTTTCAGAGTAGATGATGCATTAAAAGGCATTGTCCACTGCCCTTTGAAGTAAAGGGCACTAGTTAGCACCATAGCAGTATTTTCAAAATAGTCTGGTTCAACAATTTTGGTTATCAATCCATGTGTAAAGTTTGAGATGGCACTGTTAAGTATATTTGCTTTAATGAAACTATCCTTAAAATCCAAAGGAATGACCTCCATTTCGTATTGTTCTTTTGTATCAATTTGATATTGCCGCAGAGGTTGACGGTTTTTATCTATAAACATGAGATTTACTGTTGCTAACTGGATGGTATCAGTGTTCACTGTCAACCACTTCGTGATATTCTTGTATGAAATGCTATTTTCTTCTACTGCATCCCATCTTATTGCATATGTGATCTCGAGTTGCGTCCGGCCGCTGGCTCCTTCGGCGATAGCGGCGAGCACGTTCCAAACAGTGAAAGGTGACATGATAAAATTTGACCCAACAGGTAAACTTCTTGATGTATGGTACAGAACTTCGATGGAAAAGTTACCAATAGTCTCTGATAACTCATTGTGAAGTTTTGTACCTTGTATTATTGGGTTTTGAACTTGGGCGTAACTCAAAGCCGCGGATAGCACAACAAAAACAAACGAAATCTTTTGCATATTGGTCGACGAACTTATTAATTCACTATCATTTCATTTTTATTAAGTACTATTAAATTAAAGTGTTATTATTTGATAAGCGTTTGAACGTTATGTTTCGTGTTAAGTCGTGCACGCTCTACGAGGAACTTCGGATCATACTGAATCATTTATAAAACAACACAATATAACCGGATCCCAAACAACTTACGATGCGGTGACGACAACCGCTATTTAATTTGGAACTAACTTAAGCAGGTATATCTTGATATACACGCTCCGTAGTCTACAAGTGTACCTAATAAGAAATAAAAAAAGTTCTGAAAGTCCCAAAACACCCGAGTTATTAGTCATCGACGCACGCTATGATAATTCTTGATAATGTCAACCGCTACTTAAGTATAATAAAACCGGAATGGCAAGGTCTTTTTCTATTCACCTATATGAGTCCTCAAATACACAGCGCCCGTCTAACGAACGGTTACTTAAGATTTTTTGTCTTAAATAAGTCACCTCCCAACTTTCGGTGGAAGGCCTGTGCCAAAGCTTCGTCTGTCAGTCAGCAGATGTACTGACTTGGACTTCTATATAGCAATTACTTAGCAGGTGGTATTGGCTTGGCCCAAAGGTCTTGGTAGAGCCTCATACTTCCCATCGCCTGGAAAACGGTAACTTCCTAGGCGTTCCAGAATGATTCAGAACTCTAGTTAGGTATACTTAATTCAATTAAGCAATCATACTCATTCAGTAAACCCATGACATACTACTGCCTGACCTTTGGACATTTGAGGCAAATAAAATTAAACAAGATACGATCTTAGATACATTGGTAGATTACTATTGTTATTATAATTTTTTCACAGTAGTACTGAGACCGAGTAAAACACGATCCGCGCTTATAAATGCCAGTCGTGGGACGAGTTTTTGACCAGCATGTACAAAACACCAGTCAGTGTTACGAACTGCAATAGGTATATAGTGTGGTACTGCAGTCGGTTGTTTCTCGCAATATTAGTTAACAGTCTCTACGCAATCAGCAACATACATGATACGGAATAAGTGGCTGTGCTTTTGGTGTAAAACAGTGACATAAACATGCAAAAAATAATTGTGCTACCATTGTTACTCATGTCCTTGTATTGCTCGCGAGCTCAATATCAGTTCTATGATTTATCGGAGCGAATAGGCAACTTCTCCTTCGAAGTTTTATATCATACATCAAAGATATCACAAGATAATCAGAACTTTATTTTGTCTCCTTTAACTATTTGGAATGTACTGGATGTTATCGCTGAGGGCGCCACTGGCAGGACAGCAGATGAGATCTACAACGCAATTCGATGGAGTCGAACAAATGAACGACGCAACACTTTTAGAGAAATGTCCCAATGGTTGAAAGTCAACTCTGACGCAGTGATATTATCAAAAATAAACACTATATTTGTGGACAAAAACACTTTACCTCTGTCAGATTACCTAGCAAGTGCTAAAGAGGAATACGCTACAGATGTAGCCAGTTTTGACTTTAGCGAAAGTGTTAAAGTAGCAAACGTAATTAATAAAGTTATTTCAAATTTCACTCAAGGTCTGATAGAAAAAACTGTTGAGCCTGACTATTTTGATAATACAAATATGGTGGTATCAAGCGCTATATACTTCAAAGGACAGTGGTCGGTGCCGTTCAATGCGTCTTTAACTACAAAACAACCATTCCACGACAGTGATGGCCAGGAAATTGGACTTGTGAACATGATGTATAAACGATTCGCATTTCCGTTCACAAACTTCAGACAACTACAGGCGAAAGTGATCGAATTACCCTACGGCACAGAAAACAGAATGTCCATGTTTGTTATGTTACCTAACCCGGGTATTTCAATTGAACAAATGTTTTTAAACTTAAATAACATTAAATTTAATACATTCTTAGAAGAAATGAGGATATCTAAAGAGGAATTTCCGGATGATGAAGTCGACTGCTTCATTCCACGTTTCAAAGTGGACTCAGATCTAGATTTGAAGGGGATGTTAGAAAATTTTGGAATTGAGTCTTTGTTTGATCCAGGAAGGGCTAGTTTATCACGAATTGCAAGAACACCTTTGTATGTATCTAACATATTTCATAAAGCTCGTATAGAAGTAACAGAAGAGGGTACTACAGCTGCTGGTGTGACGGTCGCGGAACTAAGAAGTCGTTTAGGAGTGATACATTTTAATGCAAACCGACCTTTCGCGTATATCATAGTGGAAAAAGTTACTAATACCATAATTTTAGGTGGATTTTATAAACAACCTGTTTTGTACTGAGAGTCTTAGTTAATAAATAGGATATTTGTATACGATTTATTAATATAGGTTCTGTTAAGTGTTTAACGAGAATTGCGTCTAGTTTCTTGGTTAAGGCGGGTAATAAATGTTCTCGAAGGGGTTTTTTCTCAGCCGTATATGGCCCAGGGTTTTCTGGGGTGAGAGGGAAGCGCTTTATTGGACCAGCTAGGTATTGGAGTCCCGAGATAGTGTACGGTTTATGTCGGTTCTAGTTCGGACTCCGCTAGCGGGGCGTATCAGTGGAGATTTCCACACGGATTAGTCACAATACTTATATACCTACTACCTAATATCGGTTCGTAAAGCTAAATTCCCGCGTAAATTCATAATTATATATAAAAACTATAGATGATGACATTCGCTTCTGTCTCTTTCTGTTACAAGTTACTTAACTTAATGGTGGATCCACACTTTGCTATTCACTATTCGCCTATATTGTATTCGAGGAAATTCCTATAGATGACTAAACCCTCCATAATTCGTCATAGAAAAGTGACTAAGGCAAATATTCGTGCGAATAAAGTATACACGAATAAGTCCTTCCCACTTCGATTTATACACGTGAATAAAGGCGAATGACGAATAGCGAATAACGAAGTGTGGATTCACCATTACAAGCTTCCTCTTTGTGACTAAATCGTAGCGTCAGCGTTAAAAGTAGATGATGATTGCATTGATTTCATTGAATGAAAATAATAAATTATAGGTACTTATTTCAATTCATATTTACAAAAACCTAAACAGACTGTTATGGCGTTTTGTAGACGGCGGCGCCGCGCCGGTGCGGCGGGGCGGGCCGGTCAATTTCATGGCTAACCATAGCGCAAAGAGGATCCTATACCTGCGGCACGGTCTTTTGGCCTTTTATGTGCGTTGGTAGTATAGGATTCCCTTTGTGCTATTGTTCGCCATGAAATTGACAGCCCCGGCCCGCTCCGCCGTCTGCAAAACGCCTAATAAGTATTAAACAGCATTTTCTTTAAGAAATATAAATTACATAACATAAAATCTGGCACGTCTCCGTGTGAACGTAGCGTAATGCAATGTAATGTGAACTTGATCATCGGCAATAAACGCCACAGACCTTGGCGTGAGCGGTTTGCTCACCGGTTGATAGATTTGACCTTCAGGTGCGGCAATTAAACAAGCATGTTCATTTACGAATACCTATTCGTTTCCGTCAAAGTTTTAACAACATCAAATTATTTTTTCGTTCGTAAGAAGTCAAAATCAAAATATACTTACTCTGTGGTGTAGCGATAGACAACTGCTAAGTCGCAGGTCCCGGGTTCGATTCCCGCTCAGTGCGAATATTTGTGTGCATGATTTTTTTTATACCACTTAGGTGTCAGACAAGCACACGGCCCACCTGATGGGAGGCGGTCTCCGTGGCCTATGGACGTGTGCAACACCAAAGGCGTCACCCACGCGCTACCGACCCAGAAGGGAAAGGGCAGGAGTAGGAAAGGGTGGGGAGGCTATGTATATAAATATTTGTGTTGGTCTGGTTGTTTTTATAATTATATGCCATGAAACTATATTACACATGGACGGGAAGCGTTGAAGATAAGGTTATCTACTATCTAACCATAATGTGAGTGAAAAATGTGTTACTCATTGGAATTCCTGGATATATTTTTTTGCTATCACTACGGTTTTTACACAATTTTACTACACAAGACATGCTGTATTTTTTCGCTACGTAAACTGACTGAGTCGAATGATGTTTGCGCGTAGTGACTGACTAGTGTGTGTGTGTGTGCGTGCCGAATTGTACCCACGTTACGCAAGTAGGCCGATTCTTGTGTCGTCAGTTCATGATATTAGTGGGATACCGGTAGGTAACTGTTCAGTTTTCCCTCTGACATAAGGTATGACCGACTGCAATATTTAAATGTTGTTTTTTTTTTATGTCGGTCACGTCAACATGACTTCACCTCGCCCGATGGTAAGCTGAGGCAAAGTCTCTAGAATGGGAGTCACCATTGCAAACACCGATAGTGCCAAAATGGTGGCTTTCAGCTTGACGGCCTCATCAAATGCTTTTTCACGCCCCGCTTAAAGGACCCGGGACTGTATGAGGAAGGAAACACGTGAGCTGGTAAAGAATTCCAGGTTTTGATGGTGCGGCAAAGGAGAGAGGCACCGAACCGCTTTGGTTCTTGATGGAATTGTTTGCACCATATGAGGGTGATATCTCAGCCCTGCACGTCATTGTCATTATTATTATCATTTTATTGCCTGACATCATTACCTAAGTACTTTATTGAACGATGGGTGTATTGGTAGGTACCTACTATCATCCTCAGTAGAAGCTGAATACTAACAAAGTAAACGGTCATTGAACTGAAATAAATTAATAAATAAGTTGATGTACCTATGTATAATTTTTGTATTCTTTCCCGTTGTTGTGTTTTCGGCGGTAAGTAGGGTAGCCAGAGCTCACTGTACTCCTCCTCCATCCATAGGCCACGGTAACCGCTTCTCATCAGGTGGGCCGTGTGCTTGTCTGCCTCCTACGTTGTATAAAAAAATTCTTCAGAGCATACATTATAGAAGTATTTTTCATTTTATGTAAAGTTTTAGTACTCGTACTAAGAGGGTCGGTACTGTACGTTTTTTTAAGGGGTAATCCCTGCTGTCCTGCTGACCCTGGCTGACCCATGACCCATGCTCTCCGGCTTCGAGTTGGCCCCCTCGAAGGTGATATCCGTGGGGATTTCCGCACAAAAAAAAGGTGTATACATACCTACACTTACCGACATAGATTGCCTGTTAAATAAATACTTGTGAATTAATGCACGTATATGTTCGTGTCATAAATACAAACGATCTATCTACATCTAACCGTGCCGTTAAAACAAAATACAGTTTCCTTTATCTAAATACATTTTGCGATAAGATAATGATGATCGCAGCTAATTGCAGCGTGTACGGTTGACAAATTAGGCTGAGGACAGATTAGAGATATGACAGCTTTAAGATAGAAGGTACCTATTGTCTGGGGTAGTTGGGGGTAGTACGGGTAGTACCTCCGCCCTACAGAAGACCGCGGCCATAATAACCATTGTGTTGTGTTCCCGCCGGTAAGTAGGGTAGCCAGAGCTTTATATCTCCTCCCCCATTATCCTCCAATAAGTTCCTCCTACCCCCTAAACTTCCCAACCCTTCCCCTTCAGGGTCGGCAGCGCGAGAGACTCCCCTGATATTGCACACGTTCATAGGCCACGGTGACGACTTCCCATCAGGTGGGCCGTGTGCTTGTCTGCCACCTAAGTAGTATAAAAATGTTTTTATCCGATAAATAGAGTAAAATCGTCTATGCGCATCAAGTAAAAAAGGAAATTAGGTATACGCTATGATTCAGCACATGTCCATAGGCCACGGTGACCACTTCCCATCAGGTTAACCGTGTGCTTGTCTGCCAACTAAGTAGTTACCTAGTATAAAAAAACTTTTATCCGATAAATAGGGCAAAATCCATTATGCGCATCAAGTAAACAAGGAAATTAGGTATACGCTATGATTCAATATAACTAGAATTTTTGTAATAATTATAGGAAAATTAAATAAGTACCTACCTACCTATCTATCAACATTATTTTTTCCTTCTGTCATGTGTCATATTTATCTAATACTAACTGTGCCCTGCGGCATCGCCCGTGGCATATTACGTCCCCGTGGCAGCATATCCGTCTCCTAGTTCTAAGCTACCTAAATATAGGACACGACAATTTGACCTCACCTCGCCTGATGGTAAGCTGAAGGTTAAGTCTCAGGAAAGAGAGTCACCATTACATACACGTACCATGTTAAAAATTGGCACTCAGCTTGACGACCTCATCAAAAGAGGATTGTCGTCGCAGCACCGCGTGATACCCACCGGTCACACTAGTGCTGCGACCACAATCCCCCCCCCCCCCCCTGCCCGGCTATAATATAAACTTGCACATTTATAACAACAGTAGGATATTGGGGTAGATTTTTATAAATAAAACCATTTTGAAATAGTTTTTTTTCTCCATTCATATTTTATTTTTCACAAATTTTTAATACCTTTTTTAAGGTCGAGTCTGACGCCCCTTTTCACGTCCCGCTTATAGTATCCGGGATTTTTACTTTATATTATAGGACACTTCAATATGACTTCATGATGATGGTAAGCTGAAGGTAAAGTCTCAGGAAAGAGGGTCACAATCATACACGTACCATGTTAACAATGGTGGCACTCAGCTTGACGGCCTCAGCAAAAGAGGATTGTCGTCGCAGCACCGCGTGACACCCCTCTTAGCACTATTAGTAAAATGTCACTTGTCAAGAGCATTGGCTAGAGGCTTCCCATCAACGTGGTCCTTATGACCTTCAACTAATATTCTGCCTACAGTTTTAATCAGTCTAACTTTGAAACTAGAAACTCTCATATATTCGTCGTAACCTAACTCTTTCAAATCCCTTTCGATGTAATATTGTAGTGTGGTCCACAACATCTCACGTACTTTTAGAAGATAATCTGCTTGACTGAAACAAATATAAAAATAAGTTAAGACCACAACTACGATATGCTATTGGGATGCCCCTTAGTAAGATGGATGACTTGGAAAAGATAGCTTTTTTTTTCCGTGCGGAAATCCTCATGGATACCCACCCCGCGGCCAGCGGGGCAGGTTATGTCGGACTCTTACCGACTAAAACCGCACGCCGTCTAGGGTCTTCTGACGTCAGGGTGTAAGGTGGCCCAAAGAGCATTTCCCTCGCACCCCGGCTTTCTTGGAAAAGATAGCTGGGATAGACTGGATGAGCTAAGCAGAAGATCGGGTGCTATAGCGCACATTGGGAGAGGCCTAAGTCTGGCAGTGGACTGCAATAGCTTAATTGATTGATTTACGTAATAAATATATTATGGGCCCCTCTTCCACGGTATTTTTAATTTGTATGAGGACCACCAAATGCTCCAAGATTTCCTTTCAAGGTTGTTGTTGGGGGGTAGGGGGGGGGGGAGTAGGGCAAGTAGGGGGAGATAGACAGTCACTAGAAAGAAAGGGTAGGAGAGCGGATCCTGGGTACCAAAGCAAGCTTTAGATGCAACTGTGGCTGGCATTCTCATCGAAATCTATCTTACCTGGTTGGAACGTGAAGTTTCAATCTATGTTTAGGTATGGTTAGTATCGTAATGTCTTCCACGCCATCAATCTGTAACAAAAATGATTATTTATTTATTTATTTACGCATGAATTAATATTACGCTACAATCAAATAACTTCTTCTGAGACGGTTTCGGGGGTGAGGCGGATATTAAGGGGAGGGGGGAAAGGCTTGGGAATAGATAAATGTCGTAATTAAATTTTCACAACTATGTGTACATATAGCAATGTCTCTATTTTGTTAGTTTGTCTCCTTTTTCCGGGAGCAAAACGGCGCCATCGTGGTTACCAAACTCTTGACCCTTGAGGGTCCTAGAAAATGCGCCTAAACCGGTCAGCTGGGGTGCGAGCCTTAGGGTAACTTATACATCGGCATCTGATGATATGAGACGACGCGCGTGCGGTTTTTGTCGCTTCGAATCTGACATAACTGAACCTGCTACCCACGGGGATGTGTCCGGGACGATTTCCGCACGATAAAACAACGTTTCCAATACCTTTGCTGAAAGTGTGACAATTCGAAAAAGGGTTTTTATGGGAGGTAGGATATGGCGGTATCTCCCGTCCGAATTGAACGGTCCGCCCTAGAGAAGACCGCGGCCATGATAACCATCGTGTTGTGTTCCCGGCGGTAAGTAGGGTAGACAGAGCTTACTAGACCCTCTCCCCCTCCCCCCAATCTATCTCCCCTTCAGGAGGTTAGGCCACGGTGACCGCTTCCCATCCCTTGTGCTTGTCTGCCACCCAAGTGGTATAAAAAAACTGCAGGAAATCGAATTTAAATCAATTTGCGCTACGTTTTTCCCTGCATATTAATTTTATTTAGAAGAAACAAACTATGTCGTCAAACATTCAATATTAGTCAAACGAAATTCTGTCATTTTTCATAGAATCTCAATTAGGTATTTTAAATTACTAATCCGTACTTTACTACCGTAAACATTTTCATAAACTTTTTACTAGTAGCAAGGATAGGATTAAGAGGAAGTAGGTATAGTAGGATAACAAAATTTGCCTAGCAGAATTACGTTCCTAGCGCGCGTGACAGCCAAAAATTTCTGTGTAAAGTAGGTACGTGACAAATGACACGAAATGGAGATACCAGTGGTCAAAAATTCGTTTTCCTGTTCAAACAGTGCCTACGTTAATATATCACCAACGTTTATTTACACACCATTAAATACTTGGAATTCTTTACCAGCACATAATATAATGTTTCCTTCTTCCTACAGCCACACCTTTTACCGCGGCATACCACCATTTTAGCAGTATCGGTCACTGCAATCAAGGAGGACAAGGCAACATTATCTAGGAGGTAGGACACGATGGTATCTCCCGTTTGAAATGAGCTGTCCGATTGGGGTAGTACCTCAATTGGGGTAGTAAGTTTAGTTTACTATTGCACGAGGTGAAGTCATATTGACCTGATTCGGGAATTTATTATTTATGCCCAAAATGATGCCAAGGCATTAATCTATCTATATAGAGGGTGTACGCCCGGTATTACTCGGGCGGATTTAATAAATGCCCGATGAATGCCCAAAGTGACTGGGCATAAACACATCACTGGATATGACCAATACAATATCCTTCAAGCGCGCGTGAAAAAGCATTGATGAGGCCGTCAAGTTTGAGGGTCACAATTGTGGCACTGTCGGTGTATGTAATGGCGACCCTCTTCCTTTAGCTCACCATCAGGCGAGGTGAAGTCATATTGACGTGACAGATATAAAAAACGTTAATGTCAGTAGGTACCCCGAAAAGTGATTTAAATACTAGACTTCCTGAAAAACAACTAGCACTTCTTGTTTTAAATGAATGCAAATTAATTTTATTGCCAGTATTTATTTTTAGATAAGAATGCCGAATTAATTGCAGCATTAGTAATTTGCATTAATGTTTTGTACTGACTGCATAAAAATTAGCGTTGTGTCACGATGGCAACCGAGGCTACACCTGGGATTCCAGTTCGTTTTCGTGCTTTTTCTACTCCACTACACAGAGTCAGCATCCATGGCAGTATTTTTTATACCACTTAGGTGGCAGACAAGCACACGGCCCACATTGATGGAAAGCGGTTACCGTGGCCGATGTATGCGTGCAACACCAGGGGCGTCACACTCGCGCTGCCGACCCTGCAAAAACCTTCTAATGCCCTTCTTGAAGAACCCCATATTGTAGCCGCCAGGGAAAACCACTGCAGGGAGATCGTTCCACAGCCTAAGCGTGCGCGGAACGAAATTTCTTTCACACCTTACAGTACGCACTGCAGGCGTATGCAACAATTGAGGCAGTGAGACAATTAGCACGCATGTCTGCATAAATGTTACGAAAGCAAAAACATGGGCCGCTAAACTTTTTTTGATGGGGCAGAAATCCCCACGGATATCTCCCCTGCTATCCTCGGGGGGCCGATGTCGGACTTGAACCGTTTAAAATAAACACCGTCGCGGGTCTTCAAACGCCGGGATGTACCTAAGATGACCTGAAAGCCATTTCCTTTGCACCCTGGTTGACCCAGGGCAATCTCTGGTTTCGAGATGGTTTTGGGAACCACGGCGTCCCGTCTTGCCCAATTATTTGGAGTTGACGCAACATGTCATTCTCCTCCATATAGGTATTCTTGTCAGATGTCATCTCCTCATTCACTCTCACTACCTTCCTCTTTCACGCATTCTATCCATGTTTTCTTAGCCTACCTCTTCATTTAAAGCCCTTAGCAATCATTCTTTGAAACTTTTTAACAATATTACTTCCATCTCTTCTCATAATAATTCTTTTTCTTCTTCTTCAAGCTAGCGTTAATCCCAGTCGCATCCAAAGCTTTCACCTCGGAGTCTGGGGTCCGCTTTACCAGTCTTAACTGCGGATTTGGCTGGACCTCGATATTTTCCGTGAAGCGACTGCCATCTGACCTTCACAACCCAATGGTGACATTAGGCGATATCGAAGCATTGCAGCTAGATTAGACCGTTGTTCTTGGACATTTTAGGGCTCCAACTACCCGTAACGACTGCCATAGATGTTTGTATGGCAACCGGGATCGACCGCTTAACGTGCTCTCCGAGACTAGGCCAGACCAATGCAAATACCCATATTCATGCATACAAATATTTGCACTGAGCGGGGATCGAACCCGCACCTTTTGCGCAGCGGCCGCGTTCACTACCGCTACGCTACAGAGGCTATGTGTAATAATTATATGCGGTTTATAATTCATTATCATCAATGTCATTTATGACTAGTTATTTTTAATTGCTGATGCATGCAACACAGTATGCATAATATGAGTCATACACTATTGTCAGGGAAGTGATACGATGCAGCGATGTGACATCATCAGCCAACACGTCATTATTGCACACAATAAAGCATAATAATGCATTACCTCCTAGCTGATGCCCGCGGTTCCGTCCGCGCGGAGATCGGTTATTGTTTTTGGTCATATCTCCGGTTCTACTCAACCAATTGCAATCAAACATATGGCAGATTTTAAGTCTGACTAAGACCTTTCTAATAGATCTATTCGCGACTAACTGAAAAACTACTGAATGGATTTTAATACGTTTTCTTTGTTAGATTTAAGATCTGCCGTATGTTTGATAGTAATTGGTCAAGTAGACTTAGAGATGTGAGCAAAAAACCACAATTGACTTCAACGAGGGCGAAGCCGCGGGCAGCAGCTAGTTGAATTATTATATCATTCTGCGGATCAGTGCACGCGTGGGATTCAGTAACGCCAAGTTTTCAGAACGCATGATTTCAATTCGATTAGAAGGAAAAATGGAAAAAATATTTTTACTATTTCGTTTGATCTGTCAAAATAAAATCTACCTACGCTTTCGTGAGGTGGTCAAACAATATTCAAACTTCTCATAGTTCCATTTATTTTCAATTAGATTTTGAACAATTTATGAAAGCGATGGTAGCTGAAAGGACGCGGCCTCTACTCAGAGGTAGGTACCGAGTTCGAATCCGGCCGAACAGCACCAATGTGAATTTCACTTCGTGGAATTTATATATGTGCTAATCACATGATTTACCATCTGCTGACGGTGAAGGAAAACATGGTGAGGAAATCCACATGTCCGATCCACCTACCCGCATTAGGCCAGCGTGTGTGGATTAAGGCCTAAACCCTCTCAGCTCTCTCGTTAGAGGAGACGAGGCACACTTTTTAAAGCGTAATTTGACTGAATCAGGCTCCAGACAAGAGCTCACATATAAATATATACAGTTTGTAATTATATACTTTATTATCAACAATTATGTAATAGCTATTTTTCTTCTATGACTCATACTGTTGCTAGTCTGTCAGGGAAATGATCGTATCGGCGACTATGACGTCATCAGACAACAATAAGTCATCATTGCACACAGTAACGCATAGTGCACTGTTTTGGGTAAGCGTAAGGTATAATAATTTACTTTGTCAGGTATGGCATTCTTGGGTGCGGGCCGGGAGCTCCACATGGTGCACCTGGGCAACGGAGGCGAGCAGCGCCTCCCACTCGCCACGGGAGACGCTGCTGCCACAGGCCAATCCGGCCGGGGTGGGAGTGGCTCTCTAGAGGGCTGCTCCGAGGCTCTCCACGTGTCCCTCTAACTAGCAGAGGGCACAGTGGGGAGCGGGCAGGGTGCGAGCTGATTGTCCGCGCGCCGACCGTTGGGTGACAGGACGGCCGCCTGTCACCCTTCACCCTACACTGTCGGCGAGGCGCGAAATACTCACTCCCATCCCCTTTCTGGGGGTCGAGAGGCCATCTTAAACCCGTAGATGACCCAGGGTGCGAGGGGAGGGATATGCCTATTGGATAACCTTACACCCCGGTAATTGAGACTCGAGACGGCATACGGTTTTAATCGGTTCGATTCCGATATAACCACCCCCTGGCCGACGGGGGTGGTATCCGTAAGGATTTCAAAAGCCTCAAGCATTCCATAGATTCCATTGCAAAGGTGTGTATATACCTATACCATGATCGCGTTAATTCCCGTTTACATATTATTATAATCCCATAGATTCTTTATTTTTCAAAATATTGTGCAATAATCGGTAATAGGCACATAGTAAGTAGGTAGTCATTAGAATATTTAATTTATTTAAAACAGATTTTTTTTAATAGTCTTGTTTACAATGCCCGCAAATTAAAATCAGTTTGTGGTTGCCAGAGGTAAATTATTGTTTTGCGGTTTGAAACACATTTTGCTAGGCATCATCGCTTTAAATGGCATGTTTAAACCTATTTTTAATATCATATGCATATATTCGTAGGTATTATATTCTGGGACGTGACACAAAGCGCTAATAGGATATGTATGACCGTTTGTTTCTGAATGAATAAATAAAAAAAAAATAAAAAAAATAATAGCTATCACACCTAAGGCCGGATTCAGAAAGAAAGCTGGGCCACGATTCTGCTAAAGGCAAACCACTGTCATGCCACTGACACTCTAAAAAATGCTATTTAATTGTAGACTAAATTGTTATCAGGTTAAAGTGTAACATTAAATGATATTTTGTAGAGCGAATGAAAAAGTTTAATGAATTTTTTTCAGTTGATTTTAGACTTTAAATGTACTAATTATGAACTGGGGTAGTACCTCTGTCCTACAGAACACCGCGACCATAATAACTATAGTGTTGTTCGGCGGTAAGTTAGGTAGCCAGAGGTCATCCCCCAACCCCCATATCCAACCCCCCCCCCCCCAAACTTCCCACCCCTCCCCCCTCCAGGGTCAGCAGCGCGAGTGTGACGCCTCTGCTGTTGCACACGTCCATAGGCTACGGTGATCACTTCCCATCAGGTGGGCCGTGTGCTTGTGTGCCACCTAGGTAGTAGATATAAAAAAATGGTAGCTACCTTAGTTAGATGACTTAGGGGGATTCCATAAGTATCATAACGTAATTTTTATTGTAACGAAACCAAGTGAGCTAGGTATTACCAATAGAAATGACTACCTTTCAATAAACCCAATGATAAAGAAATAACGTACTTCGGTATTTTCACACAAGTGAATAGGGGGTTTTGTCATTGGTTTCGTAGTTTTTTTTTTCATACTATTATAGTCTGTTTTTTATTTGGAGATACTAAATTGATATTACCTGTGTTGCCGGTTTTTTGCAACTAAAAATAGTCATGTACCACCAGTATCCGAGTTTATCAACAGTTATCAATAAATTGCTTTAGTACGAATCATTGACACGAAAAAAGAATAAGTACAGATATTTGTAGGTTATCCTATGAAATTTATAAAAATTGGTTGCCTGTAAAGTCGGTATACGGGCTAAAGTTTTACGTGACAACGACTTTGAGTGGTAAAATAATTTTTATGTCTGTCTCTCTCGCTCTTAGGCGGGCTAACCATGCCCGAGTGGAAGGGATGCGTGCCTCTCACTCGCTCTCATTGTGAGCGCATAACGTGAGCGGAGCGTAACGCAGTTTCTTGAAGTGTCACCCGGCAAACCAATTTATAAGACGTTGTCACGTCAAAAACTAATTTTAAATTCGGTAAAGAAGTTGTATGTCAATATTGGTATAGGTTTAAAACGTTTAGTTCAGTAAAAAATTACAAATAATGCTTGAAATCAACATTCTGAACTTTTATAAATTCTAGCTTCAAAAAGTTTAATATTCAAAGTAAAATTTTGGTCTATTAAATTTAATTCGGTAAATAAAACAAAATTTATATAGGTATACTGTATATCTTAATATATATAAATCTCGTGTCACAATGTTTGTCCTCAATGGACTCCTAAACCACTTAACCGATTATAATAAAATTCGCACACCATGTGCAGTTCGATCCAACTTGAGAGATAGGATAGTTTTTGAAACGGATTTCGACATCCACGCGGGCGGAGCCGCGGGCAACAGCTAGTAGTTATATAGGTGTACTCTAATTTATAAAAAAAAACTTATGAACATTTTATATGGTATCATTATTTCACAGCTTGACATTTGCAATGGTCAATTTAGTATCTCCAATTAAAAAACAGACTATAAGGTGGCTGATAAGCACACGGCCCACCTGATGGGAAGCGGTCACCGAGACCTATGGACGTGTGTAACACCAAGGGGCGTCACATTCGCGCTGCCGACTCCAGAGGGGAAAGGGTTGGGGGAGATTCGGACAGGTGGGCCGTGTGCTTGTCTGCCAACTACGTAGTATAAAAAGAAAAAAAAAGTTAATCCTTGGTACCACGCTTGTCTATCTATACTAATATTATAAAGAGGAAAGATTTGTACCTATTTTTGTATGTTTGTATGTTTGTAATGAATAGGCTCAAAAAGTACTGGGCCGATTTAAAAAATTTTTTCACCAATAGAATGCTACATTCTTCCAATTTGACATAGGCTACATTTCATTTTGAAAAAATTAGGGATCCTTGGAAAAACTGGAATTTACACCCGGGCGAAGCCGGGTCCCGGGTAGCTAGTTAATAATAAAGTAGAAATATAATCTTTACTTACTTTTTCTTGCTTAACTTCCCCGGGACAGAACAGGACGGCCGTGTGAGGCGGTATAAGCGAACTCTTGTACACAACCAGGGCTCGCCTCTCCGCGGAGTGATGTCCGCCGAAGTATGCCAACAGTTGAGCCTTGGCGCTACGCTTGTTGATATTGTGGTTCACGCTCTCGCTTCCTATGTGGGCTCGATCGCCGGTACTAGGGGAAAAAAAAGTTGTCAGAACTCTCAACCCCAACTCCCCCCCCCCCAATTCCTCAATTCCATCAATCTCCTCATCAAAATCTGGAATTCTTTACCAGCTCACACAGGCCACTGTGACCGCTTCCCATCAGATGGGCGCGGGGCAGTGTGCTTGTCTGCCACTTATAGTATAAATGTGTATGTAATGGGGACCCCATTCCTGAGAGCTGCCTACTTTACCTTTAGCTTACCATCAGGCAAGGTGAAGTCATATTGACGTGACCGACTTAAAAAAACCGCCTTCTCCCTCCCCCCGGGAAATACCGTATATTAGCATTTGCCCCCAATTCCGTCTGTATGAACTTCTGAATCCATCCCAAACTTAAAAGGGTCGAAAACGAAGATTTTTAAGATTTAAGAGCTTCAAAACACCCCAGGGCCTCGATTCTGCTAAAGGGAAACCACTGTCACTCTAAAAATGCTATTTGATTGTAGACTTTACCATTATACAGTTAAAGTCTAAAATCAAATGAATAGAATTCATTTAACTTTTTCCTTCGCTCTACAAAATGTCATTTGACTTTAGACTTTAACATGATAACAATAAAGTCTACAATTAAATTGCATTTTTTAGAGTGTCAGTGGTAGAGGCCCAGGAAACTCACCTTGTAAAGACATTGGTGACAGCACCCATCTTGCCCTTAGTCTTCACCTGTCTGTTGGTGGTGAGGAGGGAATCTGCTCCAGACAGCAGGATACCACACATCAACTCCTCGATATTGGAGAACTGGTTCAACTCCTCGGCTTCCGTGGAAGGTGCTATCATGCCAGATTTTAGGAGCTGTTCCAGGTGGAGATTGGACAGCGCTGTGGGTACATAATTTTATTATCAATAGGATTTATTATTATCATCTGAGCAACTCCGGCCGAGGTTACAATGGCTGGTGTACAGGGCCGAGCAGGCTTTCTATGCGTCCCTGTGACTAGCAGAGGGGACAGTGGAGACCAGGTGATTCTCCGAGCGCTGGCGTGGGGCTAGAAATCCCGCGCTATTTATAGCACTAAAAGTGTTTGTAATGGTGACTCCCATTCCAGAGACTTTAACTTTAGCTTACCATCAGGCGAGGTGAAGTCATATAGACGTGACTCACATAAAAAAAATATGCGATATTCAGCCTCTCCTCTTTCTGGGGTTCAATAAGGCCATCTTAAAACTATACCTGGCCCAAGGTCAGTCGGGTATGACGGAAGTGCCTTAGTGAGACCCGCGACAGGCGGTTTTAGTCAGTTTGGGCCCGATATAACCCCATAAGATGGTCAACTGGGTTGGTTTCGGTTGGGATTTCCGAATATATGTATTTATGAGGTAAAGTACGGCATCTAATATGGCAAGATTTTGTAGTAGTGTGGGCCCCACTACTCCAAATCCTTGCCAAGTTAAATGGCGTACACTATACTTGTTTATATGCGACGCATTTTGTCACAAACAAGTATATAATTACAGGGTGAATTTTTCAAAAGGGATTGGATGGCCAAATCCGAAACTATAAGGAATAGCGAAAAATGGTCAAAGGAGTCACGAGCCCGATTTTGATGAAACTTAAAACCTCATCATTAGATTTTTGAAAAATCAATAAACCTAGCTGAGAATCGAACCCGTTGATTTTGAAAAAAAAAACACACCCTTTATTATTACACCATACGATAGTGTCGCTGTTAAGGATCAAATTCTGCGAAGTAATGATATACGGCAAATTTAAGGAAATTATGGAATTTAATAAAATGTATTTTGTTAAAGATGAGCTCTTTCCTTTAGTTTGCGGTATATCATTACTTCCCAGAATATGATCCTTAATAGCAACACTATCGTATGGTGTAATAATATAGGGTGTGTTTTTTTTTCAAAATCAACAGGTTCGATTCCTAGCTAGGATTATTGGTTTTTCAAAAATCTAATGATGAGGTTTTAAGTTTCATCAAAATCGGGCTCGTGACTCCTTTGAGCATTTTTCGCTATTCCTTATAGTTTCGGATTTGGCCATCCAATCCCTTTTGAAAAATTCATCCTGTATAGTGTACAGCATCTAACTTGGCAAGGTTTTTGAGTAGTGGGGCCCACACTACTCCAATATCTTGTCAAGTTAGATGCCGTGAATATAAGTAATAAATAGTAATAATCAAAAAGTAACTTACAGCGGATATAAGCCAGCCGTTCCCCCCTCAGAGAGTGGCGAGTACAGTACTGGTCACTTTCATTCCGGCCGCCGTCCCGCAGGGCCGCCAGCCAATCCTCCTGTATACTGTGCAATGCCCAGTAGTCCGAACTGGAACTGAGCGAGCGCTTTATTTCGCGGATTTCTGTTGGAGAAATGAAAGTTTGAAATAAGTGTAGACGGAGGTGGGACATGGCGGTATCTCCCGTCCGAATTGAGCAATCCGTCTGGGGTAGTACCTCCGCCCTACAGAAGACCGCGGCCATAATAACCATCGTGTTGTGTTCCCGGCGGTAATTAGGGCGGCCAGAGCTTACAGTCCTCCTCACCACCACCTAACCTCCTCCTCCAACCCCCCTCATATTTTCTAACCCTCCCCCCTCCAGGGTCGGTAGCGAGGTTGTGAACTTCAAAGTGCAATGAACATTCAGGATGAGACTTGAACCTGCTAATAGTTCCTAACAGGGGGTATCTTTTTTTATACTACGTAGGTGGTAGACAAGTATCACTGATCAATTGAGTTACCAGGGCCTCAATTGCACGTGCGTGTGTGTGTGTGTGTGTGTGTGTGTGTGTGTGTGAGAGTGTGTGTGAGTGTGTGAGTGTGTGTGTGTGTGTGTGTGTGTGTGTGTGTGTTCAATTTTATTAATATGTAATAACGCATTAGCCGCTTTCAAATACCTTCTCTCCTTTCGGCAGCATTTTGAAAAACTTCAGTATTGCTGGAGCAGTGGGCAGCCACATTCGCCATCGCGACCACGTTGCCCAGTACCGCAGAATGCAGCAAGCTTCGCCCCACGCGAGGGTGAAGGGTAAGCAGAGACAGAAGTTGGCCTAGACGGGTTAACTGTTCCGTAGGGGTTAGGGCACCTGGAGGAGAAATATAGGAATGAGATTGTGTAGTCAGCGTCGAAAGTTTTTTTTATCGGTTACGTCAATATGACTTCACCTCGCCTGATGGTAAGCTAAAGGTAAAGTCTCAGGAATGGGGATTCAGAACCTGCCGCAGATTTTTTAATATCCAATGTACACAGATACAACTAATGTACAATTTTATAATAGTTACTAGCTGTTGCCCGCGGCTCCGCCCGCGTGTATCGCGGTTATCGCGACCAAACATAGCCTATGTTTATTCTCGAGGTCTAATTTACTCCTATACCAAATTTCATCAAACATAGCCTATGTTTATTCTCGAGGTCTAATTTACTCCTATACCAAATTTCATCAAAATCGGTTCAGCGGTTCAGCGGTGTGAAAGCGTAACAGAAAGACAGACAGACAGACAGAGTTACTTTCGCATTTATAATATTAGTGTGGATAAACATTACCTACAAACATAGTATGTTCTTTTTAGCTCAGTGTTACACACGTCCATAGGCCAAGATGACCGCTTCCCATCAGGTGAACTATGTGCTTGTCTGCCACCTGAGTGGTGTAAAAAACACCCAGCATTAGGAGTATAATAATAAAAGCTGCTGTTTAAAAAAACCTTTTTAATAACAAGCTTTTATTACAATATCGCATCGTCATGGGATTTACATAAGTATGCCAAAGCAGATGTTTCATTTTGGGCCCCCTGATTGTACACAATACAGAAAAAAAGAGAAATAATACCGGTTATTGGCAAAAATACAATTATATTTATACGCGTCAGAAATTCTAGGGCATAAATTAATAAAATACGAGTACATTTTTATAGTTTTAATCCGCTATGTTTGTTGTGTTGCAAGAAAGTGTTTATTTAGTTAGACTCCGCCCATAATATGAGACAATATTATAAGAATTGAATAGTGAAAAATGAAAACTACATTGCCTAGCTATTTTTCTAAATAGTGTACAATTATCGGGCCCAAGGTCCATACATTTGTGAAACATCTCCTTTCAGCTCAATCGGATAACCTGGACCTCGATTCTGCTAAAAGCAAACCACTGTAATACCATTAACACTCTAAAAATGCTATTTAATTGTAGACTACCGTTATAAAGTTAAAGTCTAAAATCAAATGAAAAATTTTAACTTTTTCATTCGCTCTACAAAATATATCATTTGACTTTAGACTTTAACCTGATAACAATAAAGTCTACAATTAAATGGCATTTTTTAGAGTGTCAGTGGTATATCAGTGGTTTGTCTTTAGCAGAATCGAGGTCCTGAAGTGGTTGAAAAATGTATTGCAAGATTTGATTACAGACAACGGGACAGGTGAAACTAAACAAAAGCTTGTAAAATTCTTACCTATTTCTTTAAGATCGTTTACGGCCAATCTAATCGCCTTATCACTGGGTGGTTCCGGTAACTGCGATAGAAACTCTTCGATGCTTTCGTCTGGCGCGTACGATTTGCAGTCTAATACTGTTTGTTCTAACGGTATTCTGTAATTGAAAAAGTAATATTAGCTTGTTTGAATGAAATTTTAAGCAATTGCATGCTAACTCTCTATCTCTTTTTGCATCTTTTTTTTTTTTAATTTATTTATTTTTATTTTATTTTATTTTATTTTATTTATTTTAGATTGCAATATCGGAAAATTTCGAGCATCTAGGATGGGTCCAGGTAGCTCAGTTGGTCAGAGCATTCCCCCTGTAAGGGACTGGTCACGGGTTCAAGTCCCGTTCTGGATGATCATTTTTTCCGATCAGAAAATCATTAGTAATATTAGCTGTTGCCCACGACTCTGCTTGTGGGATCCCAATACTGTTACCACTACCCACGGTTTCCGTTAGGGGCGGTAGAGGATTTTATTACTAATCAAGTTATTTTGAATCTTATTTCAGGGACTTTAGAATTCATTTTACTTTATTTCGTCACCACGATGTCACGGCATGCCGCAGTGCAACATTCCGTTTAATCCTTCAAAAAGTCACCCAATTATTATTATTATCAGCTAGCAGTGAATCCTGATTCAACCACCACTACCCACGGGAACTTATTCCCGGGATAAAAAGTAGCCTATATGTTTGCCCAGACTATAATCTATCTCTGTACCAAATTTCAGCCAGATTCTTTCAGCAGTTTTTGCGTGGAAGACCAACAAACACACGTTCAGACATCCATACCTTTACCGTTTGCCCCTCCCCCCCTCCCCCAATATATAAAGAAAGCTTGCCCCAAAGGGATTGCAGTTGGCTTTGGTTCTTGGCTTGGGTACCAGGGGTCTTGGTCGGGTCCCATGCACCCATACACGTATATAGCTTACCTTAATATTTCAGGTGTGGTGTGTGGAATGAACTCCGCTTCTTTCTCCTTAGTATACATTCTGTAGCAGTGACCTGTAACATACAAGTTCTTTAGCACTAAAGTGGCAAACAGGTAAACACGTGGAAGAACTTATAATAATAACCTACGACATTCTACAAAGCGTTTTCTAGACCCAAAGTAAGCATAGTTTGACTAACTATGATACAGGTTTTTTTTATATAGGACACGTCAATTTGACTTCACATCGCCTAATGGTAAGCTGAAGGTAGTATCAGGAAAGTGGTTCAATATCACATACACGTACAATGTTAACAAGGATGGCACTCAGCTTGATGGCCTCATCAAAGCTAGTCAAACTATGCTTACTTTGGGTCTAAAATACCCCTTACTGTGCAATAAATACCTGGCTGTACCCTCCCCGCGCGGCCAGTTCTCTGCTTAGCACCTGCTAGTGAGACCCAAACTGTTTCCAAACTCGCTGTCCCTATGAACAAATTGAAATTTTGCACATTTCATTGTATTCTTTTAAAGCATGTCCTTTCAGTTTTTATTTTATGATACCGCGGTAGCCTAGTGGTTTGGGTAATGGACTGCTGAGACGAGGTCTCGGGTTCGATCCCAGGTTTACCATGGCACACACCAATGACTTTTCGATGCTTTTCGAAGTTATGTGTATATTTATCGCAGGTTTATTAGTGCCTCGGAGAGCACGTTAAGCCGTCGGTCCCAGTTGCCATACAAACATCTATGGCAGTCGTTACGGGTAGTTGGAGCCCTAAAAGTCCAACCAGTCCAACTTGGAACTTCGATATCGCCATTGGTCATAATGACCATTGGTTGTGGAGGTCAGATGGCAGTCGTTCCACGGAAAATATCGAAGTTCAGCCGCATCACAGTTAGACTGGAAAGCCGACCACAACTGAGTTGGGAAAAAGGTTCAGAGGATGATGATTTTATGATATCCGTTTAGTACGTCGTATTTATCACACTGCGATGTCGTTATAAGCGGATTCTACAGTAGTAGCTTGTAACTTACCAGTACGTTCCATAATCCTGTTCTCCTTATGACTGCCGCTGTCCACCACGAACACAACATCGGGTATAGTAATAGATGTTTCTGCGACGTTTGTAGCTAGAACTATTTTGCGGATACCAGGCGGCGGTATTGAGAACATTTTAGTTTGGTCAGCTGTTGATAGTCTGAAAAAGATGGAATATTTGGGTGAAATTAGTGCCTTTGTGCGGAAATCCCCATGGATACCATCCCCGTCGGCCATCGGGGGTGGTTATGTCGGGATCGAACCGACTAAAACCGCACGCCGTCTCGGGCCTTAGTAACCGGGGTGTAAGGTTACCCAATGGGCATATCCCTCGCACCCCAGCTGACCCCGGGCCATCTACGGTTTTAAGATGGCCCCCTCGACCCCCCGAAAGGGGGGCTGGGGCGAGCATCGCGCCACTTCGCCGACGGTGGGGTGTAGGGTGACAGGAGGCCGTCCTGTCACCCAACCGTCGGCGCGCAGACAATCAGCTCGCCCCCCGCTCGCTCCCCACTGTGCCATCTGCTAGTCAGAGGGACACGTGGAGAGCCTCGGAGCAGCCCTCTAGAGGGCCACTCCCACCCCGGCCGGATTGGCCGTAGGCAGCAGCGTCTCCCGTGGCGAGTGGGAGGCGCTGCTTGCCTCCGTTGCCCAGGTGCACCACGTGGAGGTTCCGGCCCGCACCTGGGTGAAATTAGTGCCTCGGAGAGCACGTTTATTGTGTTGCAAGGAAGCGTTTATTTAGTTAGATTCCGCCCATAATAAGAGGCAATATTATAAGCCTGTCATCCTGAATTTCGAATTTCAAAATAGCGATGAACTGTAGCCCTAAACAACCGAGCGACTCACGGTAGTGCGAAAGTATTCCATATTTATTTAAAAAAAAAACACCAGGATTCCAACATTGCTTAGGTTAGGTTAGAACTGTGACTACAACAACGTACGAGCCGAGCGAGCGAAGCGAGCGTGCCGCGGCAGCGGCTGGCGATGTGCCTCATCAAAATTATACTTTAAGTAGGGCGAGCATCGCACCACTTCGCTAACGGTGGGGTGTGGGGTGACAGGCGGCCGTCCTGTCATCCAACCATCGGCACGCTAACAATCAGCTCGCCCCCCGCTCGCTCCCCACTGTGCCATCTGCTAGTCAGAGGGACACGTGGAGAACCTCGGAGCAGCCCTCTAGAGGGCCACTCCCACCCCGGCCGGATTAGCCGCAGGCAGCGGCGTCTCCCGTGGCGAGTGGGGATCGTAAACGTACCTTGAATGTACTGGTAATATCATATGTATGCCAGATTGGCCGTAGTGTTTGTCCAACAACTGCTTAGTTTGCTTGATCTCAGACCAACCCGGGAGAAACACTAGTATCGCGCCTTCTTTTTCATTCTTGTCGACTGCTTTTATCACTTCAGCTATCTAGAACAAAGCTTGCTATTAATATATGGCTTGCCTCGATTTTTAAATTATTAATGAATAAATACTTTAGAACATAATTATACAGCACCATCTAGATAAAAACTAAGCAGAGATCGGTATATGGGTTTTAGAATGCATACCAACACACTTAGATTTGATACTTTTACTTTACTTTTTTGGAAATACTCGTAAATACATAGAAAAAAACTAAGCAGAGCTCGGTATATGGGTTCTAGAATGCAGACCAATACACTTAGATTAGATACTTATACTTTATTTTTTTTTTGAAAAAACTCGTAAATACATTGACAAAATCTAAGCAGAGCTCGGTATATGGGTTCTAGAATGCAGACCAACACACTTAGATTAGATACTTTTAATATATTTCTTTGTAAATACTGTTAAATACATATAGAACCAAGACTAATGCACATATTTGCACTAAACGGGGATCGAACCCACGATAGTAAAACGCTCTACGGTCAAATTAATTATGTACAGAATGTAGGTTGGTCAGTGTTCCTCCTAGAGAGGGACTGACCGCGGTTGAAATCCCATCCTGGATTTTGAATTCTTTAGACTTAAATTTAATAGAAGGAATAAACTAGAAACAGTTTTAGGTTATTTTTTTTATATTGGACACATTAAAACTACTTCACCTCGCCTGATGGTAAGCTAAAGTTAAAGTCTCAGGGCCGGGGGTACCATTACATACATTTGAATTACCTCTTGACAATTGATTTGGGGCCGTCCATCTTGTTTCTGACAATTTTCAAGCGTATGTGGTAATCTTAGGTCAAATTTATTTTGTATGTCTTCCAAGTGTGATATTTCTACGGGGAATGTTCGCCCTGGTACATCAATTACGGGGCACTGGTCGAAGTATCTAGAATGAAAGAGCAAAAAAAAGTAAAACCATCTAAACTATGGTCCGTTTATAATTAGAGATACTAAATTGACAAGTGCAAATGTCAAATTGTGAAATAATGATACCAGCTATGTGTTTAGTGGTGTACTCGAAACTATCGGCAATGTTTGTTGCCTGGATACAAGTGGTTGGGCTATAATATACATTTTAATAGAAAAGTTAAATATATGATGTTTATAAGTTTCTTTTATTTAAATTAGAGTACACCTATACATATAACTACATACAGTATACCTATATAAATTTTGTTTTATTAACCGAATTTAAAATTAGTTTCTTATAAATTTTATAGGATAACCTACAAATATCCGTACTTCTTCTTCTTTCGTGTCAATGATTCGCTTCTTAAATTTATTTCACCATAAATATCTGTAGGTACTTTATTTAATTTATCGATAACTTTCGATACTGGTGGCACATGACTATTTTTTAATTGCAAAAACCGGCAACATAAGTAATGTCAATTTAGTATCTCTAATTAAAAAACAGACTATAATATAAATATAATTATGGGAAAGCTGTTAACTTTTTTTTTATCATGCGGAAATGGATACCACCCCCGTCGGCTATCGGGGGTGGTTATGTCGGGATCGAACCAACTAAAACCGCACGCCGTCTAGGGTCTTAATTACCGGGGTGTATTGTTACCTAATAGGCACATCTTTCGCACCAGCTGACCTCGGGTCATCTAGTTTTAAGATGGCCCCCTCAACCCCCTGAAAGTGGGGTGGGGCGAGCTCCCGGCCCTCACCCACTCGCTGCCACCCTGGGCCTGCTTGGAACTTACCTAGTGAATACTCCAGTGTCCAAAGTAGCACTCATAATAATAATTTTTAATTGAGGATTGATGTCCAGCGCTCTTTTGAGCAGTAGCAGTGTGACGTCAGTGTTGACGTCACGTTCGTGGGCCTCATCTATAACGACATGGGTACAACCTTCGAGTCCTGGAACAAATGGGATAGATTACAATTTCGGTTTTACCGTGGCCTATGGACATGTGCAACACCAGGGGTGTCACACTCGGGTGCGGGCCGGAACCTCCACGTGGTGCACCTGGGCAACGGAGGCGAGCAGCGCCTCCCACTCGCCACGGGAGACGCTGCTGCCTGCGGCCAATCCGGCCGGGGTGGGAGTGGCCCTCTAGAGGGCTGCTCCGAGGCTCTCCACGTGTCCCTCTGACTAGCAGATGGCACAGTGGGGAGCGAGCGGGGGGCGAGCTGATTGTCTGCGCGCCGACGGTTGGGTGACAGGACGGCCTCCTGTCACCCTACACCCCACCGTCAGCGAAGTGGCGCGATGCTCGCCCCACCCCCCCTTTCGGGGGGTCGAGGGGGCCATCTTAAAACCGTAGATGGCCCGGGGTCAGCTGGGGTGCGAGGGATATGCCCATTGGGTAACCTTACACCCCGGTTACTAAGGCCCGAGACGGCGTGCGGTTTTAGTCGGTTCGATCCCGACATAACCACCCCCGATGGCCGACGGGGGTGGTATCCATGGGGATTTCCGCACGATAAAAAAAAAAAAAAAAAAAAAAAAAGGGGTGTCACACTCGCGCTGCCGACTCTGTGAAAATCTTTTTGTAGAATCGTATTGTAGTCGTTTCGGAAAACCACAGTAGGGGTGTTTCGGGTTCGAGTCCAGAGGGTCAATTCTCGTAAAAAAAAAAACAAAATTCAGTTTAAGTCTAATCTCGATCTCATGTCAATATCTCAAACATAAAAAAAAGATATTCTTGTATCGAAAAGAATACCTTTCTTGACATTTGGCAGATCGAGAATAGATTGACACAAAATTTTGAACATTTATATTTTTAAAATAACCCTCAATTCTCCATTATGAGGAGACTAGACTAAGAAAATTTTTACTTCGTTTGCTAGCGATTTGCCTGCTTGTCTGCTCTAGTTTTGAATAATTTTGATTTTGACGTTTTGTAAGTGCCGCTTTAAATGGTCTATACATAATAAATGATTTTTGACTTTGACTTTTTTATATGGGACACGTCAAAATGACTTTACCTTGCCTGATGGTAAGCTAAAGGCAAAGTATCACTGAACAGCCGTACGTGGGATCTAGTCTAACGTGTAGTTTGGTATCTTACCAGGGTTTGTCTGTAGTCTCCTTAACAAGACACCAGAAGTGCAGTACAGTATTGAACCACATGGTGGTCTAGGAGGTTTGGCATGGAGCCTCACTTGATACCCCACTGTGTGTCCCACCTGAAATAATTTTGTAATTGATACAAATGAATAAGATTGTAGGGTCCGTTTGTAAACGTTTTGACTGTAAATGAAAGTGCTAGCTTAGAAAGGTAGAAAGTGAGAGAGGAAGAAAGGAAGAAAGGAAGAAAGGAAGAAAAGAAAAAAAGAAGACAGGAAGAAGGGAAGAAAGGAAGAAAAGAAATAAGGAAGAAAGGAAGAAAGGAAGAAAGGAAGAAAGGAAGAAAGGAAGAAAGGAAGAAAGGAAGAAAGGAAGAAAGGAAGAAAGGAAGAAAGGAAGAAAGGAAGAAAGGAAGAAAGGAAGAAAGGAAGAAAGGAAGAAAGGAAGAAAGGAAGAAACATTAATATTCGATGCAAATAGATCACATTAAGTGATCTCTTTTTCTTTTCTTGTAACACTAGCAATAGTTTTGTGTACATGGTACTTAACAAGACATCTTTTTAAAACTTGTTTGTCTGTT
This sequence comes from Lithosia quadra, assembly GCA_963576445.1. Lineage (NCBI taxonomy): Eukaryota > Metazoa > Arthropoda > Insecta > Lepidoptera > Erebidae > Lithosia > Lithosia quadra. The sequence continues at coordinate 2,636,535 of OY754899.1, read as the reverse complement.
TGGTTCGGCTAATCTCTTAAACGACTGAGCAAATTTTGACGGGATTTTAACTGGCAGATAGTTGATATTTGTTGGAAGTCTATGTGGACGAAGTCGAGTGCAAAATGTTATCGATCTAACATCTGCTACATTGTATTTTTTTAAAACCAGTCAATACATAAATATTGGACCTGAAAAGGGTAGCAGAGATAAACTGGATACGGAAGGCGGAGAATCGGGTGGTATGACGCACATTGGGAGAGACCTATGTCCAGCAGTGGATCTCGACAGGCTAATTGATTAATTGAATATATAAATAAAATAATGTTACCTCTTCCCCCAATTCACTCGCGACCCTCTCCGCTAACCCTATCGCCGCCACCCGTCTCGGTTCCGACACAATCGCGTTGGTCCCCGCCCCACAATGCAGCAGTATTGCCGCCGGCGCACGAGTTGACTTGCCGCAGCCTGCCGCCCCCACTATCACCGCCACTCTTGATTCTTCGAGAGTGGAGATTATTTTTTCTCTGGAATATATAAAAAATAGTATAAGCTACGACCAGCGATTCTGATAAAGCAAGCATCTGTCTCTCTAAAAAAATAAATTTAATAAAGACTTTGTAGTCTTGTTTCGAATTCTAGCTATTACATTAGCGATGTAAACCTCGCCCCCCCCCTCCCCCCCGTGAAGCTAAATTGGTTGTATTAGGAGTGCTTAATACAAGCAATTTAGATTCATGGAGGGGGAGGGGGGGAGGTAAGGGAGATGCTAGTAATTTCGGCTACTTAATACGTCATCTTACAAAAAACCATATTATATCTAAAATTCATTTACAGGCTCGCCTAGTTCAGGTGGCAAAATTAATATTTGGATACGGATTTTTAACAAAGTAACTATTGTTTAACCTAAGTTATTTAGTTATTATAGGGTCGGCAGCACCATTGTGACGCCCCTGGTGTTGCATACGTCCATAGGCCACGGTGACCGCTTCCCATCAGGTGGGCCGTGCGCTTGTCTGCCATCTAAGTGGTATAAAAAAAAGTTATTTTTGTGTATTTTATCGCAGATCTATAATGTTGTCTAATTATTTTTTTTTACCAAATCAATTTAATGGTTTAAAATTGAGCGGAGAAACGACCTCATAAAAGTCACTTCATAATACGTAACGATACCAAACATCGAAAAGTGAAACCGAACTCGAAAATCTAAGTAATCCATGTCACCTACTTACAGTCATACGCGAAAGTTTGGCGCACGAACGAAACCGAGAGCGATCGAGAAAGTGTCACAGTAACGTCAAACGCGTCACTGTGAAGCAAACGTCAGCCTGACGTACGAAACGTCATTGTGACAGATGACGCGAACAGCTGACAATCGAAAGTGGGCTAACGAAAGCGAGAGTTCACTTTCGGTTTTATAATGTGACGCGGATTGTATACGTCACGTTTGTTGCATGTTGTGTGTTGAATTTTATTTTTACTAATGAAACTTAATACAGGGTTCAATGCACTTATTGTTAGTGTACCTATGGTCTCACTCAGTGATGGGTTTATGACCTAATGCTTCGTGCATTTATTATTGATTCCAAAATGCTATCACTCAGCTACTTACATAGATGGCCCTCAGCATTAATTGGGCGGTTTGAATTTTTTTTTATATCGCACATGGTCCACCTGATGGGGAGCGGTCACATTGGACTATGGACGTATGCAACACCAGGAGCGTCACACAATTGATCACTATTCCCACCAAAGCTAGTCCAGGCTAACCACATCTGTAAGGATGCAGCCAATTGACAGACGTGGCTTTGTCACAGGGTATCTTCTCGGCGTTGGGAGGTCAAACGGCAGTCACTCCCGTAACAACCAAGTTAAATCTAAAGTAGGAAGGGTAAGCTCAAATGTAACTAAGAACCATGCTAAGATATATTTAAATTCGCAGAGTTAGTTGGCAATAATTTAGGACTAGACTAAGTACTTCTCGTGAGGAAACCCACATGCTCTAGAAGAAATTCTAAGGACGTGTCTGATCCATCAACCCGCATTAGGCCAGCGTGTGTGGATTAAGGTCTAAAACCTCTCAGCTCTCTCGTTAGGGAAGAGGAGACCCGTGCCCAGCAGTGGGATATAAATGGATTGCTATCAAGTACATGTCAGTTTTTATTTCGCATACATGTCCTAAATAACATTGCTTCTTTTTGTTCTTTTAAAAATATTTATATTTCTTTCATTTAAAAGCAAAATTCGAGCTAATCAGACACAAAAGAAAGCAAAATCTTAAAGAGAAACGGTTGCACCGCCCGCATCTACGCAAGATTTCGTTTTCCAACTGCATTTGAAAGTGACACCCGATGCGATGCTGTAGTTTCATTCGAAAGGAGGCCGCGATGTCACCTAATCTGGTATTGAGGCCAGAGTTCCCTTCTCTTGGACTTTCGACAGCCTTGGTGGGAGTCAAAGAGGGAAAGCTAGGCTTTGGCTAAATTTCTCATGCACTGTTTTCGACTCTCAAAAGTGAGAACGAGATTTGAAATGTTTATGCTAAATGGCTAAAAAGTAATCGAGTTTTGGGCGAGGCGTCTCGGGCCTAATTTTTATCAAAATTAAAACGGTATCACTGGATATTAAAAAAAAAAATCAATAAGTACCTACTCATATTCGAACGTATTGATTTTGAAAAAAGAAACACATTCTGTATTATTACCTACATCATTGGATAGTGCCACTACTAAGGAATAAATACTGAGAAGTACTGGAAACTTAAGGAAGTATCCCATTTTTCACCGACTTTAAAAGGAGGCTTGCTGTTTATTTATTCATTTAAAACTTTATGCACAAAAAGATCTACAAAGGCGGACTTAATGCCAAAGATTCACCGTATGTTTGTGTTCAAGGTGTTCAATTATCTCACGATTGATTGAACGGATTTTGATGCGACTTTTAGAAAATCATTTTTTATATTCTGAAGAAGATTTTAGTACTTATACTTAACCGACCTAAAAACCAATGATGCAGTTTTCATTTTCATCAAAATCGGGCCTAAGACTCCTTTGAGCATTTCCTATTTCATAATAAATAATATTTTCTACTACTCTAACTTGTAATGACGTCAGCTAATTCCCTCCAGCGACCTGGATCTATAACCAAAAGGTCGTTCCGTATAAGGTCAAGGTCACTCAACGAGTTTAAGGGTCACAGTATGATGCCGCGGTCGCGAATCGAGGTCTCAAGGTCACCGATTGTAGGTTACGGGATAACTGGGCCCGTATGTAGGACAAACTGTTACAAGGTTTTTGATATCGGGACATTTGAGTTCACGGGTCGAGGCCAGCGGAATACTCCCATTTAATTATAATATGTAGGTAGATAAGCTGTGACTGAGAGTAAGTATGTACGGTCAGCGTCAAAAGTAAATTATCATTTTCGGATTTTGAAAGTTTTTGAGTAAAATAATTTATATTTCTTAGTGACTAATAGCTGTTTTTTATATTCGATAAGGCCGCCATTGACTACTATCTCATCTATTAACTACTTAGTTGGCTCTATAAAAGTAATTTAATTGTGATCATAATATAATTTTAATGCAAATTTTGTAAGATGCAGAGTTTGCAATCTGTGTGATGTCATCATGACTGTGTACAAAGTGTTTTATTTGCAGTTATTAAAAAGTCGTTATTTTAACGTTACAAATGAAACTATATAGCTGTTCGTCTTCGTATATTGCAGCGCTATCTGTTGTGTCGACTATGACCATAATATTTTGTTTATGGGATGGATGTGGGAGACGGTAAAGGAATTTTACCTCCAAATTCTGTGCTACTCTATCTAGCGGCAAATAAATAAAACATTTGAATGTTGACTGCCACTAGATGGCGTGGAAACACATTATTTTAAACGTTATAAAGACTTAGTATCAGAAGTATTAATTCACGAAAATAGTATTTGTAAATCTTTCTAATTATTTCTTTTTGAATTTTAATCATATTATTGAATTCCAGTAGTAACGAAACACCCATAATAATGCAGTATAGATAAAATAGATTAAATTTATTACAGCGCCATCTATGATGATAAAATGGAAATGGAACTGACTGTTTTCGTTTACTTGGGTTTACTTCTATACTTTTTTTATAGTCGATAGGCTCGCGTTTGCCCACTATCTCACCTGATGGTAAGTGACTATGTGGTCGACGGAGAAGCACGCTTGCCTAGAAGCATATTATTCACTCTAGACTCAAATACTTAATCTGAACGGAGTCAAAACTATGTTATCTATCGTATATTGTAACGTTCGAAAAAGGTAAAGGCCACCGCTGCTTTATTCATAGGCAAGGCGACCAACGCTGTGAGGATGACTTACCTATAATCATCGATTGGTAATGGTGTCAATTCTTCGTCGTATGTTTGGAAGGTCCTCTTCAGTTCCCGGTTCCGTCTCTCTATTGTCGCCATTTTTGGTGGGACTATACTCCGTCCATATACAGGGTGGACGTGGTGTTTAATTTCTATCCAAATAAAACAATAAATGTTACTCTTACAAGCACAATAATCTATACTATTTTTTTTTGTATAAGTACCATTTTGTATTTCTTTGGATCAACGCAATTTTTTTTTTTGTGATAATGCCTATTCATCGATGAAGGTTATAGACTATATCATAACGCTACTATTACTACTACTAGTACAAGGAAAGGAGACTGAAATGATTACATACAATCTTGGGCCTAGTTGTAAGAAGATGAAAGTAGTGTCAATTAATAGCTTATATATTATGAACCTTTCACTGAAAATTCTGCGGATTTTGTCAATCTGAGAACAGAGATATAAGAGATTATGTAAAAGTGAGGTTATGTTACAATCTTTAACTACAGCTGATTCCTCAAGTGCAAAATGTGTTCTTCTGCACTAATAGTTATTATATTCACTAGAAAATGTTTAAAAATCATATGAATGAACGTCAACGACTTCAAGCGATAGGTAGGTAACAGGTAAGGAGATAGGGAAAGGATGTCTAAAATAAAGTAAAAACATTTAATATAGTGTCCTAATCCGTTCTATTCGCCTTCTATTATAATTAAAATGTCGTCTAGAAATTGTGCAGATGGTAGGTACTATATGATCTTGGTACCTAGCCCAGCTAAGGTACCATATAATGCACATTATATGAGCGCAACAGCCTACAGTTCGTTTACCTACAATACAATTGCAGTAATGCATTACCATAGCCGAATCACGGACAGAATTGTTTCATCGTGTACCTATACCTGCGGCACGATATAATGGCCGGTTTGACGTTTGTCCGCTCATGAAGTTTCGTATTAATTATTGTGACATTTTGAAAGAGCAAATTGCTGTTCTTTATTGTCAATAGTGACGTACAGTAAGTCATAAAATTTTATCGAATGTAGGTATAATTTTAGGACACAATATTTATTTATTACATTGATTTCTGAATTATATAATGTATATTAGTGTCCCACGATCATTTATTTTTTATTTTTATAAGATTATAATTACCTATTGGTGTACTTATTTCACACAACTCGGTATTTGTTTTTCGAAATTAATTTTTTTTAAATAAAATCTATATAATCGACACTAGGACCACTGGCAAGCCCAATAATACCTCCGGCAAACTTACGTCAAAACAAAGCATTTTCGACTTGACGTTGCTTCGAAAAGTACAAACTAGGAGTGCAGTGCGATTGCGATATAGTTTAGACCTCCTCGCCTGATGGTAAGCTAAATGGTAAATCTCGCCTGATGGTAAAGTCTCAGGAAGGGGTCCCCATTACATACACTAACAGTGATAATTATAATGGTAGCCCTCAACTTACTCTGTTTACACCTTTTGTTGTGGATTTCGTCGATATGGCCGAACATACGCAGAGCTGAGTTCTAAACAGTCAGGCACGTGTGTTCGTTATAGGTACGCCTTCGTAACATTTCGATCGTGAATCTCAAAATGGAAGGTCAATTTTACCTATAACTGTTAGACGAATAGATAACTAAAGAAAAATCTGGCGAGACTGGCACAGAAGAAAATAAACTTCACACACACAGAAAAAAACGAGCAAAACCAGTCGAAGACATGTGTGTAGCTACTATTTACGGAAGGAGTATCCAACAAGAAAAAAGCTAGTGCAATCACTGAAGGAAGCTGGATTAATATATACTCATTTTCATTCCTAATTCCAATATTCAGTTCGTTCAAATGTATTAAGTAGGTAAAAATTTATATTTTTTTACTAAAGTTTTTGAATCAGGTACCTAGGTAAGTACTGCTTGCAATAAAAACTTATTAGATTTGATTATATTTTTATCGAGAGTAAATTGACATTTCCGTCACTATTGTAATATGTCAAACCGGCCATCATATCGTGCTGCTACTGTAAGGGTCGTCGGCCCAGTGTATTGCAGTGATCAGTGGATATCCCACAATTCACACAGCGATCCATAGTTTCACTCTTAGATTATTAATAATCTAAGGTTTCACTACTATCCAATCCACAAGCCGGCGGTAAAATCCAAAATAACAATTCCAAATCAAACGTGTGAGCGATGTTCGGTGTCCAAGGTGAAAGCAAGGGTCGTACAAGGTAGGCAGGGTCAGAATCCGTAAAATACAAAACAGTGGTCGTAAAAAATGTCGAATAATCGGGAAAGCACTCAAAACGCATCGGAAAATACGTAACGAGTGAGCAAACAAAAATAGTCGGCAGCTGTCTTGTCATGTCAGTGACATAGACTAAAATAGGTAATATAAGAGAGATTTGAATCGATATGAAATCAATAATCATTATTATTGGTTTTTCAGTATAATATGACTGTAATTATATGCACTATATTGCATGTAAGTATATATTAGTGCATTTAATTATTTTGAGTTAATTATTTACCACAAAATGTTTTATTTTTGTTACTGTGTAATCGATTACTCAATCGATAATCTCACGAAAACTATTTTCTCATATTTCTCCGCTTCCTGATTGAGAATTGAGGTGATTTTTCATATTCTAGGATACAAAAATATGACTAATTTTTTAGATCATATCTCAACTTATTACATTTGGGCCCACCATTTTCCATCTCCTTTCTAATGTTCTTGCTACTACTACCCAGGGTAGCGGAGCAGTTATCATAACATAATATGTTAACAATATTAAGAAATTCAGCAAATTTCCATACATTATTGCAACTATTGATAGCAATTCAAGCCCAGTTGAAAAATTCACCCTGTTTTTTCATGTATCCGTCACGTCAAAATGACTTCACCTCGCCTAATGGTAAGCTAAAGGTAAAGTCTCAGAAAGTGGATCCCCATCAAGTACATACACCGACAGTGACATAATGGTGGCCTTCAACTTATGTTATTGTTTTTGAATGTTTTTGAAATAAGTAAAATAAATAAATAAATAAAAATGTGTATAGTTTATCGTATACTTATGTTTTAGATAATAACTATGTACTTGCCTGAGATATCTCCATTACTGTTGCATTCATCTTCATTTTCTGAGAAGTCATCTACAACAGAATAATACATTATTGTTAAAAATGTCACCTTAGTGAGTTTCTTTGATGTAGGAGATAACTCGATATCCAATTTTAGATCTAATTTAAACGCTATAAAGTTAAAAAAGAGTTGGCAGGAAAAATTCGCAATACTAGCCCGACCACTAGGTATCACAAAATTACTGTTTTATTTTCTTAGATAATACTTCACCTCAACCCTTCCGAATTCTTTTCTCGCAGGCCTCGCCTTGCGAATCTTAATGTAACGTTCATAAGTGTTACTTAACCTTTTAGCCGCCTGAGTCGGATTTATCCGACAAAAAATTTCGAGCTTATTCCGCCTGAGTCGGATCTATCCGACACAAAATCCGGTGTATAATATATTCACTTTCTAAACGTATTACGACGTTTTAGCCTGAAATACATAATTTTTTCGAAAGTTTATCTATTCAACCTTTTATTTAGTGTTATAATTCAAATTTACTATATCAAGAAACAAAATAAAACACTATTTCAATTAAGGTAAATTTACTAAAATTATCCCTGAAAAGTGTAAGTATTGACTTCCAGCGCCTATGTCGTATTTATCCGACAGTAGTGATGAGACAATGTTAGAACTTATACGATATGGAATATGCATAAACAAACATAAATTATAACAAACATAAATTATATTAAATACCAAGTTATTAAGTTTAAAAAGAACAATGGAATATGCATAAACAAACATAAATTATATTAAATACCAAGTTATTAAGTTTAAAAAGAACATGAAATAATTTGTTATATAATATCGTGTTGTTTTAACTTTGTATAAATCTATATCTTTATATGAAATTAGCGGTTTAGTAATTTTTGTACGGACTACTATAAATGCAAATTCCCATCCCTAGACTTGTGTCCTTTTCGCCCAGACGCCAGTATAGCTAGCGCCTGCGTCGGATATACACGACCGTTCATGACGTCACAACCGAGCTGAGCCGTACACTAGTGATGGGGGGCTAAAAAGGCCACATTCGATGTGTCATAATATGATCATCTTATCTGTCTGTTTTACTTTCCTATTTTAAAAATTGAAATTTACCATGTCGACTGCTGAAGAATTAATAAGAATTCTAGAAGGCGATGACGATGACGAATTTGTGTCAGACGAAGAACTTGATATTGATGAAGAGGTAATTACTTACATCTTTTATTAAATTTGTTTTATTTAAAATTTATTGTGTAATGAGAAACGGTAATTTTATCTATTCTATCTTCACAACGGTCAGAACACGAATCATACCTACGTTACTTGACTTGAGTTTAATCATGTCATGACATGAATGCTCCGCCGCCGCACTGGCCAGGATAGGTACCTAAAGACTTCCGGTTTGTGAATGTTTGTTTGTAACATCTTCACAAAGGTCAGAACACGAATCATACCTACGTTACTTGAGTTTGTCATTGTTGTCCAAACATTTTTGTTTGTTGTTATCTGTATTTTTCGATTGATTTTTTATACTTACTATACCTATTATTGAAAAATGTTACTTGTAATAGTCAGACTGATAAGGTAGGTACCTACTACTGGGATATTAAAAGGCGAGGTTCATTCAGTAGGTACCTATAGTTATAGTTCAGTATAAGAATACTTAAATAAATACCTATTAATAAATCGATCGATGTTTTATTTGCTTACAAAAAATGTCCGATATTTCCATAGAGTAATCAGCAGTATGTAAATATGTACCTACATAGTTGATAGTAATCAAGCTCGTAAATACAAATAGGTATTATTATAGCGAAATATCGACATCGAAAAATTTATTTACTTACATCCCTATATGACGTAGGTATTTATTGGTCGATTCAATGTATCGGGCGCTGGGGGCACGCCAACTGATAAAAAGCTGGGCGGTTAAAAGGTTAATGACCCCCAACGAAAAGGTATTTATGTGCGCCAGTTCTAAATTTTTTTAAATAAGTTTCACCTTTTCATTATGTGGAAATCCTCTCTGACAAAATCTGACAGCTAAGGCTGTTACATCGGATACGAACCGACTAAAACCGCACGCCGTCTCGGGTCTTCAGATGCCAGGTTGTAAAGTGGCCCAAAGGCAAAATATTAAAATAAATAAAAATATAAAAAACTCGCATTAGGCCAGCGTGTGTGGATTAAGGTCTAAACCCTCTCAGCTCTCTCGTTAGAGGAGAGGAGACCCGTGCCCAGCAGTGGGACATAATATATGGGTTTCTATTATTTGTTATTATTATAAAAAGCTAAGTACAAACCTTCATCAATAGTAGAATCTTTGGTTAGGACAGCTGGTGATTGTATTACTACGTGTTTTGACGCTTTGAATGTGGCCGCGTAAATGTCCGCTGCAATAAAATTAAACAAAGTTATAATTTAGAAACACTTTTTAATAAGTGCATCTGAACAAATCAAATTTAATGCAAAAGTTCCTATGACCATTTACCGTCGCCATTTTCAGACCCTGGATGTCAAGTAGCATCAGAGTATTTGTCAAGATAAAACGAATGAGCCTAAACTAGATTATTTTTCTTGTATAGTTTAGAAGTTCCTATAGATACCCTCCGACTCAGATCCAAATTTATTAACATGGTATGGTATGGTATGGTATGGTTTCTCGGGCTGTTATCCGCAACTCCACGTCCTGGCGCGGTTTTTGCGTGTGGGTGGGCACGTTATTCGATCCACCCGACCTCTTGGAAGAACGCCAGCAGATTTTTTATACTGCTGGTGATCTCCCGGAGCGTACCTGTATTGTTGAAGTACTTGACCCTGTATGTGGTGGTTGCAGGGCAGTGCAGGAGCACAATTTATTAACATAAAAAAAATTTAAAAACCCAACTGCTGTTGAAAAGCCTGAAACAAGTTTGATAGCAGGCGGTACCCACACCCACCCACAATTTTCTTTCGGTTTATGATTTCCGAATGGGCAATTGGTGGTGGACCAACAGCAGTGGGGTTTTTAATAAGTGCATCTAGATAAATCAAATGAGCGAAACATGCCACGGGCAAAGCCGCGGGACACAGCTAGTATTTAATAAGCAATTTAATAAGCGAGATTAAAAACAAACCTACATATCCCATCTTGATAATCATTCCATATCTTTTCCACTCGCTGCACAGATTTATCGCTGATCATCAACCGTATCGGTTCATTCAGCGTGCTTTTAATTTCTTCTAGAACATTCTTATTGTATATTGGTTCGCCTTTTATATTTATCCGTTGATTGGTATATAGCCAGTGGATAGCTTGTGTTGCTGCTTTTTCACATGCTTGCCGTTTTGATATTGCTGTGCTGTGAATAAGACAATTTGATAGTTCAGTTTTATAAAGTCACTAGGTGAGCCCAGGGTTTTACCAGAGATCGGTTTTTGTCTAATTAACTTAACAGTCTTAAGGAAAAAGGGTGCAAGCGACATTGAATGTTCAAAGGGTTCTTATGAACGGCAATTATCGCTTAAACCTTTTAGCCTACCAACCGTCGAACCAATTGCAGCAAGAATAGAATAGAATAGAATAGAATCGCTTTATTTGTCTAAAACATGTGTGTACATACAATAGGTAAGTGTAAACATTATAGTCCAGTCATGTTTCGCCTCATTATAGTGGCGTATAAATATTAAATATTATGTGTAGTCACATAGTTCTACAGAAAGATATAATATGATGTCAATACAAGCTGGTAAACCCACAAACCGATTTGGGAATCTAATAACCATACTTCACTATATTGGGGGTGGTGCTTTTCTTTTGACGAAGAATTTTAATTTGCCATTTTTGTGCCTTTGTAAATAAATAAATAAATACAACTTTTAAAATGAATTTAGTTGTAAAATTCACCTTTCAAATTTAATCTTTTCTGGCCACACAAAAACATATGTACAGGTCCAGTCATTTTGTTGAGTCGGTTTTTTTCTTCCTTTGGGAGCGACTGTGTTTTGCTTGTAGTGGACGTCAAATATTTTACTAGGCGTTTTACTTGAGTAATTGTTCAGTGTTACCCGTGGTAGTGGAAATAGGTCCGTGATTTTTTTGACATCTGAAAAATTATTAAATAAAAATTATAATAATAAATAAATATTCTACAAGATTCTACACAACGCTCTATAGACGTAAAGTAATCATAGCTTAATTAGCTTTTATCATGGGTTCCAGATTGAGATTAAACATACTTATATGCTGATGGACAGACGATCCACCCGCAATGCTTGCACAGGGCCAGCTTTCCCGAGTCCACATTTGATACCAACATTTATTATACCAAAATAAGTAGACATATTCATACATACATATATTTACGCTGAGCGGGAATTGAACCCATGCCCCCTGTAGTAGCGGTTGCATGCACTACCACCTAAACTAAACCATAGAGGCTGTCAATACAAATTTAAACTTTTAACAACAAAATTGCATACCATTGCCATATTGGACCTTCAAAACACTGTCATCACCATCTAATAATCCTTTTGAACACCATTTTCTGTGTAGTGGTAATAGTATTGATAAGCATGGGCAATTGCTTAGTGTGTTGTTGAATAAAAACCTATTTTGTAGACAGGCTGAGAAACCTAGAAGAAAAAATAAGTTTGTATTGTAGATTTTGTTCCCTGAATTCACATTATTAAAGAGATAATGCATTTTAGAATAGGTTAGACACCCACTTAGAAGTCCAATCTCTGTTGGTCGCCCTAGAGACCCAAGCAACGGCACAATGCTTACTCGTTGAACGCGGCCATCTTAAGACCCCTCCTCTTGCTGGGGTTCAATGGGGCCATGTTCCAAGGGGGGCGAGGGAATTGTCTTATTGGTTAACCTTGGACCCCGGTAATTGAGAACCGTGACGGGAATTGAGGCCGAAGGTTGTATCAGTGGTGATTGCCGCACGAAAAAAAGGGGATAGATAACTTTGAATATGTTCAGCTATTTTTGAGGGCAACTGTGGCCTTCCGGAAGATTCTTGTAACTTTTGTAGATGATGAAATCAGATTATTTGTTTGTGAAATATTAGAAGGAAAGAAAATGTGATCGGATTCATTGAGCCATTAGCCAAGACATAATTTAGTCCTGCGAAAGTGTAAATAAATAAGTAGTGAATTTGATTGTTTAAATCAAAGAAATAAAGGTTAAGTATGTACATAACACTTCTTAGCCTAAGACTTCTTAAAACTATTTTTATAACTTACTACTGTAATTTTGATGTTTCCATAATAAGCTGCTATTAAAAACATTGTTAAATAATGCTCTTTTACATACGGTCGTGCGAGCAACTATATTTTTACATACTATAAACATTTTAATAAGATTTGATTAGCCGGATAGGTTATGTTTTGATTTTTATGAGTTATGTCAAATGTCAGTTCTGAATTCAACTTTTTTTTTAAATGGCTTCTTTGCTTTGCAATTTGCCACAATTTAGTCAAAGTCAAGTCACGGTCTTCATAGTCAATAGTCAAGTCAGTCTTCCTTCATAGTCTTGCCCCAGTAAAATAGTGGAGACTTTACTAAAGGCTTCTATGGAGTTTGGAATCAACGTTGAAAATCACAATTCACGGTAAATAGGTAGGTATACAACTTTCCCAAACTTGTGCACGTTGTTGAAGATGTTATAAATGCTTAAAAATCCACCAATTTTACACAAACAACATTTTACACTACTTTAAAAAAATTGTATAATGCTACAATGTGTATTTTTCTGCGTTGGTACCAAAAACTCCGACTTCGTTGATTGAATATCAACGATTCTACCTAGGTAGGTACCTACTTGGGTAGGTAGTAGGTAGGTACCTAATTATCTAGATAGAATCTTTAGATAGATTTATAAGTTCAACTCTAATCATATTCAACATCCGACTTTTTAATCAGTGATATGAACCCGGGTTATGCCTTCCTAGTCTTCCTTTAGCTATGAATTATCTAAATTGCTTTTGTAATGGCCAGGATTCAAACCCGACCTCCAGATACTAAGACCAATTATTTAACCACTAGCTATCAATGCAACAACGCTGTTTGGATGATCAGACGGCAGGCACCAGGGGCGTCATACTCGCGCTGCCGACCCTGTGAAGACCTTACGAGCAGTGGCGTAACAATAGGGTGGCAGGGGTGGCAAAATGCCACGGGCCCCCGACCCAAGGGGGCCCCGGCCCAAGAGGCCGCGAGCGCAAAAATATTTTTTAGCATTGTACCTGAGTATTTTATTTTATTCGAAAAGTATATTTTTATAAGTTCTGGGCCTAGATTGTGCTAAAGGCAAACCACTGTCATGCCACTGATACTATTCAATTGTAGACTTTACCTTTATACAGTTAAAGTTTAAAATCAAATGAAAAGAGTTCATTAAACTTTTCGATTCGCTCTACAAAATATCATTTAAGTAAGTTTAAACTTTAACCTGATAACAATAAAGACCAAAATCAAATGGCATTTTTTGTAGTGTCAGTAGAAGACAGTAGCTTGTTTTAACAGAATCGAGGCCCTGTTTAAATCAAAAGTGAGGCAACTAAAGACCATACAATTTCAAGTTAATGGTTAGGACCGACTTGGGCAACCAAGCGCGGGGCACGCCGTTGTAGCGGCGGTAAGACCCGTCATGGAGGACTGGCTGGAGAGACCTCACGGGGGCCTCTCGTACCGGCTGACGCAGGTGATCTCTGGTATGGGGTGCTTCGGGGATCACTTGTGTCTGATTCGGAAGGAGCCAACGCCCGAGTGCCATCACTGCGATGCGGGCGAAGACTCAGGGCTGCACACCCTGGCCGAGTGTCCGGCGTGGGAGGTGCCGAGACAGGCCCTCCTGGCAGCCCTTCGGGGTGGGAGTCCTCACACTGCCGGTGCTGATCGCAGCGATGGTGCCGAGTGCGGACGTGTGGTCGGCCACCGCCTCCTTCTGCGAGCAAGTGATGCTCGAGGCGGCGGAAAAGGTTCGGGAGAGGTTGCACAGAGCTCTCCCGGATGGCGGCCGGCGCGGTCCTCCATGAGCGCTGGCCTAGCTATGGGTGGAGCCGCCTGTCACCCTAGCAGAAGCAGGCCGAGGCGGCGGCGCGGTAAAGCGCGCCCCTCCCCTATTCCGGGGGCTTGACGGGAACCGCGTAGTTCCCAAACCCGAGGGGGCCTTCTCGAATCCGGAGATGGCCCGGGTCAAGCCGGGGTGCGAGGGAAATGCTCTTTGGGCCACCTTACACCCTGGCGTCAGAAGACCCTAGACGGCGTGCAGTTTTAGTCGGTAAGAGTCCGACATAACCTGCCCCGCTGGCCGCGGGGTGGGTATCCATGAGGATTTTCGCACGGAAAAAAAAGGGGAATCCCGGGCATCCGGCTTTTATATTTTTTTATGAGGGCAAGTGGTGCACCCGGGCAACGTAGGTGAGCAGCGCCTCCCACTCGCCATAGGAGACGAGAAAGGGTCAGCTAGGGTGCGAGGGATTTGCCTATAAGGTAACCTTACATCCTGGTAATTAAGACTCGAGACGGCGTTCCATTTCCGCACCATAAAAAAGGGAAAAAACTGAGCGAAGAGTTTTGGCAGGTAATCAAGTGAATGGCGCACTGCATAATTTATGAGAAGTCAGAACAGAAAATGTCTAAAGAGGCACGACTTGCTGTACATAGAGGAGTTCTCGTTCCCACATTGATGTATGGGTATGTATGGTAGTGAATGTTGGGTGTGGCAGAAGAAGCATGAAAGTAGATTGAATGCTGTAGAAATGAGAAGTCTAAGAAGGATAGCTGGAGTAAAGCTGATGGACCGAGTGAGGAACAGTGTTATAAGGGAACGTTGCGGTATAGTTGAAGATGTAGTGACCAAGATAGAGAAAGGGATAGGTACTTAGATGGTTTGGACATGTAGAGAGGATGGATGAAAGAAGACTGACAAAACAGATACCTATGTGAGGTGAGGGTGAATTGGCAACCCGGTAAAGGCCGACCTAGGCGTACATATTTTAACCAGATCCAAGACGTTTTGGAGAAAGGCCTAGGTCAAGAGTAGGTACCTACCCGCAACCGGCGTGCGTGTATAAAAAAATATGAAAGTTGAAGAAGCGAAAGGGGTATGCTAAGATCGTAGCAAGTGGAAAGATGTTGTCTCTGCCTACCCCAATGGGAAACAGGCGTGATTTGTATGTATGTATGTATGTATGTATGTATGTATGTAAAAAAGGGCTCTAGGTACTGACTGCGTATTCTTTGTGTAATTATTTTGACATTGGTTTTGGTTACGCTGAAAATCACAAAGTTTATTAAAATTAAACTGAGTACAACGTGACGATTTTTACTGATAGGGCCCCATCAACAGAATTTGCCACGGGCCCCAGATGGTATAGTTACGCCACTGCTTACGAGTGATCACAATAATCTATCTTTGTGCCAAATTCGTTTAGGTGTAGGCAAGAATATTAGAAGTACAAGGAAATTTCTAATGTTCTTGGGTGTAGGTATTTACGTGAAATTTTAGTTTACCATTATTATTGACTTTGTCAACTTCACGAAAACGTAGATAGATTTTATTTTGACAGATCTTAACGTGTTCCGTTATGACCTGTCAAAATGATAGTATTAAAATCACGCGTTTTGAAAACGCGGCATTACTGAATCGAATCCTGCCTCGTTTTCAGGGATCACATTTTTTACCACTTACAAGCACACGGTTTACCTGATGTGAAGAGGTTGCAGTGGCGTAAGGACAGTGTGCAACACCAGGGGCCAGCACACTCGCACTGCCGACCCTGTAAACACCTTCTAATGTCCTTCTTGAAGAACGCCATATTGTAGTCGTTTGGGAAAACCATCGTACTTACCTTTAATTAACTTCTGTAATGTAGGTATCTATTATATATACCTATCTATGTCGATTTAGAAGTAATTCAAAATGTCAGCGTCAAATTTTGCACAATAAGGACCAATGATACAATCGATCGATTGGGAGTAGGTAGTTGAAGATCTTCACTCATCTGATAAGCTGCAGATGGGATATTTTTTAATCGTCTATTAGCCTTTTTGATAGGCAAGTCAATTTAGGCGTTTTAATAAATGACAAATATTTGATAGGAAATATATTTCATCTGGTTATCAGATGAGTGAAGGTCGATGTTCACAGACTCTTAGCCCATAATACAATACCTAATTAAAAAAACTTTTTATTAATAAAAAGTAATCACCAAATAAAAAAATAATTAATGATTGTTTTGAAGAGTGTTTTTTTCTTTTTCTTTTTAAATAGGTAACTAAAAAAGGTCGGCTCCAAACCAAACTAAAAAAATGATTGTTAAAAGCATGGGGTGCTTAGAGCAAATCATCATTGAATACTTTTTAATATTTATTATTTTGCTATGAAAGCATGTTGTTTAGTTGAATAAAATAAAATAAATTAAAATAAAATAAATATTCTACGACATTCTACACAGCAGCGCGGCGCTATCTAGACTCAAAGTAAGTACCTATAATAGTTTAACTAGCTTGTGCTATAGGTTCTATAATGCGAATAAACATACTTAGAAACTTTTTTAAGTACCTAAATACATAAGACATATTATACATAGAAACACCCAGCCAAATGCAAATATTCATTTTCATGTAGGTACCTATATAAAAATTCGCACTGAGCGGGAGTCGAACCCGCTACCTCTAACTGCTCTATCGCTACGCCACAGAGATCGCCTATTTTATGGATTTATTATAGGTACTAAATTATTATTTTTATTAGGTAATGTAAATCATGGACTCAACTATATTGATTTGGATGGATCAAGGAAGTCAAAATACGTGCTACACCTACAATTTTTTCATCCTTGGAATGAAAACAGGTATCAAGTCTAAAAATAAACATTTCAATCTATGGTTCACACTCGCATTGATAAAATGGAACCGGTTGTTTATTGCTAAAAAGTACATAATTTATTCTTAATGCGACTTAAAATAAAATTTAAATTTAAAACAAATACCTAATTATGATGATTTTGATGTTTATTTTCATCTAACAATGTTGTTTACCTACGTACATACAATAATTTTAAAAGATATGGCAAAAACAAACAGCATTAAAAACAAGCCTGAAGGATAAATGATTTTTAATGACTAGCTAGCCACAATCTATACATACAATGACTGATGCGTCATTGGCCTATTATAGCAATTGTGACGTAACATGGTCAATCACATAGCTAGTTTAGGAATAAGATAATTATAACCACGAATTTTGTTTACGAAACAAAAGAAAAAAAATTACATAATATAGTTTCTTCAATCACACTGCCTCAAATGCTTAGCATCTCATGAATTTATAAACACACTGTCCATTTTCGGTTACTAAAGTCACATTTGATAGAACAATTTTGTTAAATAAACACTTAATATACTGTTGGTTTAGAATAAATGCCACTGAATATCACAGTCGTAGTAGATTTCTCCATAATAAAGTATAAGAAAGGTCGATTCGCGTAGAAGTAAGGCGATGATATCCTGTCCGCGAAAGTTGCTGTCGTCGCCGCAGAAGCGACTGTGCCCGATTCGGTTACTTCAATATCAGCTTTATGTACGATGGCAGACACGAATATATTATCCTTGGAGACTCGTTTGAAGCTTGCTAAGTTCGGTTGGAATATATCGTGAACACCCATATCGCTTAGAGGCTTATTTAAAACTACATTAGTGCTTATATGGAATCTTGGCAGTTTAACATCAACATCTTCTAATCCAAAAGAATTCACATCATCGTCTAATTTTTTAAACACATCCTTTAAACTAACGTGGGTGAAATTCGCGTACATGTCATTGATTTTCACTGAGGGGTACGGTAATATTACTAACATGGAATATTTCCCGTCCGTGCTATAAGGAAGTTCCACAGCGAACGATTTCAAACTTTGCACATTTGAGAAAGGGAATTGTCCTTTCTGAAACATCATGTTTACATTACCGACAACTTCTTTGTTTTCATTGTAAAATGGTTCTAAAACTGTATCCGATTTATTGAACGGTGAAGCCCACAATCCTTTGAACGAAATCACGTTCGCTAATATCATTCTAGATTCACGGAAGTCGTCGGATCTCAGCACATTAGAAACACGACCACCTGATTGCTCGATGTAGTTGTTTGCTATCGTAGCGGAATTTGGGTCGTCGAAATCTAAAACTTTTATTGAAGCGCCAAAATCATTTTGCAAAACTATTCGAAACTCTGGGCGCACTGAGAAATCGTTGTCGAGAAACACGAAATTCTTGCTAACCAAGGTGACTCCATACGACTTTGTTAAAACCTTTTGAGTTAAATCTTTGTAGCCTTTGATTAACGTGTTTGAATCATAAGGTAGGAAAAATCCTTTAACCATTTGCGTATAACTGTTTCCAGTTGCTCCAAGGGCGATTCCTGTCATAAGCGTCCATACTCCGAACGGGGATATCACAACATGTCCGTCTGTTGCCTGTTGAGTGAAGTACAGCAATTCCATGCTGAAGTTTCTTGGTCTTTCACTGAATTCATTTTGACAATAACAAACGCCGATGAACAAGAACGCAAGAGCAACGTACTTCATTGTTGTCGCAACCGAGTCTCGTCACGTACTGAACAATTATAATGCGAAACGGGAATGTGACTAATTTATAAATATTTTTATCACGCTGCAAACTCAACTTTATTTATGTTAATTTAAAGAGGGTTTTCCCAGTGTAGGCACTTATGTTTTAAACTTGTATTGGAACCGGTATTCTTGCTCTTGCGGTATGTATTTGTATATAGTTTTGTAGTATATATGTGACAAAAAGTATTAGCGTTTTAAAACTTAATGTCAATCGTTCATCATCAATTGGGTAAGCAAATTGATGACCGTGTAGCCTTGTCATTGTATGTGTTATGCTTAACCTACAAGGTGATGGCAGTCGCTTCACGTAAAATATCAAAGTTCGGCCGTTTCATATTTAAACTGAAAGCTGACCCCAATTCAGTGGTGAAAAGGCTCGAACTTGTTTATGTTGGGTTTTTATGATTTAACGGTAGAAAGGGAATACCTAAGGAGGTTTTGCATATTGGTTGAATTGTTTTGAGTTACACAGTGTTATTTTGACGATTTGACAATAAAATTTTAATATCAACTTACCTCCTTTTTAAACCAGTTGAGTATAAGTAGGTACTTAAATTTTCTTCATAATGTACCTAAAAAATACTTTTCTGAAACCGCATCAAAATCGGTTTGAGATAATCGCGAACAAACATACTCAAACATGAGGTCAAAAAGTAAACCTCCTTTTGAAATCGTATAAAAAGGTGATTTTGATAAAAAAAAGCAATATAGATTGGTAGACGATTCTGTGATATTCCAAGAAAGTCTTGTTATTTTTTTTATATCCGTCACGTCAATATGACTTCACCTCGCCTGATGGTAAGCTAAAGGTAAAGTCTCTGAAATAGGAGTCACCATTACAAACACCGATAGTGCTGTAATTGTGGCTATGAGACTTTTAGAACTCTTATTTATTTAAGCCCTTGAGCCTTTTCTAACCGCGGTAGCCTAGTGGTTTGGGTAATGGACTGCTGAGACGAGGTCTCGGGTTCGATTCCAGGTTCACCATGGCACACACCAATGACTTTTCGATGCTTTTCGAAGTTATGTGTGTATTTATCGCAGGTTTATCAGTGCCTCGGAGAGCACGTTAAGCCGTCGGTCCCGGTTGCCATACAAACATCTATGGCAGTCGTTACGGGTAGTTGGAGCCCTCAAAAGTCCAACCAGTCTAACTTGGAACTTCGATATCGCCATTGGTCATAACGACCATTGGTTGTGGAGGTCAGATGGCAGTCGCTCCACGGAAAATATCGAAGTTCAGCCGCATCACAGTTAGACTGGAAAGCCGACCCCAACTGAGTTGGGAAAAAGGTTCAGAGAATGATGATGAGCCTTTTCTAACTTAGTGGGGGGGTTAGCTTTTAATGTAGGTAGGTATTGGCCTAAAAAATTGATATCGTCTGTGGTTGAGCGGTTTTAATCGGCTTCATTCCGACATAACCATCTCATCGTTAGATCACGAGGGTCTTCCGCACGAAAAAAACAGGATAAGTATAAATTACTTAACGAACAAAAAAAAACCTGATGTACAATACATATTTTATTGAATTAGTAACTCGTACATGAATAAAAATTGCTATTTAATTAAATTACTTTTTGAATAGTTGGATAGGAATCTCAATTAGTATTACCGGTGGTATTACGCTTGATAATGCATTTGGTAAAAACCCTGAGTAGTTTTCATTGGAGTTTATGCGTGCAATGCAACCAGGCGTTCGATTCAGTAATGCCACGTTTTTAAAACGCGTGATCTCAATTCGATTAAAAGGAAAAATGGAAGAGAAACATTGTTATTTGGTATGATTTGTCAAAATAAAATCTACCTACGCTTGCCTGAGGTTATCATAACATAACATAACATAAACTCACGCTTCTATCCCCGAAGGGGTAGGCAGAGGTGCTAGCACCCAAATTTCGCCAGTTTATGTTTAGGTCCCAATGTAATAGGTGGCGAGCCTATTGCCATTAACCGGGCACTTATAAACCTGCGATAAATACACACATCAATCAATCAAGGTTGTTCAATTTGTTCATAGTTCGATTAACTTATCAATATTATGATTTTGAAAAACTTCGCAATAGTTTTTGTAATCACACGTTTTAAAAACGTAATTTTACAGAATCAGGCGCCAGTATTGATTTCGTTCCCGGAATCGCATAAAATATTGTAACACAAAAAATATTGGTGAATCTTGTACGCACATAATACATTCGCTACATTTCAATGTTGATGGATTTTTTCTATTATGTAAAACATCAATTTGTGCAGGTAGACAATTATACCCCTGCATAATGTAATTTTCATACTATTCAGGTACCTACATACCTACTTTCTTTTCTTACATACCTACCTAAATACAGTTAGTTACGGCAACAGAAATAATAATTGGTATAGAAATGCTATGCGTGCTAAAAGTGGGTGCACCACGGTTATAGTGCAGCATCTAACTTGGCAAAACCTTGCCAAGTTAGATGCCATACACTATACTTGTTTATATGCGACGCCTTTTGCCCACCCATTTATTTTTGCAGACCCATTACTATGCGATTCAAGTAAGAAGATAATCGCGTTCGCGGCAACTTCATTCGGTACTCATCAAAATTGTACCTACAGCTAGCAACAAAATTTTCACGGCGCGTCGGATAGGTTCATACCTGTAATGGTAACAACGACTTAATTTTTATTTTCTTTTCTTAAATACATAACATATTTTCTTAGTTATAGTTTATAATAATAGTTCATAATTGATTGGTGTCATAGTGTGCCGCTAGCTACGCTTCCAAAGCCATTGATATATATTTCTGATTTTTCTCCATTTTGTTGGGTCCTTGTTGACTTTTGTTGTTACATTGTGTTTGTTATAGACTTTTGTTATTGTTTTTATAAGTTTATTTTGTTAGGTACAGTTAAATTTGCTTAAAATGAGTAGGGAAGGCACAGTGGTACATTCACGAGCACGTGAAATTGTTCGTGCGGCTCCGATAACAGTGCAAACGATAAAATAAGCGGCATCGAAGTTTGACCGCCCGATTAAAAATAAATAAATGTAAAAAAGAACCGATAGTTTATTTCGTAATTATCATTGTATGTACTTATCTCAGATGGAATAGTGATGTAAAAAAATGTATTTGCTGACCTTACTTTATGCAATGAAGTAAGCAACGGGAATCAAAATGCCATTATGACAGTTATCAACTTACGTGAATCGCATAGTAGGTTAGTACGTACCTAATGATAAATTAGCCAAGAGCTGCGGACAGTCAATATACGTATATTATTACCATTTGCGATACTATGTCACAAACACAGAACATTAAAAAGGATTTTTCTTAGTTCTGTGGTCACAAATATCGCGTCTCATTTCTAACGGTAAGAAGTCCCTACACTATAATTAAGTTAGTTACCGGTATCTATTTCTCCAGGACCTGGGGCCTTACTCTGAAAATCGAACATGAACGTTTCGGATCGAACGAAAACGGACCATTTGTCAAACAACGACAGCGAAAACGTCAAATGTATTTTGGGAGTAGGAGGTGTACTGATAACGATCGACAACCTCAATGTCAAACGATCGAAGACGGATCCGAAATCCGAAACGAAACACTTTCGGGGTAGCTAAATGGTCAAAACGTCAACGGATACGAATATTTTCGTTTTTCGGAGTAAGGCCCCTGTTCGGCTGCCTCCTTCTCGAGCATTACTTGCTCACAGAAGGAGGCGGTGGCAGCCTACGCTGATACTGAGGTACCACCTAACGCTAAAATTACAATTGCTTCAAATCCCTTAATCAAAACGGAAGCAGTAAGAGAATTAAACTAATGTTTTGACCTTCACCTTCAAACAATGATGCATGTATGAAGGCAACACCATTTTGTATTGTTTTAGCTAAACCGACATAATAATAGATACGGTATATCAAGGTTATAGCATAATTTCATCCATGTTAACAACTACGTATGTACAGTCAGTGTCAGAAGTTAGATGATCATTGCACAGATTTCAAAATTATAAATCTGAACTTTTTTTATACATATAGGACACGTTAAAATGACTTCACCTCGCCTGATGGCAAGCTAAAGTATCAGGATCAGGGTACATACACCGATAGTGCTACAGTGGCGCTCTCATCAAATGCTTTTTCATGCCCCGGGACTAAAGGTGAAAAGAAACACATGCGCTGGTAAAGAATTCACAGTCCGAGGCATCGAACCGCTTGGTTCTTGATAAAATTGATTGCACTGTGTGAGAGTGATACCTCAGCTTGGCACGTATAGTTCTGTATAGAAAAGCATGGGATTAGGTAACTTTGAAGAGCTCATTGGAACACTCGCCATGGTAGAGGCGGTAAAAACTGAACTATTGAAACGAGCGGTAAATAAAAGTAACAGAACGCCGACTATACGCTTATTCGCAAATCAACGATACTTTAAAATGGCTGGCGTTGGCTTCTGTTGACACAACTCCACCATAAGGCATGCAAATAGCTGTCATATTGGCTTAGGTGGATAAAGAAGATCAACATCGCGGCTTTGGCTATGGCAGTTAGCCTGCCTGCCTAGACTAACGTCACGTCCGTTACACTATTATTAAGTACGAATTATTGAAGCGTTTTTAGCCTTTGACGGATAATTTTTATTAAATAGTATTAATCAACACAACATTATTTGGCTCAAAAAACAAGTTTGAAAATATGAAAATAACGATTTGTGACGCTGACTGTACGTATTTCTATTGTTACGGACAATACTCTTTTATTAAAATGAGGTAGATACATCTTATCTCAATACCACATGAGTAAAGAAGTACCATAGCTATTCAAGTGTCAATACTATTGCGATCTCAACAGTGTTTCTATCGTTTCATATGACAGGAGTTAAGCCCCATTTAGACGATACCATTTTCTGGTACGTACCAGTGCAATTATTGAATACAATAATTGACT
This sequence comes from Lithosia quadra, assembly GCA_963576445.1. Classification (NCBI taxonomy): domain Eukaryota; kingdom Metazoa; phylum Arthropoda; class Insecta; order Lepidoptera; family Erebidae; genus Lithosia; species Lithosia quadra. The sequence continues at coordinate 2,612,529 of OY754899.1, read as the reverse complement.
GGCATCGTCTAAACTACAAGTCACATTCTTGCTCTGCTAGGCAATTATTGCAAGCAAAACTGTTATTGGTGTAAACACAACATACCATAATTGCTTATGCAATTCTTGTATTCAATTGAAGAGAGAATCTATTCTCTCTTAATTGGCAAACATGGGTAGGTACAATAAGTGAGGGTGTATTAAAAATAAATTTCAATAGGTACCTAAACTCTGTATTTAAAATTAATTTGAATTTCCCTCTCATTTTGCGCACTATTCTATAATTATTTTTATAATTGAAACGTAATTATATTTAAAATATTAATATGTAAGTAATTAATGTAAAAGAAAAGACTACATATAAATAATAATAAAGTGCTATTTGAATCATACGCATATTCCTATTCTTCTCAAACGTTCAATACTTGAACGACATATTTGCCAACGCAAATACGTGCAATTCTTGAAGCAACTCGCTTGTACATGGAAAACTTGCATACCAGTCTGTGTTTAGACGATTCAAGACTTGAAAGCAATAATTGCCTAAACATAATGGTATGCGTGTAAACAGAAGACACTTGCAATTATTGCTTGGCAAGAATTGCATGCCATAATCGCATGCAACTTTTTGACTAGTATCCTCGTGTAAACAGTTGCTTACAATAATTGAAGGCAATTATTGCCTTTCAATTGTTGCATGCAATAATTGCACTGGTACGTACCAGAAAATGGTATCGTGTAAATGGCGCTTTATAGTTCGTTCTCACTCGCACTTTACAGATTATAGTGCACTTTTTTTTTTCATGCGACGATCATCGTGGATACCGCCCCCGTCGGCCATCGGGGGTTATGTCTGATTCGAGCCGACTTAAACCACTTGCCATCTCGGGTCTCAATTACCAGGGTATGTAAGTTCACCCAAGAGGCATTTCCCTCGCATCCCAGCTGACCCCGGGCCATTTACGGTTTTAAGATGACAGCTGTAGGTACTAAAAACCGCACTCGTATCTACCTATGTGAATAAATCAATTGGAAAAACCACTTCGAAACGTGCGCTACTTATGTCAAGATTAACGATGGCATAAAGGACCATACACGTTTGTATTGTGGCCATATTACAATATTGAATTAGTACCAAACATCCAAATATCTTCACGAACTTTCAAAATGTTAACTAACTAACTAGGTATTATACTTATACCTGCTCCGTGGATTCGCCGGTGGCATACCTACTTGCCCCCGTCCGTAGCACCAGCCTATTCATCTCAATTATTATGCCCGTATTTTTTTTTAGTTTTACAATAATGTATGGCAATATGCCCGATTTGATGACATAACGAGATGAAATGAACACGTTTAGCTGCAACCACTGATTGCGAAGGAATAAACATTGAAAGTTGGTACGGGCAGTCCCTCAGCTTAAAAAAGACTTGGTGGCGATAGCCAACATTCACGCGGGCGGAGCCGCGCGCGGGTACGCTAGTAATAATATATGATCACTGCTCGACTCCCCTGGGTAGTATCGTGATGATATCAGTGTATAACTTTCCTCTGTAAATGGGCTATCGAACACAAATATATTTTTTCAATTCGAGCTTAGCACGTTCAACCAAACGTTTAAACCAATTTTTCGGCTTTATAATATTAATATACTTAAATATTAGAAGGACTAGCAACCCGCTCTTGCATCGGTTTATAGGAGGTTTTTTTACTCAAGCCATCGTAATTTACACATAAAATATTATGTAGGCATTTGGCTACATTATATTTTGCGAAGGATTTTTTTCTCCAATAGGTAGGTAAGTGCAGTGATGTAAAAAATTATTCCAATCGTAATACAAACTCACTAAATTCGCCCACTCTCTTTATAATATTACTAAACAGACACATTTATTTTAAAATTCATTGTGTTGAATTTTAAATGAACACATCTAGGAATTTCAAGATAATTATCTCTAAAAGAGTTCCATTGTCTGACAACCATTTGAAAAACTTTCAATACAAATCTAGTTCACAAAACTGTGCATCATCGGTATCTAGTTTTTCGAGTTCTTTTGAAAGTTTTCGTATTGTTTGGGCGAAACAAAGATGGTATTTTGAAAATTTTTATTGTACCGAATATAATTATTGTAAACGAGAAATCTAATTAAGGCATGTGAAACGTACAAGCTTAAACATGGTGGTTCCGTATATTTAACCCAAACAAGCCAGTAGGTAATTTATTAACATCACAAAAATGTATGGTAGTTAACATGCCTGTATGTTTGCTGCTCCGCTCCTTTGGATAGTAGTGTGATGATATATGACCTAAACTGTAAAATTTCTCAATAGACAGGTTATCCAATACAAAAATATTTTTTTAAATTCGGACTAGTAGTTTCTGAGATTAGCGCGTTCACCTAAACAAACAAACAAACTCTTCAGCTTTATAATAAAGTAAAACGATGCACGAAAATCATTATTTAGTCATTGTTCATCGTCGTGAAACTGGGGCTTTAGAAACATTACAAAGCGTTTAAATTATTACCTAATTTTCAACCTTGTCTCATCTCCAAGTCCATTTGTGTATAAGAATCGGGTTTTTCCTTCTATTATGTTGGGACAAGTTCGATACGGAACAGTTATACAAAAGAGAGATATAACTGTTGTCGTTTGTCACATAATCCTCGTTGCTTTTGTTATGCATTGAGAAGGTTAATAACCTCTCCACAGAAGGTCTAAGAAGCCCACATACTAACATAACTGAAAAAAATCTGATGGCATTATTTGATTTTTGCTATGAGGGTAGAAAGAGGCAGGCAAATAATAATAAATAAACATTGATTTATAAAAAAACCCAAGATGCACAGTCAGGATGTTAGCTGGCCATCCCCGGCTTCACTCGTGACGTAAATCGAACCCTGATGCAGCCTTTTTAACCCGCACAATATGCCAGTCATTTATCAGTTTAGGAGGTAGGACACGACGGTATCCCGTTTGAAATGAGCTGTCCGACTGGGGTAGTACCTCCGCCCTACAGAAGACCACGGCCATAATAACCATCGTGTTCTGTTCCCGTTGGTAAATAGCGTAGGCAGGGCTCACTGTACCCCACCTCCCCCACCCCTTCCCTTTGATTATAATAAGCCCCTTCCTAGCCCCCCTCCTTCACTTCAGGGTAGGCAGCGCGTGTGTGACACGGCTAGGGTTGCCACCTTTTTTTTGTGCAAATAAAGTACATTGGTTAATATAGGAAAGAAAAAAAAAGTACGTAGTATCAAAATAAAGTACAATTTATTTTTCTTTATTATTATATTTATAAGCATATTTTTTATTGTTTTTTGCGATTTGTATCAAATTAGCATCTTTACTGAAGAATTGAATTGCACATTCTATATTTAAATTAAAATAAATAAGTAATTCATTTTTTATCAAATTCAGAGACGCTTTGATCCTATCGTCTCGCTTATCCATAATGTACTACTAGCTGTTGCCCGCGGCTCCGCCCGCGTGGATGTCGAAATCCGTTTCAAAAACTATCCTATCTCTCAAGTTGGATCGAACTGCACATGGTGTGCGAATTTTATTATAATCGGTTAAGTGGTTAAGGAGTCCATTGAGGACAAACATTGTGACACGAGATTTATATATATTAAGATAGCATAAATCTATAAAACTTTAAATCGTACAAAACAGACAAAAAACTGTGACAACTGTGAAGTGACAATGAATGATTGACACACTGACATCATTGACATTTGAGGTCAGGTTGCGTTCAAAAATTGTACAAAACGATTGCTTGAGTGCAACATGCGACATTGATTCAGCACCAAATCAGCAATCGGTACATTTCGTTTAACAAAATAATCAACTAAACTTTTCAAAATCTCAAAGAAATCGAATATTGCAAAATAAAGTATTTTCGTGTACTTTATTGATCTCATAAAGTATAAAGTACAATTACCTGAAATAACGTACAATACTTTATAATAAAGTACGGGTGGCAACCCTATGACACCCCTAGTGTTGCACACGTCCATAGGACACGGCGACCGCTTCCCATCAGGTGGGCCGTGTCTACCACCTACATAATTATTATCCCAATATGTGTGGGGAAGGAATCTTCCGGATTTGTTTACACTCAAATGAATGAGCTTATTGTAAAAATCCTTGCACCAATTGAAAGACTATTGCACTTATTCAGGCCGATTGGTTCTGCTAATGAACGGACTGGGCTTTAAGGCAGGTTTCAGAACAGGTTCAAACGGAATATCAGTTTCCAAAAATATAACATTTCAAAACCAGTTCTTCATTCTATAAATGTTGCTAATATATACATAGCTCGTCTGATGTTAATCGGCTAGTGTTGTCAATGATATAAACGGTATATAAAAAGAGTTTTTTTTTACGTTTGAGACTTATCTGATTTCACTGCACTGATTCTACTTATCAATATATTTACCAGTATCTCTCGTGGTGAGTGATGATTTAGTTAATGATGGATTGATGGAATACGCTTCTCTTTTTTTACCTGTGGAAAGTTAGGTACCTACTGTAGTTAGATCTAATACTGGAGTGAGTAGTAATTCGCTTAAGACCAATATTGTCAGAGATTCCGTTTCTTGGCCACCTAGCAGTAAGCAAACTGTAGCCGAACCATAGGCCCCAAATCTGAGGAGATCGTTCAGGAGAATTCAGATGAGAGCGTGCTAGAACCTCTACTGATTTTCCACCGTTTTTAAGCATGCATATATAACCTCTTGGTTTGGCTAGGAGGAGGAAAGGGAGTAAGTGGACTCCAAGCTTCGAAATGAAAGCCTCGAATGCAGCCAATTAAAGTTGATGAGTGAAATACAATACAAGAGATTTACCGTTATAGTGAGCTTATATGGTTAACAGCCATATCCTGGTGTTAATGTTATTAACGGAATACATTATGTATTAACAAAAGAGTGTTATGGACATGTTACTTTATTAAAAGCACCGTTACTAACCTGAACTCGATATCAGTACTATAGGGGCAGGATTTTACAACACAGTGACATTTTATCGTATTTTAAAGCGAGAATCCAGTGTCATGCTATATTATTTTTGTCACAGTGGCCCATGTACGTGTGTCCTTTCGTGCGGCAATCTCCACCGATAACACCACAGTTATGTCGGACCTGAACCGACGAAAACCCCACGCAATCTCGGATCTTCAAGCGCCAAGTTGTAAGGTAACTCAAAAGTCATTCCCCTCCTTCTACTCGCCATTTTCGGCTTCGAGATGGCTCCCTTAGGTTTGGGAACCACAGTGTTCCCGTCTTGCCGTCGGAAAAAGAGGTCTACAGCCGTCACCCCCAACCCCTGGGAAACGGAGGTCGTTAGCGATGCAAGTTGATGATGGAATTACCCAAACCGTGCATGGAATTACCCTAAAACAGAAATATACTGATGAATAAGCATAAAAATTCAACAGGAAGAGCGTAAATTATTTTATACAAATCAAAATTCAAAATTCATTATGGATTTCCATGACGTCAAACCCAATTCAGCAAAGTTTGTAAACAATTTTACTGTAAGTATTGATAGGTATCGATTAGAAAATTCGTCGTTAACGTAAAACACTTTGATACTTTCATATTTATGAAAAAACTAACTGTATTAACTTTTTTCGCTTTTTTTTTTCAAAACTAACTGTGTTCTCGATTTCACCAGCTTAGATTTACATTTTCAGGTTTAAGTATTTTTTGGGCGGAACCTGGTTTTTAGGGTTTTCCCCTGCAGGCCAGCGAGGGCAGTTGAGTCGGACTTGAACCGACTAAAATCGCATGCAATCTCGGAGCTTCTTGCACTGGGGTGTATGGTGGGCCCAAAAGGCATTTCCTTTACACCCCGGAACTTTTTTTCCAAAGTAAAGTGAAAAGTGAGATTGGCTTGGGAAACTTTTCTACACTTTGATCTGATGAAAACATTAGCATAAGTTAGTTTTTTCTTTTTTTTTTATTCATGATGGCTTACGTTTGACCTCAATCTCACCTGATGGTAAGTGACGATGTGGTCTACGATGAATCACGCTTGCCTAGAAGGAACCTATTCACTCGTGACTTGAAAACTCCCAGGTTATAGCTTTCCGGAAACACAGACTCAGGCAAGGAAAGTTAGTAAATAAATTAACCAAATGTAAACCATTAAGTAAAAAAAAAACCGAAAATTTATTTTATATTTACAAAAATCGCTTATAATTTGTGTGACATCGGGATATTTAATTTCGATAAGTACTTACAGCAGATAGAAAGTTGCATTTTAATGAGCGTATTTTCTTAATCACATTATTTATTACCCACATCAATTCTGTTGTTGAGGAAAACGATGTTTCGGACAATATTCTATGTAATATTTATGTATTAAAACAAGCTAGTTAATCTATGCTTATAGTGCGCGGCATCTAACTTGGCAAGATTTTGGAGTAGTGTGGGCCCCACTAATCCATATCCTTGCCAAGTTAGATGCCGTACACTATACTTGTTTATATGCGACGCATTTTGCCACAAACAAGTATAGAGTACAGCATCTAACTTGGCAAGGTTTTGGAGTGTAGTGGGGCCCACACTTCTCCAAAATCTTGTCAAGTTAGATGCCGTACACTATACTTGTTTATATGCGACGCATTTTGCCACAAACAAGTAGGTACAGCATCTAACTTGGCAAGGTTTTGGAGTGTAGTGGGCCCACACTACTTCAAAATCGTGCCAAGTTAGATGCCGTGCACTATACTTTGGGTCTAGATAGTGCTGTGTAGAATGTTGTAGAATATTATTTATTTATCTATATGATTTTCGCCTCATTTTGATAGTAAGCTAAAGTTGCAAGAAGGTGGCAGGGATTCCTGCAATGTGCCTAATAGATATCTATTCTATATATGCTATTTCATTAATTAAGACTGTAGGTACCTACCTTTTTTGACAGCACCTAGAAAAAACGTATTGGCATTATTCCTCTATGCATTGAACAAGCCTAAATTGCTAAGTTTTGAAATGTAAATCATTAAAAAAAAAATTAGTTTTTTTTTATATTGGACACGTCATGACTTCACCTCGCCTGATGAAAAGCTAGAGGCAAAGTCTCAGGATCGGACCCTCAGTTTGACGGCTAAAAATAGTTATTTTGGTATTATGTACCGTGTAAATCCAAATAAATTTTACAAAAAAGAGGTTATTTTAATATTACAAACAAACACTCCAATTTCATTTATTTGTTTTATATCTACAGATTAACCGTCTTTTTATCCATCGGGTGTGAGTTCAACTCAATATTCCAATCCGGTAATCGTGTCCAGTTGCACGACTTCGTCTCGACATGGCGGGGTTTTTCCTACCCACTTACTGTCAGTAGGAAACAGAAAAAAAAAACTAGTTAAGTTGTGGCAATAAGATGTTTTTTTAAGCACAGGGACCGTACCACGACATTCTTATAGCAACTCAATTGCGATACAGTTCACTTCAGTGAAAGAGATGGCGCTATGCACCGTGTATTAGTTCTATCTCCCTCCCTGTGGTGAACTGCATCGCATTTTGAATCGTTAAGAGTTTCGTGGTACGGCCTCTGATAGTATAGTGCTTGACGTCTCATCGCTATGTTATTTACTAACTAGCTAACCCACCCCGGCTTCGCCCGTGGCGTATTTCGAACCCCGATGCACCCTTTTTAACTCACATAATATGTAACTTTTAAACTTTCGCGTTCCATGACTATTATACGTAAACGGGATATGAAATCACATAATATGCTCACAATTTATCAGTTTTCCTATAATGTATGGGAATCTACAGGAATTGTTCACATTTATGATTATTGCTCCGCTCCCTTGGGCAGTAGCGTGATGATATTCAGCTTATGACATTCATGGATAATGTGGCTTTCTATTGGTGAAAAAATTTTTAAAATCGGTTCAGTAGATCCCGAGATTACCCTTTACAATTTAACAAATATACAAACACACAAACTTTACCTCTTTATGATATTAGTATAGATATCGATTACCTGTTTGTTTTTGTTTGTTTCTGTTAGGGGATTCGTAAAATCATTTGCGTCATTGAGAGTAATATTGAATACGGGAGTTCCAATTGATACGTCATCTTTAGTCAATCAATCAATTAGCCTGTCGACGTCCACTGCTGGACATAGGCCTCTCCCAATGTGTGCCATACCACCCGATTCTCTGTATCAGTCCATCTCAGGTACCTTTTTCAGGTCGTTGGTCCACCTGGTCGGTCACACCTTACTTTTGCCGTTTTCTCCAACGGTCATCGGTCCTTCGACAAGTCATCGGTCAACGGTCATCTTTATCAAGTATCTATTATTTCCAACGCTGAACATTTATGAGCTCTGGTTACCCTACTTACCGGCGCGACGGAAACACAACACAATGGTTCTTATGGCCGCGGTCTTCTGAAGGGTGGAGGTACTACCCCAATCGGACTACTCAGTTCAGACGGGAGATACCGTCGTGTCCTACCTCTTAAAACTAGAGTACAGCTAGAGTACCATCGTGTTGTGTTCCCGGCGGTAAGTAGGGTAGCCAGAGCTCACTGTACCCGTCCTCCCCCATCCCTTCATAGCCTCCTCACCTCTTCCTAGCCCTCCCCCTTCCCTTCAGGATAGGCAGCGCGTGTGTGTCACCCTTAGTGTTGCACACGTCCATAGGCCACGGTGACCGCTTCCCATCAGTAGGGCCGTGTGCTTGTCTGCCACCTACGTGTTATAAAAAAAATGAAAGTTTTAATGACAGTAAAGGAAGTGCGGGATGTATGTATGGACAGAGGCAGATGGCGGTCTGTTGTCTCTACGCAGACACTGCTTACCCTTGAGGGAAAAAGGCGTGAGAATATGTATGTATGTATGTAACGAAACCCGTTCGACAAGAATCTTCACATCTGTCTTGCCTTTATGGCTTTAGTAGTAAAAAAAGGTAATAATGTGGTTATTTTTAACCCTGTCAAACTAGTTTTGTTAAGGTTTTGTAATAACAGAATTGGCAAATATAAACAAAAAATAAACAACGCTCAAATTGGTGAACGCATTCATAAACTATTCATGAGGGTGCGTCTTAAAATAATCTTTATTTTTGTAACTTTTTCGTACAGTCAGAGAGTCATCCACTTCTTAGGTCCTACTTTTCTACTATTCCTAAGGAAAGGTAGAAATAGCGCCTACTAATTCCTACCTTTCCTACTAATATTATAAATGTGAAAGTTTGGTACGTAGGTACTCACTAAGCTATTATTTATTCCTGAAATAGGTTTCCATGGACAGCGGGAACGGGAACAGAATTCCACGCAGGCGAAGCTGCAGGCGACAGCTAGTTATTAATAAATATTTGTATTCTGTTGTTGGTTAATTATTGTGATGTATTTAGTTACATTTTATACTTAGCTTAGTTTCGAATTAACTAATACTAAGATCAAATAGGTACTTTTGTAATCCTCAGAAAACAATAAGTAGGTAGGTACTTAGGGTAGGGTGTCTCACATTGAACCGGGTAAATTTCAAAGTCTTGTAGCATGCTCGTTTTTCGATGAATGCCTTTAATTTTTTGTATATTGGTAGTGGATTTATGTAGCTACAATTACACAATCACTTATTATATAAATTCCGTTTGGTTTCAGAGTAAAAAAAGAATTTATGGAAAACGAGATTTGGTTCAATGTGTCCATCGGGATGTACACATTTAACCGGGGTATTTTTCACATTGAACCACCTTATTAGTCATACTTATATGCATATTTAGACTAATTTGTATTTAGATTACTTTATAATATAATAAAAAACTGGAGTTCGATATTAGATATTTATTATTTTACCATAAAGCTTCATGGTTTTGCAATGTAATCAGACTTCGTTTGTACCTGAACAATACCGAGTTGTGTGGTAAATAAGAACACCAAAAATTATATTCTTATAAAAATAAATGTTCGCGGCACTCTAATTATATACCTACAATTTAGACATCAATATAGTAAATAAATATTGTGTTCTAAAATTATACATTCGATAAATTTTATGACTAACTGTAACGCCACTATTAACAATAAAGAACACTAATTTGTTCCTTCAAATGTAACAATAACTAGCTGTTGCCCGCGGCTCCGCCCGCGTGGATTGCGAATTCTGTTTCAAATGCCTTTTTTCGTGCGGAAGTTCCTTCATATATCATCCCTGTCAACCAGCAGGAGTGGTTAAGTTTCACTCAGACTGACAGACAGACACAGACAGTATAAGATTACTTAGAGCATATCCCGCGCTACCCAGTTGACCCTGGGATGGGAATTGTTTGATTTATGATGCCTACAGCCACTTTCTATCATCGCACCGCTCGCCACAGGCAGGGAATTCATCCCCACACGTTGCATCCGTCTGCAGTGCGTACTGTAAGGTTTGAAAAAAATTTCATTGCACGCACGCTTAGGCTGTGGAACGATCTCCTTGCAGTGGTTTTCCCTGGCGGCTATAATATGGGGTTCTTCAAGAAGGGCATTAGAAGGATTTTGCAGGGTCGGCAGCGCGAGTGTGACGCCCCTGATGTTGTGCACGTCCATAGGTGCATAGGTCACATAGGTGGGCCGTGTGCTCGTCTACCACTCCGTCCCTACCGAACCCCAGAAAAGAGGAGATGGGGTGACAGGGGGTACAGAAGACCGCAGCCATAATAGACATTGTGTTGTGTTACCGCCGGTAAGAAGGGTAGCCAGAGCTCACAACCCCCCTCCCTATCTCCCCAATCCCCTCCTCTGACGTCCGATTTCAATAACTGAAACAGTCTTTAAATAATTTTTACACGATTTTATTGAAAGTCTTGATTAAGATATAATTTATTTGGATGGGAATACAAAGATATACCTTTTTTTTCCGTGCGGAAATCCTCATGGATACCCACCCCGCGGCCAGCGCGGCAGGCTATGTCGGACTCTTACCGACTAAAACCGCACGCCGTCTACCCTAGACGCTTCTGACGCCAGGGTGTAAGGTGGCCCAAAGAGCATTTCCCTCGCACCCCGGCTTGACCCGGGTCATCTCCGGATTCGAGATGGCCCCCTCGGGTTTGAGAACCACGTGGTTCCCGTCATGCCCCCGGAATAGGAGGGGGGGGGGGGGGGGCGCGCTTTCGCGCGCCGCCGCCTCGGCCTGCTTCTGCTAGGGTAACGGGCGGCTCCACCCGTCACCCCCAGGCCAGCGCTCATGGAGGACGGAGGTCGTCGGACCTCCGACGCGATAGGCGTCCGCGCCCGCTTCCGTCCGGGAGAGCTCTGTGCAGCCTCTCCCGAACCTTTTCCGCCGGCTGTTTCTCGAGTATCACTTGCTCGCAAAAGGAGGCGGCGGCCGACCACGCGTCCCCACTCTGCACCATCGCCGCGATCAGCACCGGCAGTGTGAGGACTCCCACCCCGAGGGCTGCCAGGAGGGCCTGTCTCGGCACCTCCCACGCCGGACACTCTGCCAGCGTGTGCAGCCCTGAGTCCTCGCCCGCATCGCAGTGATAATACAAAGATAATACATAAGGAAACATAATCTTAGATAGGTATAATTCGCGAGATTAACGACGTCCTGGCGCAAGCGGATTGTTTTGCAATAATCCATGATTGGTGAATTTGAGCTCGTCCAGTGCTGTAGCACCCGTGCTATCCTCAAAGGCACCCAAGAAAACTGTACTGCGTGTATAGAGCATAATATTTTGAGCACAGTTTAGATACCTACCTACGTACCTATAATGTCCCGAAGTATATTTGGTTTGATTTACGTCCGCATTTCAACTTGCATTTATTTCGCCGCGCATTATTTTTTCATATTGCGATAGCTCTTAAACTATTTATGGTAATTATATAGTGTGAATGGCAATTTTGATCTGCATTAAACGTACAACGTATCTGACGTATTTAATTGGATAAGAAATAATACTGTATTGTTAAAATTAGCTTCGAAAATGACACATGAATTTTTTGTAATTTGTAAAGATAAAAATGGTTACTGTGGGCTACCCTTATTAGGTAGACATATGCTATTGCGGACTTTTATGTAGACCTTTTTATGTTGTACATTTCCACAGTACATTATTTTGTTCTATCTTCAATAGTTTTCGCACCGCACGCGATGTAAGTAATTTGTTTAGGTCATTTTTTTACACCTTGGGTTACATTATTGAAGTTTTAGTAAGGATCCCTAAATTTTTTCGAGATAAATTATAGCCTATGTTACTCACAGAGAATGTAGCTTTCTATTGGTGAAAGAATTATTGCAATCGGTCCAGTGGTTTCGGAGCCTATTCGTTACAAACAAACAAAAAAACAAAAAAACAAAAAAACAAAAAAACAAAAAAACAAATCTTTCCTCTTTATAATATTAGTATAGATTAATACAAAACTTCATGAGCGGACAAACGTCAAACCGGTCATCCTTTCGCGCCGCTACTAGGTATAATATACGAGTAATACCTTTTTTCACGCCATCTTGTAATTAATCAAAATAATTACAATCTTAGTCCACATTTGGCTACACCCCGTACACAGTGAACCATGGTTCAATGTGTACCACCCAAAAGTGGTTCATTGTAGGACAGACCATGTTTTAATAACTAAGCTCAAAATTTTGCCGGTAAAACAATCTCGCAATGTAACGAATTATGTTACATCTATATGTTGGATTATCATGTAAAACAGTGTTTATATGAAAAAATCAATATCATTTACAGCAAAATTGTTAAAAAAGAAAGAAACTTGCAGAAAAAATTTACTTTTTTAGACAATTTTCGTAAAATGCTTCTCACACGAACACTTCGCACGTTACCGCCACGCAAACTAGTGGGCAGAAGGGGAAGGTAAATACCTCTCTTTTACTCCTAGTAACCCAGATTGGCAACAACGCATTTCCGAAATAAGTAGGTGGTTAAATGTAGCTGCCTGGTTCACTGTGAGACACCCGACCCTACTTAAAAGTGGCCGGTACCTAACTTGGAAATTGTGTGGGGGATCCGGTAGAGGTAGACGGACGGACGGATAAACATATTCAAGCATGCAAATATTTACACTGAGCGGGAATCGAACTCAAATCCTCTGACTAACATTATACCGTCACAACACAACCATGTCACAACACACAGGTGTATTACGAATGTAGTAAAGCGACATCTGTTGTATTCATAAGAATTTAATATCAATTATTAAGAGGGATTTTCCTTAACAAGTTTTTGAAACTATGATTACGAAACTACTAAATATATTCAACGAGATTCAATAGATGGCGTTGATCTACAGAATTAAAATATTTATATCAGCTTCTTATGTATCGTGAAAAATACTTTGACATCTAATGTGACTAATGAGGTGGTTTTGTGCTCGATACTCGGATCGTGCAAAAAATGTCTTTATGTGTTAGATACTTAGTTAATTTGTGTTTAGAATATCCCACCAGCTGCAGCTGCGGATCAGGAAAATTATCTAGTAATAGTACCTATCTAATAGATTCTCCGGGATTTTCCGGGAGCGTCTAAAAGTTGACATTCCATCCATTAATAATGACTTAAAAAGGCTGCACAGGGTGAAGGTGCCAAACCACGCAACCCGTACACAATAATACGTTTTTTATCGTGCGGAAATCGCCAAGAATTCCTACCACCCCCGCAGGCAGCATGTCGGACCTGAATCGAGTAAAACCGCACGCCATTTCGGGTCTTCAGGGTGTAAGGTAGCCCATAAGAAATGCCCGTCGAACTCCGGTCACAACACTACGTAGGTACAGTTCACGTCACGGCCATGTTTAAATATAAGATGCTTTACACTATACTTGTCTGTGGCAAAATGTATCACATTTATAATCAAGTATAGTGTACGGCATCTAACAAGGTTTTGGAGTAGTGAGGCCCACACTACTCCAAAATCTTGCCAAGTTAGATGCCGTGAACTATTATAATATAACAATCACGCAATTTTATTGCCTTATCGCAGGCCAATGTCATAGGCCTCTTCCAATATGCACCATAGCATCCGGTATTTCAAGATAGATAGTAGCTATACTATACTTAAAATGATTAAGTTTTTTATAAAGGACATCAAATCAATATATTTTTAATCAAAGCAGCAAATCTGCAATTAGTTTTTAAAGGTTATTGTCAAGGTTACGTATTGCCATCCGTTTAATGCAAATTTTAAACAGTTATTGGGTAATGTTATTCAATTAAGTATATTATTTTGGTACCTACTTTATAATTAAGTTGTTTTATAGTAATGGTACATCCGGCAGTTTTAGAATAGTCTCTTTATAATCATGGCTACTGAAAAGCCATTGAAATATCGAACACAGTGTCTATATAGGTACTATTAGTTGTAAAGTACTTAGCTGTGTTTGTACATTGGACATATTTAAAAAAAAACTTGGGACTTTAACTTTGGAATCTTTGTTTGTTAGTCGGTTTGTCGATTTACTCAAAAAACTGCAGAACGTACTGTGATGCGTTTTTTTTGTTTGAAAAGTCTTGGTCAGACTTAGAATCTTAGACATGTTTGATCAAAATTGGTTGAGTAGAACCGGAGATAAAAAAGGTAGTCGAAAAATGCCGTGCCGCGCGCCGTGTAGTAATATAAATGATGATATAATCCGTTTTATTTTAAGATAAGTATTAAGTATAAAAAAATGCATATTATGCGCTTCAAAATTCTTTAGTATCTACACATACAATACATTATACATATACACACAATGAATTCAAACATAATATTCTCTGGTATTGTTCTACATTTCCCAAACACCTACACTTTAAGTATATAAGTACATACATACAATTTATCGTGATTTAGCAAATTGTTACCATTCCCTTTGCAATGGCCTTAGGCACACGGCTGTGGATCTGAACAATGGCAGGTAATTCGCCTACAAAATCCCATGCTTTGTTTTACAAGATAAATGTTTTCACAGACAACTTTGTTCTAGTTTAACACAAATATTTAGAAGTGTGAGTGCGTAATTGATTAATGAATGTGTGATGTTGAGGAATTATTGATTTTATTTATTCAGGGGCCTTACCATGAGCTATTAATAACGATTCAAATGCGATGAAACTCAGGGCGAGAGAATGATGGCGCGGTGCATAGATTCATCTCTCTCTCTGAGTTTAACGGCATCGCATTTCAATGGTAAGGTCAATAGCTCATGGTGAGGCCCCAGGTAATTCACTGCTGCCTGGAGTGGAGTGGCCCTCTAGAGGGCTGCTCCGAGGCTCTCCACGTGTCTCACATCACACGTCGATGGTCATAGCGCTGTCCGGCGCATATTCTAATCACCTAGAGCTTTTTTTAATTCATGCCTGTTATCTGTTTGTGCGCGATGGATGCAAAAACTACTGAACGAATTTTAATGCAGTTTTTATTTTATAAAAGGTCTTGGTCAGACTTAAAATCTTACGCATACTTGATCACAATCGGTTAAGTAGAACTGGAGATAGAGGTGGTCAAAAAGACGAAAACCAATATCCACGCAAGCGGAGTTGCGGTATAGACTAGTTTTATTTATTTTTATAGATTGATCAATTAATATTATTGCTATAATTGCAATTACATGTTACGTAATCTGTTATGTGATAATCCCTAATTAAATAATCACAAACGTTTTTTGAGTACCTATTGAAAATTATAATGGCTACTTTAGTTATCATGATACAACGCAAATAAAAACTAGCTCTATTCATACTTAAACTTAATGATCGCCGGTTAGAATAAAAACAAGCCACATCCTCTATTAGATACTTGTATAAAAATCTATGTTTTGGTCCTGAGATGAGATACTGATATGAACATACATTTTTAATAGCAATTGCAGTCAGATGGTAGTCATGGTAGTCAGTAGTCACTACCGCAAAAGTTAAGGTTTCAAGTTCGAGTCCTATACACCCACTCCATCGTTGGCTCCTGTGAGGTGTAGCCCGAGGGAGAGATCTTAAAACCGTAGATGGCTGAGGGTCAGCTGGAGTGCGAGGGATATGCCTATTGGGCAACCTTACACCCCGGTAATTAAGACCCGAGACGACGTGCGGTTTTAGTCGGTTCGATCCCGACATAACCACCTCCGATAGCCGACGGGGGTGGGTATCCATGGGGATTTCCGCACGATAAAAAAAAATGGTGTAGCCCGAGGGGGTTTTGGTCAGAAAAACTAGCCAACAACCCGTAACGAATAGATGTTCGTATACCAACCGGGACTGACAGCTTAACATGCTCTCCGAGGCACGGCCTTATGTAATGATAAAAAATAACAGTAACCCATTTATGTCCCACTGCTGGGCACGAGTCTCTTCTCATCTAACGAGAGAGCTGAGAGGGTTTACACCTTAATCTACACACGCTGGTCAGATACGGGTTAGTGGATTGGACATATCCTTAGAATTTCTTCTAGGACATGTGGGTTTCCTCACGATGTTTATCTTTCACCGTCAGCAGATGGTAAATCATGTGATTAGCACATATAAAATCCACAACGTGAAATTCACATTGGTAGGTACTGTCCGGCCGGATTCGAATTCGATACCTCTTAGCGACCATCGCTTATGATTTTATGCTTCGGCCTTATGCGTCCTTCATTTATTACCACCATAGTAATGTGTCACTTGTTTATTTTTTTATTGACTTCAAGAGGCTTAGGTATCGTATGTTATTATGATGGTATTAAAACGGAACAGCAAAGTGAATAAGTAGTTAATTAGGAGTTTGGGTCAGCGTCATCAATTTTTTGGTCGTAGAGGATTCTTATTTGTTTAACTTGTCTTTTTTTAATTCTGACTAGCGGTTTTTTGGGAAATTCTGATTACAAAGGTATGTTTTTGGTATTTCAAATGTTGTCATCACTTTTTTGCTGGCTGTGCAAACTGTGTTCCAACTGATAATATGAAAATGGTATTCCTTTTAACTTCTTCAGCTAAGGTATTCACCTTTGTTAGGAGTAGGTTCCGGATTCGAATCTACTGTCAAAAGTTACAGTAGTAAGAATGAGGGTGTGATAAGTGACCTTTCAAAAATGCTTATGTGAAAATCTCGTACATCAGATGTAACGGCTTGTAATAAAGTTGGCTTAATTCCAAAAGCCCTATAGACTCGACGAAATATACAGTTAATTATAATTTTTTTTAATGGGCATGTCAACATGACTTCACCTCGTTTCGGCAAAGTCTCAGATTCGGGAGTCACCACTACATATACCGATACTGCTACAGTGGTGGTCCTTAGCTTGGCGGCCTCGTCAAATGCTTTTTTACGCTCCGATTAAAGGACTCGGGACTATAGGAGGAAGGAAACACGTGCGATGGTAAAGTATTCCAAGTCTTTATGGTGCGGCAAAGAAAACAGGCACCACATCGCTTGGTTCTTGATGGAATTGTTTGCACCGTGTGAGGGTGATATCTCAGCCTGGCACGTGAAGTTCTATATAGGAATGGAGATACATAATACAAATTCAGTAGGAAGCGCTTACAGTTGGTACAATGCTGTGAAAATGATAACATAATTCGCAACGCTATCGGCTATTAACTGACATTGACCATGGTCTCTGATGAAAAGGCTTGCTCACTGTGCAAAATCATGTACAATGACGTCACTTTTGTGTGTGATTTATCGTTATGTAAGAGTTTGGGGGCAGTGTATGGGGTCATACCAAGATCAATAGCACAGAATACCTACCTAAAGTGTTGAGAGTTCTAACGGTAGTCTAATTAGCCTCCCATAAGATCTAAAATTAACCAAATCATCGAAGGGATCTATATATAGCGAACAGCCCGCCTATCTAGGACTATTGGAAAGGAGGAGCCTTTCCAATATTTGGCGTCCTAGATAGGCCCACTTGATGGGAAGCGGTCACCGTGGCCTATGGACGTGTGCAACACTAAGGATGTTACACACGCGCTGCCTGCCTTGAAGGGAAGGGAGGGCTAGGAAGGGGTGGGGGAGGAAGGGTACAGTGAGCTCTGGCTACCCTACTTACTGGCGGCGGGAACACAACACGATGGTTATTATCGCCGCGGTGTTCAGGGCGGAGGTACTACCCCAGTCGGACAGCTCATTTCGGACGGGAGATACCGTCGTCGAAATCTACTTAAATATGAAGAAAATCCGGCTTCCAAGGTACAACAACTATTTTTGTTAAACATCCAGCGGTCACGAAGCGGTTTTTGTTTATTGATGTCATATTTAATTACCGTGTGAAGTAAAAAAACTATAGATAATATGATATAATCGTATGGTTACGTAAAATACCTAAAGTGGATGGGTGTTTCCGTACTTACAATAGGTATTTGTTGGAAGGGGGTACTGAATTTTAAAACCCACAAAACCGATTCTACCAAACCGAAGACTTAGCATTTAGCTATCAATCATTGAAGCCTGTCGACGTCCACTGCTGAGCATAGGTCTCTCCCAATGTACCGTAACCGTACCACCCAATTCTCCACCTTCCGTTTCCAGTCCATTTAACTATAGTTTACGACAAAATAATGTTGCGTAGCACTGAAGTATTTAAAATGTATTTTACATTGAAATACTTAAATCAATGAGTTGCTATCATCATCATCATCATTATCCCAAGATTATAAAACCCCTTGGCAACCGCCATTCACCCTACCAGCCAAACCAGGCCAGGCGATGCTCGCCGAGTCCGACGTAACCACCTCCGATGGCTAACGGGGGTGGAATTCGTAGGGATTTCCTTACGAATACAAAGGAAATTCGACATTTAGAAAATTGGAAATACAGCGAATGGGGCTTCTAAAGAATTTGCTTTTTTGAGGAAAATTTTTTTTACCAATTTACTCTGTGGCCATTTTTAGAATTAGGAACCCAACCTCTACGCTTCAGACTCGGCAACGCGATGTGCTTGTCTGCGACCTAAGTGGTAAAAAAATAGGGTCTTCAGCGTCTAAACCTCACACTTCACGAGCTTCCTCTAGTGTCAAAGCAATAATTTGTGTTACATTAAATACAAACCAAAGTACCTGATTATAGAATTCAATTTCATTGCTACTGCCAACCTTGATTCGTCAATAATGGCGCTAGGACATATCGATTATAAAATCATAAATCTACTAAGTTATGGCAGCAATTATAAAATGATTATATTCCAGTGCTCATGCTTACCATCGGAAAGGTCGTGGGATCATAATTACGTTTTCGTTAACCTTCATATACACGTGTCAAATAGTGGAACATATATACCCATGTATGGTCTTAGAGACCTGGGTATTAGGGTCCACCTTAGTATTTTGAAAACGTTAAGAAAATATAAATTTCTCGCGCATCACTGATTTGAAGTTAGCGGGATCTGAAAAACAACATTTAATAAGGCCATCAGGCTGAGAACTGGCATTGTAGTAAGTATTATTAGTATTTATGGTGGTGACATCATGCCTGAGACTTAACTCTAAGGTTACCATCAGACGAGGTGAAGTCATATTGTACGATATACCTTTTTTCGTGAGGAAATCCCCACGCATACCACTTCTGTTGAGCATCGGGGGTGGTTATGTCCGACTCAGACCGACTAAAACTGCACACCTCGGGTCTTCAGACAAGGTGACCCAAAAAGCCATTTAATGTGTATTAAAAAAGCAAGGTTTACTATCGGTCTGACAGACCATGCAAACTATACGATGGTTAAATTGCAACCGCTTCTAGCACAAGATTACATGTTTAATAATGTATTTTGAATCGTAATAAGCAATTTGCTAAATCGTATTTATCCTAAGTGGGTGGTAAATTGCTAAGTCCATTATTTATAAACAAAATCAATGAATTATTATCTTCTATACGATCGATATCGATTCTAGATCACACCCCAAGTTTAGTATTAATATTAAAAAAAAAAATTCAATGTACAGTTTTGACTTTCCTACCATTTTATTATTATGTATAGATAATAATACTTTTGTATGCAAATGACTAACGACTCCTTATCTTCCGTTCTCAAGTTAAGGCTCTTCACTGACCTTGTCGAGGTCAACAATATTATAGAACAGTATTATATACTAAGAAAACTGCAAACAATAAAATATGAGACTTTTTGATTGAATAATGCATACTGTTGACAGTATATATTTCTTCATTCTTTTATTGTATTGATTATATTATTATATCTAACCTTTATCATTTCCTTACTGCATTGTTTCTTGATTTTAAAGTTCCGTAGGCATAGCATTTGTTTTTATTTTGAGGATTCTCCGTCTGTTTCCACGACGTTATCTCTAGAACGGATGGGCCAATTTGGACGGGCAGATAAGTATAGATAGGCTACTATAATTTTGGAAAAGTAATTAGGGTTCTACGCAAAAAATTGCTGTGCAATTATCAATAAAAAAAACGAGTGTCTTACCTAAAAATATTTAATAACTTAAATTACATACATAAAATTATAGTTAATTATTATACTTTCAATTTTTTTCTGTAACGATTTTGGACAATTTTGTTGATGTTTTTTAATAATTAAAATTTCGATAACTGATTCCATAAAGCAGCAAATAAGTTTTACTTTACTAATACACTTCCGTTTTGACTCTGTGGAATGACAATCAATTCCTCTCTTTTTAACCGACTTTAAAAGGCGGAGGTTCTTGATTAGACTGTATTATTTTTTATCTTTGTTACCTCAGACCACTGCACTACTTTACAGTACTGCCTTACTCTGAACTTAGGGCCTTCGCAGTAATCATACAAACTCAACCAATCGGGCAAATTGCCATACATTATTGCAAAACTAATGAATTACGTGCATTTAATGTGTTGAACAGGTGCCAAGGGGATAAAGTATGTCACGGGCAAAACCGCAAGGAACACCTAGTAGCAGTCAAATGGCACAGTAAGAACTCACAAGTTTTAAACGGCCAAATTGCAAATTTGATGTCCCAAAACCTAATTTAGGCCATCAATTAGTCATAACATCTTCTGATGAACTAAAATGACCAGTTTATGAATTGTTAAATTGCTGATGAATACCGTGAATGCCTACATCCGTAGTAGAAGGAAATTGTGCTTAAACATGCATTGATGAGACTCAAACTCAATTACTCAATTAAGAAATATCAGAGGAAGTTCGAAAGTTGCACCAGTAAATGAAAAATTGAGAAGCAAGTGACTGTCGTGGTACGGATAATGGAGATGTTATGAGAAGAGATAAAAGTAATGTTGTTTAAAAATGTTGGGGGCTTCAGGTGCAGAGATAGGCCTAAGAAAAAATGGATGGAATATGTGAAAGAGGATATGGCAAGGAAGGGAGTGACTAAAACGTAGCCTCTGTCAGGTTTTTATGGCCGATCCCAAGTAATTGAGATGATTTTCATCTCTTTGACAGGGCTTAATAAAATTTTGCAAATCTAAGTCAAAATTAAAGAAACTTATGCCAGCTAAGTATGCGATTTTAAAGTTAAGAGAATATGGTAAATTGTAACAGCTAACAGCAGAATCGGCAAATTTGGGACTTCTATGAAATAAAATGTCATGGCCTTATTAATATCGCATCGTGTAAAAGGACCAATTACTAAAAATAAAGCCTAAAATCTAGGTGATGTAGTAATGATGTCACAAGTCATGGCTAAGAAAATTTGCATATAGTTGTGCAAATCTACAAAATTTGGTACATTTCAAAACTTTTGAAATCGTGATATACCAAAATGTTTATAGCATTGAATTGGAAGGATTTGAATTAGTTTATAACAAATCGAGCTTCAGTTTTACTTGATTTTGTTCCCACGTCAATTACGAAATCGATTCGATAGACTTGAGATAAACTGTTTTAAGCTCATTTACATTAGGTAGGTACTGTGGAATGGAATGGAAGTGAATTTATGTAATGAAATTGTACGTAGTCAACGAACTTTATGTCAACCATAATCTGGATTCTAGAATCTGAATGACGAAACAGATAAAAATTAGAGGAATTTTCGAGAGTGCGCGAGGATTTCCCAAAGATGCGCGACTGCTTTTTGCCTCGAATTTTGGCATAAAGTTCTATAATAATTTGCTGTGTACAATTTTGGCGTAAAGTTCATTATGCTATTATACAATTTTCATCGGTTCGATTAACTGCATCTTAATAGATTCTGTTGCAATTTATTAGGTAGGTATGTATTATCATTAAATAATCACTTAACCTAATTTCAATTTATAGGAGCGGTAAACTCATTAAAAATCAATTGCGTTTTATATGCATTTCATTGCGCTTCCTGGAAAAAACGTAGTATTTTATTGGGTTTTTAATTATCATAAATTTTAATAATTATCTTCATCGCTATCCTCATATTCATTGCCTCACAGAATTGAGATTACCTCTTATCTGTGGATTTACCAGCTATGTTCGGAATTTTCTCTTCAAAACTCAAGATCCGCGTAATAGTTTTGAATGGTATGTCTACTTCTCTCACTTCCTTTTGACCTCCCAACCCTTAGCCTATGCCTATGCCATCCAGTCTCGTCTGTTATTTTGTAGGTGCACAACTTGCAAATGGGGTCATTTGGCTTTCAAGTATGTCGATGAGACCTTGTACAAATTTTTGTTTTTTTGTCTGGAAATATTAAAAAAAACTTGAGTAATGTTATTATGAACGATTCTGAACACAAAATTATTGTTTTATGGAATTCCTGTCTGTTTCTGATTCTGTTTGTTCACGATGGGCGTAAAAACTACTGTACGGCTTTTGATTTATATGGTCTTGGTCAGATTTAAAATCTACCATTATGCTAAAATGATCACTACTTTGAAGATTTTTGGCAATTTGGTTTAATTTATTTTTATAACGATGTTACTTTGACCTTGACCCTTCGTTCAGCCAGAAGATGTTTGAGTGTATTTTATTAGTTTATGTTTCGTGTAGACCCCAAGTTTCGAATGTTTCATGGTAGCATCACAGATTTAGATCTTGTTATAGCTAAAGTATAATTAACATAAAAACATGTATTTTGCGCATTGTCTCACTTCGTTGAACACGTATTGGAATTCCCTGCTTATAATTAAGAATCCACTGTTATCACTATAATATCTTTCACTTATCACACTACTGATGGGTCACCATACACGCCGCCAAATAAAATTAAATTACAACTTCTCTGCAAAATTAGGAATACAAATTCCCTATTTGCTTCAAACCGTTGGCCTAATATCCTGTCTTCTAGACCTACGACAGTTGCAGATGCTGCGACAGTTCCTTCTTCAGTCACTTCTATTTCAACGTTCTGTATAGAAGAAGACACAAATAGTGGGTTATCAGCTAAACCTGGCAATTTAGCCTTTTCTTGATCAAAGATTGACAATATACCACTATAACGCAAAGGGGTTATCATATCCAATTTTGAAGATATTTCGAATCGTGGTATAAAAATATCGATCGATGGTAGACTTCCTTCAATCCTGAAATCTGTTATCCAATTCTGTGATTTTGTGGCCAAATTTTTGAGTAAAGTCTTTATCGATATACCTTCGTAAGGTAATAGAATCATCATGGAAAATTCTTCATTGTTTCCATAAGTCATTTCTAGTATCTGAGCTCCTATTTCATCTGAATCCCCAGAATAGTGTGGTGCTTTATGATACATCATGTTAACAGATCCGATAGTCTTCCCTTGGGAGTTGTAAAACGGTTCCACTTTTGTCTGTGTTGGGTCGAAGGGATGCGTCCAGTTTGCTTTGAAGTACAAAGCATCGACAAGAACCAGTTGTAGGTTTTCCAAATCTGCTGGTGTCACTGCGTTTAGTATCCTACCATCGGTGGCATAACAAATATGTACGTTAATATCGTGAGCTAATTCTGTCGTGTTAGAAGTTTCTGATGCATAAATTGACATACCATACAACAATGCTGCTTCACAGAATTCATCGTGCACTTTAGTTGTGCACTCAGTAAACATATACGACTGTCCTTTCACGATTATATCTTTATATTCCGAGTTAAGAACACTTTTGGCAGCGGTATGAAGACACTGTGTTTTCCTCAAATCTTTAGGTAATTGTAGAGCTGTCACTAACTCAGCGAACGTATCACCTGAAGATCCTTCAGCGAGGAGTGCGAAGATACTCCAAATAGACACTGGAGACAGAGCAATATTTTTGTTTCCATAATTTTCTTCGTGTGCGTGAACATTTTCTAATAATTGTAATGTGAACTGATTCACAGGTGTAAAGTCTATAGAAGGTGGAGATCGTGCCGCTACGGTACTCACTAAAGTTAGCATCAAAAAGGCAAACATTATGCCGCGAACTTTAACGCAACAGTGACCGCGGTTCTCACGTGCGGTCGGCACAATGTATATAATTTTACTGGTTTAGTAATGCGAGTGTTTAGGTATATAACTGAGAGATGTTGGTGATAAAACGTTTGCACGAGTGCAATATGCTTATATATTACCAATTAAGGAAACAGGAGCCACATGGGTACGCACAACTGTTAATTTATACTTTGCATCAATGGAATTAGTCATTTGAATTTAGAAATTACCATAGCTTTGTTAAGCAAGGTCCTAAAATGAGTCCTTGAAAACGCCAATTAATATTATAATCGAAATGGGCATGTTTTGTTTGGGCTTTCATTAAAATGTGCTTTGTTTATGTAATAGTCCAATTGCGTGTGAGAAGGAGGTCAAGGTTAGCTGTACCCATAGATGCGTGTGTGAAAGTACGTACTTGTTTAAGATCATCGCTAATATTGAGTTGAGATTGACACAAATTCTATATATGGCATTAATTTTAATTAATTTTACAGTAAGGAACAATTCCGTTTGAATTGGCTCGTTTGGAACGTGAAACTGGATGACTTAGTACGACGTCATAATTATATATACCACTTAGGTGGCAGATAAGCACACGGCCCACCTGATGGGAAGCGGTCACCGTGGCCTTTGGACGTGTGCAACACCAGGGGCGTCGCACTTGCACTGCCTACCCTGTAGGGAAGGCGGGAGGGCTAGGCAGGTGAAGAGGCTAGGAAGGGGTACAGTGAGCTCTGGCTATCCTACTTACCGGCGGGAACACAACACGATAGTTATTATGTCAGTGGTGTTCTGTAGGGCGGAGGTACTACCTCAGTAGTCGGACAGCTCATTTCAGACGGAAGATACCGTCGTGCCCTACCTCCTATAGTATGACTTAGTCGTCGGCCGCTCTACCGCCACGTCACAGAGGTCCGTACTAAACCTCTTAAATAATTTACGTAGTCACAGTTTTATCGTGAACAGCTCTTCAAGGTCATCTCGCAAAACATTCGCCATCTGATGGTTTAAACCGTTTGATCTATTAACACAACTTACGCAACGTTTCTCGCATCCGTCCGTCACATTACCACCATGAACTTGAAAAAGTTATGGACGAAACGCGTTGAAAAATACAACTGACGATACTAGAGTCGACCCATTTGCCTATAAGTATAACACGCACACAACCACTCAGCAGCCACTAAGCAGCAAACGTAATTAGAAACAGCGAAAAAAATACAGCATGCCTTTTGTAGTGAAATTTAGAAAAAACCGTAGTGACAACAAGACTTTTTTCATATTTTTTCAATATTAACAATAATTATTACACATTTTCTACTTTATGTTTAGTCCGTTGGATTTACTGTACCCCGCCTACTGTGAAGCTAAGGAGAAGTTCATAAATAGTGGCTACAATTCTCAGGGGTTGTCCCTAGAATAGTGACATCTACGCAGACAGCCTCGAAAAATGCTTTTTAGTAATTATTCTGGAATCATATTTCAAACGAATTTGAGTAACACATTGCAATCCAAAATTCAGTCAGAAGAAAGAAGAATCTTGGTTTTAACCCAAAATTCACTCACAGATGGTGGCGGCTAGCCGCCATCTTTGGGTAACAAATTGCACCCCAAAATTCATTTACACATGGTTAGCCATCGCCATTTTATGACAAAGCGCTTCGTCCATAAGTTTTCCAGGGTCATGATTGCCACGATGACATTTGAACTGTAGTGATTAATAAATCAATATTATGACATATCTGTCGAAATATAACGATGTTATATCAATTAGGTGGAATATCAATTTTAGACGTGTGTGACGTTTGTGACGCGTGACCCGACAAGTATGTCCCCTTCACTAACAACGTTCGATACCGCGTCGCGCATTGACAGTCCCACTTAACCTTTAGCTTACCATCGGACGAGGTGAAATTTTACATAAAAAAAATTGTGTCTACTTAACATAACATAACATAAACTCACGCCTATATCCCCAAAGGGGTAGGTAGAGGTGCTAGCACCCACATTTTGACAGTTTATGTTTAGGTCCCAATGTGGCGTTGTAAACCTACGATAAATACACACATAACTTCGAAAAGCATCGAAAAGTCATTGGTGTGTGCCATGGTGAACCTGGGATCGAACCCGAGACCTCGTCTCAGCAGTCCATTACCCAGACCACTAGGCTACCGCGGTCTTTGCGTCTAAAAGGGTCTAAAACCTCTATTCTCTATTATGCCCTCTGCTAGCCAGAGGAACACGCGAAGAGCGTCCCAGAAGACCTCTACAGGGCCACACCCACCTTGGTCGGAGTTGATTACAAATGGAAGGTGCTCCCGTCTCCATTGCCTTGGGGTGCACTGCGTGGGGGTTCCAGACCTCTCATCTCGGCCCCTAAGGCTGTGTTGATACCGGCTAGCCAAGTCAATCTCCCCTGGCTTAGAACCAAAGATCTAGCAAATTACTTTACTCTAAATGAAAGGTACCCTATATGCCTTCCGGTTGAGTAGTTAAGGCGTGAAAGCGTAACATACAAACTCACTTTCGTATTTATATTAGTTAGTAGTAACTGCATCGTCGTGGTGCAACAGTAGCGATTGTGGTTGTTGTATAGAGAGTCTCGGGTTTGACTCTATATGTATACACACTGATTTTATAGTCGTTTTGGAACGCTTAACAGGATCAATTTAAGCTATTTATTTACAGATCTAAAAATATTTTTATACTAAAATGTCGAACACTGACCAATCACAATGCATCCCAAACGACCACGACGACGCCAGCACTGACATTTCGCCACACTCGCCACTCAAACTACACCCGCGAGTGCACCTTCATCAAGAACATTAGAAATTTTCTTGTACTTAACCTTCATTAAAAATTGACACTGATTTTTTTTCGAAGCGCTAATAATGTTCTTACTCGAACGAATGAAAAAGATTACAGGCAGTTAACTTTTTTATTATAACTAGTACAGCAATTTGGACATTTCAAAATGGTTTCATAGTATAATCATTCCGAGTAACCACCTATTTGATCCGAAACGACTATAAAATAAGCTTGTATAGGTAGAAAAGACAGAGTCCGGCTAAGTTCGACTAACATACTTCGGTTCTATGGAGTTGTAATGTAATGTTTGTTAACAAAAATGCTGTTTAATTACTTAGTGGGCTCTAAGTACTGAAATATTTTAAACTTTGATTAAGTTTGTTTGGAATTTGAGCAGTCATCATCAACTTTTGTCGCTGACTGTATCTATTATTTAGAAGATTATGATGCGATATGCTTACGAGATAATTTGATAACGAGTTTTGTTTAAAAGCAAAGAATATTCGACTACTGAATGAAACAATGACGTACCTACGTAATTATTATAAAGATTATAACTTGAATATTTGCCGCTTCAAGTTTTTACTTGCGGATGTTCTATCTCAAAATAAGGATTAAAGCGAGACTAACGTCAGTTAAGAGTCAGGTGAGAGTTTGTTTATTTGAATGCTCTAATATATGGAACTACTCGTATTCGTTGGAATTCAAAAATTATCACGCTTTTACTCATCCTTCTGCAAGCAAGTGATGCTCGAGAGGGAGGCGGCGGAAAGGGTTTGGGAGAGCCTGCACAGAGCTCTCTCGGACGGCAGCGGGCGCGGACGCCGAAGGCGTCGGAGGTCTGAAGACCTCCGTCCTCCATTAGCGCTGGCCTGGGGGTGATGGGTGGAGCCGCCTGTCACCCTAGCAGAAGCAAGCCGAGGCGGCGGTGCACGAAAGCGCCCCCCTATTCCGGGGGCATGACGGGAACCCCGTGATTCCCAAACCCGAAGGGGCCATCTCGAATCCGGAGATGGCCCGGGTCAAGCCGGGGTGCGAGGGACACGAGTGGGGAACGAGTGCCACATGGGCAAAATATGGCGATAGCTATTAGGTAAGCCCACAGCTATTGTAATGAATGGAAATCAAAATCCTACACTCGATCATCACTTCAAACTGATGGTATTTTTACGAAGATTTCTTTTAGACTTCCAGACATCCGTGAAGCGTAATCGCATTTTCATATTATGATAACAATAATTTTATGGTATAAAATTGATTTTTCTATACACAAATATGATATGAATAAAAATCAAATCTAATTGGTGAATCAAATTTGTAGTTTTTTGTACACGTGTTGTACATCGTACACAAAAATGGCATTCCGTAAAACACACATGAAATTTTGCTTTTCAATTTGATAACTAAGTATACACTTTTCATTATTTTCAAAAAGAAGGAATTTACAAATCAGTTTATTTTTTTAATGATTATTATCCACATAACTCCACTGTGTCTACAATTAGAAAATTTTCATTACCATGGAATTCTAATGAGAAAATTGTACTTTCAATGTAGGTACAAAATTGCCTGAGTGTTGATTCTCATTAAATATAATGTTCAAAATTCAGTTTAGTCTTTTTCTGCACCCCGGACATGATTCGAAACTGCGACGATGATGCCAACTGTACCTATCCTGGATAGCCGAAACTCTTGAAACTGTTGAATTTTGGTGATTTAAATTTACTAATAACACGATCCCTGTCTCGGTGAAACTCCA
Source organism: Lithosia quadra (assembly GCA_963576445.1). Lineage (NCBI taxonomy): Eukaryota > Metazoa > Arthropoda > Insecta > Lepidoptera > Erebidae > Lithosia > Lithosia quadra. Next base: position 2,583,744 of record OY754899.1, on the reverse strand, counting down.
TCTTCTTATTCTTCAACCTAGCGTTAATCCCAGTCACACCCAAAGCTTTCACCTCGGAGTCTGGGATCTGCTTTACCAGTCTTAACTGCGGATTTGGCTGGACCTCGATACTTTCCGTGAAGCGACTGCCATCTGACCTTCACAACCCAATGGTGACATTAGGCGATATCGAAGCATTGCAGCTAGACCGTTGACACTCCATGATTTGTAATAAAGAATAAACATAAACGACCTATTGTTTCGTAAGTACGTAATTATATTTTTATTAGTCATTTAAGTCGACGCCCCCCCCCCTGAAGAAAAATGGTTAACGCTACCTACTTTAGAGTTAAGTGGGTTAATTGCGTAAGGTTAATTGTATGTAGAACGTATGAATGGGCAAGGACTGAAGGATAAATACACATTTCTGTCACAGTTTCCTATTACAGCGGAACCCAGATATACCTATCCTGTTTTATAGAAGTAAGACACAACGGTATCTACCATCCAAACCTCTGGTTCGAACTGAGCAGCCCGACTGGGGTAGCACCTCCACCCTACAGAAGACCGCAGCCATAATAACCATCGCGTTGTGTTCCCGGTAGTAAGTAGGGTAGCCAGAACACACTGGTGGGGTTCTGTACTGTTAGAGGTGAAACCGAAGTCTCCTGCGTTGTCAGAACAGAAACCCCCCAACCTCCCCTCCAACCGCCCTCCCCTCCTCTAGGGCTGGCAGCACGAGTTTGACGCCTCTGGTGCTGCTCACATCCATTAGGCCATAGTGACCGCTTCCCATCAGGTAGGCCGTATGCTTGTCTGCCATCTAAGTTGCATAAAAACCCCTAATAAAGAACTTCGCCCGTTATTGGCCACGCATCCTCTCACTGCTGTCTCACTGTGGGACGCCTTAGCCCCTTCATTGAGAAATGCTCATGGTGGAATTAGATGCTCCACTGTCTTGGGCATGAATCTGCTTAGCAATCTTTTACTATTAGTACCTATTATATACGCGAAAGTTTGTTAGTAGGGACGTATGGAAACTAGCAAAATATACTTATTATTTATCTTCCTTCTTTCTTAGATCCTTCTGACTGTAAATTCCATGGTTCCGTAAAATTGATTATTAACTGAGTATCAAATTAATCGCACTAAAGTTTTAATAGTTTTGTAGATAAAATCTCTCACAGGAATAAAATGCGTGACTATTATTTAATTACATATTGGTGTCAATTCTGTTGCCCATGTTATCTTTAAAATGGTAGTAGAACATGACGGTATCTCCCCTCCGAATTCCTTTACGACTCCTGTAGTCCCGGGTCCTTTAAGTGGAGCGTGAAAAGGCATTTGATGAGGTCGTCAAGCTGAGGGCCACCACTGTCAGTGTGGGTATGTAGTAGTATGTAGTCAGCACTATCGGTGTATGTAGTGGTGACCCCCGATCCTGAGTCTTTGCCTTTAGCTTTACAACAGGCGAGGTGAAGTCATGATGACGGGTCAAATATAAAAAAAATAGCAGTCCGACTGAGGTTTACAGACCGCGGCAATTATAAGCTCGTGTTGTGTTCCTGGCGTGGCGGTAAGTAGGGTAGCCAGAGCTCACTGGAGGGATTCTGTGCTGTCAACGGGGAGATTAAAGTCTCCTTCATTGTCAGCACAGAAACTACTTCAACATCGTTTTGATGGGACTAAAATTTCGGCAAATTTTAATCCAGTTTAGAGAGTTTGCCTGCAGCAGAATCGACACCAATGAACAATCTAACAAACCGGTTTCACCACGGATATTTAATTTTACCAATTATATGTATTGATATATATATTGTATATATATAAGTTTACACGAATATTAAATGCCAGCTGGTGGGGTGGATCGAATAACATGCCCACCCACACGCAAAAACCGCGCCAGGACGTGGAGTTGCGGACAACAGCCCGAGAAAACATACCATACCATACGATACCATACCATAAATGCCAGCTGTTACCCGTGATTCCGCTCGCGCGCAATTATATTCCCGCTGCCGTGACCCACGGGAATCTTTCTAGGGTTAAAAAGAAGCCTACTTATAAATTATTCCAGCCAATAATGGAATACGAAATTTCAGCAAGATTCATCCATGATTTGCGTGAAAGAGCAACAAACATACGAGTACCTACTCGTACATCCATACATTTTTACACACTTTCACGTTATTATTAAGAAATAGGATTTTACTTATTACTTTACTTATTATCCCTGGAATTCACATGGGTGACGGGAATAGGATCAGAATTCCCAGCAGGCGAACCCGCTGGTTACATGGTCTTACGTAAACCACTTAGGGAGTTCAATCAGCTATTTTCACACGGTGAAATCGCTCGATTCAACTACCGCAGCGTACTTGTATGTATTCTATAGTCATACAATAAAATATACTTGACCTTGAACACGTTAATTATTCTTTGTGATGATGTGAACATGTGAGAAAAAACTTTTCAGCCTTTTTGTCAGTTGCAAATTATTTTTTACTTGCTTTTATTTCAATTTTGTAATAGTTATCAAGATTTTTACGATCTAATTTAACTGCACTTTTTCCTCTTTATGGGTGGTCGTTCCCGTAAAAATAAAAAAATGGCAAATGAATAGCCTTGTGTAGAATCCAAAAAGAATTGTAAAATGAGTGTAAATATTGGGTGTTAATCTAGGTTAAAACATTAAATAAAGAATTTAAAAAGCCGCTGACTAACAACATTCCAGCCCCCGTAGACAACGACCGTTTCTACCTGTCGACCTATTCTATTCGTTTCGTTAGTGATTTACGCTGTGCCACTTGTCTACGGCTGACTAACTCGTCTAATATTACTAATACTAATATTTAAAAAATAAAACAAATACAAAATCGGCTCATACGTTCGGGAGCTATACTATACCACAGAACAGACACACACACACACACACACATAGACAGGTCGAACTTATAGTATCTCTTTAGTATTCGCATCGGGGCCCGGGGGTTAAGAACTATCATGTGCAAAATTTGATTATAATCCATTGGGATGTTTTTGCGGGATTCCGTGATTTATTTATATTCAAGCATGAAGGCAGATATCCTGACAAACAAGGATATTTCCTATAGCCATTTGTCAACCTTTCCGTAAACAAATTTGCCTACATGGAATATTCACTATGTGCATTTTGCATTCTGATATATTATTATCGGAAGTGCAGTGTTAATATTGAATTCCCAATGAATACAAAAATAACAATAAATCAATAATTAGCCTATCACAGACCACTGCTGGACATATATGCCACTCAGCTTGACGGCCGCATCAAAAGAGGATTATCGTTGCAGCCACTAGTGCTGCGACCACAATCCCTCGTGCCCGGCCATGCACTTGCTGACCCCTGAACGCAATCCAACGGAGATTGGATTACTTTGCAGGGTTTTTTTCTAGGACTCGTTTACTCCATCGGCCATCAGTTCTTAGCTAGATGTGGCCAGCCGATTGCCACTATAGCTTGCTTATTCTGCGAGCTATGTTGGTCGGTTGAAATTCTTCTCATACTTCATAGGGCGGACCGTTGTCGGATGCGACGACGTGTGAGGATGGATTCTCTGTCTGTGGCGAGCGATGCGATGTTTGTTTGTTGCAAATAGATTGCGTTAAAGGAAAAAAAGAATTTAGGGATTTAGGAACATAAGAGAGTAGGCACCTATACACAACTAGGAAGGAATGGGAAAAGGCTTCGGTATCTCCCCCCATTAGGTTAGGCATAAGTAAACACTATTACCTACAATACAATTGACATAACAACAGAATACATTTAGGAAATTAAAATTAATTTGCAAATTAAAATTTAATTAGTCGTGGAAATTAAAAATATGAAAAATAAAATATGAGAAAATATATAAAATATAACATAAGTCAAACACTAAATGAACTAATGAATGTATGCATTTGCATGAATGTATGTATTTCCATAAATCTAAGAATTTCAACCGTTTCGGAGGAGAGCGACCACAAACGGCGTGATCCGAAGTTTTTATATATTACACAAATTAATTTAAATTTCTATTAATTAAAAATCAGCCTCAACTTCGATTTATAACTACTTACCTATTTCATATCATTTATAGTGCTGATCTAATGCTAGAAATACCAGTAATATTAAACGCTTTAATGATTTATAACCCAATCGATTCCTAATTGATTCAATAAATTATGTCATAAAGTTTTATCGTAATAATTAATATGATGATGATGATCAATTTATAAATAATAGTAACTTAATAGTACCTACAGCTAAGGAGTGGAGTGCGCTGCCTGAGTCTGTGTTTCCGTAAAGCTATAACCTGAGATTCTTTAAGTCTAGAGTGAATAGATTGCTTCTCATCATTCTCTGAACCTTTTCCCAACTCAGTTGGGGTCGGCTTTCCAGTCTAACTGTGATGCGGCTGAACTACGATATTTTCCGTGGAGCGACTGCCATCTGACCTCCACAACCAAATGGCGATTTCGAAGTTCCAAGTTAGACTGTTTAGAGGCTATACCTATGGGTGTTACGTGGGAGTATATCAATAAAAGATAGCGTACACTTTGAACGTTTATTTGTAATTACACATATGTCTCACTGTATGTACGACTTATATTAGAATTACTATAACACTTGATATTAACTTAGAACATCTATAAGTGAAGCGAGTTATATGCGGCTGACTATGGCAAGCCTGCAGTATGAACTAGTGTTCCGGGCGCGGGCGCCCCGTCGCTCTACAGTGGGGACTTTTGCTGACATCGCGTATGCGACGCGGTGCCGGCACAGTATTCCCCCCTTATTTTTAAAAATTTTTATATAAAAATTTTAGAGAAAAAAATCACATCTATAACTAAAGAAAAGTTTCATCAAAAACAGTACATCATTACATTGTTCTTAAACTATGCATCGCTTATGGTCTCCGTGCGATTCTTGCTGACTTGCACACTCGGGCGCTGCTACTGTGTTTACGTAACACATCCGGTGTCGCAACACTGTGCCCTGTTGTAAAGATTATTACATATAAAGTATTGTGCATGCCCATGTGGTCAGCAGAGACCTTCTATACTACTTATTCTATACACATTCATGCCTATTTAATGGTAGCTGCCGTGATGACCCGCTCTGCTATATTTAATTACATCCCTTGGGATCCTCAGCGTCCATCACGACAGCGCCTGCAACTTCTTCCATTCATCACTACTCATCATACCTCCCGCTGGCATTCCTGTGGTTTTTACTTACATAGTATGTTCTAGGTGACAACTACTTTGGAGAGTGGAATTGTTCTGGGCCCTTCGGGGTTTCGACCGGAATTAACTGCTGCTGCTGTCATCTGTTTACCTATCCAATTTTTTGTTCTTTTGTTACATTTCTTGAAAGCCAAATAAGCTATTAATACACTTATTATTGTTAGCATTGCGAACAGTATTATATTGAACTTTGATATCTGGTACTGTATGTCTGAATTATTTGGTCCTTCTTGGGCAATGATTACTTGTTCGCTACCTTGATTATTACCCATTATTATAAAGCTCTATCTTTTAACAGTGACAAACTGTGAATGAGTGCCTTTTGAACAAAGGTATCAGTATATTGTGCAATTCCACTATCCAATTACAACTTATTATTTCGTAATAGCTGTGTTGAGTTACATTTGCGCACATGTTATATGTTAAACCTTACTGGCCGCCTGATGGTACGACCGCTGCGCGAGGTACGAGTGTTAGCGTTTTCATAAGCGGATTCTTTGACTAAGATACCTTTCTGTGTGGTTTCTCTCTCCGATTCTGACTCTGATTGTGTGTTAGGACTGTTTGGTAGGGGGCTGATGGCTTTGCTGTTTTCCTGACTATCCGTATTTAATAAGAATGCTGGTTTGACTCTGTCAATGGATACGTTACTAATTCTATCTGGCAACTGAATTGTGAGGGTTTTGTCTGTACGGGTAATTACTCTGTATGGACCTTCATACGGGGGTTGCAGTGCCTGTTTTTTTATTTCTTTTCTAATAAACACATGAGTACATTTTTTTAGTTCTGGATGGACAAAAATAGGTCTGGATGATCTATGAGACGCCGGTTTTGGTTTTAATTTACTAATTACTTCTTTTAGATGTTGTACGTACTCTTGTGAGTCGTAAAACTTTCTGTCTGTGCTGTCATAGAATTCCCCGGGTAGTCTAATGGTGCAGCCGTACACTAGCTGCGCTGCGCTTACGTTAGTGTCGCACCTCGGTGCTGCTCGCAATCCCAATAATACCGTCGGTAATTCCCCTAACCAATTTTCGTTGTCTAATTTAGCTTTTAGTGCGGCCTTTAACGATCTATGCATTCTTTCGCACGCGCCGTTTGCTTGTGGGTGGTAGGCGGTAGTGCGAATCTTTTCTATGCCTAAAAATTTCATAAGGTGCCTAAATATTTCGCTTTCAAACTGCCTCCCCTGGTCACTCGTTAACCTTAAGGGACAACCGAAACGTGTGATCCAGTGTTCGAAAACTGCCCGGGCTACTGATTTAGCTGAAATGTCTGTGAGTGGAATGCATTCAGGCCAGGCGGTGGCCCTGTCTATCATAGTTAATAAGAATCTGTGACCTTCCCTTGAGCTGGGGAGCGGTCCAACAAGATCGATGTTGATTTGCTCGAAGCGATCGCACTCGGGAAATTCTCCCAGAGCCGATGTCGTGTGGCGGTGGACTTTGGCCTTTTGGCACCTAACACATGACCGTGCCCACTTACCGATATCCTTGTTCATGCCTGGCCAGAAAAATCTATCGGTAACCATACGCCTAGACGTTCTAATACCAGGGTGGCTAAGGTTATGTATTGATTCGTATGCTGCCTTGCGAAATTCTACAGGTAGGTACGGGCGTGCCTTATCGGTTGAGGTCTCACAGAGGATGTTGTTCTGTGGCCCGGTACCGCTTAGTTGTACCTTTTTGAAACGCAAGCTGCTATTGTTATGGTTAACTAAAAATTCTGAGAGTTCCTTATCTGTTTCCTGTGCCTGGGCGAGTTCTGTGAAATTGATGCCTGTTGGGCATGTTATTGTTTCGATACGCGATAGCGTATCCGCTACGACATTTTCTTTGCCTTGAACGTGTACTATTTTGTTCGTGAATTCACTAATGAACATAATTTGTCTTGTTCTCCTAGGAGTTTCTTTTTCACTGCCTACTTTGCTAAATAAGTACTCTAATGGTTTATGGTCGGTATAGACCACAAACTCTCGTCCCTCGACGAGTTTCCTAAAGTGAATAATTGCTAGATAAATGCCTAATAATTCCCTGTCATAGGTACTATACTTCCTTTGTGCTTCAGTCAGACGTTTGGAGAAAAAACCTAAGGGTTGCCATCTGTTACTTACCCGTTGTTGCAGAACCGCTCCCACGCTGCTGTCTGATGCGTCAGTCATCAAGGCTAACGGGGAGTCTGGTAATGGGTGTGCCAGTAACGTCGCGTTCTGTAGACTTACCTTGCTTTCTTCGAATTCATGTGTCGCTGCTTCTGTCCATTGTATGACCGTCTTGTCCTTACGCTTTGAGTTGTGGAGGTATTTGTTCATTTCAGCCTGCCCTTGCGCTGCTTTTGGGATGTGTGCCCTATAGAAGTTTAGCATGCCTAAATACCTACGCAGGTCCTCTACTGTTTTAGGCCTTGGGTAGTTTTTTATAGCCTCAACCTTATCATGCAGAGGTTTTATGCCTTCTGCTGATACTTCGTAGCCTAGGAATTTAAGTCTTTGTCGGCCCAGACAACACTTTGATATGTTGATGGTGATGCCGAATTCGTTAAAACGCTTAAAGACTTCGTCTAGGTGATGTTTGTGGGACTCTTCGTCGGCACTGGCTACAATTATGTCGTCGGCGAAGCAAAACAAAAAATCCAGCCCTTGCAAGACGCTGTGATCCATGAATCTCTGGAACGTTTGGCTGGCCCCCTTTAACCCGTACGGCATTGCTGGGAATTCGTACAAACCCATTGGGGTGATTACCGCGGTTTTCTCGATGTCATCCTCGTGCACCGGTATGCAGTTGTAAGCCCTGTTGATGTCCAAGCTCGAAAAAATTTTTTTATCTGCTAATAAGTAAGTGAAGTCTTGTAGTCGCGGTACCGGGTACCTGTCTGGTTTTGTTATCGAATTTAACTTCCTATAATCCCCGCAGGGTCTAATATTACCATCTTTTTTGGGCACTACATGTAATGGACTGGCCCACGCACTTTTACTGGGTCTACATATACCTAGGTCCATCATAAGTTGAAATTCAGCTTTAACCTTTTTGTACCTGTCTGGAGGCAGCGGGCGTGCACGAGCATGCACCGGTGCCCCAGTAGTTTCTATGTGGTGGCGCACACTATGTTTAGGGATGCCTTTGAAAGAGAAGGGTTTTGTTATGTCTGGATACTTTGATAAAATGTTTATGAAGGGATGATCATCGGGTGTGGTTTTAATTGTGGATTGGTCAGAATCGGAGAATGAACCAATCGCCATTATGCTTGTTTCTGTATCTATTAATTTTCGGCCACTAAGGTCTATTAACAGTTTGTGCTTAGCTAAAAAATCTGCGCCTATTATTGGTTGCTTAACATCGGCTATGACAAATATCCACCTATAATTTCGTCTTAACTTAAAGTCTAATTCTTTTGTTATTAGTCCATAGCTCTTAATTTTAGTGCCGTTTGCCGCGAACAAGTTGTAATTACTATTTTCACTATGCTTTGATATGTGTTTATCACTCACAAGATTACGCGGATAGACCGATATATTTGCGCCACTGTCTATAAGATAAGAGGTACCTGTGTACTGGTCCATGATGCTGAGGCGATGATTCACTTGCGGCCTGCACGACTCGCCCATTTCGTGCACCGCTGTTAGTTTTCCGGCTTGCTCTTGTTCCAGTTGCATGGTTCCACGCACTTGTTCGCCCGATGCCGGAACCGGAAGTGATATTCGCATAGCCAGTCACGGTCTGCTGGTGTTCGCCTGCGAGATGGGCTGCGATTCGTTGCTCTAGATCCAAAGCGTCCGGACATGCCTCTACCTCTGCCGGTGAACCTGGGTCTGGGCTGCCTGCTTTCAAGTCCTCTTATCCTCTCTGTCAGGTTCTTGATTTCTGCTATCAAATTCGCCGATTCGCCTCCTGTAGCTGCATCTACTTTGCTGACTGTCTCTCTATGTGATACGGATTCTATGACCTTGTCCGCTATGTTTCCTAAGGTACTAAGGTCGTTCGTCTCCGTAGCTGCCAAAATCCCTCTCACTGTGCTTGGTAGCTGGTTGAGCCACAGTATGAGGAGGGTTTCGTCTTCTATCTTGCCACGTGCAATGTCACGCATTTTTCTCAATAATTGCGACGGCCTTTGGTCTCCTAATTCCATTTCGTTCATGAGTCTGTGTACCTGTTGCTCCTTGGTCCTCGCATAGATTTCGCACAATCGCTTTTTTAGCGTAGAGTACTTGTCTGTTTGCGGGGGGTCTCTGAGTATGTCCGTGACCTGCGTCAGAACATCTTTGCCTAATTTCGATACAATTATTTGGTACCTTGATTCGTCCGACGCCTTTTGCGGGTTTAATACTGCTTCAGCCTGGATAAACCACAGCTCGGGCTCGTCGCACCAGAAGTCTGGAATACGCGTCGTAACCGCGATGCTTGTGATCACCTGCTCTTCTGATTTTACACTAACCGCACTTCCGTCGTTTGCCATTGTTACGCTAATGTTCACAAAGTTCGATAATTTTCACAAAAGTTCACACACGAGGTTATAGGTTATATAACCTATAAACCTACGACTCCCACGTTCACGTTCGGGGTCACCACTTTAGAGGCTATACCTATGGGTGTTACGTGGGAGTATATCAATAAAAGATAGCGTACACTTTGAACGTTTATTTGTAATTACACATATGTCTCACTGTATGTACGACTTATATTAGAATTACTATAACACTTGATATTAACTTAGAACATCTATAAGTGAAGCGAGTTATATGCGGCTGACTATGGCAAGCCTGCAGTATGAACTAGTGTTCCGGGCGCGGGCGCCCCGTCGCTCTACAGTGGGGACTTTTGCTGACATCGCGTATGCGACGCGGTGCCGGCACAGACTGGTTGGACTTTTGAGGGCTCCAACTACCCGTAACGACTGCCATAGATGTTTGTATGGCAACCGGGACCGACGGCTTAACGTGCTCTCCGAGGCACTAATAAACCTGCGATAAATACACACATAACTTCGAAAAGCATCGAAGAGTCATTGGTGTGTGCCATAGTGAACCTGGGATCGAACCCGAGACCTCGTCTCAGCAGTCCATTACCCAAACCACTAGGCTACCGCGGCTTCGCGGAATAGATTGCTTCTAAGCTTTGATTATATAAGTGTATAATAATCAAAGCCTAGCCTAGCCTAGCCTATATAATCAAAGCTCCTAGACAAGCGTGCTCCATCGTCGACCACATCGTCACTTACCATCAGGTGAGGTTGTGGAGTGGTAAAACGTGGGCCTATCGACTATGAAAAAAAAATTAAATACATCAAGATCTGATCAGGCTTAAATTGCCTACTCTGTTGTGTTAGGGTGTACTCAGTAAATTATTTTAATTCGAAGTTGTTTTTTGTCCTTTTTTTTACTCCTTAGGTGGCAGATAAGCACACGGCCCACCTGATGGGGGATCAGGGGAGTTGTAGGGGGGATTAGAGGATAGGGGAGGGGGGAGTGTGTGAGCTCTGGCTACCCTACTCATCGCCGGGAACACTACACGATGGTTATTATAGCCGAGGTTTTCTGTAAGGCGGATGTACTACCCCAGTTGGACTACTTCCTTCGTCTGTCCTCCATAAAATACATTTTTTTTTCAAGTAAGAACAAAAAATCATATATATTATCTTACTAATTAATATATAATACTATACATTATTATTATGACTGCAGATTATTTATATATTGATGATGTGATTCACCCTTGAACTTTCTTTCTCAGAGCGTGGCTTCACCTCGTACTTATCACACTTAGTTGCTATATTCATTTAGCACTATGGGTCCCACATACCTTTGGAATGCCTAACGTTTCGACCAGGTTACACCGGCCGTGGTCACAGGCTGACTGTCTCAGCTGCGAAGTAGTATTTATTAAAAAATTAAATCAGCTGATTTACAGAAAGAAAATAATTTAACACTGTTTTTCATGAGATCTTGAAGAGTACCTATTAAGTAGCTCAAGCCCCCTTGTGAAGGGTGCTCAAATGCACATCAGCACCTTGGTATACTTTTAATTAAGTAAGTTTAAAACTTAATTAAAAGACTTGATAATTACATCCTTGAACACGCGATGTGTTTCTTTCCTCCTATAGTCCCGGGGCCTTTAAGCGGGGCGTGAAAAAGCATTTGATGAGGCTGTCAAGCTGAGGGCCGCCACTGTAGCACTACCGGTGCGTGTGATGGTGGCCCCAGTCCTGAGACTTTGCCTTTCGCTTATCATCAGGCGAGGTGGAGTCATTTTGACGTGTCCTATATAAAAAAAAAAAAAAATGTGCGAGATCATGATTTCTCCATAAATCTTGTGAAGCTTATGGCATTTTTATTTTTATGATGATCGGCGAAGAATTACTTCCTTGTTGATAATAAATACACATTAGTACCATTCCTTTGTGTACCTATATCTTGTGTGCTCTTTGTTAGTAAAAGCTAATTCTTATTAATACATGGGACATGAGTTCCTCTCTCTCTATCACACACAGAGGCCTCTGCATACTCCTGGGTCTTTGTGTGACAGAGAGAAAAGTAAGTAAGTATGTGTTTAGATAAAATTGCTCTCATTCCTCACAATGCGAACCGTTGCCAGATGTAACGTGTGGGGATGACTTCCTTGCCTGTAGTAAGCAGGGCGATGGTAAAACGTGACCGTGGGCATCTTGTCAAATAATTCATCCGATGAATTATTTCACAAGATGCCCAGCCAGAAGAAGTTATATGCACACTATACTTGTTTGTGGCAAAATGCGTCGCATAGAAACAAGTATAGTGTACGGCATCTAACTTGGCAACGTTTTGAAGTAGTAGGGCCCGCACTACTATAAAACCTTGCCAAGTTAGATGCCGTACACTATAACGTAAATTACTTAATAACAAACTCTAATACGTTCCATTTTGGGGCATCATTATGCGTGTACTATTTTGGCAAACAGATATTTATACGTTGTCACCTACAACCTCTAAAGTGTCTAAAAATGTGTGGGATGAGATGATTGCCTCATTTTTGACTAGATTGTATTACGCAACTTTACTGTTAACGATTGACGTAGCTCATTAACAGTTTATATTACGAATAGAGGATATTTAATTTTGTTGTATATAATTTATTTTTTAGGGTTCCGTATCTGACAAGGGGCCATCTTGAAACCGGCGATGACCTCGCAGCGCTTAAGGTCACCTCACACCTTGGCGTTTGTAGACCCGAGACGGTGCGGCGGCGTGTGGTTTTATTCGGTTCAAGTCTGCCATAACCACCCCCGCTGGCCGTGCGTATGATATCCGTGGGGATATTAGGACGAAAAAACGGGTTACTTATCATAAAACGAAAAAATGGAACAATTAATAATTATAACTACGTTTAAAAAACTGACTTCACAAACTAATTATTTTTACTTTTTAGTGTACAGAAATAGAAAAGCAGGTACCTATTTATGAGGTTTATTATGTACAAAGGCCTCAAAAACAGAATTTTTACCGTAAATTTGATGATTTCCTCTCGATTTTCCCAAGATCCCAGCATCAGATCCTGATATGGGACGACCTCAGAATTAGCCTCTTTCAAACAAAAAAAAACTTCCAAAATCCATCCATAATTGGCGCCGTTATCGCGTAATATACATACAAAAAATAGCGTACGTATTGAGAACCTCCTCCTTTTTTGAAGTCGGTTAAAAATTATTATCTTGTTCATCTATCTTAGGATCATGTCATATCAATTTGAAATTAATACAAAAAACTGAGATCCGTTATCTGTTTAAGCTATAAAATAATCAACCTTCTAAGTTAGCGTAATCAAAAGATATAAACGCTTACATAGGCGTTTGAGTTTTAAAAAAATCTTTGGATTGCCTACGTTATCCTTCGAACACAAACCTTTTAGCATAAAAAGTAAGATAAATGAAAATAAAGTTTATCACAACTTTAAGTAATTTAAAATGATTATTTACGAATGCGAATATTATTAGCTAACATACACTTACGTTGTTACATCGCACAACAAATTGAATAAGGATGGTCGCAAACTAGGATACATTTTTTGTTATTTTTAGTTACGTTAGAGATGATTTAGGTATGTATTTCAAAGTTCTTTTCTTCATCAAAAGACTAATCCCACTTCCATCCAAAGCTTTGACATTAGAGTTTTGGATTCGCTTGCCCACTCTTTGCAATTATTTAGTTTAATTTTACCTTTATTTGGTATAGACCAAATAAAGGTAAAATTAAACAAAAAAAAAATTAAAACAAAAAAAAAATACTTACTAATCTATAGAGATTAGTAAGTATTTTTTAAATATCTGTTCTTCTCGTCTTCCTTCAGCAGTAGTGCACCGGCTTCCAGGTGTACTTCGTAGGATTCTAAGTTAATCCTTGTTATTGTTTCTAAAATAATAGCCTGCACGCTTAGGCTGTGGAATGATCTCCCTGCCGTGGTTTTCGCTAGCGACTTTAATATGGGGTTCTTCAAGAGGGGCATTTGAAGGTTTTTACAGGGTCGGCAGCGCGAGTGTAAAGCCCCTGGTGTCGCACACGTCCATAGGTCACAGTGACCGCTTCCCATTAGGTGGGCCGTGTACTTTTCTGCCACTTAAGTGGTATAAAAATATTTGCTTCTATCCTAATACACTTCACAAGTTTCCTCAACAGAATTAAGTATTCATGCCAAGTTTTCTTTCACTACGATACTGTTCAAAGTGGAATATAACTTCCTCTGAGCATGAGCCTTTACTTGAACACCCTTAGTAGGTAGTAAAAAAGACATTTTACCTAATTCTAAAAAAAATAACATTTTCAAATAATGTTTCATAACAAATCAACATAAATTAACTCAAGATCCAAATTCAAGTTCAAACTCAACACCAACAATTATGTATCCCTCAAGTATGTTAACAGTTGCCCAGTTTGTAGATAGCTTTATTAATTTTATACGTACAAAGTCCTAAATACTTCGGCAACAAAAAATGCGTTTTTATACAATTTGCTAGGAATTTCCTAATATACGGGTGTTAGTCATGGTGTTTTGATTTGCATGGTTATCTCTCGTGTGTACACGGGGCTTACTATGTGCAAAAAATACATAATTGTACTACTTTAGGTACCTATTTTAGTGGTAGGTACTCTTGACTGAAAAATATTCGTTTTATGGTAGACTAAATGGACTCCACCCGCGGGACTGTCGATTTTTTTCAATTTTCAATTTCAATTTTTCAATTTCTTTATTTTTCAAAATAGTGCAACGTAATTACATCTTTTTGACGTCAAAAACTACTTAATACTAAGTTTACCACCGCTTCCTAGGCGCCTCATCTCTAATTTGCCATGCGCGATTATCTGTTTTTGGTCGTATCTTCGGTTATAATACTTAACTTGCTAATTGTAATCAAACTAACGGTAGATTTTAAGTCTAACCAAGATCTTTATAAAAAAATACCGCATGAAATCGGTCCAGTAAATGCGTCTCTCGCGAACAAACTAGCAAACATACAAGAATGCCAAAAAATATATTTTCTCAATTTACATTGACCAGTGACAATGACAGCTATATTTTAATATTACGAGGAAGGTGAAGGTGTGTCTGTGCATGCAGTTTTGTCAATGTAAAATTAATTTGGATTTATTTAGGAAACAAAATAGTCTTACACTGTAGTAGTGTATGATACCTACATGGATCGCTCAAGTGCGAGCTGAACTCGGGCACTGAGGTTTTCATGTTCAGGGTACCTACCCCTGAACGGTGAGACGGAACTTGCGCGTGATGCATATACGTGATATGGACAAAATCGGAATAGTTCTATAAAACTTTAAAAATTGTGTTGTGTTGTGTTTAAAACTTGCCCGTATCGCCATCTATTGGTAACTATCATAACGACTAAGTGTACCTGTTGTAAAACTTGAATATAAAATTTCACTTATTGTTCCATAGATGTCGCTCTAGCAAGTTTTGGTATTCGTAGTCTTTTTCATCCGAAACTTTCCCTCCCGTGGTTCACTTTTCGATTTAGGCGGCAATTTTGCACCATGAAAAGGATAGGTTATTTTGTATTCCAGTAATAGATTCTATAGGCCACGGT
Source organism: Lithosia quadra (assembly GCA_963576445.1). Taxonomy (NCBI): domain Eukaryota; kingdom Metazoa; phylum Arthropoda; class Insecta; order Lepidoptera; family Erebidae; genus Lithosia; species Lithosia quadra. Next base: position 2,568,432 of record OY754899.1, on the reverse strand, counting down.
AATGAAATTATTATGTTTATTGATTTATTCCAATATAGCGACTCTTGAGTCTTAAGTACTAAATTTGGAAAAGGATAAAGATGATCATAGTGCTGGTCAGTATCAACGCTATGACCACGGAGTTTATTTTCGATTAGACCAAGGTTCTATCGTAAAAAATACCTAATTAATAATATGAAAGTTTGTCTGTACAAACAACGCAGAAACCAAAGCAAGACTTCTTGCCACTACTAACAAGTATACAATTCAATAATAGCCTCTCCAATTTAATGTACATACTGTCCTAGATAGTAGTTCTATGTACAATCACATTATGCAGGGGCACAGGCTGTGTGTTATCAATGTGTCAAACAATAACATGCTGGTTAATTAAACGTACAACGTGGTTACGACAGCTAGTTACGTTGAAAACATACGGGTACAATCTGTGTCGAACTGGATAATATGCTTTTGATTTTAGCTAGTAATTGTTTGTTGTGAATAATTCTACATTTTAATAGAACTAATAATAAAAGTATTGAGGAGAGCTGCAGGCCCAGCGTGGCAGCGGGTTGCGTTATCGTGTATTGCCCCACAACATGTCGTAGTCAGCGGCCAGGGCCGGGCAGGGTTCCTGAAATAATATTTTCTAGTGCATACCAGAATCCCTGTTCACACGGGACAACTTTTAACAGTATTGATTTCATCCTAATTATATCATTCCGTGTTTCAGAGAGCACGTTATGCCATCCCGAGTTGTTGGGTACCGAACTTCGATATCGCGTTTTATAGTTTCGAAGTTATACTAAAAAGTCAACTATAACTAGTTTGGGTAAACGGTGAATAATAAATAATCATTCAAATTACAAGATATTATGTCGATCTTGCTAAGCTCTGTCAGCTCAACTATACTCCCGTATGTTGTCAAATATACCACGTACATCTGTATCGACCACACAAAGGCCGCATATACGTGTTAATTAAACCATAACACCGAGCAGCACTCTTATATTATATCTCCAGATCAATATAGAACGCCTAAATATAATTATCTCGAACAAAATTAATTCCAGTTGCGGATTTTGCCGACAGTAGACTATTCAAATTGAATTGTTTCCTCTATTTTTTTTAATGATAGGCATGTTTGTCCTCTATCTCACCTGGTGGTAAGTGACAATGTGGTCTACAATGAATCATGGTAGCTCTCATGGAATCATTTTTTATCGTGCGAAATTCCCTACACGGCCAGCGGGGGTGTTTGTGTCGGACTAAAACTGGCTAAAACTGCATGTCTCGGCTCTTCAATAAGGTGACCCAGAAGAGCTTTCCTTCTCACTTCGGCTTCAAAATGGCTAATCGGGTTTAGGAATCACGGTGTCCACGTCTTAACTCCGCAATAAGGAAGGGAAAGGAACTTATTCACTCGAGATTTAAAATATACTAGATTTTTAAATTAGGCAGCTGCAATTCTCTTCAATATAATAATCATTGTATTGTCAACCAATCAGTCCATCATTTAGCCTATTGCAGTCCACTACAGGACATAGGGCTCTCCCAATGTACGCCATAGCAGCCGATCCTTCGCCTTGCGCATCCAGTCTATTTAATTATGCCAGTCACCTTTTTCAGGTCCGTCCATCGTGTTGGGGGCGTCCTATTTTCCATTTGCCAGTTCGCGGTCATCGGTCCTTCGACAGATGTGGCCAGCCTATTGTCACTTCAGCTTCTACGAGCAATATCGGTAACCTTAGTTCTTTGTTGGATGACCTCATTTCGAATTTTATCCATCAAAGCAACTCCAAGCATAACTCTATATAAGTACAGCGCTCTTATCCAATTAATAAGTAGGTAGGTACTTATAACAAAGTTCAGTTCATAATTATCGGACTTCGGACCCCAGTCAGGTATAACGATAGTCAGGGACACCGTTATTGAAATCGATAACGAGGACTATATAATTAAAATTGAAATAGAGGCTCTGAAACATCGACTTAAAAACCTATGGACTGAACGCTCTAAAGAAGAGACTGAGTGCGGCTAACCATGTGTGAGTGAATTTTGGGTTGCAATGTGAAACCAGGTGAAACCCAAAATAAAATTATGGAGTAGTAGATAAAGATCCCCCTTACACAGTGCAATCAATTTCACCAAGAACCAAGCGGTTTGGTACCTCTTTTCTTTGCCGCACCATAAAGACTTGGAATTCTTTACCAGCGCATGTGTTTCCTTCCTCCTATAGTCCCGGGACCTTTAACTGGGGCGTAAAAAGCATTTAATGAAGGATGGCTATGGGCTGAGGGCACTATCGGTGTATGTAGTGGTTAACCCGGTCCTGAGAGTTTACCTTTAGTTTACCATTAGGCCAGGTGAAGTCGTGTTGACGTGTCCTATATAAAAAAAGAAACATCTCAGCACTAGGCTGCCAGCAGACTTATAGGTGCTCTTCGTGGACAAAATTGCAAAACTAAATTTAAGTCCACGAAGAGCACCTGCCAAAAATGTTGACGGTTCTATTCGCGCAGGTGTTATTCGGCCAGGTGCTCTTCGTGAACTACTCCGAAATTACGATTCCCTGGATATTTCTTCTTGCTGTCATTACGGTTTTTGCACCATTTCACTACACAAGACATGTTGTTTTTTTTTCGCTACATAAACTGACTGAATTGAATGACGGGTACCCGCGTAGTGGCTGAGCAGTGTGTGAGTGTGTGTGTGCCGATTCTAGTATCTTTAGTGTAGGTATTATTCAACGTGTTTCATCTTTACGTTTTATACATCCATTCTCTGTAAGCAATAGAAGAGCTCTCCATAACCCAGACACTGAACTACCCCCAATTAAATTTAAATATCAAAGGTAGTCCGCTGTGCAAAATAGATGCGGCGTTACGTAAACGTTTCCGTCCCGTACAATTAATTATGCCCCCGCTACAATAACTCGCGGCTCATTAAAACTGAAACGCAAACCCCGTAACACTGACACTTTAAAATCGTTCGTAATTTATTTATTTATGAATTATGGCTTGTTGGAAAACGTTGGTTGTTTATTTTAATAATTATTTTATGTAAAGTACGTTTATATTGCCTGTTATTGTTTATTGATTGGAGTTTGAACCCGTTGTGATGAATTATTAATGTTAATAATGGTGGAATTTCATTAAATGATGCTTAAGTACCAATATTGAGTAGGTAGCTAATGAAATGTTGTTTTTGTATTTATATTAGGTTTTAGAGAGAATGTATGGTTGACGAAACATATATTTGAGGCGGGGTGAATGGGCAACCTGGTAAAGGCCGACCTAGGCGTTCATATTCTAATCAGATCCAGGACGTTTTGGAGAAAGGCCAGGTCAAGAGTACCCGGAACCGGCGTGCATGCATGAAAACAATTATGAAAGTTGAAGAAGCGAAAGGAGTACCTATGCCAAGATCGTAGCAAGTGGAAAGATGTTGTCTCTGCCTACCTCTATTGGAGGAAAAAAGGAGTGATTTGTATGTATATATGGCGTGGGTGTGGGTCGGAACCTCCACGCGATGCAAAGTGGCCTAATGCAGTTTGGTGGATCGGAAATGTCCTTAGAATTTCTTCTAGGACTTGTGGGTTTCCTCACGATGATTTTCCTTCACCGTAAGCTGATGGTTAACCATGTTGTGATTAGTACAAACATAAAAATTCCATAAAGTGAAATTCCCATTTGTACTGTCCGGTCGGATTCGAACACGATGCCTCTGAAAAGAGGCCGCGTCCTTATCCATTCAGCTACCATCGTTTTGGGTTGCAATGTGATACCCAAATTTGAATGAAATTATGGAGTGGTCTCAGTTCAATATCAAGGTACCGTAACATTTTTGTTACTTTTTACCAGAATATTACTCAATATATAAATAAATAAAAAAAAAGAAAATAAAAAAAACAAGATACAATAAGCGATAGGTATAAGTCGTGTGTGTGTTGAAGTCACATCAAACATTTTAACATTCATACAACACATACAAAACATTAGCTACGTCAAAGCGAAACAGTCTCCAACTGAAAGAAAGTTGTGTTCGTAAGGAGGGAGGTGTTTTACGTAAGATAATAATTCCATTGTTCTACCTACTTTAATTTCTGGTGCCACCTGAAAGGTCGCACGGGTGACAAAGCTATGAGTTGGGTACTAACGGTTCTCGAACTTATTCGAAGTAGAATATGTTTATCGAATGACAAATACCAGAAAAACAAAAGCGCTGTGAATGTTGTAGAATATTTATATGAAAAAGCAAATGTGTGGCGTGGCGGTAGCACTTTTGACTGTTGGACTGTCGAGGTAATAAGTTCGATTCCCATTTAGTGCAAATATTTATACTAGCATGCATAAGTACTGAGAAAATGACACACCAAGTATATAAGACACGTGTCAGTAGGCTTACACGATGACCAACGGGGTTGGTGTCCATGCGGATTTCCGCACGATTAAAAAAAGAACGCAAGCCGGTACCGACCTCCCAGAACATACACTGCTCAAATAATAAGGTACTGGAAGAAAGGCAGGTCAAAAGCACTCGAAACCGGCGAGCTTGCATGAAAGGTTTAATGACAGTAGAGGAAGCTAGGAAAGTATGTAAAGAGAGAAGCAGATTTTAAAAAATTCTTATCTGTATGTTCGCAACGGATGCAAAAACTACTGAAGAGATTTTGATGTGATTTTTTGGTTTGTAAAGTCTTAGTCAGACTTAAGATCTTACGTATTGTTTGATCACAATCGGTGTCCACGCGTGCCATTGGCTAGTAGCATATTATATATTATTATCAAAGTTAACATTCAACTTTCATACTTATTTAGTGTCCTGGACGAAGTTAATTTTGACTTTGACCATGGACCTAGGAATAACTATGGACGGAGCCATGGGAACAAAAAAGTGACGCTGCATAGTCAGCCAACTTTCGTATACGTATACAGTCGCCACGCACACTCTCACATCATAGTCAGCCACTTCGCGGCAAACGTCGGCCGAATCGGTCGATCTGTCAGTTTAAGCGGGAAGAAAAAAAAAATCAAATACAACATGTCTTGTGCAGTGAAATGGTGTAAAAACCGTAGTGACAGGAAGAAAATAAATCCAGGGATCACATTTCACAGGTTAATCAATATTTCAATCACTTAATGTTTATCTAATAATTATACATAAATGTTCATTCAATATTTCAAAACAAATTTCAATTGTTCGGTACAAAACCAGTGATCCCAACATAAAAGTGTGCAAATTTCCCCATATTTTGGGGAATCTGTAAATTGTGTGACTTTATGATGAAATAGCATAAACTATTTATTAGTAGTGATAACCGTAGTGTTTTAACTTCTTTTTATAAATACATGGGATTAGGAATCGCAAAAATACAAATTGTAACTAATATGAATTTTTTAACTTTTTTTGTTAATTAGGTACCTAGTTTAATCGTGTGAATATTCCCCACGGTTACCATCCATGTAAATTTTTTTTTATATAGGTATAATGAAAAAAATAATGTAAAAAATAACTAAAATATTATTTTCATTAATCTATAATATAAAAATGAATCGCAAAATTTGTTGGTAAGCGCATAACTCACCAACGGCTCTACCGATTTCACTAATTCTTTTTTTGTTGTGTTTGTTATTATCGAGAGAAGGTTCTTACGAAAAAAAATAATAAAACAGTTGTACAGAAAATTTCAGAAAGTAACTTTTCTTTTTCTCATACAAACTTTTTCTATTATGTGAGAGAAGTTTATGTTTACGTTACGGGATTAGTATTTAGTAGTAGTAGATAGTAGTAGGAATGGGAATGAGAATAGGAATAGGAATGGGAATAGTAATGGGAATGGGAACGGGAACAGGAATGGGAACGGAATTGCACGCGGGTGGAAAATATGCTAGAATTTATGATAAAATAATATTTTTAATAATAATGCACGAATCACCTTTAATGATTGTTCATGTATATATTTTAAAATTTACTAAATAATTCTCCTTATTCCTCAACTAAAATAATAAAAAATGGGGAAATTTAGGTAAAACCTCGCATCCCTACAATTTACTCACACAATGATTGATGCCCGCCATTTTTTGACACAGACTAGTTACTCTAGGCACTCCGTCCATACTTTTCCTAAGTCTATGACTTTGACATTAACTTTCTACTTTGACATAAATCTCAAAATCGACCTCGAGTGACATAATAAATAAATTAGTTTGACCTAGAAAACTTTCTTCTGCAATTTACTTTTGCTAACCATAAAATGAGTTTGTGTCTTGTTTATTATTCATAACGTGGGTATGTATCTCTTGGAATATTTTTTTAATGAAAAAAAAAAATGTTTTCAAACTACTAATTCACAGTAAAGGAAGCTGGTGAAGGGCAGAAATATAATATATGGCGGCCTATCGTCTCTGCCTACCTCAAAAGGCGTGAATACCTATATAAGTGTATGTAGGAGGTAGGACACGATGGTATCTCAAATCCGAAATGAGCTGTCCGACTGGGGTAGTACCTCCGCCCTACAGAACACCGCGGCCATAATAACCATCGTGTTGTGTTCACGCCGGTAAGTAGGGTAGCCAGAGCTCACTGTACCCCTCCACCTCCCATCCCTTCCCAGCCATGTATACACATACATACACTTATACATAGATAAAGCAACTCACTAAAAATCTAAAAATTCCCTTTGAAAAAAAAACCCATAGTAGTGACTTGTTTAACTCGCGACTGTCTTCCTATAAAATGATAAGCACAATTTCGGAGACAAAACAGTAAATTTTCTAAGCCCCTTACTTTGTTAACACTTTGAGTATTAAAAGTAATATAATTAAGCTATTATTTATATTTACTGTGTTTATAACCTTTCTTTGGAGTTGTGAGTTTCAAATGCAAAGACGAAAGTATCTACTTAGTGCTTGTTGAGGTAATTTTATCTTTACTAAGGTATAAGCAGTGATAGCTTAACCCGGTATAAACAAGATATGAAGATCTCATAAATAATGATCTTCGTAGGGACTGGTTTGGCTGAATTATAATCTTTTAACTAGACATTGTATGTTTATGTTATGATATTCTTGTTAAGTCCATACTATAAAATTGTACATTAGGTGTATATTTTATAATAGTATAGTATACATATAGTATACACTCTAATAGTTACATTTTGAATCTGAATAAGACCTATTTTATTGAAAAAACCGCATCATAATCTGTACAGTATTTTTCGCGTCCATCGCGAATATACTGTCAAGAATTCGAAAAAATAAGAATATTTGTGTTCAAAATCGTTCGTTATTTGGAATCAATTTTTATATTATTTTTTTATGCGTACCTACAGCAGCTGCTAAGGAGTGGAATGCCTTGCCTGAATCTGTGCTTCCAAAAAGTTATAACCTGGGAGTCTTGAAGTCTAGAGTGAACAGGTTGCTTCTAGGCAAGCGTGCTCCATCGTCGACCACATCTTCAGTTACCATCAGGTGAGATAGTGGTCAAACGTGGGATCGACTATAAAAAAAAGAGTAGCGAAAAATACCGCTAACATTCTCTAAAGATGTATAAGAAATTTGCAGCAAATCAAGATGAGGCTCAGTTCATAAAACAGTCCTAAAAACCACGACACGCGCGGCTAATTAGCCGCACCTCATAAAGGAGAACGGGTTTATGTGTTTTGTAATATGTTAATCAACTCTTATATTACCATAGGGCTCCCTGGGGCGCCGTAGAACGCGACTCTATGGCAAGTGAGAGCCATAACAGGCCACAGGTTTCACGAAAATGATTTATGAAGGGGCTTGCGGCCAGAAATGTTAATGGAGTACACTGAATTATTTGTGAGGTTCACTAAAAAGTTGCTCAGTTATGATTTAGCTAACTGAATTTTAACAATTTTTTGAATAAAGGCGAATAGTGAAAAGTGAAGTGTGGTTCCACCATTACTATGTATCTAAAGATGTGTTCAGCTTGAAACTCAGGAACAGTTTAATCAACTACAGTCTAGACGGAGTGATTGTCATTGACTGAAATTTAAAGGATCCAGAAAGAAGGAAACACAAAAATGTAGACTAAAATCTCATTTTTTAAAAACACTATGTTAACATTATTTTTAAGCATTGTGTACAAACTCCAGGGTTTTATTAAAAATGCTTATGTAATCTTTTTTATAAACTGTTTGATAATGATAAATAAATTAAAAAAAACGTGTGTTGGTAAAGAATTCTTTATTTTTCGAAATCTTTTTTCGATTCGTTTTTATTTTTCAATAATTTCAATATTTCAATAATTTAAATGTTAATTTTATAAGAAGATTTTTATGGAACGGTAAATAAATGAGGTGCCGAACAGCTTAGGTCTGGATGAGATTGGTTGCAGCATATGAGGATGATAGCTTTAGTCTTGCATCTTTTTCTTCGATACAATAGCTATGATAGAAGAATAAGTCCTGTATAGACCAGATCGTTTGTAGGTTTGTAAATAATGCAATCGCAGTGAAAGTCACCATTTCTTGGATCCAGGTTACTATCCAGTTCATTCGGTACAATATGTCACAAACACTAGTATATAAATAACAGTTATTGCTATAAATACTCTTAGCGGGTAATCACAAAAGTTCACCGCAGTAGCGGCTAAGTGAGTCCGTCACAGTCTCCATCCCTTGCATTCAAGTCATTTAATATTATCCAATTCACTATGTAATGTGTCACAAACACTCGAATATACAGCCATTATTGCCATAAATACTATTAGCGGGAAAGCACAAAAGTTCACCGCAAGAGCGGTACAGTGAATTTCATCCGCTACATTAGTTGTGTTCAGTAATATATCAAAGATGCACACAATACTCGCTCCTTGCTAGGGGTTGGAATGCAAACGCCGAAACTCTTTGGCGTTTCGGCTCCTAAAATATTTTTTTCGGCCCTTGATGTTACATTTTTCTTTTTGTTTAAACCTCATTGTACGAATAACCAACTCGTTGTAACATAAACAATGTTTTTGTTTCACAAGTTTAGAATTAAAAGAGAACTTTACTGGATAGGTGCTAGATTGGTATGTGAATAAAGTTGGGTATCACAAACAAACCTATTGGGATTTTTTGATAGTCTTTACATCAAATAAAATTTATTTCTGCTTAATAAGATAGCTCTGGATCGGTGAAGGAACAAGTTTTATGGTCTAGTCCATCTGCACAAAAGGAACAATAAATACGACTTGTCTCAAGCAAGTTGTGTAAATTAACAATCGTTCATTACTATCGCGAAAGTTTACTAAATATGCTACCACATTTGTGATATCTTTCACTCTTCTTTCTTTTAATACCCATCGCATTTCGGCTTTTTCGTGTGCAATGGTTAATAATATTCTGATTTCTTCTAAAATATTGTCGGCCCAATACTTGAACAGAAATCCTCGATAGTGCGGGAGGTGGGGTATAGTGGGCAGGAGTGCAAGTGCTATAATGTACTGTCACCACGATCACGGGACACTTGCGACTGGTCTACCGGAGCCACCCTCTAATTTATGTTAGCTCGAATTTTTCGGCAATTTCATGTCGGCTTCGGCCTCAATATTATTCTGCATTTACGATGCACCAAGCCCACCTCTACTGGTCTTTTGTCCGCATACCTCTTCCACGTCGACGAATCGACTCAGTAATCTGTTTCGTTATCGTTTTGAGGATTTTAAAGACGTTGGGATGTATAAAATGCAGTACTTCATGTTGGAACCGTTTCAGAAATACGTTTTTGATTCACTACAAAGTACAGTTTTTTTTTACAAGAATATTATTACAGCTTGCAAAAGTTACTTTCACAAACGAACACGAAAGCCTTGCAAGTTAAAGTTGTAAACCGTATATTTTAAAAGGAATAAAACTCATTCAAAATTATAAAAAACTTCATTATAATATGCATTAAGAGTATTAACTAACTATAAAAGTTGGGCGAATAAGTCCACACCGGGTGTAGTACAGTCCTCATCAGGAGCCTGATTCAGTTAAATTAAGTTTTGAAAACGTGTGATTTCAAGTTTATGAAAATATATAGATAATAATTTTTCAATATCTAATTGAAAATGAAACAGACTAATGCGTAAGTAGGTGATTTTAAAAAATTGATAACTTTTTTCGTGTCAAAATCCCACTAAAATCGCACGTCATCAAGGGGCTTCGTTTAAGGTGTGGTGAACCAAAATGCTTTTCCCTCGCACCCCAAAGTTTGATAATCCAAATTTTATTTTTACAGATCATACTTACCAAATAAAAGTTATTTTTTTTATTTTTCCTTTTAATCGAATAGAAATCACACGTTTTGGAAACGTGGCGCTACTGAATTGGATTCTAGGACACAGTTTCGAATAAAAATGAATCGTATAAACTAAAAGCTTTCCTTTAGAGTAATGCTTTTATGTCTTGAGTGTACTTGGTTAAGTTTAAATTAAAATACTGGAAAAAAAATTTCGAAGCGAACCGAACTTAGGTTTTAAAACTTTGCACTTCTTTTGCTAATTATAAAATTTCTTTTGCATTTTATTTTTAATATGAAAGGTTTTTGTTTCAGTATATTATGTATCCGGTTTTCGCTATGAAACGTCGAGAAATTTTTTTCCGGCTTACCTACATCGGTTTTGTAGAACACTATCGCTATCGGATATTAATAATAAAAAAATATGAACAAGATTTAGAGACAATATTAAAGGATTTTGTATCTAGAAAATTTTGTCTTATGCATAAAGGGATGATAAATTAAATAAGAAAGGGTTATTTCTACCTGTCCTCCCCCCCTTGTCCCCTTGATTATAACACTGGGAATTCATTTGATAAAATTTTGAGGATTTTGATTTTAAAACTTCCCAATTTCTCCCCATATACCGAACCAATACTGAGGTTTGTATACGACTAAAAATGTCTAATGAGAACTAGAAAACCTCAATTACCTCATCAGAGAGACTCATCATCAGTTAGCCGTCGCCCTAGCAGAAGCAGGCCCTAGGTGGAGGGGCATTGTACTTCCGCGTGCCTCTCTACAGGAGGAGAGTGGACACGTCGCCTATGTGGGTGGCCTAGGCCGGTTGCAATCTCTGGGATATCGTTTCTAGGGCGCACCAGATTTCCTGGCTACGCAGGTCGAGGTAAATAACACCGTGCAGTTTTAGCCAGTTCGACTCCGACTTAACTGCCCCGCTGCTTGGTATCGGAGGGGAATCCGTGGACATTTTCACACGATAAGGCGATAAGCCGACGGCGGGGCAGGGCGGTCAAAGTGACCGCGACGCACTCTTATTTGAACGATTATAAGGTTACATTTGTCCACGCAAAAGCTCATGTCGCTTGTCAGATATACGCGGGCTAAATACGATCTAATGATAGTAATAATAAGAGTGCGTCGCGGTCATTTTGACCGCCCCGCGGCTTCGTCTGCTTAACACCTAAGAAACAAAAAGGGGTAGTCATCATCATCAGTTTCAAAAAAAACGATATTATATCGTAAAAACTTTGTTTTATGAACATACCCTCTGGTTATAATCAAAGCTAATAAATCTTCATACAACAAACAAGGATCGTTTCGTAACAAACGTCTCACATATCTCTCTTGTTCTGCAAATATGATAGCAGACTTTAAAACGGTGTACGTACGCGCAATGACAAAATGTGACATTCTGAGCACAACATTGTAACCGTTGCTCTTAATATTTCGTCATGTAAAATACGCGGCGAATTCGCTGTCAACAGATAAGCGCGCCTCTTCCTGTGAGCTGTGCTGCCGGCGGACGTAGAGTAGAGATCAAATTCAGAGCAAGCCCTGTAGATAAAGTGACATTTTACTTGTGAAATCGCTAAGAAACGAATTGTCAAAAGTCCGAAATGTATGTGTGTGATTGACATGTTTTTTTTAAATATATAGGACACGTCAATTTGACTTCACCGCGCCTGATAGAAAGCTGAAAGGTCGACAAATAATGTTAATTCCATACATTTTAGACATTTCCACTGGCGTTACAGCCGATAGAATGTGAATTGTCTACCCCATTGTTAAAAATTGCACGGAATAAAAATTCAATAATATATATTTATAAAGTACAAAGAAAAACAATGGTAGATAGATTGATAGGTTCCTTCTCGGCAAGCGTGATTCATTGTAGACCACGTCGTCACTTACCATCAGGTGAGATAGTGGTCAAACGTAAGCTTATCTTGAATTAAAAAAAAACATCAAATATTTTTTTATTTACAGTCTCTGCAAGAAACTACTCTACGCCCGTTCTCCCGTCATGTATATAGAGTGTTATATCGCGTATAAAACTCTACACGCTGATTATAATGCTATTCGCTTAAGGAAACGTGCTGAGACATATTACTTGTACTTTGAGTAATATTAAGGGTTCAAGCAGCTTTAGCGAAATGCTCTTCTTGGCCTCTGTACGATCTAGCTAAATCGCTGGGTATAAGCACATCGTGAGGGCTTTGCATCTAAATGATTAGCTTTTTTTCTTTCTGTCAAGGTTGATACATATCCCTCTAATAACTTCAGTGGTGTAGTGAACCGTTCGAGTGCAGCTGACTAAGGTTGCGGGTTCGATCCCCGCACAGTGCAAAAATTTGGAGGATTTTTTTTAAAACAAACAGTTTTAATAACTAGATAACAAGAACAGTTTACATTACTACAGATCATTTATAGTTTTCACATGCAACAAACAAGTACTTAATGATTTTGTTTACAATTCAACATTCAGAACATATCTGGATGATTCTATAGTATATTAAGGAAGATCTTATTCGTTTCGGGATAGGCAGAGACAATAGCCCACTATCTATCTGATTTTGTCCTGACGCATTTTATGGGTTTTCTTATGTTTAAATCTTTCATGCATTTTCGCACGAAGTGCTTTTGACTTGCTCTTCTATCATGTTGCTCGCAGCTTCACCCGCGTGAAATTTTGTTCCCGTTCTCGCTTCCTATATGAATCTATTCCAGGTATAAAAACCTATGTGTTATTTTAGACTATAATACCACGGTAGCCTAGTGGTATGGGTAATGGACAGCTAAGACGAAGTCTCTGGTTCGATCCCAGGTTACCATGGCACACACCAATGACTTTTCGATGCTTTTCGAAATTATGTGTGTATTTATCGCAGGTTTATAAGTGCTCGGTTAATGGCAATAGGCTCGCCACCTATTACATTGGGACCTAAACATAAACTGGCGAAATGTAAGTGCTAGCCCCTCTGCCTACCCCTTCGGAGATATAGGCGTGAGTTTATGTTTTGTATGTTATGTAGACTATAATCTATCCCTGTACCGAATTCCAGGAATAACACTAAGGAATAAAAATTTCTTAAGAATACCTAGTAATAACCAGATTAATAACAAAAATATCACAGTACCGGCAAGTAAAAACGTCTAAATATTGATATATTATTATAATATTACCTTATGTTTCTGGAGTACGCAGGTAGAAATCCAAACTGAATATAATGTTTGTAGGTTTTTCAAAGAGGCAACGCTTAGCGGTCGGGCGAAGCGTGTGCTTGCTTATTAGAGCATTCATTCGGACTTGAGCACGGATAGGGCTGTCCGCATGAGGGTTTTTTTTCCAAGGCTCTTATTTAAACGTGTCTTGAAAGTTGAATTTATACAATCTTAGTATGTCGTATCGATTTGAAACTGTGAAAGTTTGATACCTAGTTGCTGTGGTTATGCAGCTTCGGCTGTGGATTGTGAAGTTCATGCAGCCAAAGAAACATAGATATCTACTTTATGGAGATGGGACTACAGTGCTGGCCTTTTTCTTGCGCAGAAATCAGCTTTGCCATCCAATAGGATTCAATTTGGATTCGAAAGCAACGGTTCCTAACAATTTCCTTAAAATGGAGCTTATTATTTGCTTTTTTGATATAAGTACTCACCCCTGTTCCCTACTGGATTAAGCAGAGACAACAGCCGGGAATCTGCTTCTGTACTTATATATTTCCCAAGTTACCTTTACTGTTAATTACACCTTTTATTCAGGCCAGGTTTCGAGAGCCTGTTTATTTTTTTATTCTATTAATATTCTAGTTCAATTTATGACAACCCTAACTCACTGTGGCAGACTAGGCCGCTGCGTTCGGCGTCGGTTGCTAATTCTCTTTACTGTAAAACATTTTTAAAAAGCCCGTCAACGTTGTGGTGGAAATGTATGTAATGTTCAATGATAACAGGTAGGTAATTTCTAGTGTAATGTTAACGTACCTGTATTCAAGATTCAAGTAATCATCCTCATCATCTGAGTCTTTTCCTAACTCAGTTGATGACGGATTTTCAGTCTAACTTCGAAACGGCGTACTTCAACATTTTCCGTGAAGTGACTATTTTTTTTTGCACCCATAGCTAAAAAACTAACAAACTGATAAACAGATAAGAATTCCAAAAAAAAATCTATGTTCAAAATTGTTTTTTTTTCGTAACCCAAGTTTTTTTTTGAAATCTCCAATGTCACACACAGTTTTCAAATTCTAAAATGCTCTAATCTCAAATTTTGTTTTCCCAGTGATTTTACTTGGATTCAAAATCAACTTCATATTATTAATGCGTTAAGCTATATGTACCAAATAAAATAATAAGGCAGGTAACAATTTTAAAGTACGAGTATATCAATAAACAATATTATAATACCACTTTGGTCTACTTTACCATTGTAGGGTAAAATCATATCATTCATTAAAGCGTTTTATATTCAAGAGCACGGCGACATTATCGAATTTTAAAATGTTGCCTAAGCCACAACGTCTATACCACAGACTTAGAATATAATAGATACCACAAATCATCACATTAAAGTGCTGATAAACTTGAGCATTCACTTTTAATGAACATTCTCGCGAATAGGACATTACAGAAAAATAAACGAGAGCGAACCGCGATCTTAACATGTTGTTGGCAATTGAATCCCCTTAAGCTTGCTAGCGAACTCTCTAGCTAGTCTATGCTCGTCAAAAAATATTCTTTATGAAAATGTCAGAATTGATGGTGGGCTCGGCCAGAAGCTCGAAGCAAATTTGCTGACCACATTGACTAAATCTCCAAGGGTCATGAGATACACGCGTTTTCTTGTTTTGCGTTTGGTTGAACTAATTTAGCTACGGTTTTCAGAAAAGTACTTTTACATTTAGAAGTAGGTTTTAGGATACTTAACTGACTTTAAAAACAAGGTAAAAAAGGTGTAAAACACACAGTGGAATCAATTTCATCTAGAACCAAGCGGTTCGGTTTGCCGCACCATAAAGACTTGAAATTCTTGACCGGCGCATGTATTTCCTTCCTCCTATAGTCCCGGGGCCTTTAAGCGGGGCGTAAAAAAGCATTTGATGAGGCCGTCAAACTGAGGGCCGCCACTGTAGCACTACCGGTGTATGTAGTGGTGACCCCAGTCCTGAGACATTGCCTTTAGTTTACCATCAGGCGAGCTAAAGTCATTTTGACATTTTTACTGTATAAAAAAAAGGTAAGTCAGGTCTATTTTAAAATAAAATTAATTTCATACTACTGAATGCACACATGATATCTAGCCCACTCTAAATCTGTGGTTTACACTTTAAAAACCACAGAGGCGGTATGTGAAGGCACGTGGCGGCGAACCTATATTCAATATCGCTGGAGTTCATGTGTGTCTCAAATAATTTAGGACAGTCTGTATAACATTTTGTTTACATGTATCTTGATGACGTTGTGAACGGAAATTCATTGAACCGTTACGTTGGGGAAGAGCAGGGAAGAGTGACCTTTTGAAGGATGTGGTATACAGTTTTAGGAATTTAAACACGTAAAATTTATTAGTAGTATATTTACGTAACTTTGCTGCCATGTCATTTAAAACTATAGAATCTAATTCTTCCATAATTATCCTATAAAAAATTAGGATATGGGTAGGTAGGATTACCTGGGACAGTCTAGGAATAAAAGTAGCCTATCTGTTATTCTCGACTGATTTATTCATGTGCCAAATTTTAACCAAATTTGAGCATAAATTTTAGATTGACACGATCATTTAAACTAGTGCGTACGTCCTTGATCATGCTCAAAAAAAACAAACAAACATGGTCAATAACCCGTCAACTATTGTATAGTAATTAATTTCTTTTTTGTAATTTTTAATTTTAATTTTAATTTGACATTTCAATTTTGTGACTATCATTAATTTCTTTTTCTTTTTTTTTTAAATTTTGTTTTGATTTTAATTTTGTTAAGTAGGTCAATTTCCATGCATGATAGTAATATTCAGATACAATGGAAATTGTTAATGGAAAAATAAACAAACAAACAAACAAAGAGCATGATTGAACAGCAAACATCTAAAAACATCTTCACAAACTTTCCCATAGTCCAGTATTTTTGAATACAAGAGTAACCAACTTTCATGCAAAAAAACAGACACATTTTGCCCAAAATCCAGCAAAATGGACAAAGTCCGAATATTACAAAAAGGATAGAGGTACTGCATCGGATGCTAGCTCATTTCTGATATCGGAATATTATACAATAGGGAACGTGACTCTGGTCCCAAGACTGACCGTCGTATACTGACGAATATAAAATTCATAAACTACTGTCGGAAAAAATGACCTAGAAACAAATTGTTTGGAAGTTGTTCGTGTACTACGAAAACTCATTTATTTATTAAAATATTTGATGTTGTTACTGGTTTTAATCTTGTATGATTTATTATTTGACGGGCTCTGTGGCGTAGCGGTAGTGTATTCGACTGCTACGACAGGGAACACGGGTTTGATACCCGCTCAGTGCAAATATTTGTATGCATGAATAATATGTCTATTTACATAGGAACCCAAGTATGTGTATCCATATTCTAGAACCCATAAGACAAGCTAGATAAACTATGCTTACTTTTTGGGTCCAGAGAGCGCATTTACTTAAAATAGGAGGTACATAATTCGGTGATCCATCTCTAGAATATAAAAATACTTTTTTGAAAATCGAATCAACCAAACGTCAGATAATCGCGGAATACAGGACATTTTTAAGTCGGTTATAAAGGTAAAGCTTCAAAAACAGTCGAAACTTTCATCATAGGTTTAATGACAGCATAGCAATCTCATGAAGTAATAAGAACTCTACCTACCTACCCCAGAATTAGAAAAGCGTGAGGAAATATTTTCATCACTAAGAAAATTTATCTAAACTAAAACGTGTGGTCGTCCCAAATATCGCGAACGTGACTCAGTCTCGATATTCCATTTCCTTGAGTTTGCCGATACAACGATAGTATTTTTAAAGTGTTTATATTTATAGAACAGACTGTGTCTGTGTGTGTGTGTGTGTGTGTGTGTGTGTGTGTGGACTCTCGTGGACTTAGATGTACTGGATTCAGGATTCTCGATGTACAAGCAACTTCAAGACAAGACATGATAATAAGCAGTTAAACTATGCTTTGTTTGGACCTAGAGAGCGCTCTATAGAATGCCGTAGAAGTTTATTTATTTATTCAAACGCTTCTAGAATAAGCTCCCTAATAAAATTAGGAATCTATCCACACTATACATTTAAATGGGTTTATGTGCATTCTAGAACGCATAATACAAGCTACGCTCTAAGCCCGATGTTCTGAAGGCGCTGTGTTATTACAAGTGTATAATAAAATAAATTTCTAGAACATCTTACATGATGCCATCTAGAACCAAAGTAAGCAAACCTAAACTAGCTTGTGTTATGCGTTCTAGACTTAAATACATTTTTTTTTGTAAATACACACATTTTGCAAATAGACCAATGCAAATAAACATATTATTATTCCTATTCATGCGCACAAATATTTGGAATTTAAGGTTGACTTTTATTTAACCAAGTTTTTTGGATAAAGTTAAGTAAAATTGCCACTTGGCTTTATTGGATGACTCCACTGATGAATTTGAAGTGCACTTAAAGATCCTCTCTAAGTCCATCGGACCCCTTCAAATAATGGATTCCAAAAAATACATACAAAGGTCACTAGAATCTTTTAAATTTAAAAAAATAGAACCCACCTACCTCCTTTTTAGGTCGGTTAAATAGGTATACGAAAACCGTCTTCAGAATGTAAAATATATTTTTCTGAAAATTGCATCTAAATTGATTCAACCAATCGCGATGTAATCGTGGACAAACATAAGCACATACATTCAATTTCAACTCACAGTGAACCGCCTTTTTAAATCAGTTAAAAACAGTTCAATTAATTTTCTTTAATTTTATTTATATTAGGTATGTACTTTCATAACCAGTGTACCTACCTACTTAACATAATACAGCGGTAGGGCGTTCGGCGATCACGCAAAATGTTTGATGTCCGCGTAGTGGAAAAACTCAATGCGTCTATGTGCATCAGCCTTTTTTTTTTATCGTGCGGAAATCCCCATGGATACCACCCCCGTCGGCCATCGGGGGTGGTTATGTCGGGATCGAACCGACTAAAACCGCACGCCGTCTCGGGCCTTAGTAACCGAGGGTTTCTGTGTATGTGTTCTTTGAAAAGGGCATTAGAAGGTTTTTATCAGGTCAACAGCTCGAGTGTAATCCTTGGTAGGTACGTCCAAAAGCCACGGTAATCGCTTCCTTTTAGGTGGGTTTTGCACATTAAACAATTGAATCAAACCTATAAATTATTTTATGAACCGAGACAATAATCCCAGTAAATATTTTTAATATTTAATCAAATATAGAAGGATATTAACTCAACTAAGTATTGCGAATTGCGACATGTTTCCAGGTAATCTGAGCTAGTAGCCAGAGCGTACATATTGGTTAATTCCCTTGAGAAATTATCAGTGATCCCACTACCCGTATGTAACTTTCCATTATATTACTCAGTTTGATTTGTTACCGATATAAAATACTTATGTGCTTACTCTAATAACTGTTATGGATCTTTTATATTTTTTTTATTAACCGACATCAATAAAAATAATAAATATTCTTTTTTGATGCCTTAGTACATAATAAACCTCATAAATAGGTACTTTTCTATATCTGTACACTAAAAAGTAGAAAATATTAGTTTGTTAAGTTGGTTTTTTAAACGTAGTTATAATTATTATTATTACATACATGCATACATATAAGGGGATTTGGCGATGTTTGAGAGATAAACGTGAAAATCGATGTCCACGCAGGCGGAGCCGCGGGCATAAGTTAGTCTGCATGTTTGCAATGCCTTTGAATTTATCAAATTCTTCTAAGCCTTCCATTCTGATTTTGTATACAGTACATCACCGTGGCACGGAATAATAGCATGAGCAAATATTATTCAGATCACGTGCCACGTACGGGAATCGAACAGACGACCTGAAGTTTATTTACTATTCTCTATGTATGTCGCGATAAATCTAATTTGCAGATTCGCACTGCGTATGCCGCACTACGAATATAAACTTTCCAATGAAATGGGTAAGTATTTCTGATTTCAGGGTAGGTACATACATACATACATACATAAAAGCTCACGCCTTTTACCCTCCGGGGTAGGCAGAGTCAGCAACAACCGCCACCTGCCTCAGCTCTGTCCTGACATACTTCACGCTCTTCCTCTATACTGTCATTAAACTTTTCATGCAAGCCCGCCGGTTTCGAGTGCTTTTGACCTGCCCTTTTCGCAATAAGTCCTTAGTTTGGTCAGTGTATACTCTACGAGGTCGACCCCGGCTTACCTGCCCACTTAGGTACATGTGCCTGCATCACGCTGCCTCACCGATGCTGAGATGTAGAGTAATAGGCGGTCGTCTTGACAAACTTATAATATTACGTGTAGTTAAAAAAAACGAAAAAGAAAACACTGCCGTAGTCATTTTCAACTCAAGTTATTAATATACGCTTTAAGATACTTGTTAAGACCCTTGGGTGATATTTCCAATCAAAATTTGCCCATTTATAATTAGAAAATCACGAGGTCATAGACAAACGTCACAGAAAATTGAGTCTCCAAGCAAAACTGTTGCCGCACTGATTAATAAGGAAAGATCGGGTTCGTTAAAATTAATGATATTCAAAAACTCCGGCGTTCGCTCGCAAACTTCTTAATTTATTGGCAAACAGGAATTCTAAACTTAATATTGTGGGTTCATACTCTTGCTGCGTAAATTGTGTTGTTTTATTACTTTACGTGAAAAGAAAATATGAGTTTGTAATGGAAAAAGAAAACTGATTTTAGTTGACGAAGAATAAAATAATAAATGGGAAAGGGATTCCCATGATGAAAGTCGTTACTCGACATATTGTGATAGATTAGTTTAAGTTTTTGCATCTAATATACCTACACCCGTTTGTATATCTTTGGGGGTAAGTAGGGGTGAAGTAGAGATGGGAAAAGAAAGAAAGGTCGCCAAAAAACTAGATGGGAAGACGATGCAGCAACATGACAAAGACAAGCCAGGAACAGAAACTCTTGGAAAGCCTTAGGGGAGGCCTATGCCAAAGGGCAAGCGGATAATGTTACCGATGTCGAGTGTTAAGGCACCAGCATGATTCATTTCAAACTACTCGCCGGGTGAACAAATGCATCGTGATTGGCCTACGCTATAGATGGCGTGATTATTGCGCACCAATCAAACGCCGGTGCACACAGTGAAAAATCTTCACGACCGCGGTTTTTTAACGTCACTAACGCAAAAATTGTCATACGGGCTACATCAAAATATCATGTAATTTCAGTTTAATTCGCAATATATACATCTCTAAAATACAGTTGTACGAGTCTTTTTTCATCGCCCTGAAGATACGCAACATATTTGGTCCTTACGAGTCGAATTTACGAACACAATAATTGGGCTGTCGACCTGTGATCGAAAAATTGGCGGTACGCAGACAGCAGGCTAAAGGTCTACTACACAAGCATACAAGATACGCTTCACCTGATGCTTGAATAGCTGAAGAAAGAAGAGGAGGCTTTCGATACATTGCACATCAATCAATCATTCGGTACGGCCGTCCATCTCGCTTTCCTTTCTAAACCTCATTACCTGCATGAATTTCAATTCTGTGTGTGTGTTCTTGTGATATCTTCAGTCCAAATTATATATCTATCCTATTCTAATAAGCTGTGCAGTGCCTTCCATTGCACCAGGTGTGCAACATTCGTAAAATTGTAAGTATAGACTTTATTTGTACCTACCTACTTGACATCAGTTTCGTACATAATCCAAGATGAGCACATCGGAGTTAGCTGATAAGCCTAGGCCTAAATCACCTCATAGTCTATGCATTCCAGGTGAAGAAGCCATGTTCACTACTCTTATTAGAAAACGAGGTACAGCAAAAGGTAGATTAACCAGATTTGCAAATCATCTAACTACCTTCAATAGTGTTAAATTATTGTCTCCTAGCCAAAAGGCAGATTTAAGGTTACGCGTACGCACTGCTGAAAGTCTATTTCAGGAATTTAACGATGTACAAACAAGAATTGAGGAGTCAGTTCTTGAAAAGGATCTCGAGGATCAGTTGGATCAAAGAGATTTATTTGAAAATTTGTATTATAATGTTATGTCACAAGCTGAGTGCTTATTGGGTGGCTCGGACGATGGTGATGGTTCTCATAGTCATGTCCATTCTAGAATAGAAGGTCTTAGATTACCAACAATTACCCTCCCTTCGTTTGACGGCTCATGTGAACACTGGCTTGCATACAGGGACACGTTCATGTCACTCATTCATGAGTCTAAGCTCTCAAACATACAGAAATTTCACTATCTGAAATCGTCATTAAAAGGTAGTGCTGCTCATGTCATAGAACAGTTAGAATTATCCTCAAATAATTACCTTATAGCATTAGAATTACTCCAGAATAGATTCAACAGTAGTGATTTATTAATAAACAATCACGTTAAATCATTATTCAATATTCAGAAATTAACAAAAGAATCGCCTATATTGTTAAGAAAATTAATTGATTCTGTTCTAAAAAATTTACGTGCCTTAAAAGTTTTGGGAGAACCGACAGAAACATGGGATACACTTATTAATTATATTATTGTTTCTAAACTTGATGAGACTACCGAGAGAGAATGGGAACAATATAAAACTATAACTTTGAAACCTAACACTAGTTCAAATAAAAGATTTAAATTTGATGATTTAATTGGGTTCTTAACATCGCATGCAGAAATGTTAACCTCCATAAGTTCAAATCACAACAGTCACAAATCAACAAGTTCAACAACACACAGTAACAAACATACTAACAAAGTACATTGTAATATTTCTACCAATAAATCTGATCAGCCTGCATCACGATACAAGCAGTGTATTATGTGCAAGGCTAATCACTCCCTTTATAGTTGTCAACAATTCTTAAACGCGTCAATTAAAGAAAAACTTGAGTTTGTACGCAGTAACAAATTATGCGAAAACTGTTTACGATCGGGTCATTCCATAGAGGAGTGTAGGTTTGGTACTTGCAAATTGTGTACCAAAAAACACAACTCCTTATTACACATTGATCAAAACATAACTACTGATAGCACTACGAGCCTAGTTACAAACATAAGTCGACTGGAGACCGGTTTGAGCGCATCTAACATTCCATCTCAGCCAGCTGTTAGCACTGATTATATGCACTCACCTATAGATTCAGTTATTGTGAATAACGTTCGAACAAACAAGCGGTGCACATTGTCGCATTCTATTTTGCTATCTACGGCGCTAGTTGAGATAGCAAACCGGTTCGGCGAGTATTGTGTTGCACGTGCCCTCCTCGACAACGCTAGTCAACGGTGTTTGGTAACAAATTCTTTATGCAAAAAATTACAACTTTCTTTAGTACAGTCCACTCATGAGATACGTGGCGTCGGTAGTTCAGTGGTACAGTCAACCAAAGATTGCGATGTTACTATTCGGTCACGATACAGTACATACACCAAGTGCATTAAATGTATTGTTTTGCCTACTATTACGCCCGAACTACCAACGGTGCCACTAAATCGCGATCAATTTCACATTCCTTATAAATACCAATTAGCAGATCCCTCATATTTCGAAACGCAACCCATTGACATTTTACTAGGGGCAGATATATTTTGGGATTTACTTAATCAAGACAAGGTACGTTTACGTAATGGACCTTTCTTACTAGACACTAAGTTGGGTTGGATAATTGCGGGACCTATCCACCATGAGGCGCGCAAAGATGGCCACATTGTCCAATGCAATTTTAGTCAGTCTATAGACGCACAGTTACGTCAGTTTTGGGAACTGGAGGAAATACCTAAAATCCTCGACTCTCGCACGGAGGAGGAGAGGGCCTGCGAAAAACATTTCGCAGACAATACGAAGCGCGATCCTAACGGAAGGTATATCGTAGACATACCTTTCAAGGAATCTCCTCAGGTTTTAGGTACCAGTCGCGACCAAGCTGAACGTCGTTTTTACGCATTAGAAAAACGGTTACAACGTAACCCCTTACACAAGCAGTTATACTGTGAATTTATGCGCGAATATTGTCACTTAGGTCACATGACTCAAGTGTACACACACTCTAATCCTCATTATTTCATGCCGCATCATGGCGTGTACCGTGAGCACAGCACAACCACGAAACTGCGTGTGGTGTTTGATGCAAGTGCACCCACAACATCTGGCAAGTCATGTAATGACATTCAGATGGTTGGGGCCCCCATACAAGGGGATCTCTTTTCGATACTTTTACGCTTTAGACAGTATAGGTACATAGCTTGCGGTGATATCGAAAAAATTTATCGACAAGTCATGATAAACCCTGATCTTCGTGATCTGCAAATGATACTCTGGCGTGAGGATTCCTCTCAGGCCCTCGGCATGTATCAACTCAACACCGTCACATACGGCACAGCATCCGCACCATTCTTAAGTGTGAGATGTCTCAAACAACTCGCTGACGAGTGTGACGATATTGAGGTGAAACAATCGATACACGAAGATATGTACGTCGATGATTACATATCCGGGCGGGATGACAAGCAGGAATTACTACAGTTATGTAGTAGCGTCTCCAATGTTTTACGAAGGGGTTGCTTCCCATTGCGTAAATGGATTTTTAATTTCAAATGCGACATATCGCAAACTTCATTAGACTGTTCCAAATCACTAGCACTAACTGAAAACAGCCACAGTAAAACATTAGGTTTAAATTGGTATAACTCAACCGATGAGTTATATTTCAATACTAGCCTAGTGACTGATAATAACCAAGTAATAACAAAGCGACTCATATTGTCGTCGGTCTCGCAAATATACGACCCACTAGGACTTCTGAGCCCTTTTATAATTATTATAAAGATCAGTTTACAGAAATTATGGTTATTAAAATTGGGATGGGATGATGAAGTGTCGCAAGAGGTCATTAAAATTTGGCATAAGTTCGTTAATGACTACATTACGCGTGGAACGGCATGTGATATCGCACGAACCTACGTATTTAGAATTGCACATATTCACAGATGCGTCACAGACAGCGTACGGTACCTGTGTTTACATACGCTCGGTAAGCCACGATGGACTGGTATCGGTTAAACTACTCTGTTCAAAGGGTAAGGTGGCACCACTTAAACCTGTAAGCATACCTCGGCTTGAACTGTGCGGCGCACTACTAGGTGCCAAATTATTTCACAAGGTTCGTGAGTCGTTACGATGCGAGTTCAGGTCAGTCACCTTTTGGACAGACTCAACCATCGTCTTAGGATGGTTACGAATGGCTCCTAACCTTCTACAAACCTTTGTCCAAAACCGTGTCGTTGAAATACAGGAGTTGACCAAGTCTATACCATGGCATCATGTCAAGGGTAAAGAGAACCCAGCCGACTTAGTTTCTCGAGGTGTCGGTTTAGATGGTTTAATTTGTTCCGATATGTGGTGGCACGGGCCACACTTCCTTCGCGATATTGAATTTAATAGTAGCACCAGCTCAGAATTGGATATCGGTCAAGTTGAGCTGCCCGAACTGAGACCACATAAAACACACACATTTTTATGCGAAAACAGTTCAGATAGTGAATTGTTCCCATTTTCTAGATTTTCTCAATTCCACCGTATGATACGTGCGTGCGCATACGCACTACGTTTTATCTATAACACGCGTAACAAACACAACAAACGTAGTGGAGTTCTCACTGTGGACGAGTTGAGACAATCAGAATTGGTTTTAGTAAACTTCAGTCAATTAGAGTCATTTCCTGTTGAATATAAATTGTTGATTAATAGTAGCCGCTTAAACAATAACCACTATCTGGCTAGACTCAACTTGTTTATTGACAATGATAACATAATTCATGTGGGAGGTCGGTTATATAACTCGGAGTCTTTCACATTCAATAAAAAACATCCTATGTTACTGTCAAGTAAACATCAGTTCACCATTTTATTATTTCGCTATCAACATAAACAAATGCTGCATGTAGGACCCCAGACACTTCTTTATAATTTGAGAGAAACTTGGTGGCCTATTAGAGGTAGAAATTTAGCTAGAAAAATAGTTCATGAATGCGTTACATGTTCTCGCTTTAAGGGTAAAACGTTCTCCCCAATTATGGGTAATTTACCCATAGAAAGAATTACAGCCTGTTTTCCTTTTTATAACTGTGGTGTCGACTACGCCGGTCCGGTGTACATACTGAGCCGCAAGGGTAGGGGGGCTAAGACGTGTAAAGCTTATATTTGTTTATTTATATGTTTCGCTACGCGCGCCGTGCATTTGGAATTAGTATCCGACCTAACGTCCGAGGCCTACTTGTTGGCACTTAAGCGCTTTATTTCTCGTCGTGGAAAACCACAACAAATATTTTCCGATAACGGAAAGAATTTCGTAGGATTGAAAAACGATTTTCAATTATTTTTAAAAACATGTTCGTCTGACATTAAAGAATATGCTAGTAGTCAGGACATACAATTTAAATTCATTCCTCCGTATGCTGCTCATTTTGGTGGTTTGTGGGAGGCTGGTGTCAAGTCTTGCAAGCACCACCTCTTACGGGTTGTAGGCAATGCACATCTGACATACGAAGAGTTCAGCACATTACTCACACAAATTGAAGGCATGCTTAATTCTCGTCCTTTGACCCCCATGTCCACTGATCCTGATGATTTCCTTCCTTTGAGCCCCGGTCACTTCCTCATAGGCCGTCCGATTACTTCTCCAGTATGCGCTCACCCAAAGATAGCTGAAGAAGACATTAACAGACTGCCTCGCTATCAACGAGTAGAACAGATTCGTCATCATTTTTGGTCACGGTGGTCCAAAGAATACGTGTCGGAGCTGCAGGTGCGGAACAAATGGCACCATAACAAAGGCGAACTCAAGGAAAACATGATGGTACTGATTAAGGACGACATGCCGCCACTTCGATGGAGTCTGGGTCGAATAGTCAAGACGTACCCGGGAAGTGATAACGTACCAAGGGTTGCCGATGTACGTAAGGCCGACGGCGTGGTTCGACGGGCTTTCTCAAAATTATGCCCGCTTCCCTTGAACGAGCAATGATGGATGGTAGCAGCCGGGAGCCTGTAATAAAATCATTGAAATCTGGCGATTCCAAGGCCGGGAGGATGTTAAGGCACCAGCATGATTCATTTCAAACTACTCGCCGGGTGAACAAATGCATCGTGATTGGCCTACGCTATAGATGGCGTGATTATTGCGCACCAATCAAACGCCGGTGCACACAGTGAAAAATCTTCACGACCGCGGTTTTTTAACGTCACTAACGCAAAAATTGTCATACGGGCTACATCAAAATATCATGTAATTTCAGTTTAATTCGCAATATATACATCTCTAAAATACAGTTGTACGAGTCTTTTTTCATCGCCCTGAAGATACGCAACATCGAGGAATAGAACTATTATTATTAATTAATATTATTTAACTACTATTTATTATTGTATTGTTAGTAATCGATTCCAAAATAATGCATGTAAAGTGAATGTCAATAATATTGAAGAGCTATTAGTACCTATAATAGTGTGATCAAGAATATTTGTAAAGAAAATAATTTACTATCCGAAATAAAGGCTATTTGAATTTGAATTTGAAGGGGTGAATTTTGATTCTAAATTTCGTTAGCCATAGGATGGTAGAATGTATATCATATTCCGTTTCACGAAAACAATATAAGTAGGTACTAAAGATAAATTCTCAGCACCGCGGACACAAATTTCGAACAGATACACCACATAAGACATGGCGGAACATCGCAACAGCGAACTAGTTACAATTAAGTTATTGTCAACAACTAAAGTTCCGTGGTTATAACTTACTACCTAACTGAAACTCGTACGCCTAGTTTGTTGCTGACATAATTAATAGCGTTATGTGCAAGTTATATTTATTTATTTATTTCATTTGCAAATGCAGGTAGAGGGTTGGTACATTCATTACATAAGTATCACTACACTTGGCCTTGCGGCATGCAACAGTAACAATAGAAGGAGACATGCAATTACAATTTCAATTAACATTATTACGTCAAAACAGCATATACCTAATGATAATAATCAATTAATTATAATAATCTTAAAAATGTCATTTATATAATTCAGATTAATAATAAAGGTTTTAGCTCTTCGACTATACTGCCTTACCAACTCTTAAAGCAGTATTCTTTCAATATTACTTAACTTTCATAGTGTGAATCGGACTCGGTCAAAACCTAGCGTTAATCCCACGAACATGACCCACCTGATTTGGAGCGATCGTCGTGGCCCATGAACGTGTGCAAAACCAGGGGCGTCAAATTCGGGCTGTGCTGACAAGACTTCAAGCCACCACTGACAAATATTGGTTAATGTGACTGGCTCGTGCGGCGGCGTTAGAAGGTTTTTGAAGGATCGGCAGCGCGAGTGTGACGCCCCTGGTGTTGTACACGTTCATAGGCTACGGTAACCGCTTCTTATCAAATAGGTCGTGGGCGTATGTCATGCGCAAGGCACAGTAATAAGCTGCTGTTTATAAAAAAACATTTTTAAAAATAAGCTTTTATTATTTTACAATATTGCATTGTCAGGGGACTTACATAAGTATACATAAGTTCAATCGGATAACCAGAAGTGGTCGAAAAACGGCTTGCAAGATTTGATTATAGACAACGTGACAGATGAAACTTTTTTTTAATATACGACGCGTCAAGCTTGTAAAAAAAGTAAGACTAAATCAAATCCTTAGCAACTCAGCACATAATATTTGCAACTAAGACAGCTTCATTCAAGTAATCTAATCCTTAAAATCCAGATCAAAGGCAAACTAGATGAATGTCGTCAAAAATCCCAATCAACATCAACGGCCCATTCTACAAAATACTCCCTTTACGACTTCAAATATTCCAGCGAAGTACGAAATATTCCCTTTATAAAACACGATAGGGCCCTACTATGTCTGAGGGCGGATTTCTAAGGGCTGGTCTTCATTAATGACACCCGATGCTCTCCAATTAACACGCTGATCATCAATAGATGTTTTAGGATTCCGTATAATGTGATTCAAAAACTTGATAGATTTTTATTCGACTTTTTGCGATACCGAAATATGGACGTTTCTATTTATCTTTATAATATATTATTTTTATAGCAGGTTGTAAAAAAGCACATCGCCCACCTGATGGGAAGTGGTTACCATGGCCTTTGGACGTGTGTACGCCGCTGACCCTGAAATTAAATATACTTATTCCTTCCTCTCATACTTGATGTCATAATCCGCTTCATTTCATACAAACAGACACTTCCATTTTATTAATTTGTATGGATGTATAGAAGATACACTGAATGAGCGTCAAAAACACAGTGAGTGAGCGTCAGATACACAGTGAGTGAGCATCATATATACACAGTGAGTGATGCGGGGTAACTGTGTGGCCCATTTCTCGTTGGCATTATTTGTCATCTACAGAAGAACACATTGCTCTCTGACCAGAAATAATTATATGTGGAATTTAACCAGATGGAATAGGGACGTAGTTCTTGGGTAATTGGAAGAAAGATAATATCAGTAGTTTTCTACTTTTGTAAAACATAAAATATTAGATGCTTACATTCATATACACATACCATTTTATGCCCAATATTACCCCGCGGTTTCATCCGCTTGGTCACTTATAATCTAATTTTCTGTTAGTGCATCACAAACAGACATTCCAATATTGTTAATCTGTATAGATGTGTGGCAGATACAATCAATCTCACAATTACTAGTGAGCGTCAGATACACAGTGAGTTACTGATGCGGGGTAACTGTGTGGCCCATTTCTCGTTGGCATTAATTGTCAGCTACAGTAGAACGTATTGCTCTGTGGGCAGAAATAATTATGTGTGGAATTCAACCAGACGAAATAGGGACATAGGTATTGGGTGAATGGAAGAACCACATAACAGTTAAATGAGGTACCTCTTTTAATTGTTTGGGTAAGAACCATATATGGATATATTATGAATAACTGAGTATACAGCAGTATATGATTGAAAAATCTTTCTTCATACTTCTTACTATCCTCTTTATTACTATTTTACTTTCTACATACTATCCTGCTAATATTTTAAATTTTAATATTCTCAGAAAGAAAATAGAAAGAAAAATGATTTATTCGATGCTTAACCTATGAAATACACATATAAGTACAAAATCCAGAAAAAAATAGAACATATACTTACAGGACAGGAATATACCTCGCAGGCGTGCTGAATAGGACCTGGAATTTTGGAAGATGAATGGATTATATTAGTTGATTTAATAGTTCAACTAGATCATAGTCGTTCTGGCGCGATTGAGTAATAGTTTATTGGGTAACAGGTTCAAAACCGACCGAACCGAACCGAGTTATGTATACATAATAATTATATTATTATAGTTTAGAAAAGCACATTTCAAATTTTATCCCTATAGTTTCTTGTGGTTAACGGGAATGGGCTCAGTATTGACGACAGTTACCTTTATAATTAATTGACACTTCTATTTATTCTAGGTCTGTGGCATGAAAATGTCTGTATGTGACGTCACAAATTGTCCCCTATTCAGTTTCGAGATTACAGGCAGCAACGCGTGCTGAACTAATTTTCAGTTGAAAATTTTCACGTGAGTATTATTACGAGTAATTTGAGGACGTGACGGGAATTTTTTGGAGTGGATAACTGAAATGATATGGGGGAGGGGCTCAAAGATAAGTGGTAACTGGATTAACATATTGTAAAGTTAAGTAAAGGATGGGTGACCATTTTATGAGAAGAAAAAAGTGAAGGAAGTAGGACACGACGGTATCTCCCGTCCGAAATGAGCTGTCCGTCTGGGGTAGTACCTCCGCCTTACAGAGACCGCGGCCATAATAACCATCGTATGTCCCGCCCCTTCCCAGCCCTCCCCCCTGCCCTTCAGGGTAGGTAGCGCGTGTGTGACACCCTTAGTGTTGCACACGTTCATAAGCCACGGTGACCGCTTCCCATCAGATGGGCCGTGTGCTTGTCTGCCACCTATGTAGTATAAAAAAAAGTAAAAACGTTGAAAACAACACAATGTATTCATACACAAAGAAGATAACTATAGACAAAGAGGTATTAATCATCTTTAAGCCGCTCTCGTTGGTCCTGTATGCTATACGAAAATTTATAGCACTATTTACTATTTAGTTGGAGTCCTAAAAAGTCAAACTAACTGGTCTAGCCACAGAACTTTAATATCGCCTATGCGTTGTGCAGGTCAAACGGCAGTCGCTTCACCGAAAATATCGAAGTTCAGCCGTTTCATAGTTAGACTGAAAGTTCACATAACATAACATAACATAAACTCACGTCTATATCCCCGAAAGGGTACGCAGAGGTGCTAGCACCCACATTTCGCCAGTTTATGTTTAGGTGCCAATGTAATAGGTGGCGAGCCTATTGCTATTAACCGGGCACTTATAAACCTGCGATAAATACACACATAACTTCGAAAAGTCATTGGTGTGTGCCATGGTGAACCTGGGATCGAACCCGAGACCTTTAGTCAGCAGTCCATTACCCAGACCACTAGGCTACCGCGGTTATATATATAACACTTACTGTTGAAAGTTCGAGGGTAGTTGGAGCCCACAGAAAGTCCAACCAGTCTAACTTGGAACTTCGATATCGCCATTGGTCATAATGACCATTGGTTGTGGAGGTCAGATGGCAGTCGCTCCACGGAAAATATCGAAGTTCAGCCGCATCACAGTTAGACTGGAAAGCCGACCCCAACTGAGTTGGGAAAAAGGTTCAGAGAATGACTGTTGAAAGCTCACCCCAACCCCCAACTGAATTTGAATCTTGGTGAAAACAACTTTACTATCTAATGAAACTGTAACTACAAATCGTATAAATTTTTACAAACACTATTCCCGCTCTCCAGCGAACGTTCCAGAACAGTTTAGTACAAGTTATTCAGTAAAATGTCACAACGAAATAGTGCCCTTATCTCGCACAACTTCGTGTGTGACGTATTGTGTTCCATAACTGGTTTGTGCTCGGAAAATTGTCGTGTGTTCGCAAAAAGGACATTATGATTTGAAAAACGTTGTTGTGTTCGTTTTTTTGTTAACAAATGTGCATTTGCAAAATCATTTAACTATTATATTTATGACTAGCTGTCTCGGCGAACTTCGTACCGCCATATTTTCCACCCGCGTGCAATTCCGTTCCCATTCCTGTTCCCGTTCCCATTCCCATTACTATTTCCATTCCTATTCCTATTCTCATTCCCATTCCCATTCCTACTGCTACCTACTACTACTAAATACTAATCCCGTAACGTAAACATAAACTTCTCTCACATAATAGAAAAAGTTTGTATGAGAAAAAGAAAAGTTACTTTCTGAAATTTTCTGTACAACTGTTTTATTATTTTTTTTCGTAAGAACCTTCTCCCGATAATAACAAACACAACAAAAAAAGAATTAGTGAAATCGGTAGAGCCGTTGGTGAGTTATGTGCTTACCAACACATTTTGCGATTCATTTTTATATTATAGATATATCTACTGTGTTACAAATTCATTATTGACTGTTTGAAAAGTGGTAGAATGTACAAGGAAACATTATTTTAATTATAAGACCACACTTGTTGTACCTACTTGCATTCTGTGAATAAATAAATGATTATGATTATGATTATTATGATTTTCTGAAATTATAAGAATCATTGTTTCGTCACAAGTATTTAATTTTATACCCGACTTCAAAAAACTTCAAAAAAAGAGAAGGTTCTCAATTCAACTGAATTTTTTTTCATGTTTGTTCCCGTGTGATCCTATTTCAATTTGGTCCGTTGAAGTGGTTTTTTTTTTTGTAATAATTATTAAGAATTCGGTCTTCAGACCCTGGATATCACTAAGCATCCCAGTATTATTAAAAAAGAAGCCCTAACTCTATAATTTTATCTTGTTTACACCTTCCGACATCATCATTCAGTTTCATAGTACCATAAGTTATCGTATTGTCACCGAATACGTATCTTCGGTGACAATACGATAGTAATATTTGTGTCCTATCTAACAGCAGGAAGTGGTTCTAAGGCTGCCAAGATTTGGTCCACACCATTGAACAAAAAAAAAAACACGGTCCATACTAACAAACGAACATACTACAAATACAAAGCGCATTAATTGAAGTTTTTAAAGATATGAACCTACAAATCATTTCATCTGAAATCTGGGAAACATAATGAAATTACTAACGAAAGTAAACCTACAACTCAACTTACTTTAAATTCAAAAGGAATGCAAAAGATAGTTTTTGCAAGAGAACGATCCTACTCGCAAACTGTGACGTAATCGTTCGATTCGATACGGCACAGTCTACATAATAACGGTGTTAGTGATAGTGATAGTTTTTAGTGATAGTGATAGTGATAATTTTTAGTGATAGTGACAGTTTTAAATTTTAGTGATAGTGATAGTTTTTAGTGATGGGTAGTACTTAGTGGGTTTGTAATAGGGTAGGTATGCTGGCAGAAAAGAATATAACTGTATATCTAAACTTTATTAATTTATTGTTTGATGCACAATTTAAAGAATTAAGCATTAAGAACGATTCTGAGCACAATTTTTTTTTGAATTCTTGTCTTAATTCACTCACTGTCAAGCCTCAACCTGTCTTACCAACTTGGCGATTGACGTGTTTAATTTTGTAAGCTAATTAAATGTTTTTGAAAAATAAAATTTTCTGTGCAATGTCGGGACGGATCAATAGTTCATAAAATTCAAATATAATACAAACACAGTTTTGTATGAAAACGAATTCAAACACGAGCCGGGATAGACGCGCTCGATCCGACAAGACAAGCAGACGTCTAATCTACATAATGCCGACGCCGCGCTGCCAATAGTAACAGGACTTAGTGGGGCAGGGAGCGAAGTTCCAATGTTTTTTACCCAACTGGAATAAAAAACGAGGGTTATGTATGATCTATATGTACATTCTACACAGCGCCATCTACACCCAAAGTAAACATAGGTTAACTATCTTGTGTTATGGTTTCTATAAGTTTTTTTTTGAGTTACGTGTGTAGAACGATTCTGAACATAAAAAACTTTTGGGAAATGGGACCACATGGGAAGCGCCAGGTAACTAACATAAAAAAATGCAGTCGAAATGAGAACCTCCTCCTTATTTGAAGTCAGTTAAAATATATACAGACAATAAATCTTAATATATATAAATCTCGTGTCACAATGTTTGTCCTCAATGGACTCCTAAACCACTTAACCGATTATAATAAAATTCGCACACCATGTGCAGTTCGATCCAACTTGAGAGATAGGATAGTTTTTGAAACGGATTTCGACATCCACGCGGGCGGAGCCGCGGGCAACAGCTAGTATATTATTATATATTTATTGTCTGTAATTCTGTTAGTATATGATGGATGCAATGACTATTCAACGGGTCCTAATGCAGTTTTTTTAAAAGCTCTTAGATATACTTAAAATCTACCGCTTGTTTGATCAAAATCTGTAGAGTATTACTGGAGATATAGTAGAAAATCGCGTCTGCAAGGGCAGAGCCGCGAGCATAGCCTAGTTAATAATATTGACAGAGAAATTCCGATATCAATTTCAAATTAATGCAAGGTCACGAGTTATCTGACGTCATATTATACCATTGTATGAGCGCTCACGTCTGCCTGAATAATAAACCAATCATAACGCAATCAATCCCAACCGCTCCTCCCCCCAATATGTCCTCACCAGAATCTACACAGACACACGTAATCCTCATAATGGATGAAAATTCGAACGCTGTCGGTAAAATCGTAACAGATTTTTGTTCAATTATCAATCGATTTGATTTGTTGACGGTACATTTGTAGCAATTTATTTGTAATCATCGCTGAGTTGTAAGGAATGATGGACGGATTGTGTTGAATTATTGGAGGGAATTGCGGCTTCCATAATATTATTTATGAGGAATTTTGTTGGATTTGATGAAAATCGGCGCATAGATATTTGGACCCGAATACTGTGACGCCGGGAAGTTATTTTGAGTCAACCTATTTTATATATAAGGGCACGTGAATATGCTTGCCTGATGTTAAAGATTTTGGAGTAGTGTAGGCCCCACTACTCCAAAACCTTGCCAAGTTAGATGCCGTACACTATACTTACTTGTTTCTATGCGATGCATTTTGCCAAAAACAAAGTATAGTGTACGCCATCTAACTTGGCAAGGTTTTGGAGTAGTGAGGCCCCCCACACTACTCGAAAATCTTGCCAAGTTAGATGCCGTGCACTATAGTTACCATTAAAAGATGTCAATAATATCACAAATTATCTAAACTGTCTATATCTTAACTTTTAAACTTTCGCGTTCCATAACTATTAAACCTACTCACACGGACAGGTACCTACACGCCACGTCTCATCACCACCCCCGACACTTACAATCCGTTATGACCTCACTCAAGAATAGAGCGTATGATCTCTGTGACCCTGAACATCTGGAGCGAGAGCTGGATCATGTTCAGGAGGTACTTAAAAATAACGGATATGCTGTTGTGAACGGAAGACGGAAGCAGCAAACATTAGGGCGGGGGCATCCAAAGGTAAGCAGACAGCCAGCGTATATGCCTTATGTCAGGGGAATAACGGATAAGATCGGCACCGTGCTAAAAAAGTACTCCATCCCGACAGTTTACACACCAGGCATTAAAGTAAACAACATCGTGGGCACACCGAAGGATGTCTTACCGCTTCAGATGCCAGGGGTCTACAAGGTGGATTGCAGCTGCGGTAGTTCGTATATAGGCCAAACAAAGCGGACCATTGCTGATAGGGTCAAAGAACACATTGCAGCTGTAAAGAACCGCCGGACGAGCAAATCAGCGATTGCAGAACATCTTTTAGAAGCGGGCACGAATCACTGGATTGAATTCCACAATACGCAAGTCCTCTCCACCGAACGTCACTTCTATTCAAGAGCTGTACGTGAAGCGATTGAAATCAAGAAGTACAAAAATTTCAATCGGGAAGACGGTTTCAAGTTATCTGCGACATGGAATCCAGTGATTAAAAACTTGCTACCTCGCTTTTCTGCGCGGTCGGATAGACACCAAGGCGTTTGCACAGATAATAGGGACCCTGTGAGTGTGGTATGTGACGGTACCTGGAGACAAGAAAATATAAAAAATGTCGAAAATGTGCGGGTAGAAGAAGAACCGTCTACCTCACGGACTCGGCGACGGAGGGCGTGCACGGCTGAAACAGTCAGCCTGTGACCACGGCCGGTGTAACCTGGTCGAAACGTCAGGCATCCAAAGGTATGTATATACCTTTAACGTGTATCGCGTTAATTCCCGTTTACTGTCTATATCTGTCTAGATTCCGTTACCTACAAATGTAAGAGCGAATTAAAAAGGCAAACGGATACAAATACACGTTATGGAGGTGGGACACGACGGTATCTCCCGTCCGAACTGAGCAGTCTGACTGGGGTAGTACCTCCGCCCTACAGAACACCGCGGCTATAATAACCAGTGTATTATGTTCCCGGCGCCGGCGGTAAGTAGGGTAGCCAGAGCTCACTGGAGAGATTCTGTGCTGACAGCGGAGAGGCCAAAGTCTCCGGCGTTGTCAGCATAGAAACTCTCTCATCCCAATCCTACTTAACTCCCTTGTGTATGACACCCCTTTTTTCCGTGCGGAAATTCTCATGGATACCCACCCTGCGGCCAGCGGGGCAGGTTATGTTGGACTCTTACCGATTAAAACCGCACGCCGTCTAGGGTCTTCTAACGCCAGGGTGTAAGGTGGCCCATAGAAGATTTCTCTCACACACTGGCTTGACTCAGGCCATCTCCGGATTCGAGATGGTAGTGTGACGCCCCTGGCGTTTCCCACGTCCATGGGTCACGGTGACCGCTTCCCATCGGTTGGGATGTATGCTTATCTGCCACCTAAGTTGTATAAAATCGCAATTTTATACAAATCGCGATTCCTATCACAAAAAGCACTTATTTTCCTGCAGAAAACACAAGTACACTGGATCGATGGAATCGTGTTGGATTGAAGTGCTAAGCTCGATCGACGTAAAAGGGAGCAGGAAGCTTTTAATAAGAATTTAAAATCCGATCATGTCGAAACGTTTTGTTATTCACAGTGTGGCGATGCCAATAAATAGGACACGAATATCGCCGTGGGCGAATTCAGGTGCGTGCTAGCGCTGTCTACATTTGGAGCTGAAAATTTTTCGAGCACAGGTTTTGTTCTATTGCTACGAAAATTTAAATAAAAGAAGTTTGATAAAGGTTGAATAATAACTAATAATATTTTAGACATTATACTCAGCGCTATCTAGACCCGAAGTACAGAATATTATGCTAACGTACAGAACGGAATCTCACCTCCACCCACCAATATCACTTACCTCACCCCGCGCCAAGAAACATAGGCAAAAGAAGCCAAAATTCACAAGGGCTCACGTCGCGTCGCATCGGGCAGGAGAGAGAGAAGGACAGCATGAGTCTGTTTTGTAAGGAGTTCTCTCTATCGCATTCGACGCGGCACATCGTAGCACTAACCATGAATACTCACACATCAACACCACCGTGCATGTACACAAACTATGCATGTTGTAATTGATACACGATTGTTTCATACACTTTGTCGAGAATTTCCGAGGTGTGCCCAAAGTTAGCATGACTTTGTTATAAGTTCTAGAATGCGGATAAAAATATTTGGTTCCTTTTATTAGCACGTCGCACCACCTCCGCTTCGGAAGGGGAAATATCCTAAGGCATACCGCACGGGTATGTTACTTCCAGAGACTTAACACCGCGATTAACAAAATCGATAAATTTATTATACAACGCCATCTAGTAAAAGACTTAGAATTAAATGGGCCTGAACCTATTCAAAAATACAACAGTTGCAAGTATCAATTTACCCAGTAAGTAGCACAAACTGTCGTGATATTCACACATGAGCTGAAACTGGTTCTAGGTCATAAAGTAGGTAACAAAATACGAGAAACAGTGCAGCAATAAAGTAAAAACGCTCGGTTAGTACTTGTACTTATATCTAAGGCTTGTAGGGTGACCACACTATGTATAATAGTAACAAGATAAAGAAGAAACGGTAGAAAATATTTCTGTGGAAGAAACAGTGTTTTTTTGACTATGAAAAAAAAACCTCTGTAAAAATCATTGTGATTTCCTAAGGAAGGAACGAGGTAGGACACGACGGTATCTCCCGTCCACAATGCGCTGTCCGACTGGGGAAGTACCACCGCTCAACAGAAGACCGCAGCCATAATAACCATCGTGTTGTGTTCCCGCCGGTAATTAGGGTAGCCAGAGCTCACTGCATCCGTCCTCCCCCCATCCTTTCCTAGACTCTCCACCCCATCCTAGCCCTCTCCCCTTCCTTTCAGGGTAGGCAGCGCGTGTGTGACACCTTTGGTGTTGCACACGTCCATAGGCCACGGTGACCGCTTTCATCATGTGGGCCGTGTGCTTGTCTGCCACCTACGTGGTATAAAAAAAAATTGGGCAGTTAGACAGGTGGCACACACTTAACACAGTGTTCTAACGTTGTTTGTAGGTATCTCGTTTTACATAAAATTTGAGGAGGATTTGGAAGAAAGTTGAGACTCCACCGAAACGATTCGTTGGCCAAAGTGCTCACGACCATTAGTCGAGTTATGAGTGAAATAACGTCAGTATTTTAATGGTCAAGATTCGAACGCTGAACTTCTATATCGTCCTTAACCTCTAAGCTACCGACCCTTCGATTCACGTATTGTTGATAAAGTATGATATTACGAGTATTTTTTTATTCAAGCTAGGCTTACGTTGACCACTATCTCACCTGATGGTAAGTGACGATGTGGTCTACGATGAATCACGCTTGTCTAGAAGGATCCTATTCACTCGTGGCTTGAATATTCCCAGGTTAAAGCTTTCCGGAAACACAGACTCGGGCAGGGAATTTAGCTGAGCCATCATACATGATACGTTTCAAGATAGAAGGGACTATTACGAATAATGTGTCCTCTTAAAGTCATGGCATCCCTACATCTTTGAGGGAACTGCACTCTGCTACATGAAACAAATGACCCAGAAACTAAACTCCCGATGTAGAGCCATACTGCGGTGAGTATATCGCACTTGAAAGAATAACTCAGATTTGTTGATAGGTTATTATTTTAATTGTATAATGGATATCCATTACAAGATAACAATCATATATTATGAATATTCATATGATACCTATTTTGCTTAGTTAGCTTAGTTAGTTGCAATGCTTCGATATCGCCTAATGTCACCATTGGGTTGTGAAGGTCAGACGGCAGTCGCTTCACGGAAAATATCGAGGTCCAGCCAAATCTGCAGCTAAGACTGGTAAAGCGGACCCTAGACTCCGAGGTGAAAGCTTTGGATGCGACTGAGATTAACGCTAGGTTGAAGACATAATTTGCTTAGTTAATTTCACAGAAGTGGACCCGCGAGCAATTGTTGGTTAATTCTGCATCATTATGTCCGTTAAGCTGAGGGCCACCATTATGGCACTGTCAGTGTATGTAATGGGCACCCCCGTTCTGAAACTTTACCTTTAGCTTACCATCAGGCGAGGTTAAGTCATATTGACGTGACCGATATTAAAAAAATATGAAACACGTATTTATTAATAATTGTAAAGTAATTGTAAAATAAATCATTTACTTACAATCAGCAGATTAAAAGTTATGTAAACAGATAAACCGTTACACATACATGATACATTGATAGCGATTGATAAGATACACAGTATTTAGTGTTTGTCACTCCGCTGTAGGTGCGGGACGTGAAAATGAATAGAAAAGATAAGAAGAAAGAAAAAGTTAGTGTAAAAGATATTAAAAAGGAGAAAAATGTTAGTGTAAAAGATGTTAAAAAGGAAGATAAAAATGTGAAGACTGGTAATGGTATTTCAGTAAGTTCTTACTTAGATTATTACATGTATTGATGATGTATTGTATAATTTGTTATTTTTTCTGATCCCACAGACCAACCGTCTGTACGGTTTGTCTGGCCGTTTCCTCGTGGTCAAACTAGTTTGTCACACCAGTATGACCACGGGGATATAAATGTCCTCGTAGTCATACTATCATTTTGACACCCCCTGTAGAAAAAATAAGGAAACTAAAATACAGAACTAAGAATAAAAATACCTGTGGGATATTTAATTGTAGACTTTACCGTTATACAGTTAAAGTTTAAAATCAAATGAAAAGAATTCATTACTTTTTTATTCACTCTCCAAAAGATCATTTCATTTTAGACTTTAACCTGATAATAGTAAAGTCTAAAATTGACAGTGGCTTGTTTTAACAGAATCGAGGCCCGGGACAGTCGGCTTGACGTACTCTCTGAGGCACGTAATCTAGAATGTATTTTGATAAATTTGTTTATACCGCTCCATTATCGATTTATCTGTACTAATTCCCAAAAGCCTTGCACAAGTATACTGTATTCAACATTTCAATCATTATTTATTATCGCTCTACAGAAGACCGCGGCCATAATAACCATTGGGCTGTGTTCCCGGCGGTAAGTAGAGTAGCCAGAACTCACTGTATGTATTATGTGCTTTCAGTGGGGAGACCAAATTCGCCTGTGTTGATAGCACAGAAACTCTTAACCAACCTCAAACCCACCCCTATCACATTTCCTCCCTCCCCTCCAGGGTCAACAGCACGAGTATGACGCCCCCTTTTTTTTCTTTCCCTGCGGAAATCCTC
Organism: Lithosia quadra; assembly: GCA_963576445.1. Classification (NCBI taxonomy): domain Eukaryota; kingdom Metazoa; phylum Arthropoda; class Insecta; order Lepidoptera; family Erebidae; genus Lithosia; species Lithosia quadra. The sequence goes on along the minus strand of OY754899.1, from coordinate 2,528,264 downwards.
ATGGATACCCACCCCGTGGCCAGCAGGGCAGGTTATGTCTCACACTTACCGACTAAAACCGCACGCCGTCTAGGGTCTTCTGACGCCAGGGTGTAAGGTGGCCCAAAGAGCATTTCCCTTGACGCCCCTGGGGTTGCACATGTCCATATGCCACGGTGACCGCTTCCCATCAGGTGGGCCGTGTGCTTGTCTACCATCTAAGTGGTATTTAAAAAAAACGCCAGAATCTCGTCCGTCAAATCAGCAGGTGTACCAAATTACCGATGAGGTCATCTTTTGCTCCATAGGGCATGGATCCTAGGGGCCATGACACTTAAATTGTCTTTCTATAAACTGAACTTATTTCCTTTACAGATATGGTCCATAATCCCAACAATCATTCTAATAGGCATATCTATAGGAGCCTATGTGGTCTACAAGAAAGCAGTGCATATTCCTGACATGCCTCAGATAGAATTGAACACTTGGTGGGGACATAATACTACGGAACCTCAGGACAACTCTATTAGACCTTATAAAATTGTTTACACTGAATCGGTGAGTATTATATTTAGATAGGCTCGCGTTTGACCACAATCTCACTTGTTGGTAAGTGATGATGTGGTCGACGGTGGAGCACGCTTGCCTAGAAGTAACCTATTCACTCTAGACTTGAAGACTCCCAGGTTGTAGCCTTACACTCTTTAGCAGTACGCATGATGAACGTATTGCTAAAACGTTTTGTGCGTATGAGTGGGATATCCACCATGTACCGGTGGTGCGTTGCCGTACGTCTGGTCGTTCGGTGATGAAAGTTTGTTTTTTCTGGGGTTTTTTTTCTTGATCATTTTTATATTTTATTTTATTATTCTCATTTTAGATGGAGACACAACTAAGATCTCTTATCGATGGATATCGTAAACAAAAGCAGAAGGGGAGCTTAGAAAATACAGCCTGGACCTATGGTGTCAATAGTGAAGCTTTTAACAATTTCTTCAATCATTGGATCTTCAAGTACGATTTTATAAAACAACCCAAGTTTTTGAACAAGTTTGAGCAGTATAGGACTAAGGTCCAAGGCCTAGATATTCATTATATTCACGTCAAACCTAAAGTGGATAAAAATGTATTGGTAAGTTATAATTTCATGTATTCATTCTTGTATAACTTTTTTTATCGTGCAGAAATCCATCGGGCATCGGGGGTGTTAAGTGTTTATGTCGGTCTCGGGTCTTAATTACCGCGATGTAAGGGTTACCTAAAAGGCATATCCCTCGCACCCCTGCTGACCCTGGGCCATCTACGGTTTTGAGATGACCCCTTCGACCTCCCGAAAGATGGGTGGGGCGAGCATCACGCCACTTCACCGTCGGTGGGGTATAGGGTGACAGGCGGCCGTCCTGTCACTCAACCGTCCACACGCGGAGAATCAGCCCACCCCCCGCCTGCGCCCTACTGTGCTCTCGGCTAGTCAAAGGGACACTTGGAGAGCCTTGGAGCAGCCCTCTAAAGGGCCACTCCCACCCTGGCCGGATTGGCCACAGGCAGCAGCGTCTCCCGTGGTGATATGATCCCATCAGTTAGGCCGTGTGCTTGTCTGCAAACTAAGCGGTATAAAAAATATGTAATTTTATTTTTACAGGTCTTACCTTTGCTGCTTTTGCATGGCTGGCCGGGATCCGTAAGAGAGTTTTACGAAGCTATCCCACTGTTAACAACCCCGAGACCTGGATATAACTTCGTATTTGAAATTATCGCTCCTAGTATACCTGGATTCATATTTTCTGAGGTGAGATATAAAAACGAACTAAATTGTTTGAAATAATGAACAAAATGCTATATAATAGGGCACGGCATCTAACTTGGCAAGATTTTGGAGTAGTGTGGGCCCCACTACTCCAAAACCTTGTCAAGTTAGAGGTCGTACACTATACTTGTTTGTGGCAAAATGCGTTGCATAGAAACAAGTATAGTGTACGGCATTTAACTTGGCAAGGTATTGGAGTAACTGTAGTGGGGCCCACACTACTCCAAAATCTTGCCAAGTTAGATGTCGTGCACTATAGCTAGTCTCAAAGTAAGTATAGCTTATCTAACTTCTTATTTGGGTTATAGAATATGGATAAACATCTTAGATCCATTTTCTTTTTAACCGATTTTAAACGAGGTAAACTGTTTGACCTGTGTTTGTATAATATGTAGCTATGATCATCTTGCATTTTGTAGAATCAATTTTGAAGTGATTTTCAAAAAAGTATACGACTATTTTTCAATCTGAAGGTTTTAATATACTTAACCGACATAAAAAGGGTGGTAATCCAGATTTATAAAACCTTACTATACAAATAGATTAAAGCATCTGGTTATAAAACGTTAAAATAACAGTTATTCAATGAATGCATAATTATTAATGTATACGCGATATCTACAACAAAAACTCATATTTTTTAACCTTTGTCTGTCTGTCTATCTGAGCTAATATTACAAAGCGTAATATAGGATAACTTTCATTTAAATTATGGGTTTCAGGCACCGGCTCGACAAGGCCTATCCCCACACCAAATAGCAATTATAATGAGAAATTTAATGCAAAAGATTGGCCACAAATATTATTATGTGCAAGGAGGTGATTTTGGCCATGCAATTGGCTCCCACATGGCCACAATATTCCCGAACGAAGTACTTGGTTTTCATACAAATTTGCCGGTCAACTCCGCAAGAAATACAATTTGGGTATGGTTACTTGGGTCCATTTGGCCATCATATGTGGCTGGGGAAAATGCAGATAAATGGTATCCTATAAAGGATAAACTCAATTTTTTCTTGGAAGAGTCTGGCTATATGCATCTGCAATCTACTAAACCTGATACGATTGGTAAGAATTTTGTTTAATTTTGTTTCAATTATTTTAATAAGTAGGTATTATCTAATATTATTCGGTGCCTCTTTTCTTTGCTGCACTATAAAAACACTTAGAATTCTTTACCAGCGCACATGATTCCTTCTTTCTACAGTCCCGGGTGCTTATACCATCTGATGAGGCCGTTAAACTGTGGGCCGTTAAAAAATTGGACTATTATCGGTGTCTGTAATTGTGTCCTCTATTAAATTTATTGCCGAGACTTTACGTTTAGTTTTCCATCAGGCGAGGAAAAGAAATATGAATAGAAATAGTATAGGAAAAGAATGTTGCATAATATTCTTCTGACATAAAAGGGGAACCTACGACAAAGCAACATGATAACAATTGGCATTGTACTTGGTTATGTAGAACCAGAGACATGATCAAAAATCGATAATTGACCTCCACGCGGGCGGAGCTTCGGGCATCAGTTAGTACTAAAAAATGAATTGCCTAACGAAAATAAGTAAAACAATTTTTCAAATAGCTTCGTTCCAGAGACTAACACGTTTAAACAAACCAACTCTTCAGCTTGATTTTTTTTTTTTTTTTATACCACTTAGGTGGCAGACAAGCACACGGCCCACACTGATGGAAAGCGGTTACCGTGGCCTATGGACGCGTGCAACACCAGGGGCGTCACACTCGCGCTGCCGACCCCGCAAAAACCTTCTAATGCCCTTCTTGAAGAACCCCATATTGTAGCCGCCAGGGAAAACCACTGCAGGGAGATCGTTCCACAGCCTAAGCGTGCGCGGAATGAAATTTCTTTCATACCTTACAGTACGCACTGCAGGCGGATGCAACGTGTGGGGATGAATTCCCTGCCTGTGGCGAGCGGTGCGATGATAGAAAGTGGCTGTAGGCATCATATCAAATAATTCATTTGAACATAAACCATTATATAGGCGGTAGAAGACGCACAGCGAGGCGAAGTCTCTCCTGAGGCTGAGCGGCTCCACACCGCCTACAAGTAGGGGATCGTCGACTATCCGCAGCGCACGTCTTTGAACCGACTCGAACGGGTCAAGTTGGTATGCAGGTGCCCCGGCAAAAAGGTGACAGCAGTACTCCATGTGGGGCCGGACCTGCGACTTATAAAGAGTAAGTCTTTGCCCCGCAGTGAAGTACTGCTTCGCCCTGTTGAGCACTCCGAGTTTTTTTGAAGCCAACTTGACCTTATCTTCGAGGTGACTGCGGAACTGGACGTCGCTGGAGATGTCGACACCGAGGATCCCAATGCTGGAGGAGATGGTGAGTGGTGTGTTCAAGAATTGGGGCGCTACAATAAATGGGGTTTTCTTAGCGGTGAATGCACAAACCTGTGTCTTAGTAGGGTTGAATTGGACTAAGTTAAGTCTACCCCAATCGGATACTCTCGCGAGAGTAGTCTCGATTTCAGACACAAGTTGTTCGCGACTTTCTTCCACTGCGGACCGAGGGAGGTTAGCCCGGCCCGTGTAAAATGCGTCCCCGGTACTGTCGTCTGCATAGCAATGAATGGAGTCATCAGACAACATGTCATTGATATGCAGAAGAAACAGGGTTGGGGACAGCACGGAGCCTTGTGGAACACCAGCATTTATGTCCATGCGGTCCGAGCAGCTGCCGTCAACGACGGCTTGAATGCTTCTGTTGGACAAAAAGCTGGCAATCCACTCGCAAAGTCCCTCGGGCAGTCCATAGGATGGCAACTTCACAAGAAGACCTCTGTGCCAGACCCGGTCGAAGGCCTTCGCTATATCGAGGCTGACCACTAGCGCCTCACCCTTACTCTCAATGGCTTGCGCCCATCGGTGTGTGAGATACACTAGAAGGTCACCGGTTGAGCGACTGTGGCGGAAGCCGTACTGCCGGTCGCTCAATAAATCGTTTCCTTCTAGGTATCTCAGGAGCTGTGTGTTAATAACACGCTCCATTACCTTTGAGAGAAGAGAGGTGATAGCGATAGGCCTGTAATTGGACGGGTCTGTTCTATCGCCTTTCTTAGGCACAGGATGCACGAAAGCGGTCTTCCACGAAGCTGGGACTTGTCTCGTGGAGTAGGAAAGCGCGAAAAGTCGTACAAGTACAGGGCACAACTCGGGGGCGCACTGCTTGAGCACCATCGCCGATATGCCATCCGGCCCACTCGACTTCCGAACATCTAGGGACTTCAGCTCCCGCCGGACCACCCGTTGGGTGATTTTAACATTAGGCATAGATGCACCACACCAAGGGATGTTAGGTGGTACGGCATTCCCATCGTTCATAGTCGAGTTTGACGCAAAGAGGCTACCTAAGAGGTCAGCTTTCTCCTTAGCGCCATGGGCCAGGCTACCATCGGGTTTTTGCAGTGGCGGCAAACAGGACTGGCAGAAATTTCCCTCGGCAGCTTTGGCGAGCGACCAGAATGCACGACTACCGGACGGGTACCGCGCCAGCCGCTCACCAATTCTGCCGATGAAATCAAATTTTGCCCTAGCCGTTGCTCTTTTACTGGACCTCGAAGCGGCGTTCAATTTCCGCTTCACTTCAGCTATATTCGGATCCTTGTGCGCAAGAGCCGTGGTCCAAGCCTTATAAGCAGATTGCTTATGAAGTCTTGCAACTCTACAAGGCCGATTAAACCACGGACGCTTACTTGCCCCCGAAGCGACCCAGCGGTTAGGAATGAAACATTCCATGCCCGCTAGAATCGCCTCAGTGACTGCTGTTGCACAGGGGCTAGGATCGTCTGAAGTGAAGCAGAGCCGCCTCCATGGGTACGAAGCGAAGAATTCTCGCAATCCGTCCCAGTCTGCCGACTTATAATGCCAAACCTGCCGCCATTTAACTGGCCGAGGAGGTTCTGGCCGTGCGAGAGGCACTTGCGCCCGGACGAGGCAGTGGTCTGAAGTACCAATAGGTGCTTCCACAATGACGGAATAATCATCCGGGCGCGTAGTCAGCAGAAGGTCCAGTAATGAGCTTCTATGGGTCTCGATATCTGGTATTCTAGTGATAGAATTAACCACTTGCGAGAGCCCATTGATTATTTGTACATAGATATTAGGTAAACTTATTTACAACCATTTTACAGGAATCGCTCTCCAAGATTCTCCCTTAGGACTCGCAGCCTACGTACTGGACAAGATTATGATATTCACCGATCCAGCAAACAAGTTATCCCCAGAAGGTGGTCTGGACAAGTACTTCAGTTACGACAAGCTCCTGGACAATATCATGCTGTACTGGATCAGCGGCAGCATCACCACTGCTATGAGACTGTACAAGGAAACCATTGTGGATAATTATGTGGAACATACTTTGGCTCAGTAAGTGTATATTTTTTTTTTATTTATTTATTTGATGCACAATACACATTACAATCTTTACAAAAATAAACTTAAAACTAAGTGTTTTGAACTGGATTCTAACGTAAAACTATGTGCACACATTTTTTATTTATCATGTATTTTATATTACCAATAAAAAAAATCCGTCGCTTTTAGAGAAGTATTATGCCCAGGGTGGCAGCGCTTTCTTTTTAGTAAACCCCAAAAGGTTTTTCGATATCTATATATATAAGGGATTCACCCTATTTCCTTTCGTCACGGCATCACGCGTAAATTACTGGACCGATTTCGTTAATTCTTTTTTTGTCTATATATATAAAAATGAATCCCTATTTCCCTTGGTCAAGGCATCACGCGCAAACTACTGGACCGATTTCGTTAATTCTTTTTTTGTTGTGTTTGTTATTGTCAGGAGAAGGTTCTTATGAAAGAAAAAGTCAAGAAAGTTGTGCTGGACATTAGAAAATTTAAGAAAACTTAACGACCATATTAACTTATTAGGAGACGGACATAGGATACTTTTTATCCTGCCACGGGGACGACGTATGCCACGGGCGAAGCCGCGGGGCACAGCTAGTTTTAAATAAAATAACAAAGTATGACGTCATAGCGCGTATTTGTCAAAATCATATTAAAATTTACTTAATTAGTTCCTTAAATAAGAAAGTCTGTTATTATTCTTTAGTTCAGCAAAGCAGCTCAGACCATTTATTTTACCTATAGGAAATTACCTGATTAGGTATGTGGGCACAACATCTGCCGGTATAATATCCGAATCGTGTACTTCGTTACCCTTCTATGTGAAGCCGCGGTTCTGCCACATGTATTATTCAGATCAATTAGAACGCGCTTTGATGAAATCCATACCGTCTACATCTTTTTATGTTGACCTATTTTGAACTCATGTTATCTTGATGAAAGAAAAATTACGATAGACTTTTTCATGAACATTAATGTTTTGTGCGATTTATTTGCATGATGTCCTTGGTTTAATTCCCGTGTTGAACAAAGTGTCTTAAGTAGCGAGATTGTAACAGCACAGTCTGATAAAATTATTCTACAATATTTAAAAGTATCACCACACTAAAAATAGGACGATTTATGACGAAAAATTTGTCTAAGTAATTATTTTCTCCAGTCCTGTTATAATCATCTGTGAACGATGAAAAGTAATTAATAAAAGTCTAGATTCTAAGTCTCTTAACGTCCGAAGTCTATTTATTCTAACAGCAATCGATTAGTTATTCCTGACAAGTCTTATTACATTTTCTGAGAAGCAAAACGACCCGTCAACATGGGCAACTGGGATTTACTTAAACCTATACATATATCCACTTCCTACGTATAACCTTGCAATACTCGCTTTAAATATAGGGTCTATGGGACCCTTTTTTTTCGTGCGGAAATTCTCATGGATACACCTCGCGGCGAGCGGGGCAGGTTATGTCGGACTCTTACCGACTAAAACCGGGTCTATGGGACCCTGTCAAGATCTTTGGAGCCGAAGCTAATTTCATCAGCATGCCATTATATTCGCTGTATGACATTCAGGGTGCAGGTTTTCCTTGATGTGTTAGGGGTCAAACAAATTAAAGTCAGAGGCAGAAGCCTCGATTGCAACCGGGAGTCATGCCTAAATGCTCATGCATGAATCATAATTATGAAATAACCATGCCCAACCATGTCTCGGGTATAAGCAATACTCTTGGCTGGCTCGCACGCTAGCTCGCACTGTGTAACCTTGTCATAACGATAAACCTTATACTGAAAAGAAAACTGTTCAACAATTTTATTTTATTTACAGAATACCGACATCAGTTCCAACATGGGGCCTGCGCTTCAAGCATGAGATAGCTCACAGTCCTGACTTCGTTCTTAAATGGAAGTACCCTAACCTAATTGGGACTTCTAACTTCGATTTCGGAGGTCATTTCGCAGCTTTCGAAAGACCAGAAGTCTTTAGCAGCGATGTTTTCAAAGCAGTGAAGGAATTTATAAGCCGCAAAAAATAAAGATAATAATGATTTTGTGTTGTCTTTCATTTTATATGTGCGAGGGATAAGTGATTTGTTCAGTGATGTGGGATATTCGAAAAATAAATTAATGAAACGTATGTCGGAAAGGAAATTGCATTTTATCTTGATATTGGAAGAGTTTGTGATATTGTTTTGTGATTTCTGATAAAAATAAATTAATCCCATTTCGTTTCGTACGAAGTTGTAAATCATTCTTCTTTGCATCCTAAACCTTGTAGTCCAGGGTTCATTCTCCTTGTCCTTCTGTTCATAATTTTGTTTATTTTAGCTTTTACAGGAGCGATTACCGTTTGACCCTCCAACTGCAGCGCGAGTGTGACACCCCTGGCGTTGCACACGTCCATAGGCCACGGAGAGTGCTTCCCATCAAAAAACCTGCTTCCCATCAGGTGGGCCATGTATTTGTCTGCCACCTAATTAGTATAAAAAATCATAATAAAATAGCCAATAATAATACTTAAGCTATATCGATCAATTCAATTAGCCTGTCGAGGTCCACTGCTGAACATAAGCCTCTAAAACCTGCGCCAAAACCTCGTCAATCAATCAGCTAGTTTAGACTTGCAGGTGAGTTTGACCAAGGCTCCGAACACTTTATTGGGAGATACATCCAAGCGTTGAAGAATTGAACAAACGCATTCTCTATAAACAGTTGATGTGACTCGTCAAATCTCGTAATGTTTGTGCCAAAGAGCAATCTCTCTGAGAATATTCAGTATCGATTAAAAATAATGATGACTGTACGGTTGAGTTGCTTTTGAAGAGGTCGTTATGTGAGAAAATTATATGTGATTCACATCACAGATAAATAATTGTCTTGAGTCTGAAAGTACTTTTTATACATCTTTTTATCAAAATCGCTCAAATCAATCAATCAATACAATTTAATCCTATAGTTATCCTCCTATAGTCTCGGGTCCTTAAAGCGGAGCGTAAAAAAAATGATGAAGCCGTCAAGCTGAGGGCCACCACTGTAGCACTACCGGTGTATGTAGTGGTGACCCTCGGTCCTGAGACTTAACATTTAGGGTCCGTTCACACAGACCGGAGGAGAGCAGATTCTTATCACGTTGAAAACAGAGTTCTTAGTATTTGTAGTAAGGGTTATTTTTGCATCTGCACTGCTTTTGTCATTATGAAAATCATTTGTCAGTGTGAAAAGAAAAATGCGCATCGATACTCTCCGAGCCGGTCTGTGTGAACGGACCCTTAGCTTACTATCAGGCGCGGAGAATGACTTCTCCGCGCCTGATAGTAAGCTAAGGGTCGACGTGTTGACGTGTTGACGTGTCTAATAAAAAAAAGTAAAACTTGAATATTATCAAATGTTACCAGAATCAGAGTTTAAACAAACTCGTATCACAAAAACAACAGGCCCAAATACAAACACTACGTCAGCCATTTTAAAACAACCAAAAAATTTAAAATGGCGCGCCAAACCGTGTTTTGTAAAAAAAAACCGAAAGAATAAAGTGAGGCATAGGCGACGCTGCGGACGGACGACGGGAATAATTCGATTTAATGTCGCTGACTGGATTGCAGTCGCTTACAGCATCGAGTTGAAGTTGTTTATTATTTTGTTTTGCGTTTGCGAATTCGATGATTGAAATCTAATGAGGTTATGTTGCGAGATGTATTTTCTTTTTGTATTTTTCTCTTTAGGTGAGTGGTTACTATTTGCTGTAGTGTTATTGCTATGAAAATATTTATACGTTTTAAGTCGTTATGACGTGACTACTTCTTTATTGGCTACTTATTTCAGTTTTTTAATACTACGTAGGTGGCAGACAAGCACACGGCCCACCTGATAGGAAGCGGTTACCGTGGCCTATGAACGTGTGCAACATCTAGGGTGTCACATACGCGCTGCCTACCCTGAAGGGAAGGGGGCTAGGAAGGGGTGGGGGGAGAAGGGTTACCATGAGCTCTGGCTACCCAACTTACCGGGGGGAACACAACACAATGGTAATTATGGCCGCGGTCTTCTGTAGGGCGGAGGTACTACCCAGTCGGACAGCTCATTTCGAACGGGAGATACCGTCGTGTCCTACCTCCCATTATGTATAGTATGATATCAATCATATAGCACTATCGTGTATGCTCAGAGTCTTTACCTGATGCAATTTAGTATGAAAATATCTAAAATATAAAATGAAATACATGCCAAGCACCAAGATGCCCAGCTTACTCGATTCTACTGCGTCGACCGCTACGGCGCGATACGAATATTATTTAATTGAAGTCCAAGTTGTACAGTGGTGACGAAATGAAATAAACCATTGCAATTGGCTATTCCAATTTCACTTTATGAACTGCGACTGAGTCGAGTGTTGAGACTAATTTTGTTTTAGGTATATTACATCTCTGTATATCATTTTAGCAGTATTCAGAATGCAATATCCACATTTCACTAATAAGTATTGCTGGTCATGCTTTACCCGCACACGTGTTTCCCTCTTCTTAAAATCCCGGATTCTATAAGCAGGGCGTGACAAGACATCTGTCTAGGCCGTCAAGGTAGGGACCACCATTTTGCGACGAATGGTGTCTAGAATGGCGGCTCTGCTTTACCATCCAGCGGGGTATAGTCAGTTGATTTACTGAATATACTTAGAAAAAAATATTATAGATAACTCATCATTCAAGCCTTTTCTTTAATATAATCCCCGAAGCATTATCTAGATATATCTATGTATTTAAACATAAAATAACAGGTTTTAAATCTATGAACATGAGTGTATCTTTGTACGGTACATTATAACAAAGAAACAATTTAAAAAAGTTTGTCTGTCTATCTATCTGTTTGAATGAGATTATCTGTGGAATAGCTGGGCTAATTTGAACGGCACTTTCACTGGCAATTAGGCGCAACATAGGCTAATTTAATTTTGGAAAAAGAGGGTGCCGCGCAAAAAACAAAAAAAATCTTTTTCTTAACCAGTTAAGAAAAAACAGTTATGAAAGTGGCCGAAACCATTTTAATGACTGAAAAAAATACTTTTTTTATTTTTTTTATGTATTTTGACGAGTAATAAAAAAATAGATTTTTATTACTCGTCAAAATAGATGTAGCTACAGAAAATAAGTTTTAGTAGAAGCTAGAAGAAAAAAAAAACTGAACTCGTCTGCAACTGTGCGGAGAACTAGCAGAGAACCTAGTTTAACAGCTGCGTTGCGGTGGCACAATTTTTTCAGAACAGTCTACGTCATTCCCAATGATTCGCTGGGAATGGCCAAGTTTGAAGTGTTGGAATTCGGATATATTTTATCTTTACAGATTATTCTAGTGCGAAACTACTTTTGTACAAAGATATAGTGTGTTTCCTTCCTCCTATAGTCCCGGGGTCTTTAAACGGGGCGTGAAAAAGCATTTGATGAGGCCGTCAAGCTGAGGGCCGCCACTGTAGCACTACCGGTGTATGTAGTAGTGACCCCAGTCCTGAGGCTTTACCTTTAGCTTACCATCAGGCGAGGTGAAGTCATTTTGATCTGTCCTATAAAAAAAGTAAAACTTGATTATCATCAAAATATTTCTATACTGGTATCAGAGCTTAAACATACTCGTATCACAAAAACAACGGGCTCAAAAATCAACACTATGTCAGCCATTTTAAAACAACCAAAAAATTAAAATGGCGCGCTAAACCGTGTTTCGTAAAAAAATCACAATTATACGCTTCTATTTTATCTTGCGGATCCCCTTGTCGCATGTGTAACATTTCTATCAATACGTTTTCTATTACAACAGTAATTCCACTCTGATTAGCATACAATCTCACAATGATTACGCCGCGCCGTGGACTATGCAGAAACACACATTTACAATTCAAAAGTAGCTTCTCCTACGCCTCGCTTTGCAGATGCAAAACAATACAACTTAGGGCTGTCAAATCTCAAATATTTTGAGGATAATTTAGGGTGTATGGGGCACAAGCCAACTTCAACTAGTTTATATAGGACACGTCAAAATGACTTCACCTCACCTGATGGTAAGCTAAAGGTAAAGTCTACCGTAACGCTACAGTGGCGGCCTTCAGCTTGAAGGCCTCATCACATGCTTTTTCACGCACCGCTTAAAGGCCCCGGGACTATAGGAGGACGAAACACATGCGCTGGTAAAGAATTCCACGTCTTTATGGTGCGGCCAATACTTCTGTAGTTTTTTCTTCAGAATCAAACGATACTTACTCCCGTAAAAGCAAAGGTACTAATAACGGAGGAGTGGAAGAGCAGACTTCAGGCTTCTAAGTACAAACTTTGATTGTAAATGAATTTGGCCTTTAGATGTAGAAGAAGAAAAGGTTATTTTTATTATTACTATGAATGAAGTAGTAGTAGTCTTTGAAAATAAATTATTTCATGGCAATAGGTGTATGGAAGAACTTTGAGACCATAATAATTCAGTTATGAATTGGTTTATGCACTTAATAATTGACAGTAATCGTGATCAATTCAAACTAAACCGAGTTATCACGTACACGACGGAAAGTACGTTTAAATTAAGAACTTAGTTTAAGTACTTGAATTTGATCGGAATTATTTTCACTGAGGAAAAGTATAATATTTATTCTAGGCTCAACTTTAAATGTGACAGCCCTAGTGTCGCCTCATTTGTTTAACAAATACTTTTCGAGACAAGACTTGGTATACAGTTCTTGTTGAAATAATAAGAAGTTTTTTCGATTGATCGTTTGCGAATTTGTTTTTTTTTTCTGTTTCGAAGTGGTTTTCAATGTTTTCTAATAGATTTGCAATTTTTGTATACATTTTGTTAAGAAAGTTTATTACACTTTATTACCCGAATAGATAAATTTGCTTTACATTAGTTGCTTATTTTTTGGAGTTTTGGCGTGGTCTTTATTGAGAAATCATAATAGGTATATGAAGGATAAAATTGACCTTATCAGGTTTATATAAAGGTAATTTGATGTTTGATGTGAAGGTCTAGCGAGTGTTCCAGGACATATCATACAGAAAGCAGCCAAGCAATGTAACATTTTTGTCTGTCTGTCTGTTTATCTATCTGTCTGCATATCTATCTTTCTTTTTGACTGTTTGAATGAGACAATCTCTGGAACGGCTGGATCAATTTAGATAGGACTTCCGCAAATAGGTAATAAAGTCATATCATAGGCTACATTAAATTTGAGAAATTAAGGTTCCGTGTGAAAAATTAACAACATAAAAGTTTTAATTCACGTAGACGCAGTAGTAGGTACAGTTAGTTGCAACATAAACTAAATTCATCCCAGAGAGGATACAATATCATTATCTTAAGTATCAGTGTGTCTCTCACAAGCACGGATTGCGTTTCACGACGGGAATGTTACGGAAATGAGTTCTTGATCGATTAGATTGGATGATTGACTACCAAGAGTACTCTCGAGAGAGCTAGCAAACGATCAAATTGTGTTGGGAGATGTAGATTTTTATACAACAGTAGTAACGTAAGCTTAGTAGAAACCGCGGTAGCCTAGTGGTCAGGGTAATGGACTGCTGAGATGAGGTCTCGGGTTTAATTCCAGGTTCACCATGGCACACATCAATGACTTTTCGATGCTTTTCGAAGTTATGTGTGTATTTATCGCAGGTTTATAAGTGCCCGGTTAATGGCAATAGGCTCGCCACCTATTACATTGGGACCTAAAGATAAACTGGTGAAATGTGGGTGCTAGTACCTCTGCCTACCCCTTCGAGGGTATAGGCGTGAGTTTATGTTATGTTATGTTATGTTAAGGTGTATTGAGGTGCATATGGCCCTACTAGCGTCTTTGAAAGCATCAGCCTCAACTGCGAGCTGGTTCACTTGTTAATTGAGCTCAGCAGTCACTCTCATAAAAACAAATCAATACAATTAAGTAAAGAGCTCACTGTACCCCTCCCCCTCATCCCTTCCTAGCCTCCCCTCCCCTTCCACCTCCCCCCATCCTTTCAGAGTAGGCACCGCGTGTATGACACACTAGGTGTTGCACACGTTCATAGAGTGTGGGTTCAGTGAACCGTGTGCTTGTCTGCCACATACGTAGTATATAAAAAAAGAGATTTTAGCGGGGAGGCTAGGAAGGGATGGGAGGAGGAGGGGTACAGTGAGCTCTGGCTACCCTACTTACCGGGGGGAACACAACACGATGATTATTATGGCCGCGGTGTTCTGTAGGGCGGAGGTACTACCCCAGTCGGACAGCTCATTTCGGACGGGAGATATCGTCGTGTCCTACCTCGTATCTTACTCGTAAGCTTCTTATGGTAACGTTCCTGTTAATATACCTAGATCTATTACATCTCACCTCATTACATTACATCTCATGCATGTAGAAAACCCCTTTTTAGAGTATGGTTTCCTTAAAAGTAACTCTACACAAACATAATCATTGTTGCATTAACTTAACTTTGTAATAGCGGTTCGGTTTTAAACTCCGCCACGACAGCGCGCGACACAAATTTAAATAAACCTACCTCTCGGTATAAAAATGAAACTGTAATCCATCTGGGCTGGGAGTTTCATCGCGGCTATAATTTCCCTTAGATTCACTGCAGATGGATAGGAAATTAATAAAATTTACGATGCAATAAAATTATTTACTAAGAGATGTTCGGATTTGTTCTATCAATATTTTTGGCAAGTGCTCTTCGTGGATTCAAATTATTATTTGCGTTTTGAACATAATAATTTTGATTTTGTTCAACTACCCACTAAAATTACTGAGATGTAATGAAACGTCAAATGGTCAAAGTATTATTGCACTACATAATATCACACATTGTTATAGATGTTCTATTTCACGAAGGCGGTTTAACTGTCATTGTAGTAAAACATATATTATACACATTGCTTTTCAAAATGAATTACTTGCAACGCAATTACTACTAACTGCTACATGAATTTCTTTTGACGTGACATGAACTTTCGCACACGTAAGCTTATTTACAAGACACTGGGGCCTTACTCTGAAAATCGAACATGAACGTTTCGGATCGAACGAAAACGGACAATTTGTCAAACAACGACAGCGAAAACGTCAAATGTGTTTTGGGAGTAGGAGGTGTACTGATAACGATCGACAACCTCAATGTCAAACGATCGAAGACGGATCCGAAATCCGAAACGAAACACTTTCAGGGTAGCTAAATGGTCAAAACGTCAACGGATACGAATATTTTCGTTTTTCGGAGTAAGGCCCCAGGTACTACTATTTAATTTTATTGTTCACTCGCCTTCGTGAGATAGAATATCTATACAGCGTTCCATAAAATTGACTCATATATATTTTTTCAATCCAGTGACGTCTTGTAAGACTAAGATAATTTCCTAGAAATTTATATTTGTTTCCTGAATATTATCTTGAACTTTGCCAAAGCTTTAGGAGCGAACGATCAAAGACGTCTATCCATCTTTTTTATAATTCAACACAAAAGTTTTGCCGGCAGGCCTGTCCTTATCCTGTAGCTGTCATGCTCGTAATACTGTCTTCTGCCGCAGCACTCCCTGAAAAATGAATACGAATTAATTTGGAAAAATTAAAATTCCTTAACAGCGTCTACTTCTTAGAGATTATTTTTGGACGTCACGTTTTACGATAAATTTAAATAATTGCTGGTTTTAGATCACTGTGTAGGTACTTTGATTTGGATCTTTGATGCTGTTGATATTTTTTTTCTTGTTTTTAAATGAGTAAACTAATTTGTTAATATTCTCGTTAACTTCTCCAGTTAAGTTCCGCCAGCGCGTCCGGTTCAGCTCAATCGATTGAATTCATAAAGACTTGAAATTCTTTATCAGCGCATTCTTCCTCCTATAGTCCCGGGGCCTTTAAGCGGGGCGTGAAAAAGCATTAGATGAGGCCGTCAAGTTGAGGGCCACCATAATGGCACTGTTGGTGTTTCTAATGGGGAATTTACCTTTAGCTTACCATCAGGTGAAGTGAAGGCATATTAACGTGACCGATGTAAAAAAATCAAACATGCGTAAGATTTTAAGTGCGAAAAAAAAAGGATATGCAAATACGTCTGTAGATAACACAGTTATACCCAAATATAAATAAATAACCATTCGAATTGAGAACCTTCTACTTTTCCGAAGTCGGTTAAAAATTTCTTCAATCCACTTGCAAGCAAGGTACGTAGTCAACATAATTATCTACAATACATACACTCAAGCTTTCTCCACTCCAAACTATGTAAATGTTGTGTTAAAGACAGAAACAAACATTGAAACTGTTGTCTTTAACAGTTCAATATTTATTTTGCTTTCGTCCTTACATTAAATCATTTAACTTATTTAAGCTGATTTCTGATTTACATTCAATTTGGTTCAAGGAGATAGCACACGACGGTATCTCCCATCCAAAATAAGCTGTCCGACTGGGGTAGTACCTCCGCCCTACAGAACACCGCGGCCATAATAACCATCGTTATGTTCCCGCTGGTAAGTAGGGTAGCCAGAGTTCACAACCCTCTCCCCTTCTCCAAACTCCTCAAGCAAGGGTCGGCAGCGCGAGTGTGACACCTGGTGACCGCTTCCTATCAGGTGGGCCGTGTGTTTGTCTGCCACTTAAGTCGTATAAAAAAATCTATTGATGATGTGGCAAATGTGAAAATGTGAGTCATAATTCCAAGTTTTCAAGAAGCTAGCTAATACACTACTAGAAACTGTAGGGCGAAGGTACTACCCCCCAGACGGACAGCTCAATTCGGACGTATAGATAGATAAAAATAGGCAATTCACAATCTCATCCACGTTTTAATGAATATTATTTAGTCAAATCAGATCACTTGTCAGTTAGGTGCGCTCAAAAATATCAGCTAAGTTAAGTATTCCGTTCATGGAATTTATTATTACCATAATATCACTTACGTTACTTTGATGATACAGGCGTTAGTCAAAACAACACTTAAGTCTGTACGCTCATGAATAATCTGTATAATTCGCATCGCTTAATGACAAGCCGACGTAATTCACCGAGATATAGACGCGGTATATTCGCTGTAAGGATATCTGATTCAATCATCATTCTCTGAACCTTTTTCCCAACTCAGTTGGGGTCGACTTTCCAGTCTAACTGTGATGCGGCTGAATTTCGATATTTTCCGTGGAGCGACTGCCATCTGACCTCCACAACCAATGGTCATTATGACCAATGGCGATATCGAAGTTCCAAGTTAGACTGATTGGACTTTTAATTCTGATTCAACACCGAATAATTTATCGTCCTCTTTATAATTCTTTTTTGCAATCAATCAATCAATTAGCTTATTACAGTCCACTGCTGGACATAGGCCTCTCCCAATGTACGCCATAGCACCCGATCTTCCGCCTTGTGCATCCAGTCTATCCCAGCTAACTTCTTTAGGTTCGTCCGTCCATCGTGCTTGGGGCGTCCTACTTTCCGTTTGCCAATTTTTTTTGTTCGCTTGGTTTTATCAATAAAGTCAAATGTGTCAACCGAATTGGTTATTATCAGGACAAAATTCTGGTTCACTTCTGTACTTAATTCCATTATGTGTTTGTTTTTGAATAAAAAAATATGAACCTATTTTCGGAAAGTCTACGAGTTAGGTATTATAATTGCATCAAGACTAAACTGGTAAGAATTAATGAATATCATCTGCCTCATTAAAATTATGCAACAATTTCCAGCCCAGTTTATACCATTTTTGCCAGTGTCAGTCTCATTTTTACATCCAAAATTTATTGTAGCATCTAACACGATGACATTAACAGGAGACATGACCCCGTCCATGATACCGTCGCATTACATATTCGATGTCGTTCAATATTAATGCGAATGCTCCAATATGTAAATTGATTGATAAACGGATATTACAATGTACAGTAAGCAAAACTGACTTTATATTGGTAGGAGTAAGTTTATCAGAGTATTTTATTGACGGAAAATAGAAATCAGGGTATTGGTTACATTAATATTTTAAGAGATAGTGGGCAGTGGAACTTGCACTCAAATCAATATTGCGATTGTACTGCCTTTTTTTTTCTTTTCCGTGTGGAATTCCTCATGGATACTCACCCCGCGGCCAGTGGGGCAGGTTATGTCGGACTCTTACCGACTAAAACCGCACGCCGTCTAGGGTCTTCTGACGCCAGGGTGTAAGGTGGCCAAAAGAGCATTTCCCTCGCACCCCAGCTTGACTCGGGCCATCTCCGGATTCGAGATGGCCCCCGCGATTGCAATGCCTTGTCGGTCCTGAGTGTCTAGTGTGAGTTTTTGGTTTTGGCTATTCACGCTCGCTCGTGAGCGCGTAAACGCTAATTGGTATTGGATGACAAATGATTCACGCTAATCCAGGGTGCGGGCCGGAACCTCCACGCGGTGCACCCGGGCAACGGAGTGCCAGCAATAACACATCTATTCTTTTATTAGGTCTGTGGTTCCGATATTGTATATACCTACATATCAGTTTTCACATTTCAACAAATAGATAGCACTAACTATAAACACAACAGTATTTACTCCACAAATCAAAGCTTGCCTAATCTAATCTCGCCACAATAACAATGTATGAAACTAGTAGGTAGTCTGTGTATAAACTAGACAGATAGATAGCGCTGGTTATAGACTCGCGTCTTGTTGACACAAGCTACAGCCTAATCAAGTCACTCCACATGTGACGTACGCTCATTACAAATACTACAGTTTGGAGAGAGAATATTAGTATACTAGCGATTCATCCCAGGTTTATACGGCAAAATTTCATTGTCGACCGAACCGACTCCAGCATAAAGACCATTGGTTGTGGAGGTCAGATGGCAGTCGGTCCACGGAAAATATCGAAGTTCAGCCGCCTCACAGTTAGACTGGAAAGCCGACCCCAACTGAGTTGGGAAAAAGGTTCAGAGAATGTATGAGTGGAATATTCACATGCAATTATTAGTCGCGTGCCGCCGCGTATTTGCTAATTCATACCGGAAAATGTATTGCTCTTTCAAATTAATTAGATATGCATAGTCATATCCATATGAATTGTTGTATTTCTGTTTGGTTTTTTTTTGGTTCATTGTTTAGCTGGTATGCACTTGCACATGCCTTTTGACTGCCCGGCCGGATTACTGGTCGAAACATCAGGTAATTCAAAGTTATGTTAATAATTAAATATCGTGAAACTAAAACGCGGTTGTTTAATTTAATATTAGTGTTGTATTAAATTATAATTAAATGCGGAATGCAGCGCGTATAGTGAGCGAATGCGGCAGGCTAGCCGGGCAGCGTAACTGGAGCGTGAAGGGTGCGCTTTAGTGATGTGAATTTTGATAAATACCGCCGCATCTATCTATGTAGGTATATAAAAATGAATCCCTATTTCCCTTCGTCATAGCATCACGCGTAAACTACTGGATCGATTTCGCTGATTCTGTTTTTATTGTGTTTGTTATTGCCAGGAGAAGGTTCTTATGACAGAAAAAAAGTTAAGAATGTTGCATTTTATGGTTGCGCGGCACATTAGAAAATTTGAGAAAACTTAACAACTTCTCTAATTCAACCTTCTTTGCGCTTTTGACAACATATACTTTTCATGGTGTACAAAACTTTCATACTTTCATGTCAAGAACATTAGAAATTTCCTCATGTTCAATATTTAGCTGTCAAAAGTTCAGTTTAAAGCCAGCTACTCGAGGATTCTGAAAATAAGAATAATTATTCTGTTAAATATATATTGTTATATAGGTACACAACATACATTGTTCTTATTTGTTAAAAATCTTCCAAGTAGTGGATGGCATAACAATCAACTGAATAAGCCAAATTTCACGATTCTCACTTAGTATATTTATTAGAAAATTTTGGTAAAAGTCCATTTTCTGTTAAAATGAACACCTAAATTATACCAATTTTATGAAGTTGCGCTAATTGAAAAATCTTGTTTCGAACTGTCAAAGTTTTTGTAAACATGACACAGTGGAGCAAAATAAAAAAATAAATGCTACATTTTGGAAGTAAAATATTTCTCAAAGTTTCGGTTCTTTATTGAACAGTGGTGTAAAATTTACATCACAGTACTGGTAAAAATTGGCAATCATTTATACTGCAAATGATTATCAGTTTCAATCAAAAAAACAAATCAAAAAAAAAAAACAGCCCGCTGAGTTTCTTGCCGGCGTCTTCTCAGGTCTGGGCCGCGTTTCGAACCGGTGGTCCATTTGCTTCTAGTTTTAAATATTTATAATTTTGACGTTTTGTAAGTGCCGCTTAAAATGGTCTATACAGAATAAATGATTTTTAACTTTGACTTTGACTTTTAATCAGTTACACTGCAAATGATTACCAGTTTTTAGGAATTTTGAGTTCACTTTGATAATAATCCGTATTTAACTAAACTTTTACGGTCCCCCCCCCTCTCTCTTTCCCTTTCTCTCCCTAGGGAAGAGTTTTAGCATCAAATCGACGACCTCTGTGGCGTAGCAGTAAAGCATTCAACTGCTAAGGCAGTGGCCACGAGTGACGGGTTCGATTCTAGCTTAGCAAAAATATTTATATGTTTGAATATGAATATTTGCATTGATTTGGATGAGTATGTATGTATGTATTTACAACAAAATAAGTTTTTTTTTATATAGGACAGTACACGTCAAAATGACTTTACCTCGCCTGATGGTAAGCTAAAGGCAAAGTCTCAGGACTGGGGTCACCATCACATATACCGGTAGTGCTACCAGTGGCGGCCCTCATCTTGACGGCCTCATCAAATGCTTTTTCACGCCCCGCTTAAAGGCCCCGGGACTATAGGAGGAAGGAAACACATGCGCTGGTAAAGAATTCCAAGTCTTTATGGTGCGGCAAATAAAAGATGCACCGAACTGCTTGGTTCTTGATGGTTTATCCAAATTCTAGAATCTATAACACAAGCTAGTTAAGTTATGTTTACTTTGAATATAGATAGCGCTGTGTAGAAATGGTGCAGTGTATTTATTATTGTCTTGGAAAATTTCAACTATCACAATTCATTAAATTCAGCCTGGTAACACACAAACAGACATACCCCGTTTTACTCTTTGGGCATGGAACCCTAAGAAGAGATAAAGCCCCAAGGACACAAATATTATCGGTCTTAAGCGAGCTATATTCTAAAGAGCTTTAGAGCGAAAGAGTTTCACTAACAGTTTTATCCTTTCGTACTTACTATACATCTATATCTATACAAATAAATGAAATTATAGGTAATGTATGTTTGTACTTAATATTAAAATAACTGCTTTTTACTTACTGCATTTGAATACATATACCACGGTACATACACCAAAACAGAATTTTTCACAACTTTAGTCGGTCCGTCTGTATATTTCGGCTAATTTCTGAAACAGCTGGACCAATTTTGGTGTAATTTTCACTATCAGATCGTTAATGTAAGAAGGAGTAACTTAGGCTACTTTAATTTTGGAAAAAGAATTAGGGTTTTGAATAAAAAAATAAAACTGTTAAAACTCCTTTAAGCGGGGCGTGAAAAAGCTTTTTTGATGAGACCGTCAAGCTGAGGGCCGCCACCGTAGCACCATCGGTATATGTGATGGTGACTGAGACTTCAC
Source organism: Lithosia quadra (assembly GCA_963576445.1). Classification (NCBI taxonomy): domain Eukaryota; kingdom Metazoa; phylum Arthropoda; class Insecta; order Lepidoptera; family Erebidae; genus Lithosia; species Lithosia quadra. Next base: position 2,506,493 of record OY754899.1, on the reverse strand, counting down.
CTTTAGCTTACCATCAGGAGAGGTGAAATCATGTTGACCTGTCTAATATAAAACAACTATAACCACGTGAACGAAATCGCAGGCATAGGTAGTCGCACAATATTTAGCTTGAGGTGAAGTCATGTTAACGTGGACGAAGTCGCAGGCACAACTAGTCGTACAAATACTTCTCAAAAACATACGCCCGCCCTGTGCGCCCGCCCAAATCCCTCGGAAGATTTCCACTACACATAGAATCAAGTTGAAATGGATGCAGACGGCTAGATCTGAAACCTTTTATCTGGATTGAATGGCCGCCGCGTTTTATTTGATAACTCTTTCTATCGCGTTCTAATGAATGATTCGATTGATTTGTTTGGTGAGTGAAAGTTTCAGAAGAGGAATGGAAGATTTTTTGAAATCATTTTTTAACTTTCAAACTTTCGCGTTCCATGATTATTAAGGCGCGGCCCCACCGCGGTGCATGCTGTGCACGGGCACGCGGCGCATTTTAGCTGCGTGTATTCATTTGTTTGACAACGTGGGTCTACGTTTCCACTGGAGTACCTACACGAAGACCCACGACTATGTTTAGCGTGGCACGGCGCACGGAGAGGCTACACGTACACACATGCCACTGCAATTTACGGACACGGCAAAGTCAGTACCAATGCCATTCTATGAGTACCTCGATACGATATATACGAGAAACACGAAACGCGTCCGTTCCACAACGTGTATGACTGAAACCCTTTTTGCTCTGCTCTGCGATAACCGAGCTGTACATAGTCGTGGGTCTTATTCGTGTACTCCAGTGGAAACGTAGACCCACGTTGACAGCGTTGAGCTATGTAACCGCCTATTCGAGCAAGCCACGCGTGTATCAATGACGTCAATTCATGCGTAGCCTCTCCGTGGGTTGCAGTGGACACAACCACATACATTTTCTTACAAAGCGAAGCTTAATACACGTGCGTAGCCTCTCCGTGCACCGCGGTGGGCCCGCGCCTTTATACGTAAACGGGAATTATGCGCGGCTGAGACAGTCAGCCTGTGACCACGGCCGGTGTAACCTGGTCGAAACGTCAGGCACTCCAAAGGTATGTATATACCTATACCATGATCGCGTTAATTCCCGTTTACGTATAATAATCATTTTTAATTCAAATATTATTTTCTGGGCCTTGATTCTGCTAAAGGCAAATCATTGTCATGCCACTGACACTCTAAAAAATGCTATTCAATTGTCGACTTTACCGACGTACAGTTAACGTCTAAAATCAAATGAAAAGAATTCATTATACTTTTACATTCGCTCTACAAAATATCATTTTAGACTTTACCTTGATAAAATAAAGTCTAATATGATAATTAATTCTAATTATTATCTGGTTGCAGGGTAAAGGTTATGTTTTTTTTATAGACGATAGGCTCACAATCTCACCTGATGGTAAGTGATGATGTGGTCATCACTATACAGTTGCAGACTGATGGTGAGTTTTGTGCGTATCTTGTATAGCTATCTTAATTTTTTTGTGTTAGTTACTTATTTTTTATAATTTACCGCTATGGGGTAAATGAGGACCCACCAAAATTTTCAATATCCAAGCCAAGTCAAGCTAGCTTTGTTGGTTACAGTATTCCCTCTTAAAAGAGTCCGGTCACGGGTAATTGTCATCCTGGATTTTGATCTAAACTTCTTCAACCTAGCGTTAATTCCCAGTCGCATCCAAAGCTTTCACCTCGGTGTCTGGGGTCCGCTTTACCAGTCTTAACTGCGGATTTGGCTGGACCTCGATATTTTCCGTGAAGCGACTGCCATCTGACCTTCACAACCTAATGGTGACATTAAGTGATATCGAAGCATTGCAGCCAGACCGTTGTTGTTGGACTTTTTTTAGGGCTCCAACTTGAACCAAACTTAATAGTAAAAGTTAATTGCTTCGAAATTTCATTAAATCTATACCAAAGGTTTATCAAAATACAAAATAATTAAGCCACCAACTTTACTAGTCAAAGTTTAGCTTGAGATTGGCTTCGAATCTCAAGAAACTAGAAGCGAGTACGGTACTCCACGCAAGTTTTGCCTCCGAACTATTCCTCTCTGCTCTGGATTATATCGATATTGGAGTTCCTTTGGGTACGAGATAAGAGATTTGGATAAAGATGGCTTAGATTCTGATTAGGTTGGAGCTTGTTATTTCTGATCAGATAAGTTTACAATAATTAGTAACTATATCACCTAAGTATAGCGTCTACTATGGTTTCTAGAACACAGCTAAATACCTACTTAGCTACAATTTTTATAATACATTCATTATACAACATCACCTAAACGTGTAATAATAGAAATATTCGTTGCACTCAGTAGGAGTCGAACCCGCGATCGTCTGGCTTAACAGTCGAACGCTCTATGACGCTACGACCTCGTCGGCGTAGCGGTCTACGTAGTTGTAGACCGCTACGATGAACGCTACGCCACATGATTTTCGAAGATATCGCTATTAAACTATGAATGATTGAAGACACTTGATAATAAATAAATATACTACAGAGAATTTGTCCATCCATCCATCCATGTAGACGGAGTCGCGGGCAACAGCTAGTTCCTGCATAAGATTTACTAACAGGTCATCATCATCTTCCTGCCTTTGACCCAATCATTTCGGGTCGGCGCAACATGTCATTCTCCTCCATACATTCCTGTCAGATGTCATCTCCTCAGTCACTCCCTTCCTTTCCATATCGTCTTTCTTAGGCCTACCTCTGCCCTTGAATCCCTCCACATTCATACTTTGAACCTTTTAACAACAATACTTTCATCTCTTCTCATAACATGTTATGAGAAAAGATGAAAGTAATGTTGTTAAACCACAACAGTCGCTTGCTTCTTAATTTTTCATTCACTGGTGCAACTTTCAAACTGCCTCTAACATAATTCATTCCTTATTCTGTCCATTCTTGTCACATCACATATCCGTCTTAACATTCGCATCTCCGCTACATGCAATTGTTTTACATAAGATCATGAATAAAAAAAAAAAAATAAGATTACACATTAAACCATAAAATCAACAAAGGAAAGAACGCAGATGTACTAATCCTAATCCAAAAAAATCTTTAAAAAAATGACAAATTAGCACAAAAATACTAAATAATCCAACACCACACATAACGAGCCTGTTTTATTAAATAAAAACACAACGCAAAGGCTCAAAGAATGAACAAAGTTGACGCACATTAAAGGGTGTACATGAAAAAGCTGAAAAAGAGATATAAAAAAAATCTCTTTTCCATATCTGTAGCGTCGGGTACAACACTTGAATCCCTAATAAACCGTCTAATTAACGAGGTGCATTCATACTGCTGGGATAGGGGGACCATGAATCGTGAAAAAATACGGACATTTTTTTGAATTCTTAGACATTGACAATATCGGGCGTAATTAAGTAAAATTACGGCTTTAAAACGTGTGATTTAGGATAAAAAAATCAAAATCTATTTGAAAATGAATCAAACTATGAGTGATTTAAATTTTTGATAAATTTACGAAAGTGTAAGTAGATTTTATATTGACAGAAAAGTTCATTTTTTCAATATTCCATGGTCACCAAAGATACACAAGTACACCAATTTTGAGTCCAATCTAATCTTAAAAAGTGGTTCCAATTAGGCTTACAAGATTTATCCCATACTGACAAACAACAGAGCAAGTTAAAATAAAGCTTGTAAAATTCACCTATCCGTCCAATAGAGAACTGTTCCAACTGTTCCAAGGAATTGAATTATACAGTTACATAACTATTTCGTTCTCGCTAACTGAGATAAAACTTTCGGTGGTTGGGACTTTACGTACAAATGGGGCAACATCAGGTGCAAGCGCTAGGGAAAGAATGCCGACCGCTTAAGTGAGGAAATGGTTTTATGACGTCAGCTCTCAGAAAAGGGACGATTACGACTCAAAAGTTTGCGGTAACAAAACTTAAAATAAGCTCCTAGCCTAAATCTGACTAAAATAAAAATATTATTGTTCTTGAAGTAAAATTTTTCGTTACATCTTTTGAAGGAGACCTGAGTTTCAATTCTCGTGATATTCTGCTCAAAATTCAGTTGTAATCTCATTTCGATCAACACAAAACAAAAAATGTTTCTAGTTTCCATTTCAGATGGACATAGATATTTATCAAATTGATATCACGATCGAATTAGATATTATTATATACATGCCTTAGGTCCTTCTTATATTAGGAAACTAGAAAGAGAGTTCAGTCTTGTATTATGACATCGCGACTGGAAATTTATTCGCAACTCTACACTCTTATATTACGCTACTGAAAACTACAAAAAAGTTCATTGAATTTGCAGTACACACCCACCAATAGGTACAAAAATAGCTTTTTAAAATATAGACACTTTATACATAATAAGTATTATACCACTATCTGTTATAAACATAAATTGGCGAAATGTGGGTGCTAGCACCTCTGCCTACCCCTGCTATATAGGCGTGAGTTTATGTTATGTATGTTAACTGTGTAATCGTATTAGGGGAATTTCACAAAAAATATAAATACAATATACAATACTAGAGTAAGTAACCTTTAAATTCTAAGTTCCAATTTTATTGTTCCAAAGTAGGTATATGAAATGTAGTGTCTCAGTAAAAGACACTGCACATTTACAAAAATTATTAAGGAAAATCCTTTCATCTCAAGTTAATAATAAAATAATAGGTATGTAAGTGATTTCCTTAATATTTTTGATACTATAAACAGTACTGTTAGGCCTTAACTACTTATAATCTCCTGCAGAAGTAAACCATAGCTTGAATGTGAATCGATAAGCGCCATCTAGTTCTCAAACAGTAACTAAAAACGGCTTCAGCCAGCGTTTAAAAAAGCGAGGAATCTCCCGATATATATAAATGTAGATTCACCATCACAGCATCCGATTTTCTGCCTTTTGCATAAGTCAGTGGAAAAAAAATTAATCTTTTACTAGCTGACTCCCGGCTCCACCCGCTTGAATATCGGTTATCGCAACTTTTGGTCAATCTTCGGTTCTTTTCATTCACTTACAATGAAACATACGGCAAATTTTCAATCTGACCAATACCTGTCAAATAAGGCCATTTTGAATAAAAATACAAACAGGCAAACCGACAAACAAACAAAATAAAACAAAAAATCCGACTGTGTAAAAACAAAAAAAAAAACAAGCACTTAAATAATGTCATGTGGTCTAGAAACATAACAACTTAACAGTCGGGATCCATTGAAAAATAAGATTGGCTGTCGAATAATGGATCCCGAGTGTTCAGTTGTTATGTTTAATAATATTAAAGTGATATGATTTGATTGATTTGACAATGATGACATAAATAATATCATCAAAAACTCTCAATATTCAGGAACTCCACTCCGTATTACCGCGATTCTGATTTTTCGAAGTTTCCCTGTAACAAACTTCTTACTTATTGCTGGGACGAACTTTGTTCAACGGTTTCTGCAAATGCGTCCCTTATCATTTTCGGGCCTAATTCTGTCAGTAGCAAACTGTACAATAAAAAACCCGCATCTGTTGGCATTGACAAGTCTTTTTGCAACGTGACTATGAGTCTGGACCTGAAATACTTTGGTATCTATTGTTTAAAAAAAATCAGAGAATTTCGTATGTTATGTTACCGCGACCACAGTATGGAATATGTGTAAATTTGAATTGCCTTACGTCTCGACTAACACTGGCTCAGCCGTGCACGCCTTCCGTCGTTGAATCCGTGAGGTAGCAGGTTCTTTATCCAATCGTACATTTTAGAACACTTGATTTTTTTTCAAGATTCTGATGATGAAGAAGAAGAAAACAGTATACCTTCAGCAAGAGTATCATGACATAGTTTTTTACTTCAGTTTGAGTGTCTCCTTGAGAACCACACTTGAAAATATTTTCGTGTCCGATTAATTTAGATAACTACTAATCTTTAAATCCTAGACTATCCTTTAAAAAATTAAATCATATATGCAACCTACAATACGGTAACCGCGGTAGCCTAGTGGTTTGGGTAATGGACTGCTGAGACGAGGTCTCGGGTTCGATCCCAGGTTCACCATGGTACACACCAATGACTTTTCGATGCTTTTCGAAGTTATGTGTGTATTTATCGCAGGTTTATTAGTGCCTCGGAGAGCACGTTAAGCCGTCGGTCCCGGTTGCCATACAAACATCTATGGCAGTCGTTACGGGTAGTTGGAGCCCACAAAAGTCCAACCAGTCTAACTTGGAACTTCGATATCGCCATTGGTCATAATGACCATTGGTTGTGGAGGTCAGATGGCAGTCGCTCCACGGAAAATATCGAAGTTCAGCCGCATCACAGTTAGACTGGAAAGCCGACCCCAACTGAGTTGGGAAAAAGGCTCAGAGAATGATGATGCAACCTACAATACAAGCTGAGTATGCAATTAGCGTATACTTGTTGACAGATTATGAGCTAGCTCTGTCTTGCTCATGCGCCTACTCTTTTATATGTTAGAAAGAGATGAAACTATTGGAATAGGATGCGTCATTACGCTGTTATTATAATGAATGATAATTTCAGTTGTGATTTCCTTGACTATAAACTTAAGTACTCATAGAACATTAAAGTGTGTCTATTTTTAACGGACTTCATGTGACTTCACCTCGCCTGATGGTACCCTAAAGGTAAAGTTCCAGGCAGGGGATCGCCATTACAGGTGACTTCATGTGACTTCACCTCGCCTGATGGTACGCTAAAAGTAAAGTTTCAGGAAGGGGCTCACCTGTAATGGTGACCCACTTGCTGAAACTTTACCGATAGTGTCAATGGTGGCCCTCAGCTTGACGGCCTCATCAATTTTAGGTGCATAATTTAGTTTGGTTAAGCTAGATATATTTAAAAAATCTCAGTATCACGTTTCTTAACTCAACCCAGCAGCCTTATGGTCATAGCAACTTCTGAACCAAACAAGATAAACCCTTTATGTTTGGGCTGATTTTATTTGTTTGTTTATTCAAAAAATAAGTATTTTTAAAATTAATAATTTCTTTCAGCCCACATTCGACACATTACGTTTTCCAACTGGCAAAAAGGCTTTAAAATGTGTAACATCTGTACGTAAATACTCCAATTTTTGTATGTGTGTACGAAGTCTGTTTACATGAACATTTCCATCCGAAAAACAAAACAAACACAACACATTATAAAGTTAGAACCACTTTACCGACTTCGTTTCAGTTTCGCAACCGATTAAACTTGAGCAAGTTTCAGTAGGTGTCGATTTTGTTACAACATTATGTGTTTATTCGAACTGTAGGTACTAATAACATGGGGTGTGGGCAGGAACCTCCACGTGGTATACCTATGCAATGGAGACGGCAGTGCTTCTCACGCGCAGGGGAGAAACTGCTGCTTGCGGCAAATGCCGGCCGAGGCGGGAGAGGCCCTCTAGAGAGCTGCTCCGAGCCTCTCCACGCATCCCTTTGACTAGCGGAGGGTACACAGTTGGGGCGGGCCTGAGCGGACTCGTTCTCTGAGTGCAGATGCCTGTCGTCACCCTATATTCCGAGGTCGGGGTCCATTTCAAAATCGTAGATGGTCCGGGGAGAGTTTGGGTGCGAGTGAAATGACTATTAGGTAACCTTACGACGGCGACGTGTGGTTACAATGCGGTATAACCATTCGTGAAGGCCGACGGGGTGATATCCGTTGGTATTTTCTCAAGATAAAAAAAATGTTGATCTCGCCTAGAGGAAATTTCTATCGCAGGTGAAGCGCATGAGGTCAAACCGAATGGGGTTTCACACGTTGAAAAGAAAAAAAAGTGTAGAGAGAAATAATATAAATTCTTATTGACCGTGATATATGGTAGCACCTAGATAGAGTTGTCGCTTTTAAATCGGAATTGAATTCGCATTGGAGCGTCTCTCCGTATTCGGATGAGGCGCCTCTCGCTTATTCGATTTGTTGCTAGTACGAGATTTGAGTTTGTAAGACCCTGTGGGTGCTACATGTGGGAAAAATGGATGCGGTAGTCTAGCTGCAATTGAGTATCAAATCAAACTATTTTTAAACGCTTTTTTTAAACGTTTTTATTTAACGTAACGTAGCCTAGTGGCCTGGGTAATGGACTGCTGAGACGAGGTCTTGGGTTCGATCCCAGGTTCACCATGGCACACACCAATGAGTTTTCGATGCTTTTCGAAGTTATGTATGTATTTATCGCAGGTTTATTAGTGCCCGGTGAATGGCAATAGGCTCGCCACCTATTACATTTACAGACCATTTTAAGCGGCACCTACAAAACGTCAAAATCAAAATTATTTAAAACTTTACAAAAGAAGCAAATGGACCACCGGTTCGAAACGCGGCCTAGACCTGAGAAGACTCCGGCAAGAAACTCAGCGGGTTGTTTTTTTTTGGTCTATTTACAACAATTGCCTTAGTATACAGTATTAGTTCGAGTAACATAGTTGAGTGAACAGTTCACGAGCCTGAAGCCCTGGAATTGCACACATCTATAAGCCACAGTGAACGCTTACCATCAGGTGGACCGTATGCTTATCTGCCGCCTAAGTGGTAAAAAAAAATAACGAAAGTTCCATAAACACCACAATACCATATCCAAATTTCACTTTTTCACTTCAATGGTCTTCGTACAAAATCCTCTCCCAAGAGAACTATTGAATAGAAGAGACTGCTCTAGATAATATACCGAACCTGAACCAGAGCGAGCTAGAAACAACTGTATTAATTAATATAATAAGTATGGATGCAACGTTGATATCGTTAGGATGAACTAGGAGAATAATTCGGAGGATAACTTAGTTTAAGACAGTGGAGATATCAAAGTTATTACTAAGGTATAAATTAAGGAATAATCCGTTTTCTATACACAGGTAGACCTTATGATCGGGGTCTTACCATGATGCATTAAAACTATTTCCACTCAACTTAGCGGCCGAAAGCTGCAGTGCTTAGCCGACTGCCGAAGAAAGGAGGGTAATGTTTTTAACGCGTGATATTGACACTGGCTTTAAAGTTATTGGTACAGCCCTATACACCTCTATTCGCAAATTCTTCAATACAAGTAAAACTGAATAATAAATAAATATCTTTTCCTAATGAATTTGTTCACAGGGCGTGGATGGCTAAATTCGAAATTATGAGAAATACAAAAAATGCTCACAGAAATCTCGCTTCTAATTTTAACGAGACTAAGACCCGGCATTGGATTTTCAAAAAAATAATCCTCCTAACCAGGGGGTTTGGAACAATTTGAGTACCAATTGGTTATGAAAAAAAAAACAACATCCTGTATTATACACCATTAGATAGTGACATTAATAAGAAACAAATTCTGGTCAGTAATAAAATACGGCAAACTTAGCAAAGGTCTTATTTAACAAAATGGTCTCTTATCTAACGATAAAAAACGTAAGATATTATCATTTTCAGTCGTCCCTACTATCAGCTAGTATTACATAAACGACCTATTTATAAGCATCTCCTAAAGATTCGTGAGAAGAAGATTCTACCAATACCATTAAAGATCCTAGCCATGAAGTTATAAAACTAAAGGACAAAACGCACTGAAAACGAGACTGTGCTACTAAATGGCGGTGGCTAACCATTTGTTCAAATATGCAGTTGTTCAAGAAGGGCATTAGGAGGTTTTTACAGGGTTGGGAGCGCGAATGTGACGTCAATATACCAAAGTGTCCGCTATCCACTGGGTGGGACACGTGCTTGTCTGCCACCTAAATGGTATAAAAAAAATGTGTGAATGAGTTTTGTGTTGCATTTCGTAACCCAAATTTGATTGTAATTCGATTCCTGGATATTTTTCTTGCTGTCATTATGGTTTTTATACCATTTTACTACACAAGGCGTGCTGTATTTTTTTTCTACATAATATTGAAGTTCAGCCGCATCACAGTTAGACTGGAAAGCCGACCCCAACTGAGTTGGGAAAAAGGTTCAGAGAATGATGATAAACTGATTGAATTGAGTGACGTTTAGCGCGTAGTGACTGATTAGTGTGTGAATGTGTGTATCCCGTCTTGTACGTATAAACAAGTGGCCCAAGTTTAGTATTATTGTCAGTTATATTCTTTTTTTGGAAATACATACAAATATTATACATATAAACAGCCATATCAATGCAAATAGACATATTCATACATACAAACATTTGTACTGATAGGGCGTCGATCCCATGCCCCGTGTCTTAGCCACAGATGTAGGTATCTTCAACGCGTTTCGGCCATAATGTTTTTTTTTATGTCGGTCACGGCAACATGACTTCACCTCGCCTGATGGTAAGCTAAAGGCAAAGTCTCTGGAATGGGAGTCACCATTGCAAACACCGATAGTGCCACAATGGTGGCTCTCAGCTTGACGGCCTCATCAAATGCTTTTTCACGCCCCGCTTAAAGGACCCGGGACTGTTCTGTGTTCTGTCTGAGCTTGGAAATTAACTGTTCACTCAACTATGTTACTCGAACTTATACTGTATCTATACTAAGGCAATTGTTGTATATATACCAAAAAAAACAGTCCGCTGAGTTTCTTGCCGGAGCCTTCTCTGGTCTGGGCCGCGTTTTGAACCAGTGGTCCATTTGCTTCTAGTTTTAAATAACTTTGATATTGACGTTTTGTAAGTACCGCTTAAAATGGTCTATACAGAATAAACGATTTTTGACTTTGACTTTGTATGAGGAAGGAAACACGTGAGCTGGTAAAGAATTCCAGGTTTTGATGGTGCGGCAAAGAAAAGAGGCTTTATGTTTTACACGTTCATGATCCTAGCCGAAATCGGCAGATTTACACCAGAGTCACGTGTTATCAAACGACTGAGAGAGTTCAGAATCACACAAGGTCCACGCCTCGCAAGACAGTACATGACAACACCGCCATACAAATGTCGCTATTGAAACATCAAGTTTCGAAAGATGAAAGAAGAGCTTTTCGTATGAGCTTTTATACGAAGCTTTTGGTCCATTTCTGAGAAGAGGATTTATAGCTATATCTATACAAAAAAATAGTTGAAATATCTGTTTGTAATATAAAAAAAACAATTTTGTAACTAATGTATGTGAGTGTATTGTCTCTTTGAATGGGGTAGTCTCTGTACGGTTCAGCTGATTTTGATAGGACTTTTGCTGGCATATAGGTAATATTATAAGGTATATATAACATGCGCTACTTTTTAACCGACTTTAAAAAAGGTTCTCAATTCAATTATACTTTTTTATGTTTATTACCTCAGAACTTTCGACTGGGTGAACCGATTTTGATAATTCTTTTTTTAGAACTGGTGCTTCCTTTGTGGTTCCATTCAATATGGTTCAGTAGAAGTCAGTTTTTTGGAAGAATAATATTTAAGACAAAGAATTAGGGTTCCGCGCAAAAAAATGTAAACCTTAATAATTATTAATTTTGACAACATAATAAATAATCTACACTTTTCCCTTACAATTCTGATAAATAATAATTATGTAATTATTAAATTCCCATGTCTGCTGTCAAATCTTTGATATAAGATTATTGCATGTCAATTTGGCTGAAGTATGGTGAATCATCATCATTCGGGTCGGCTTTCCAGTCTAACTGTGATGCGGCTGAAGTTCGATATTTTCCGTGGAACGACTGCCATCTGACCTCCACAACCAATGGTCATTATGATCAATGGCGATATTGAAGTTTCAAGTTAGACTGGTTGGATTTTTGTGGGCTCCAACTACTACAAGTATGGTGAATCTAATGCATAAATTGTAACAACACATCATCATCATTCTCTGAACCTTTTTCCCAACTCAGTTGAGGTCGGCTTTCCAAATTGTAACAACTGTGTACCTACCCATTATATCGCCATAAAATTAATTTGATTTGATTTGATTTAAACATTCAAACAGGTCTACCCCTAAAGTCGCGTGCACAGCTAGTTTCAAATAAATTATGGTATCTCATCACTTTATAAACATTGTTAAGGAAAATAATATACAAGAGGGAAACATCAAAGTATCGCCATTGTTTGAATATGTTATGCCACATCTGGTCTTAAAGTATTAAGTCGTATTTTCGATACGGCTTGTCTATTTTAACCGACTTCAAAAAAGGAGGTAGTTTTCAATTCGGATGTTTTGTTTTTATATCTGATAGCTACCTATTTATGTCTCACTGCTGGGCACGGGTCTCCTCTCCTCTTACGAGAGAGCCAAGATGGTTTAGACCTTAATCCACACACGCTGGCCTAATGCGGGTTGGTGGATCGAACATGTCCTCAGAAAGTCTTCTAGGACATGTGGGTTTCCTCACGTTTTTTTTTTCACCGCCAGCAGATAGTAAATCATGTGATTAGAACATATAAAATCCACAAAGTGAAATTCACATTGGTACTGTCCGCCCGGATTCGAACTCGATACCTTTGAGAAGAGGCCGCGTCCTTATCCATGTAGCTACCATCGCCTTTTTATGTATGTTTGGGTATTAACTCTATCATTTATAGATGGATTTACCGTGGTTAACTTTTCCCGTGACTTCGCCCAGAGTACGATCTATTTCTGTACCAAATTTCAGCCAGATCCGTTCAGTCAATGATTAAGTAACAAAAATATTTAATTTCCAAACATTTAAACTTTGGAAGAAGGAATAATTTTGGGAGGAATTTTTCGACACCTAAACTTTTGTTAAATTTGTACATACTTAATATTTTCTCATAATGTTATTTTATTTTGTAATTACCTAAGATAGTTTAACATTTAAACATAATAATTATATTTATTTGGCTACTTTAGTAGTAAAGACGTACAGTCAGTGTCAAAGGATCATTTTCAGATTTTGAAAGCAAAGTAACATATGGTCATCTTAATGAAAATGATGTTTAATTACCTACTTAGTTAGCTCTATTGAACTACCTTCAAACTTTGATTACAATGATTACATGAACCAATTTCATTCTAATTTTAAAATTTGATATCTGAGCAGTCACCATAAACTTTTGCCGCTGACTGTACAACCGATTGTAGCAATTATCTTATCACTCACTAGCGACACGGGACCCGGCTTTGCCCGGGTGTAAATTCCAATTTCCAATAAAATATATTATAGCCTATGACACTCAAAAATGACGTGGCTTTCTATTGGTTAAATAATTTTTAAAATCGGTTTAGTAGATCCAGAGATTACCCTCTACAATTTAACAAACTTTACTTCTTTATAATATTAGTATAGACAGTATAGAAGAAGAGAAATAAGAAATTTTTACACTTGTAAAAACCTTTTCAAAGAGACTGGGGCCTTACTCTGAAAATCGAACATGAACGTTTCGGATCGAACGAAAACGGACCATTTGTCAAACAACGACAGCGAAAACGTCAAATGTATTTTGGGAGTAGGAGGTGTACTGATAACGATCGACAACCTCAATGTCAAACGATCGAAGACGGATCCGAAATCCGAAACGAAACACTTTCGGGGTAGCTAAATGGTCAAAACGTCAACGGATACGAATATTTTCGTTTTTCGGAGTAAGGCCCCTGATTACAAACTATTTCACTTAGCACTCGCTTGCAGAAGGGGAAAACAATAGGTACTTGTTTGTGGGCCCAAGTTTCATCCCTTACACAATATAGCTCTTACTGCGTTCGTTCACTCACTCATTCATTCAACTCCCTTAGCGGTAAGCTGTGTAGTTAATTTAGCGAATGAGAGTGCAGTTTTGAATTTTACAACGAAATTTTGAAGTTCAAAGTACTTAGTTTTAAGTTATGTTTTTTGTTTTGCAGATGGATGTCAGTAGTAAGTAGGTTTCCGTTGGGAATCTTCATTTTCCATAAGATGCCATTTTTATCAACTGATATACTTATTTGTTTATTTTTATTTCATTAACAATTTGCATTGTACATATTTGAATGTCATGCGTAAAAATTGAATAAGGTAACAAACATTTAAATTAAAATAAAATAAAAATATTAAAATTCACATATCGTCTGCTTACTGGGAAAACCAGATTGCATTTTTTTGCTAAATCGAGTTAAAAATGTAGTTAAACGTATTTTTTTACGCGCTATCTACTAGTAAAATCGAATAAATGCTATGTCCAATAGCTGCAGAGATAATGAATTTTAGAAAGTGATATTTACTCATATTTAAAAAAAATATACCAGTTTAACCTAATAAATAATGTTATGCCTCAAATCTATTTTAGTTTTACAGTTAAAAAGCAATAAATACGGTTAAAACTTTTTACATGTTATAATTTATATAGTAAAATGGTAAGAATTATTCCGAAAAAAGATCATAAACGCATTTATTATTATGAAAATAATACTTTAAACAACAAAACTATGTTAAAGTTATTTTTTTCCAACAATGGGAACACACGATGGTTTTTATCAATTTATTAATACATTGATCACTTTGTACTTGATTTAATATGATAAGTGATGTATTTATACTAAAACTCTACAGGTAAAATAGGTTAAACGTAGCAAAAATATCAATATCTTAGTTAATTTGGAAAAAATAAAGCGTTCCTATGCAATAATTGGTGTAAAATACAAAAGGGTATTGCAAAAAACTGAAATGAGCTTTTAATATCAATTATTTCGGTTGATATAACATGTTTGTAATGTACAGGCAAAATGTAATAAATGCGACCCCCTTTTGATCTAAATTAAATTTTATACAGTTTTTACGTAAAACAAATTTTATTTAAGAGTATATCTGAAGAATAGGATAGTTATTGCACCATTTTACTTTATTAGATTTTCAATTAAAGTATTTGAATTAGATCAAATTAAAACGTAAACTTAAAAAATGCATTTACTCGAAATGACACTAACTGCACTTATCACTTTTTACCCGTAAGCAGACGATATTGGAAATGTCAACTTAAACAAAAACCAATAAAAAAAAAGTAAAAACCGATAAAATGAGAACAAAAATACTTACAAAAATAGTTGCTCGCTCATTCATTCAACTCGATATTGAAGACACTTTTCGAATGTTACTCGTTCAAATAATATCAATTTTAAAATCGTGTTTTATGACAGGAGCACACGCGGACAAAGTTGCGGGCGACAATAAATTAGTTAAGTATACGAATACCAAGTCACCAGGTGTGTTTTTAAGTTATTTGATTGTTACTACTTATAGATATACTAGCTTCCGCCCGCGGCTTCGCCCGCGTGGAGGTCGGTATCGCCACCAAGTCTATTTTAATAAAACAACTCTCCACTCCACTCACTACTCCACTCTCCACTCTCCACTCTACTCTTCACTCCACCGGTCTCCACTCGTCTAACCAAAACCTTTCTAATAAAAAAAACCCCATTAAAAGCCGATAATCGCGATGGACGTAAAAACTACTTAACGTATTTTGATGAGGTTTTTTTTATTAGAAAGGTCTTGCTTAGACTTAAAATTTACCCTATGTTTGGTTGTAATTGGCTAAGTAGAACTGGAGATATACCTAACTAAAAAATTATGACCTACCTTAAAAACACGCGCGGGTGGAGTCGCGGGTATCAGCTTGTATAAAAAATAGCCTTTTTTCCGTGCGGAAATCCTTACGGATACCTACCCTCCGGCCAGTGGGTCAGGTTATGTTCCAACATAACCTCTTATATACTCTTACTGACTAAAACCGCACGCTGTCTAGGGTCTTCTGATGCCAGGGTGTAAGGGGGCCAACGCTCTGGCGCAGCTGTTGCCCAGCATGAGGGGCCGGATGACTCCTGCAGGAGGCTCTACGCGGGGATCGTGCTATCCATGGCCCTGTACGGGTGCCCGATCTGGGCGGAGGCCCTGAATAGCCGTAACAGGTGTACTCTGGGAGGGCCGCAGCGCGTTATGCCTATATTGGTGGCGAAAGGAAGCGCTGGAGAGGGGACTGGACCCGGAGCCTCGAGTCCATCGAGGCCGTCTACGCCCAGCTCCGCCGGGATACCGTGGTGGAGTGGAAGGACCAACTTGGGCAAACGCGAGCCTATCGACTATAAAACAAAAAAACCAAGCGCGGGGTACGCCGTTATACCCGTGGTAATATCCGTCATGGAGGACTGGCTGGAGAGGCCTCACGGGGGCCGATGGCGCAGAGTGCGGACGCGTCATGGTCGGCCGCCGCCTTCATCTGCGAGCAAGTGATGCTCGAGAAGGAGGTGGCGGAAAGGGTTCGGGAGAGGCTGCACAGAGCTCTTCCGGACGGCGGTGACGAAGCCTAGAAGAAGCAGGCCGAGGCGGCGGCGCGCCTAAGCGCGCCTCCCCTATTCCGGGGGCATGACGGGAACACCGTGGTTGCCAAACCCGAGGGGGTCATCTCGAATCCGGATGGCCCAGGCCAAGTCGGGGTGCGAGTGAAATGCTCTATGGGCCATCTTACACCCTGGCGTCAGAAGACCCTAGACGGTGTACGGTTTTAGTCGGTAAGAGGCCGATATAACCTGCCCCGCTGGCCGCGGGGTAGGTATCCATGAGGATTTTGTACGGAAAAAAAGCGTGTAAGGGGGCCTATTAGAGCATTTCCCTCGCACCCCGGCTTTGTATAGAAAGTAGTCTAAGTATATGTTGTCCTGTAAGCGATGGCAGCTTAATGGATAAGGACGTTGCCTCTACTCAGAGGCATCGAGTTCGAATCCGGCCGGACAGTACCAATGTGAATTGCACTTTGTGGAATTTATGTGTGCTAATCACATGATACCATCTGCTGACGGTGAAGGAAAAACATAGTGTCCTAGAAGAAATTCTAAGGACATGTTCGATCGACCAAACTCCATTAGGCCAGCGTGTGTGGATTAAGATCTAAACCCTCTCAGCTCTCTTGTTAGAGGAGAGGAGACCCGTGCCCAGCAGTGGGACATAAATGGGGTGATATTATTATGTTGTCCAGAAGTATGAACTATAAATCGTACCAAGTTTGATCAAATACAGATAGACAGACAGACAGAAAGACAAAAAAAAATACTGATTGCATTTTTACCATTGGTATAGATCACCAATCATCCCCGAATAGTTATGTTGTAAATATTTCAATGTACAGAATTTACCTCTCTACAGTTTTATTGACGTAACCTACGACAAACTTATTATTTGCGGTTGGTACAGTAATCGAGTCTACGGATCGAACCGCAAAATTAAGTTTGTTTTTTATTGTATACATTATCGGTCAAGTTACTTATAGTGTGAAGCTAGCTTATAGCATGTTTAACATAATAACAACATTCAAATATGCGTCTTTAGATTACACGTTGTTACAGAATGCGTTGAAGATATAAATGTTCACTGCTCGTTCCGCGTAGGTGATGGCGTGATAATAAGTAGCCTATGTGTTGACCCGACTTCTTAATAATATTCTTGCCAAATTTGAAGTAAATCCATGCAGTACTTTTTGAGTTTATCCCGGACATACATACAGACAAACAGACAAACAGACAAAAATTCTAAAAACTATATTTTTGGCTTCGGTATCGATTGTAGATCACAACCCAAGTATTCTTTTAAAAAAATATTCAATGTACAGTTTTGACTTTCCTACCATTTTATTATATGTATAGATAGTATTGTTTCTACAGCTGAGGAGGGTCACGGGTCCTCCCCAGGGAGCGGGTTAGAGTGACTGATTGACACCTTTGGGTTGTGAGTGTTCATCTACCCATAAATAAGCAAATTCTACTAATATTATAAAGAATTTAAATTAGGAAGAGTTCATTTTCTAATATTGCAAAAATAGGCACCTGCTTCAGAGCGGTGATAGGGTTAAAAAAAATTATAAATGTTGAAAGTTTGTGAAGATGTTTAGATGCTTGAATGTTTGTATGTTCTTTACTCAATTACGCATTAACGGCTGAACGGATCTGGTTGAGTAAGAAGGATTACGGGTGCGATTGTCATTTGACCCCCAACCCCGAAAGGCAAACCTGCACCAAAGCCTGAGCTGCGTTTTGTATGTTTACTACTCTCTTATGAGGAACCGCAGTAGCCTAGTGGTTTGGGTAATGGACTGCTGAGACGAGGTCTCGGGTTCGATCCCAGGTTCACCATGGCACACACCAATGACTTTTCCATGCTTTTCGAAGTTATGTGTGTATTTATCGCAGGTTTATAAGTGTCCGGTTAATGGCAATAGGCTCGCCACCTATTATATTGGGACCTAAACATAAACTGGCGAAATGTGGGTGCTAGCACCTCTGCCTACCCCTTTAGGGATATAGACGTGAGTTTATGTTATGTTACATTACGAACGAAATTCATGTGGTAACCAATTTTGATTCAAGACTGCAGCCTCTCTCGTCGTGCGTCATACAAACATTGATGCATTAAGAGGTATCAGATGAGACAATAGCTTTTGTTGTAACAACGGCTACCTTATATCGGATCAGTTGGTGCACCGTCACTGCAGCCACAGACAGACAGTCGTAGGAAGTTGTTTTATAGGTTTGCTTTGTAGTTACAAGTATGGTGATTTCTTTTTTATATAGGATACGTCAAGTTGACTTCACCTCGCCTGATGGTAAGTCTCAGGAAAGAGGGTCACCATTATATACACGTACCATGTTAACAATGGTGGCACTCAGCTTGACGGCCTCATCAAAAGAGGATCGTCGTCGCAGCACCGCGTGACAACCACCGGTCCCATTAGTGTTGCGACCACAATCTCCCCTGCCCGGTTATGCACTAAACTTGCTGACCCCTGAACGAAATCCAACCGAGATTGGATAACTATGGAGGGTTTTTCACAATCGTGTACGGTGGTACCCACCCGGCCTCATAGGGGTCGTTCCTCTTTCACACCAAGAAATATTCGTGACAAATTTACCCACTTACCGCCGGCGGCGCCAGGAACACGATGGTTGAATAAAGGGATTGAAGGAATGTAAGTGATAGAAAAACCCCGTCAGGATTGGGACCGTGAGTGTGACGCCCCTGGTGTTGCACACGTCCATAGGCAACGGTGAACGCTGGTGAATGCTTACCATCAGATGGGCCGTGTGCTTGTCTGCCACCTAAATTGTATAATAAAAGGAAAAAAAATCCATTTCTTATTACATAATTATAAGCCACATATAAATTTTGGCTTAAGTTCAGTGTATAAAAATACTTGAGATGTACTCGTATTATCATTTCGAATAAGATTTCAGAATTTAGCAAAATATTTACTTTTTAATTCCTTCGTATCGTAATTCGACGTAGGGCTTGACAAAATCATCCATAATTTATGTTACAACCTGGGACCCAATTTTCGGAGTTATATTAAATTCTGAACTAAAGTTGACTGATGGTAGACATTAATAAGTGATCTAATCTGACGTCTGAAGATTTCAACATGTCAGATTATGACGTTTTTAAAGCATCGCTTGTTTCTATCAAATGATTTGACGTTATTCGGTAGGTACCCATTTAAATAAAACTAATTAATTTTTGTCTTCATCATTAATAACTCTGGTGACTCCCATTCCAGAGACTTTGCCTTTAGCTTACCATCAGGCGAGGTGAAGTCAAGTTGACGTGACGGACATAAAATAAATAAATAACTGATACTGTTATAATGATCATATACTACATCGTTATGCAACCCATAGGAACCTATTCACAGCATAAAAATATATTTTTTTCTTTATTCAGAAACAAACAGCAACAGAACCGAAACAGAGAAACAAACAAAAAATATTTTACTTACTGTGCATCTTGGGTTTTTTGTAAATTAATGATCTGAGCATAATAATATAGGTACCTACCACTATTACACCTTGTAGATAAAAATTAATAATATTAGTAATTTAATTATTAATTCGATTCTAAATTTTCTATGAATTACACCTAGATTTCAATTTAAGTTAAATCATCAATTGATTTTTAATTTAATTTGAGTTAATAACCAATCTGTTTGACATAATATAATTTTCATCTATTTTGATTGGGTATGTAAAACTATCAAGCTAACACTAGTTTTGTTTAAGTTACACTTGTTACTAACCCAGATATGGATCTTGTGTTATCTGAATTAAAATTATTTGAATTTGAATTTGAAAAAGGTATATTTCAGAAACATCCCCCTATGAATTGCACTCAAATGGAAAACTTTATACCCGATTCAAACAACATGACATTCCTCTTAACAGCGGTCATTCAGGAACAACCCACTAGTCTCCACTGTATTCTAGTTTACATACATCTAATACCAGCCTTACAGCATAAAAATTAAGGTTTATTATCCATTGAGTGGCAGTCATCGTATCATAAACTGTTCTAGTGAGTCCAGAATGCCTTCAGACCGGCCCACTTAGTGTAAATCGCACACAATTTAGGTAAAAAGGTTTCGCTTTTGTCTTTACAGAGGGATCTTTTAAATTGGGAGGAGGAAAGTTGCTTTTGGAGGGAAACCAGCTAATAAATGGAAATTAACAATCCACTTTGGAGTAGTTTGTTGTTGATTTTAATTTGATTCTTGATGCTAAAATGAATAATAGTAAGAGTTTTCAGAAGCCATTTTTTATTGGTAATAGGCTCGCGTTTGACCACAATCTCAGCTGTTGACCGTGTCACCTGATGTGGTCGACGGTGGAGCACGCTTGCCTAGAAGTAACTTGTTCACTATAGACTTGAAGACTCCCAGGTTGTAGCTTTCCGAAAATACAAACTCAGGCAGGGCATTCCACTCTTATAGCAATCGCTTATTACTATTATAAATAATAATAATCTTTATTGACATTGACATAAATATGACAATACTGTGTTCCTATGTGTGAGTTTGGTGTACAATAAAGAGTTATAATTCTATAATATTATTTGGAAGGTGGTAGGTATCGTACTCTCAGCGTTAAAAGTTGATCATCATTTTAAAAACTTTGTTATGCCTAATATCACTATCACTAAAATAACAAATTACCACCCATGTACTGATTTTAAAAGCCATTATGAGACTCAGTCATTGAGAAAATCAGTCATTTCACAATTCGAACATATTGGGACTTACTGAAATATTAACGGGAATTAACGCGATCATGGTATAGGTATATAAATACTTTTGGAATGCCTGACGTTTCGACCAGGTTACACCGGCCGTGGTCACAGGCTGACTGTCTCAGCCGCGCACGCCCTTCGTCGTCGAGTCCGTGAGGTAGCCGGTTGTTCATCTACCCGCACATTTTGGACATTTTTAATTTAATTTTTTACCATGATCGCGTTAATTTCTGTTAACATTTTAGTATATCATGGAACGCGAAAGTTTAAAAATTAGTATTTTGGGACTTATCGAAGATTCGGGTAATTTTGGTATTCGTGTCTTATGAACCGGATGGGTAAGTTAATATCATTGATGATTGAGAAAAAATTACACGTTTGATTTTCAAACTATTAATGCAATATAATATGGTATCTAACCTACTCCAAATAATAATATGATTCAATTCTCGATAGGTAACTAAAACTACAACCTACACTTATTGAAAACGGTATCCAATATTATTTTAATACTTTTCTCTACTATTTCAAATGAAAAGAATACAGCCCGACACCACAGATTTCCATTCCATCAGGAATAAAGTCTGAACAAATAGAACTAAATGCATTTCCCAATAATATCAACAGTGTCGGCCAAGTTTAGACAGTTGAAACCGTTCTCAATGCTCTGATAAGTCCACAGACAGCCTTCAGCACTTTATCTTTACTATTGAAAACTGAGGTATTGATGGTTAGGAACATAAAGTTCGAACACGCTAAAATCATGTAAGTATATTGTTGGTATTATTTAAAGATAATTTTTATGCCCGCGGCCTCACCCGCGTGTAGGTCGGTTTTCACGTTTTTTGATTACATTATAATATCTCCAGTTCTATTCAACCGATTGTGATTAAATAAATAAACATGCGTAAGATTTTCAATTCTGACCAAGACCTTTCAAACAAAAAAAAAACAGCATCAAAAAACAAACAGACGAACAGAAAAACCGACAAACAGATAAAAAAAATATATTTTTGTGTTTTGAATTATTGTTCATATAACATAACCCATTTATGTATTTAAATTATCCAATATACAGTTATTTTACAATTTTATAATAGTAATATACTTATAAACTATCTAGATCTGATGTAAAAATCCTATACTATTTTTATAAAGTTTAATATTTTGTGAAGATTCATACATTCTGTTTTTTTTAATAGTTTTATTATGCACTATACTCATAATAAACGCGTCGTGAACTGAGATAAATGTAATTATTATCTTGCACTCCATACATTTGAGGCTTAAAGTGACGTCACTACTAGGTACAATTTTGTATGGAGCGTTACCTATTACGTGGCTACATAATTTCACTGCCAAATTGCGTAACCTTACAATACTTTAGTTACGACACAATCAAAATGGTTGCAATGTTCGTCCAAAATGGCGAACCATTAATTCTCAATTTACACTCCAATGGAGCTTGCAATGGCATTTCGTCAATGGAAGTACCTATAAACACTTCGATGTAATGTAAGCGTCGGTACGCTATTGCTAGAGCAACATAGTTCATCAATTACGGAAATTATTGATTATGTAAGAATCCCTTTGAATGAGATTTATATACCTAGTTGAAAATTTGTCTATAACTTGCCTCAATTAATGGGCTATTTAACACAAAAAACAATTAATTTTCAATTCGAACCAACAGTTCCTGAGATAGACGTTCAGCCAAACAAATAAGCAGCCAGCTTTCTTAGGAGGTAGGACATGACGGTATCTCCCGTCCGAAATGAGCCTGCTGTCCGACTGGGGTAGTACCTCCGCCATACAGAACACCGTGGTCATAATAACCATCGTGTCGTGTTCCCACTGGTAAGTATGGTTGCCAGAGCTCACTGTACCCCTCCTCCCCCACCCTTCCCATTCCCTTCAGGGTAGGCAGCGCGCGTGCAGTGACACCCTTAATGTTGCACACGTCCATACGCCACAGTGACCGCTTCTCATCAGGAGGGCAGTGTACTTGTCTGCCACCTACGTAGTATAAAAAAATAGCTTTATAGATATGAAACTCGCTAGCATGATAATATAAGTATACCGAACCCAATTTTTTAAAATAGAACTCTAATATCGTAGCAACGATATTTTTCCTTGCGTGTGTATAATGTGTCAGCCTGGTATCTGTCTGTCTGCAAATCACTGAGTCAGAAGTAGTATGGGTATGACGGGGAGTAAAATATGCATGTTGAACATACATACAGAACCCGTTTTTCGATTTGGCAAGTCAGGACGAACAGTACAATAATTATGTCCGGCTAAGATCGGCGCCTCAATTCTATTATTTTGTATTAAATCACTGTCATTCCACTGGTAATCTAAAGGTGGGATCACGCTAGGCGAGCCGAGCACGAGTCGAGCACGAGCGGAGCCGTTCTCGGCTTCGTCGTTCGCGTGTCAAGTGTGGACGTACAACGAATCTACAACGATCACTGTCCTTGAAATCCTTTGTTTCACCAAAAAACCGACAGAAGTCGGAACGCAGCCGAGCATGAACGAAATGCTCGCAGCGCGCTCGTTCGAGGCTTGTAAGTCGATCCGCACTAGACGAATTGTTTTCGGCTTGTGCTCCGCTCGTGCTCGGCTCGCCTAGACGCACCTTAAAAAATGCCATTTAATTTTAGACTTTCCCTTGGTAGGTTTATAGTCTAAAATGAAATGTCGCATTTTTTCTCAAAGGAGTTCATTACACATTTTCATTCATGCTTTATAATTTTTAGGCTTTGTTTTCATGCAGTTAAAGTCTAAAATTAAATGACATTTTGTAGTGTCAGCGGAATGACAGTGGCTTGTTTCAACACTAAATAGCAGAATAAGGCCCAGTTTAGACTTTGGTTTCCACGCTGACAGCACAGAATCCCTCCAGTGAGCTCTGGCTACCCTACTTACCGGTAACACAACACCGACACGATGGTTATTATGGCCGTGGTCTTCTATAGGGCTACCCCAGTTGGATTACTCAATTCGAACGGGAGATGCCGTCGTGTCCTACTGCGTAGGGGAAGGTTGCGATGATTGGACCACATAACTTTACGGTGCCATATCGGACTAAATATAAGTGATAGAATAAAAGTAATGATTGATATATATTCCTTTCTTGATATAGAAACGACGTTACATTAATTATATAATAAAGTTAAACTATTTAAGCAATATAGTGATAAAACTATTTTTAGATCCGTTGCTTTCTTTGGACCACGGTTGCATTGAATGGACCACTGTGTTGCCATCATTGGACTTAGAAACTTTAATACTAAAGGTCCAATCATGGCAACTTAATTAAAAAACATAATTTTAATCAAACTCTTTTAACAGGAACAATCTCAATGACTTTAAATGTTTATTGAACCTATGCTTGATTTTGTTCTTCTCGGCTAATTGAAATGCAAGCTCCATGACATCTTTAGGAGTAACACCATATTATACTGAATTCTCCATTACAATTATATGACTATAAAGTTCTGTTTCTAATGCTGCGGGAAGATCACCTTCCGAACCTATGATTTTAACCTCTTCCATAGCTTTGTGGTTTTTCCCATTCAATATGCGCTTCCAGTTTGCTTTTGGAACACCATAGATTCGAGAGGCTTCGTTTAATCCTACAGATTTTTTTCAGACCAATTCAAGGGCAATTTTCGTACTTTGTTCGTTCCAGGCGTAATAAGTTTTTTCAGGCTTTTCTGATACCATTCTGAAAAGAAATTAAACAAATTTTATTGTTATTAAAGTTTCTTTGATTGGACCAGTCCATTCATAGCTTCACTATGGTGGTCCAATGATAGCAACTAGATAATCATTTGAAAATATTTTTTCTATTAAAAATGAGACCGAAATTTTAAAAAATCACAATTCCCTACTAAACCACAGATAAATATCCCGTTAATATAAAATATTATCATTAAATAAACAAAAGTATAACAGTACTTACATCGATGTTTTTGTTGCGTGATTTTAATATCGGCGACCAGGCAGACACGTTCATCCACATCACTCCGTGATGCGTGGCTCACCGATACTGAGTTTTGAAGGACACTCGCCCGGCTCGGCACTGTTGCCTAGGAACCTACTGGGTACTTTATAAGGTGTATAGTTTTTGAAATACTTAGGTGGTCCAAAGAAAGCGGTGGTCCAATGATCGCAACCTTCCCCTAAATCCATAATTTCAATCGAAGAGCCTTAAAACGTATAGGTACATAGCATTATAGGCGGCCATGCCATAGAGATAAGCCTGAAATAAGCATTTCTATAATCTTTACATCCTTGTATAATTCGAATAACTGTAATTTTCATAATTTGTGTTGCGAATCTGAATTTTCGGTATATAGGTGAATATTGGCCGCCCAGTAATTTGAGATATAATCGTAATAATTTTGCCGTTAGCTTTGTGATTTACTTTGACATACTCTATGGTTGTGGTATGCTACTAATTCCAATGATATTTTGAAATAAATTTGAAATTATGAATGGTTATTGGTTGATCAGAGTGAGTTGTAATAGTGAGTTGTGTTTGTAAATACAGCTAAGGAGTGGAATTCCTTGCCTGAGTCTGTGTTTCCGGAAAGCTATAACCTGGGAGTTTTCAAGTCACGAGTGAATAGGTTCCTTCTAGGCAAGTGTGATTCATCGTAGACCACATCGTCACTTACCATCAGGTGAGATTGAGGTCAAACGTAAGACTATCATGAATAAAAAAAAAATGTTTAAATCCATACAAATTAATCTTTCAACCCTTTTTTTCTCGTGCTACAATCCCCACGGATAAATCAATCAATCAATAATGGAGGTAGGATACGACGGTAACTCGAGTCCCAACTGA
This sequence comes from Lithosia quadra, assembly GCA_963576445.1. Classification (NCBI taxonomy): domain Eukaryota; kingdom Metazoa; phylum Arthropoda; class Insecta; order Lepidoptera; family Erebidae; genus Lithosia; species Lithosia quadra. The sequence continues at coordinate 2,480,682 of OY754899.1, read as the reverse complement.
GCAGTCCAACTGGGATAGTACCTCCACCCTACAGATAATATATGCCATAATAACCATCGTATTGTGTTTCTAGCGGTAAGTAGGGTAGCCAGAGCTCACGGCAGAGATTCTGTGCTGTGAGCCCAGAAACTCGCTCAACCCTCCCCCCGCAACCTCTCACCCATACCCCCTACTTACCCCTCTTTCAGGGTCGCAACGCAAGTGTGACGCCCCTGATGTTGCACTCGTCCATAGGCCACGGTGATCGCTTCTCAACAGGTGGGCCGTGTGTGGCCACCTAAGTTGTGTAAAAAAAATCAAAATAACCCATCGCCTCGTCGTCAAGCATGTATACATTCTAGTAGGTGAAATTAACTTGGGCCCTGAAGATCTTGTTGGGTTGGGCCTCATACACCCACTAAGAAAACGCTATATTCATTAGACCTCTGACGTCATTCATCTGCCTCATTTATTTCAAACATTTCACATTATTAAACATACAAAGCAGTAAGGAAATAAAGAACAGGTGCTTTGATACTGGCCTCAAACGATGAAGAATTGTCATTTGCAAAAAAATGTACAAAAGGAATTTATACGCACAAGTATCTCATTTTATTGTTGCTATGGTAACACTTACGAAAATAGAAATGCTCCCTTTTTATATGTAAATCGAACAATTGCGATACGTCAATATAATTGGATACATATACAGCTACTTGTAACATCATCATCGGCAAACGGTACTTGAGATGCCCAAATGCGGCCTACTTTAGCCGAAGAAATGTAAAGCCAAGTATTCTACGATAAACAGCAATCATGATCTATACTGTCCCCTATAAATTAGGCGTCTACAGCGAAACGGCAGGCCTTGTTACGATTCCATTGTTTTCCTTGAACACAAACAACAGTCTTTATTATGATGCTATAATTATGGACAAAACATCCAATTATTTACTGGCAAAAAATATATACTCCAATAATAATTATGTTATGAAATATAGGTATATTATTATGAATTAGCTGTTGCCCCAAGCTTCGTCCGATTGAATTTCAGATCAAGCTTTTGCAACCTTTTTCAGGGAAGAAAAGTAACCTAAATGTGTTATTCCACACTGTAATCAACTTTTATATCAAATTTCAGCCAAATTTGTTCAGTGGTTTTTGGGAAATAAACATTCATACATCCATATTACAAACGTTGCATTCATAATATTAGTAGCGATATAATATAATTTAGTAATAATATAACAATATACGGAAAACCTTAAATACTTTAAATTATATTGTCACATTTTGAGCAGATTATAACTATTCTGTCGAAATAGAGATCCATCGAACGAGTGCATATCGAAGAAGGATTCGGTCGAAGTCGAAGGTGTGTATTGTCAAAGTGCGTTCTCTCGAATTAATGCTTGTCGAATATTTGTTCTATCGAAGTAATGCGTTGTCAAAATATTTTTATTCGAAATTCAAAATTGAGACCGTGTCGAAATGATTACCTGTCGAAATTCAGAACTCTATAGACCTGAGTATTTGATATTAATATCACCTTGGTATAAATATACAGACAATAATTTCAGCTGTCCAAAATAGATATAACTTGGCAGGTTGGAAGTATAAGAAAGGGATTGCCGCGAGTTTCAATAGATAAGTAAGAATCTAAGTTTATCTTTTGCGTATTCAAAAACATGAAAGGAAGTCTTCGTCATTCGTCTTTGTGCTTCAAGATATTATCCAACGCTTTGATATTTTGAATAGGACTTGTAAAACGTTATCTCGGTTTGCTTACTTATTTAGAGTGGATTTCACCAAGGATAGTGACTGTGATCAAGTCGAACTAAAATTAATTATCATGTTTTACCCAGTGAATGTTGTTGAGCAAAACATGTGAATACAGTTTAGCCCTTATTTCCCATTAGTTTTATTATTAAAACCTGACCATTGTGAGATCAAATTAGTTAAATAATAATTCACATTTCATATTCACGCTGTAAGTTAAAAAATTAAAATCAGGTCAACTGATCAATAAACACAATACATGCATAGATAATACAAAAACTCTTTAATAATTCACGTCATTACAGCTATATACCTACTTCAATTTCCCATTAAAATTTAACTGACGTATAACGGTTCGAGATTTTCGCAAGGAAAATTTTATTTAGAATGAAATAAATGCTCTCCATCCTCAAGTTCATTTAAGGATATATTTATGACAGATAACCTTCAGATAACACACTGTATATCACAACTTTTGGGTAACTTTTCTTTCTCACAAAATAAATTACCTCGAATTTTTTAAATGGCCGCTACTTTTGAAGTTATGGCAAAATATATGTTATGATATAGATATTTTAAAATTGTTTTCATTGTTATAAACTTTACCGAAGATCCTGTTTAAGGTTTTTTTTAAACTACTTAGGTGGCAGAAAAGCACACGGCTCACCTGATGGGAAATGGTAACACCCGGGGCGTGACACTCGTTCTGCCGACCCTGGAGGCGGCGGGAGAGTTTAAAGGGGTTGGAGGGGGGATTTGGGAATGGGGGAGGGGGGAGTTTGTGAGCTCTGGCTACCCTACTCACCGCCGGGAACACAACACGATGGTTATTATGGCCGCGGTCTTCTGTAGGGCGGAGGTACTACCCCAGTTGGATTGCTCATTCGGACGGGAGATACCGTCGTGTCCTACCTCCTTCAACCTTCAAATTACCTCGGATTGACGTTAATATTTTTTAAATGGCCGCTACTTTTTGAAGTTATAGCAAGGATTTTGATATAGATATTTTGAAATTGTTTTCATTGTTATAAACTTAATCCTGTTTAAAGTTTGTAGTAACTTTTTTAACCGACTTCATAGAAAGGAGGAGGTTCTCCTCATTTCCTCAATTTGACTGTATTTTTTTTATGTCGGTTGCTTAATCATGACTTCCCCTCGCCTGATGGCAAGCTAAAGGCAAAGTCTCTGGAATGGGAGTCACCATTTTTTTATGTTTGTTAACTTTGGACTGGGTGAACCGATTTTGATAATTCTTTTTTTTTATATAAATCAAATTGGTTGAATACATGATCGTGCTATCCGTACTTTTTGAGTTGGATTGACTTGAGAATGGATATTGGGATGAGTTAATTCATAAGTTGGGCTGAGTAAAGAATACGCTTATGAAATGATTTATGAAAGCGATGAGCTTTAGTGGAATGAATATGAAAAAATCCAGTACGTAATAGTTATTGAATAATATAAAACTTTCACATTTGTAGGTATATTTTCATACTCAAACAATCAGGTATCGAAATTTATCACATTTTAGGGCAATTTAACACGTATATAGACATGGAATACTTATAGTTTTTTGATCGATAAAAATATTCATATTTCTAGTCATATTTGTGGAGAAACTAAGATTCCCCTCTTTCCCCAGTGGGTGAACGGGTACTTGTCTTATAAAAGAACGTCTATGTGAGTGAATTATAAAAAAAATATATACTGACAACTGGCACTCTGCCATATTCCATTCCGTTTTATGTTTATTGATCAAATTATTACCAATAAAGTATATATAAACATCAAGCCAATATCTTCAGTAAAAAAATTATAAGTGGTGAAACTCGGTAGGTAAAGTAAAATTCAGTTTTGAAGTATCACAGATAGGAAGCGACGCAAATGATGAACTGGAACGTGGCAATAAGAAGACTAGGAAACTCAATTTAACTTCGTCACGATCTTGTTAATAAAATTCATGAATTACAAATCAAAGTTTGTTTCGTCGCGGCGCGAGAAAAATATTAACTAATCTACCAAGTAATCTAAAGTAGTACCGTTTTGATTTGATATTTAAATGATAAAATCTGTACAAATGAATAAATAATTATATAATTTATGAAATTGAAGTGTTTTTATGTGCTGTTAAAATAACAGCTTTTCAATGAATGTATGGGTCATTAGGTACAATATAACACTAATTTTCCTAACTTTTGAGTATTTCTGTTTGCTAGATAGCTGCTACGGCTAAGTTGATTTTGATAGATTTTTCTTTCACTGGTAGATAGCTTACAAAATGCTATTTTCATATTAGAAAAAAAAGAGGGTTCTTGGTAAAAACTAATAAAAAAACAGATGTAAAGTGACGCGGATATCATGCGGATAAAAGTGCCGCATTATTCGTGAATGTAAATAGATAATACAAACGCAAAATATAAACTAAGCATAGCATTTTCACATGCGTTCTAAAATGCGAACTCACTTAGGTATTTTTTTAAATATATTAAAAAGTTCCCTTTCACCCATCCGTCTTTTAAAGTTGTTTCCGTTAACCCCTCCAGATAATCAATATTATTTCTATTAGAACTAGGTTCACTTCTGCAACATAATGGCTTAAATTCGAACCTGGTAACTCTCAATCGTAAGGCTGCTAACAATTAAACTACTGACGCTTAACATTCAATAGAATTAGATTAAATTGCCATTTATAGCCCAGACGATATCGTCGCAGCTAACTGCCATGATACATTAGTCTGATAAGCAAATCAACTAAAATTTGTGACGTCTCGATCTCAAAATTGGAAACGTAATAATACTACGTCTGAGACATGTTAGGGCTGGTGCAGATAGGGCTATGAAGTTACGTAAGTTCAAGTTTAAAATCGAAGAATATGACAAAGGCATTAGAAAGCGAAGAATACGTTTGTTGCCTGAAGTCCGATTAATAGTACCCCAGGTTAAAAAATTGCCTTTGATCAACTAGTAGAACTCTGCAATCGTACCACGGGTAACAAACGTAAAAATAACAACAAAAATTATTGAATAGAAGTGTATAGCTTCTGTAAACCAGATCTGACTGTATTGAATACTGATTCACTGTCTGGAAACCAAATACCACCCTTATCTTAATATATCGTAGTAGCTTTAGTGATCGCCTTGCTAAATGCTTCTGCATCGAGTGCTTTGAATTCGATTCCCCGAGCTCTTCAACATGCGATCGATTCAACTCGTGATACATTTACTTAGTATGAAATAGTAGTATTATAATACTCCGGTATGATGACGTCACGTCTCGTTATTTTATAGGACTTACATTTTATACGATAAAAGGCAACTGATTCGAATTGACAGTCAAATATCCTATTCTGTGTTGTGGGGATAGTTCTTAAAGTATTTGTCCCAGTTCAAGCGGTTAACGAGAAAGCTATAAATGAGGTAGAATAACTCGCTACTCGCTGCTGCTCGCTAACTCCGATAGTTTTTTGGTGTGACGGCCTCTGTGGCGTAGCGGTAGTGCATGCGACTGCTACGGACACGGGTTTGATTCCAGCTCAGTGCAAATATTTGTATGCATGAATATGTCTATTTGCATTGGTCTAGGTGTCTCTATGTATAATAAGTACTCGTATGTATTTACAACAAAAAAAGTATATAAGTATGTTTATCAGCATTCTAGAACCCATAAAACAAGCTTAAACTAAGCTTACTTTGGGTTTAGAGAGCGCTGCGTAGAATGTCGTAGAATATAATATATTTTTTCACTGGACTTTGAGCGAGCTAGCGAGAGCGAAGGATGACTAGGGCCGCACTTGACTTATAGTTATTTTTGAACAAAGTAATGTATATTTTACCATGAAGATACCTACTTTATTAACTTCTTAGAGGATTTCTATTGAATTTTTTTAAACTCCACTTCTATTTAATGATTTGTCGTTGTGGGAAAATTACCTCATACAGACAAAGATCAATTTATTCCTTAATTTCTTTTATTCACACATGATTTATATCCAAACCGACGAGCTTGCATGAAACCTTCAATGATAGAAGAATATCGGGTAGTATCGGGTTAAAAGTAGATGCCGGGAGCCGGGTGCGATAGAAATGCTTTTTAGACCACCTCATATTTTGGCGCTAGAAGACTCGAGACGGCGCGGCGGCGTGCGGTTTTAGTCAGTTCGATTCTGACGACGTTGGCGACGGGGGTGGTATGTGTATTTATATCTACTGTTTATTTCTTGAACGAGAACATAGTAGATTGTCGATCGTTTTCTCGCTGGTAGTGGAATAAGTACCTAAAATGGCTAGAATGGCTGTCAAAATCGAACTGAGTAAGGTTTTTTGTTGCGCAAGCGATAGCTAGTAAATCACTTAAGTACTCATTATGGCGTGTCTAGCGGTTTATGAAGAAATACTGCAATACAAACTAAGTCTCTTTGGTTTTTTACCACTCGTTTAAGTAAAATATTGGTTTTTTTATACTACTTAGGTGGCAGAAAAGCACACGGCTGAACTGATAGGAAGTGTGCGTCACCAAGGGCGTCACACTCGCGCTGGTGACCCTGAAGGGGGGCGAGGACAAAGCAGGTGTTGGAGGCTAGGAAAGATAAGGGGTTAGGTAGGGTTTAAGGGCTACGAAAGGGGGGGGGGGGGTGCAGGAGTCTAGATTCAGACCTACCATCATTCAATACCAACCAATAATATTTTTGCTTAGTACGCTCCGTATACACGTAGCCTTACATCATACTCAACAGATTTCGACACTATGTAGAGGCTCTAATACTCATTTCGTACAAATCAAATACACTCGAGAGCAATGAATCCGGGTCACTTAAAGAATGTTAAAAATCTCGGAAACTAAAAATGATAGGTTAATGCAATAAATTGTATTTAATAGACAATCTAATACTCCTTAAATGAAAGTAAAAAAAATATGAGTCACCATACATTTTATTAACACAAAATTACATAAAGAAAAAAACTGCTGATCTCTCCTTAAAACAAAAATAGGAAACATGAAATTTTTGAACTTTATTACGATTTTCTTGAATTTTAATACTTCGTATTGCCTCCTCGTGCTTCCATTACTGCGTTTACGCGGTTTGGCATGCTGTACACCAAGTTCCTTATACGATTTTGGGGAATATTCTCCCATTCCTCTGTGAGAGCAATTTTGAGCTCACGAAGCGTGATTGGGGGAGGGTTTCGTTGTTTTACGCATCTGCCTAGCTCGTCCCAAGCATGCTCGATCGGGTTGATATCCGGGCTGCGCGCTGGCCACTCCATACGAGTAATGTTCATCTCTTGAAGGTAGTCATTCACAATCCTACCTGTATGAGGTCGGGCATTGTCATGCATAAATATAGCATCCTCACCTAAATTGACCATAAATGGACCAACGTGATCATTGAGGATTTCTTCCACATATCTTACGCTAGTTAAAGAGCCGTTTTCTATGATCACCAGCTCTGTGCGACTTTCAGAAGAAATTCCGGCCCACACAAGTACAGACCCACCACCGTAGGCTACTTTTTCTTCGATGCATGCTTGCTTGAATCTTTCCCCTGGTCTTCGATACACTCTGTGTCTTCCATCGTGCTTGTAGAGCATAAATTTTGATTCGTCGGAGAACATAACTTTTGACCAATCTTCAATACTCCAATTTACGTGGCTCTGGGCATATCTTAGTCTCGAAATACGATGCCCACGCTCCAGTTTAGGGCCGTTTGCAGGTCCAAGGGGTTTTAAGTTAGATTCAGCAAGCCGACGTCTTACTGTCCATGCACTTGGGTTACTTCCTCCGAGGCGTCGAAACTGATTGGTGAGTTCAGTTCCTGTGAGAAAGCGATTTCGAAGCATGGTGTTCACCAAGTATCGGTCTTCTCGTGCTGTGGTACACCTGGTTCTGCCCGTTCCTGGTCTGCGTAGGTTAGAACCAGTTTCTTCGTAACGTCGGAGAACTCTTTGTACTGTTGACAGCGACACACCGACAGTCCTGGCTGTATCGCGCTGACTCCGGCCGGTTTCCAGCATTGTAAGTATTCTGGTGCATTCTTCAGGCGTAAGCGACATAATTTCAGCTTGAATAATGAATATAGAGCACTATCAACATGGTTTATGTACCCACATAAATGACAGATTACAAACAAAAGCAAAACCAAATGCTGTAATTTCGTAGTTCCATCTTCGAAAGTGGCCCTTTTTCAAATTTGATTTTTTTATGATATAACTTTACAATAACTAAGAAGTTTTAATACCTTCATTTAAGGAGTATTACATTGTCTATTAAATACAATTTATTGCATTAACCTAGCATTTTTAGTTTCCGAGATTTTTAGGATTCTTTAAGTGACCCGGATTCATTGCTCTCGAGTGTATTTAACAAGGACACATTTTAAATCTTATGTATATTTTTTATTCGTGAACTTATAGCAAATTCTCCTAGTCAGAAGTAGGTCTCGTTCTCAAGCATGATTTTTAAGTCAAATAATATTTTACTCATTACAAATGCACCGTCTACACGCAGCCTCACATCATACTCGACACATTTCGACTCTATGTAGAGTCTCTAATAATTCGAAGACCGAGTTAAACCTCATCTCGCGCAAATCAAATATTTAGCCACGCCGGCATCTCGTAGAGACATTTCAGTTTCGCTATATATGTAGTTTGTAAATAAATATAGAGACTGTAGAGAAATGTAGAGCCTCATTTGGTGTATATCGGTGTGTAAAATAAATACTGTGGTTTGTATACAGGTTGCTTCATTTTCGTTATTTGTATTAGCAAGTCGAAATAGAGGCATAGGGTATACAAATGCACCCTCCCTTTACCCGAAGACCCGAGACTGAATGTGGTTTTAGTCGATCCTACATAACCACCCCCGATAACCAACAGGGATGATATCTGTGAGGATTCCCGCACAAATAGGGTTTAATACCCTATGCTTACTTGAATCCTTAATGCCAATCTCTTACCAGCCAAATGTTAAAACTACCTGAAGATTTCTTTGTTTGGAGCGATTATCTCTAAAAATTTTATTCGAAAAAAAGAATTGCATTGCATTGAATAACTTAAGTAATTGAAAGTAAGTAGGGTAGCCAGAGCTCACTGTACCCCTTCTTCCCCCACCCCTTCCTAGCCTTCCCTCCCTTCCCTTCAGGGTAGGCAGCGCGTGTGTGACACCCTTAGTGTTGCACACGTTCATAGGCCACGGTGACCGCTTCCCATCAGGTGAGCCGTGTACTTGTCTGCCACCTACGTGGTATAAAAAAATCTCTAAAACTTTTATTAAATATTATATAATATACTAGCTGTTACCCGCGGCTCCGCCCGCGTGGATGTCGAAATCCGTTTCAAAAACTATCCTATCTCTCAAGTTGGATCGAACTGCACATGGTGTGCGAATTTTATTATAACCGGTTAAGTGGTTTAGGAGTCCATTGAGGACAAACATTGTGACACGAGATTTATATATATTAAAGATTAAAATTGCATTACATCAAACAACTCAGTTCTTAATTTAAGTTTATGGCTATAATAACATCACACTACGGCTTTTAAGAGGTTAGAAATGTGTGTGAATGGAACGGAGTAAGTACAGCGGGTGTAAACCGCAAGACACAACTAGTATGGGATAAGACAAGATATCGATCCACCGCAGATACATCTGGTTAATTAGTAACAATAAGCTGTCGCTGTCGCTTCGTGGTCAGACTAAGCAGAGCTATTTCCAGGTAATGACCACAAACATTATCTTATTATGGACATGCTACTCATCATTCTCTGAACCTTTTTCCCAACTCAGTTGGGGTCGGCTTTCCAGTCTAACTGTGATGCGGCTGAACTTCGATATTTTCCGTGAAGCGACTGCCGTCTGACCTCCACAACCAATGCTCATTATGACCAATGGCGATATCGAAGTTCCAAGTTAGACTGGTTGGACCCGTTACGACTGCCATAGATGTTTGTATGGCAACCGGGACCGACGGTAGGCAGAGACAACATCTAGAAAAATTACCGGTTGGTTTAACGAAAGATCTAAATTTAGATATAGAAAAGTACGACAAAATGCGTACTAAAAGTCTACCGAACCGTTATATCGACTGGGGACATGTCAGCGAAACGCCGCCGTGCCACCAACTTTGATTTGTAATTCATGAAATCATTATGAAGTTGACGCCAAACTTAAATCGACTTCCCTTGTAGTTTCTACACAAACTTACCTATACCACCTGAGAAATTGTAAAACCAACAAAATTGAATCTTATTGCTAACACAATACAGTTCAAAGAATTTTGTAGATGGATATCAGGCAGCAATGATAAGTTTGTTCGTAATCTGACATCCAAACTTCGGTCGAATGACAATTTGTTAAATGTCTTTTAAGTTTTTTTTTTGTTTGATGGAATGTTTAAGTGGGAGGATTAATTGACGGGTTTTGGAATGGATACACTTTTGAAAATGGAAGGTGTAGTTGTACCAACCAATCTGCGAACCTGAAGGGTGGTATCACGTAGGTAGTGGCGTCACGACAACAAGAAAACGTATTTTTGGAACGAAGTTCCTTATCGCGCGTTGCGAAAGAGGGCTAGACGGAAAAAATTGGGACCAAAAATTGTAACGACACTTTTAACACAAAAAGTCGTGCTACTGTTGCGACACTTTTTGCAACTATTGTGTTATTTTTGCTACAATTGTGACTTTGAATGATTGTCATTGAAAGTCACTCGTGGGAGTGGGAGTTGAAGTGGGAGTGGGGTAGTATATATATATTTGTATGTATATATAATTAATTGAAAGGAACTTCGTTCCATCCGGGTGTCCCTTGACACCTCTTACGTTTTTTTTTAGTCGATAGACTCGCGTTTGATGACCACAATCGTTTGAGACCACAATCTCATCTGATGATAAGTGATGATGTGGTCGACGATGAAGTACGCTTGCCTAGCAGCTGCAGCAACCTAATCACTCCCAGGCTTTCCGGAAACACAGACTCAGGCAGGGCATTCCACTCCTTAGCTGTACACATTGCCGAACGTATTGCCAAAGCGATTCATACGTATGAGTGGAATGTCAACCATTATAACGTATCCAGGCATCAAGGTGTATGGTGTAAGTATTTCAAAGGTACCTATCTAGATAATTCCAAATCTGTGTTATACCGAATCAATACCCAGATTTCTATCTAATTAAGTTCCCAGCTACCGTCTCCACCCGCATCCAACTTGCATTTCGAACTTACTTAACTTAATTATCAATGCGATCGGAACTTGTGAGAACTATACATATATCTGACTAGGGTGTAATAAGTTGGTTCGGTGGCTAATAATAGAGATTACATCATTGAATTTATTGTAATTAAATAATCGTTAAATCAATCAATTAGCCTATCAATGTCCACTGCTGGCACATAAGCCTCTCCTAATGTGTGCTATACCTCCCGATGCTCCTTTTTTTTGATCACACTCCATAGCAAGGTAGTTTATTGCCATTTACCAGGTACCTACCTCACGAACCTTATAGTCAGTATTGCAACTACGAATATCCTATCAGAAAAGCCCATAACACTTTATAACAGTTTGCACGAACCGAAAATCGAACCCATATCATACATATTGATATTAAGAGACGGATGGAAATTACCCGTACGCTCGTAGAACTGGTATTTATTGCGTATCGCTACGGTGACGGTAGCAGGCAATATACGCATCAGGAAGGTCTATATTTACATCATACCTGTTATATATTGATACTTTTATATATTTATTAATAGACAATAAACAGTAATTGTTGTATATTTGTTATTTTTTAAGTTTTGTTTTTGTGGGGAAGATGTTATATATTGATACTTTTATATATTTATCAAAAGACAATAAACAGTAGTCATCTGACACATATAACAATACCCATACTCATACTGGAGGGAATAATGCTCACGCTTTTTTCCCTCCGGAGTAGGCAGAGACAACAGACCGCCATCTGCCTCTGTCCTAACATACTTCACGCGCTTTTCATGCAAGCCTGCCGGTTTCGAGTGCTTTTGACCTGCCCTTATTGTAATAACTCCTTAATTTGGTCAGTGTATACTCTGCGACCCCGGCTTGCCTGCCCACTGACATGTGCCTACATATTTGGTGTGTCATTCGCTCAGTATTCATTCGCTCTACGGCCCAAATATTTGTTAAAATTTTTTACTAGCAGTGCCCGCGGCTTCACTTGATTTTATGGCTATAGGTTTTTTTTCGTAGAATCCTAATTCTTCTTTTATTTATTTTTATTTATTTATTTTACACACATAACAGATTACAACTATTACATGAACTAGGTATGTATAAAAATAAAAAGTATGAGCTAGGTTGCAATCCACAAAAATGCGTTTGCATGGAAATTAAACGAGTTTAATACATCAACGAACTAAAATGATTCTAAAAATCAGATTGTCTATTTGTAATACACTCGAGAGCAATGAATCCGGGTCACTTAAAGAATCCTAAAAATCTCGGAAACTAAAAATGCTAGGTTAATGCAATAAATTGTATTTAATAGACAATGTAATACTCCTTAAATGAAGGTATTAAAACTTCTTAGTTATTGTAAAGTTATATCATAAAAAAATCAAATTTGAAAAAGGGCCACTTTCGAAGATGGAACTACGAAATTACAGCATTTGGTTTTGCTTTTGTTTGTAATCTGTCATTTATGTGGGTACATAAACCATGTTGATAGTGCTCTATATTCATTATTCAAGCTGAAATTATGTCGCTTACGCCTGAAGAATGCACCAGAATACTTACAATGCTGGAAACCGGCCGGAGTCAGCGCGATACAGCCAGGACTGTCGGTGTGTCGCTGTCAACAGTACAAAGAGTTCTCCGACGTTACGAAGAAACTGGTTCTAACCTACGCAGACCAGGAACGGGCAGAACCAGGTGTACCACAGCACGAGAAGACCGATACTTGGTGAACACCATGCTTCGAAATCGCTTTCTCACAGGAACTGAACTCACCAATCAGTTTCGACGCCTCGGAGGAAGTAACCCAAGTGCATGGACAGTAAGACGTCGGCTTGCTGAATCTAACTTAAAACCCCTTAGACCTGCAAACGGCCCTAAACTGGAGCGTGGGCATCGTATTTCGAGACTAAGATATGCCCAGAGCCACGTAAATTGGAGTATTGAAGATTGGTCAAAAGTTATGTTCTCCGACGAATCAAAATTTATGCTCTACAAGCACGATGGAAGACACAGAGTGTATCGAAGACCAGGGGAAAGATTCAAGCAAGCATGCATCGAAGAAAAAGTAGCCTACGGTGGTGGGTCTGTACTTGTGTGGGCCGGAATTTCTTCTGAAAGTCGCACAGAGCTGGTGATCATAGAAAACGGCTCTTTAACTAGCGTAAGATATGTGGAAGAAATCCTCAATGATCACGTTGGTCCATTTATGGTCAATTTAGGTGAGGATGCTATATTTATGCATGACAATGCCCGACCTCATACAGGTAGGATTGTGAATGACTACCTTCAAGAGATGAACATTACTCGTATGGAGTGGCCAGCGCGCAGCCCGGATATCAACCCGATCGAGCATGCTTGGGACGAGCTAGGCAGATGCGTAAAACAACGAAACCCTCCCCCAATCACGCTTCGTGAGCTCAAAATTGCTCTCACAGAGGAATGGGAGAATATTCCCCAAAATCGTATAAGGAACTTGGTGTACAGCATGCCAAACCGCGTAAACGCAGTAATGGAAGCACGAGGAGGCAATACGAAGTATTAAAATTCAAGAAAATCGTAATAAAGTTCAAAAATTTCATGTTTCCTATTTTTGTTTTAAGGAGAGATCAGCAGTTTTTTTCTTTATGTAATTTTGTGTTAATAAAATGTATGGTGACTCATATTTTTTTTACTTTCATTTAAGGAGTATTACATTGTCTATTAAATACAATTTATTGCATTAACCTATCATTTTTAGTTTCCGAGATTTTTAACATTCTTTAAGTGACCCGGATTCATTGCTCTCGAGTGTATTAATATTACCGCTTTTTACTAAGTTGGTTTGGATGTATACCTACACGGTACATAATATACCAAAACATTTTTTTGAACATTTTTGTCTGTGTGTCTGGTTGTTTGCTCTCGGTTATCCCTGGAACTGACGAGGCAATGGTGCAGGCCATTTTCTTGGAGTTGGGAGGTTGGAAAGCAGTCGCTCCTATAAAAGCCAAATATAATCCAAATAAAAAGGAGGAGAAAGAGTAAGCAGACAACTTTACCACCCACCAATGAAGCCGCAAAAATTATATTACAAAATGTTTTTTTTTTTTCACAAAATTAAACAAAAAATTATACATTCCAACATCGTAGGCAAAAACTGATTCAATAATATAAAATGATTCCAGCTAAAGTAATCTCAAGAATACTGAATGCATTCCGTAATTGTATTACAAAATTTATGTTTCCTAATGAACTCAATTGGATATAAATTGTGTCCAAAATTCGTAACTCAATGAGCGATTGCGTCGCGCGAAAACGCGGTCACATAATATTAGGGGGTGGTTTTAATACAGACAAAAGCGATATACACGATTCTATATTAATATAAAATTGTAAATTAGCTGTGTCTGTACATCGGAGATGAGAGAAATGAATGATTCGGAACACTAACATGTATATTTTTTTTGAAATCTTGGTCAGTTTTTCGGTTTGTCTGTTTCTTCGTGATGGCTACAAAAATTACTGATCTCATGTTGATATAAGTTTTTTTATTAGAAAAATCTTAATCATACTTAAATTTGAGGTATATTTGATGGCAATTTATTCGTTAAGTAGAACTGGAGATATGACCAAGAATGATAACCGGCAAATTTTTTTAAATTTACTTACAAGATTGAGTAATTTATGAAAACCTGCAAAAATCACTTTTGTAGGATAGGAGCGGCAATAAAAATACATCACTTGTGAAAATTCAACTGTCTAGCTGTCACAGTTTATGAAATACGGCCAGACAGACGGACAGAGTTGAATTATAAAACCAGGGTCCGGTTTTTCCCTGTGGGTACGGACTCCTAAAAATCATGACATTGTATTGTATTCAATTTAACATTATATTTATTACGCAACAGATAAAACAAAACGCTGTCACTAAAACTTCCAAAAGGTATTCCTTGAAAGGTAGAAACAGTTAACCTGGGGGCAGTAACATCACCTTTCAACCTACAAAATTGCTTCTCTAAGCGAACTTTAAACTTGTGCGGTTTACTCCTAAAATAGTTAACCAAGGGAAAATGGCGTACCCTCTTCCCTCAACACAAAAGACCTACCCTAACTTTTCAAACTCGGAACATCATTTGCAGCTACCAACCGCACGCCAGTAGCTCTCGAACTTCGGAAGCGGGAGGACGCGTCCCGCTTTTATCTTGGCGGGAAACTGTGACAGTTCTTTTTTCGAACACTCGATTTTTTTTTCTTTTTTTCTGTGATTTTTGGTTCGTTCTACTATTGAACTATACTTGTTGGTGAATTCGTCTAACTTTGTCTTCGGTTTTGGTAAGTTTTTTACTAAAATCATGATTGTAAAATAAGTTTTTGAGTTGTAATCAAAGTTTGTTGATAGCTTCCTTTGTGTAGTTAGTATTTGTTGACAACTTTTATCAGCCTTTGAGTAGAATTAATTATTTCTTTATACAGAAAGCGGGGTCTCAAACGCATTAACGCACTCGACTGTGATACACACCGGTGCCTTAAATTGATTTGAATTATATTGTACTTTTGTAGAAAAAACCAAACCTTCATTTTTTATGACTTATAGAAAAGCTTTATCATACAAATAAATAAAATTGGAGTGTCTGTCTGTAATATTATGATAACCGCTTTTTAGTAAGTGCATTTCGTATTTATATATGATGCATATAGCCAATATTTCATCTGTATGTCTGCCTGCCTGTCTGTTTGTTTTATCTGTGTGTCAATAAAAGTTTTTTCAGAATCGGTCCAGTCGTTTCAGAGATTACGAGATTTCTGGAACGACTGGACCGATTCTGAAAAAACTTTTATTGACAGATAGCTGATGTAACTAGGAGTAACTTAAGCTACTTTTATTTTGAAAAATAATTAGGGTTCCTTAAAAATCTAAAATCATGCAGACAAAGTCGCAGGCATGGCTAGTTATCTACTAAGTTAGGTAATTACATTTAATTGAACTAATTTGTTCAGCGAACTAGAATACTCTAAACCCTTTGAACTGTAGTTGATACGGTTAGGTCTTGTTCACAAGTATACCAGTTTATTATGTATAGATGTGTTTAAATACGAATGAAAATGTTTCCAAGTACTTTTTTGCACTCTAGAACCCATAGTATAAGCTAGTTAACTATGCTTACTTCGGGTCTAAATAGCACTATGTATATTATTCCTAATATTGTTATTGGATGCGACTGGGATTAACGCTAGGTTGAAGAAGAACGATTTACTTTTACAGAAATTTTATAGAGATAATACTTATGTGATTTTTGATCGAAAAAATTGAACATCCAGGACTCTTTTTTTATATTGGACACGTCAACATGACTTCACCTCGCCTGATGGAAAGTTAAAGGCAAAGTCACAGTCGAAGTCACAATTCTGATGTTGACACTACATACACACAAATTACGTTGGCAGTGTACATTTAATACACAGGGTAATAACACTTCTCTTCATTACGCACTCATTTAGTGCGCTTAATTAAGAAAAGTGTTACCCATTACATAGAGATACTGCAGCGTAGACGTTGCGTAGGTTTTAAGATTTATGCATAACTGTTGCTATACTTTACACTAGCTTCCGCCCACGGCTTTGCCCACGTGAAGATCGGTAACGCCACCAAGTTAACTTATACTGTGAAGCTAGCTTACAGCATGGTTTTAACATAATACTTAACAACATTCAAATATGAGTCGTTAGATTACACGTTGTTACGGAATGTGTTGAAGAAATAAAGGTTAACTGCTCGTTCTCCGTAGGTGATAGCGTGATAATATGTAGCCTATGTGTTGACCCGACTTCTTAATAATATTCGTGCCAAATTTGAAGTAAATCCATGCAGTTCTTTTTGAGATTTTGAGTTGACAAACAGACAAAAATTCTATAATTATATTTTTGGCTTCGGTATCGATTGTAGATCACACCCCAAGTATTCTTTTCAAGAGGAGAATGACATGTTGCGCCGACCACAAATGATTTGGACAAGGGCAGGTAGATGATGATTATGATAATTGAATTTGACGTAGGCTATAACAGTGTAATTATCATTATAAGAATGATTTACAACTTGTAAAAGTAACTTAAAATTATTAATTACGACCCACTCATTAATGTTTCCAAGTGTACCTTGCTGATCTCATCATTTTGTTATCATGGCCTTAATAGCCTTTAATACAAGGGCAAACTTTATGGGTACGTGTAGAGGCGTACTCACATCCTTATCTCCGTGTACCTTACAGGACACAAATGAGTTTTAGAGTACCTGTGAGTCAAGTTAAGTAGGATTGTAGCCTGATGGCTGAAAAAAAGGTACCATATACCTACCTAATATATCGATCTCGTTAATTCCCGTTAACATTTTAGTATTATTTAAAAGTTACAATTTTAACCGCGGTAGCCTAGTGGTCTGGGTAATGGACTGCTGAGACGAGCTCTCGGGTTCGATCCCAGGTTCACCATGGCACACACCAAAGACTTTTCGATGCTTTTCGAAGTTATTGTGTGTATTTATCGCAGGTTTATAAGTGCCCGGTTAATGGCATTAGGCTCGCCACCTATTACATTGGGACCTAAACATAAACTGGCGAAATGTGGGTGCTAGCACCTCTACTTACCCCTTCGGGGATATAGGCGTGAGTTTATGTTATGTTTATTAAACGGCAATGGGCTGGCCACATCTGTCGAAGGACCGACGGCCGTTGGAGCAAACGAGTCCTAGAGTGGAGACCACGAGTCGGCAAACGGAAGGTGGGACGCCCCTCAGCCAGATGGACCGATGACCTGAAAAAGGTAGCTGGGATGGACTGGATGCGAAAGGCGGAGAATCGGGTGGTATGGCGTACATTGGGAGAGGCCTATGTCCAGCAGTGGACGTCGACAGGCTAATTGATTGATTGATTGATTGATTGAAAAGGAGCTACTGGATAGTTTAAATAAATACGACTTGGTAAAAAAGCAGTTGACTGAGCTGCACACTGAGCATAGGTTAGTGTTAGATGAGCGGGACAGATTGCACAATATTGTGGATGGGTTTAGGGAGTGCAGCGACGAGTACGAGCTCGGCCTCAAGCGCATGTCGGTCTTAGAGCAGGAACTGCAAGAAGCCCACGGCCACATTACCCACCTTGAGGCTGAGAAACGTGACACCGTAGTATCCCATACCCACAATTTGTTCCATGAGTTAGTCGGTAGTGTGCCCAGCCTTGTTTCAACTGAACCTAACTTAGATCCCACAATTACTATTGACTTAACAAAGGATGATACCTTAATAGATTATACTTCTAACCCCAAGATGGGCATAGTTGAGTGCAGTAGGAACAAACTTAAGAAATATGTGAAAATTAATAAATATATAAGAAAAACACAGAAACTTATCAAAAGACAAAAATGTATGTACAAAAAAGTCAAGTATATTAAAGAAAGAAGGCAGCTCGGCGATGAGCTTGATATGTATTCCTTATTAATAGAAAATAATATTTCAGATTATAATAATAACATATTAAAGTTAGAAACAGAAATTAGTAATTTAAAAAAAACACTAGACCTAATGACTGTCAAGTATTGTAATGTTAAAAGTGAGTATCAGGAATACATTCTGGCCATGAAGGATCTGATGACTCCTAATTCCACATTACCATCAAAAGATAATTTACTCAGTCCTCATCCAGCCTGTATGTCCTCTCTGACTTCACCCAAAAGCTCTTCACTTGAGCCAAATAAAAAGCCCAGTAGCTCCTATGCGGAACTAAATAATGTACCATCTGAAATAGTGATGTTTTGTGATGAAATGGGGAAATCAATGGGTCAGGTACTAAGTTCATATTTAGAACAAAAGATAATTAACCATTGTATGCCGGGTTTAACTTATTGTACCATTATTGAAAAAATTAAGAATTACCGTTTAAACAGCCACAATACACTTTTAATTCTAGTGGGAGACAGGGGAAATGCAAACAGAAATGAGCTTATTAATTGTTTTGAATCACTGAGCTTATTAAATGTTAAAAATATAATTTTATTCACGCTTCCATATAGCCGTAGCTTGTCACAGGTAGAAAACAATATTAGATATAAGCTCAATCAAACACTGCATACATTGTCATATCATAACCCAAATAAATTCCACTTGATTGATATAAATTTATATTTAGAAAATAAATTATTATTGACAAAAAATAAATTCTATTTGAATAGTTCTTTTAAGAGACAGATAGCATCTTCGCTATCATATTATATTAAATATTCAGCCAAGAACTTGGCTAACCAACCTGCTTTTATTGAGCATAAAAATGACAATGTTTGTCTTGCGACCTTGGAATCTGTTCCAAATAAGAGTGACAATGACAATCATTTAAACTTAATTCTAGGACAATAGAAGAAATCTCTAGCAATTTAATTTTAGCGCCAAAGAATAAATCTATGTACATGAATATTATTCACCAAAATATTGCTGGCTTTTCTGGCAAAGAGTTAGAACTGGAATTATTTTTAAATGAAATGCATATTCATGTACTTTGCTTAACTGAACACTGGTTAGAAGAACATGAACTGTTAGTTAATATTGATAATTTTAAAATCATTAGTTCGTTTACTAGAGATTCCGCTATAAGAGGTGGATCATTAATTTTGATTAATGACAATTTAAAATCTAAAGAAAGAAAAGATATAGTAGCACTCTCAAGTGAGCGTAATATTGAAATATCATGTGCAGAGCTCGAGCAATTCATTATTGTTAGCGTCTATAGACCTCCCTCTGGAGATTGCCACCTGTTCTTATCTATTATGGAAGATATCTTAAAAAAAATATGTAAATGTAAGAAGTCGGTAGTTGTATGTGGCGATTTTAATATTGATATTTTAGAAAACACTCAGAACGCGGTAAGGTTCCTCAATCTTTTTAAATCCTTTAACTTACAAAATCTCTTTTGTGAACCAACTCGCACTACATCCACAACAGCTACCTGCTTGGACAATATTTTTACTGACGGCCATGTAAGTGAGAAGTCTAAAATAAACTTCATAAAATCAGATCATGAAGGTCAGTTAGCTAGATTTGAGCACCAACATGCTCCATTATCCAAAAATATTGTATGTAGACCAATCACAAATTATCGATTAGAAAAATTTAAAGAAAATATTGACAATAAAGTGCCTCTTTTGGAGCCGCGTAATGATGTGAACCCGAATGATCTTTACAAAGATCTGTTCGGAGTGATCCAATACGAATTTGATAATATTTTCACTAAAAAAACAATAAATATTAACCCATTCAAAATTAAATTTAGTGATTGGGCTACGCCTGGAATCCATAAAAGTAGAAAGAAATTGTATGAGTTATACGAAACAAAGGCATGTACAAGCAATCCACAAGTTATTGAACATACTAAAAAGTACTCAAAAATGTTCAAAAAAGTCTGTTCAATAGCCAAATCTAACTATATTCGAGCCAAAATACAAAAATCTGATAATAAAATTAAGGCAACCTGGAATGTTATTAACAAAGAAACCTGTAAAGCAAGGTCACGTGATCGATCCTTCGAATTAAAAATAGATGATAAACACATTAATACTGATGCCGCAGTGGCCAATGCCTTTGAATCCTTTTTCACAAATATTCCTATTACCACTACAAGTAAATTGAATTCTTCAAAAAATGTAGCCGCGTCTCTTCTTGAAACTAGTGTTGAAAAATGTAATGTTAATTTTGATTTTCAGTACATTGACCCTGTAACCATTCTTAAAACTTTTAAAGAACTAAATATTAAAAAAACTGAAGATCTTTGGGGCATTTCAACCAATATAATAAAACCAGTAATGCCCACTATTGCGCCTTATCTTGCATTTATATTTAATCAATGTATAGATGATAAACAGTTTCCTACTCTCATGAAGTACAGTAAAATCATTCCGTTATTCAAAGCAGGGGAAAAAAGTGATCCATCAAATTTTCGGCCTATCTCCATACTCCCAGTCCTCAGTAAAATTTTTGAAAAAATAATATTTAACCAACTGCTTTCACATTTTACGTGCAATAAGTTACTTCATGATAAACAATTTGGTTTCACTAAAGGTAGAAACACAACGGATGCAGGCGTTGCACTCATTAAACATATATTTGATGCTTGGGAGGAGAAGCAGGATGCCATCGGTATCTTCTGTGATCTTTCGAAAGCTTTTGATTGTGTTGATCACGAGACTTTGTTATTAAAATTAGGTCACTATGGTGTTTCGAACGGTTCACTTAGCTTGCTTGAGTCTTACCTCACTGGCAGAGTACAAAAAGTCAACATTAATGGCACCAATTCATCTGGTGCCCCATTAGTCATGGGAGTACCCCAGGGCTCGATACTAGGACCCCTTTTATTCTTGATATATGTAAATGATCTTCCTTACTTCACTGAAAATCTTTGTGAAATAGTATTATTTGCTGATGACACATCATTAATTTTTAAAACTAACAGGCAAAAGCTAGTATTTGACGATGTAAATAATATTCTCTCTGAAATATTGTATTGGTTCACAAGTAATAACCTGCTACTCAATGCTAAGAAAACAAAATGTGTAAAGTTTACGATGCCTAATGTAAAACAGGTAGATACTCATATTGTAATGAACGATGAAACTGTTCAAATAGTCGATACCACAGTTTTTCTTGGAATCACTCTAGATAGTAAACTGCAATGGGGTTCTCATATCACAGCCTTAGCAGGAAGACTCAGCTCAGCAGCCTATGCGGTTAGAAAAATAAGATCACTAACTGATGAGGAAACGGCACGATTAGTTTATTTTAGCTACTTTCATAGCGTAATGTCGTATGGTCTGATGCTGTGGGGCTCAGCTGCAGATATTGAGACCATTTTCATATTACAAAAACGAGCGATACGAGCTATCTATGGCCTCAGACCCCTTGACTCGCTGAGAGAACTATTTAAAGAAATTAATATTTTAACAGTTGCTTCTCAATACATTTACGATAATATCTTATATGTACGCAAAAATCTAGATCTCTTCCAAAAAAAATCGGACGTTCACAATTATAATACGAGAAATAAGAATAAACTTGTAGTGCCAATGCTAAGGCTTCATAAGGTTGGTAATTCGTTTGTAGGTAACTGGATAAAAATGTTCAATAAAATTCCTCAGGATCTGGTTGACATGCCACTTAATAAGTTTAAAATTGAAGTAAAAAATTGTTTAATGAAAAAAGGTTATTATAAATTAAATGAATATTTTGATGATAAAAATGCATGGTCATCCTAATCTCTTGCTCGCTCGCACTTTAAAAATTGTATTAAATAAAAACATAAAAAAAATATAAAAATAAATAATGGATAATCGTGTTCACTGAGTTTCTTGCTGGTATCTTCTCAGTAGAACCAACATACTGAACCAGCGAAAGAATCATTTTCTAATGATTATTATTTATTGTATTTATATTTCTTGACATATTTTTTCTTACTGTAAATTTTTGACGTTCATATGTGCTCCTTGTGTGCCTAAATTGAATAAATGAAATTGATTCTTTGATTCTTCTTTGATTGATTGATTATTAAATAAAAATATTGTTTACGACATTCTACACATCGCTCTCTAGACCCAAAATAAGCATAGTTTAACTAGCTTGTGTTATGGGTTCTAGATGCGGATAAACATACTTATAGGTATACTTTTTTTGTAAATACATACATATTATACATAGAAACACCCAGCCAATGCAAATACACATATTCATGCATACAAATATTTCCAGTGTGTGGGAATCGAACCCGCGCCTCCTGTTGTAGCAGTCGAATGCATAGTACCGCTACGCCACAGAGGCCGTCAAATTCTTGTAATTGTATTCTCAAGTTGGAACTAAAATTCTTAACTTAAGGTAACATAAATTCTGATGTCTGGTAGGTATTTTTGAGGTAAACCTTATCATAAACCACAAAACTTTTAACATAGCGCCCAGTTTTAGAACCCCTTTGTCCTTGAAGGGAGACTTGTTGAAAATGTTCAAAACTTTTGTTTATTCATAAATTAACCCTCAAATATTAACCGACTTTATAATTATTTAGGATAATCTACAAGTATCTATACTATACTATTGTATTAATAAAATTGTAAAGTGGCCATGTCTATACATTGCAGATATCAAAAAAACCGGCCAAGTGCGAGTCGGACTCGCCCATGAAGGGTTCCGTAGCAGTAAGTAACTATATACGAGCCCATATAGGCTTGTGATATCTAAACAAGCTAATATTATAATACCAGTTTCACAAGAAATATTTAAACCAAAAATATTGTCAATTAATTGCGGTTTATGACGTATTAAAAAAAATTACTCAGCAGATCTGGTTCAAACCAATTTTCGCTGGTAGTTTGCATGGCAATGTACATTATATTTTTTTTTAGATTTATCATTCTCTTATTTTAGAAGTTAGAGGGGGGGGGGGGGGGGCGACACACATTTTTCAACTTTGGAAGTGTCTCTCGCGCAAACTGTTCTGTTTAGAAAAAAATGATGTTAGAAACCTCAATAGCATTTTTGAAAACCTATCCATATACACCCCACACGTATGGGTTTGATAAAAAAAAATTAAAAAAAGTTTCAGTTCTTAGTATGGGGACCCCCAAAATTTATTGCTTTTTTTTCTATTTTTGTATAAAATTCTTAATGCGGTTCACAGAATACATCTACTTACCAAGTTTGAACAGCAGACAGACAGACATGACGAATCTTTAAGGGTTCCGTTTTTTGCCATTTGGAACCCTAAAAAAGTACACGCGTTATGTTATGTGAATGATTCTGAACACAAAAATATTTTTGTTTGAATTCTTGTCTTTTTGTTTCTTCGTGCGCGATGGACGCAAAAACTACTGAACGGATTTTGATGTGGTTTATTTTCTTTGAAAGGTCTTGGTCAGACTTAGACTTTCAGGTATGTTTGATCAAAATTGGTTAAGTAGAACTGGAGATAATAGCAAAAAAAACCGACATCCTCGTCGCGGGCGAAGCATATTCCCGCTATACTATATTAATTTTTTGTTTTTTATATTTAGTGGCGGACTAAAAAACAAAAATCAATAGCGATAGACAGGACCCCGCCTGATGGAAAGTCTGAAGTGAAGTCCAAAAAGTATCCCAGCAAGTATATTACAAACAAGATATTTCATGAAATGTTGAAGTAACATAACATTAAGTGGTAGTAGGAAATGATGAGATTTCCCGTCTGAAATTGGATCTGTCTAAGAGGAGAGAGTTTGTCTATCCTAAAGAAAACCGCAGTTAAATCCTGCTACGTGCTTAGAATATATTTTGTTTCATTCATGCGAGTGCCAACCCGCCCGAATTTCATCCAAATGCGTTCAGCCGTTTTTGCGTGTAAGACTAACAAACATTATAACATTATGCATCTTCACTAACTTTCAACTTGTACTCAATTTTTTTATACTACTTAAGTGGCAGACAAGCATACGGCCCACCTGATGGGAAGCGGTCACCGTGACCTATGTACGTGTGCAACACCAGGGGCATCACACTTGCGGTACCGACCCTGAATGGGGCGGGAGGCTAGGAAGGAATGGGGGGGGTGTTGGGTCCAGTGAGCTGGCTACCCTACTTACCGCCAGGAATACAATGGTTATTAAAACCGTGGTGTTCTGTAGGGTGGAGGTACTACTCCAGTCAGACGGGAGATACCGTCATGTCCTACCTCCTCCAAAAGCTTTAATTTTAAAACTTAATTTGAAAGTTTATGAAGTTGTTTGTATGTTTGTTGCTCAATTACGCTCAAATATTTTTTTTTCTTAAAAGCTTCGTCTAGTCTTAACATGGATAATTATACCTACGTTTAAAAAACCAACTTCACAAACTAATATTTTTTACTTTTTAGTGTACAGAAATAGAAAAGTACCTATTTATGAGGTTTATCATGTACAAGGGCATCAAAAACAGAGTTTTTGCCGTAAATTTTCCTCGATTTTCCCAAGATCCCAGCATCAGATCCTGATACCCTGGATATGGGACCACCTCAGAAGTAAAAATATTTTTTTCATAATTGGCGCCGC
The DNA here is from genome assembly GCA_963576445.1 of Lithosia quadra. Classification (NCBI taxonomy): domain Eukaryota; kingdom Metazoa; phylum Arthropoda; class Insecta; order Lepidoptera; family Erebidae; genus Lithosia; species Lithosia quadra. The sequence goes on along the minus strand of OY754899.1, from coordinate 2,455,651 downwards.
TATTACGGTACATAGGTACATGCAAAAAAAAATAGCGTACGAATTGAGAACCTCCTCCTTTTTTGAAGTCGGTTAAAAAGGTGAAATGTGTTGTAGCCTTGACACACGCGTTTGTTTGTCTGTGTACTGTGTCAACCCAATCATGAACTGAGCGAACATTGATTCGTAGCGAGTGACGTTGGTACTCGTGAATATCTTATATAAGTTCATGTTCAGGAATGAGTTCCTTGGGGACTGGATTATTTTGTAAACAGAATTAAATCTACCTAATAAACTACAGAAATTTATTTATTTTCTGTTTGTCAACTGATTTTCTTTTCTATCTTTGTCTACAATTTTTGCCCGTGACATACTTCGTCCCTATGGCACTTATTTAACCCGTACATGCCTGTAATTTCTTAGGATTTACAATAATGTATGGAAATTTTCCAGATTCTTTGATATATGATTACTACTCTATTCCCCTGGGCAGTAGCGTGATGATATAGCCTATAGCCTTCCTCGATTAATGAGCTATTCAATCCAAAAAAATAGGTAATGTTAAAATTCGGACCGGTAGTTCCTTTTTTTCTCGCGCGGAAATCTTCATGGATACCCACCCCGCAATATATCAAATAAATTATGAAAAATCTTTTTTTAAGTTAAACAGTTTTAAATTGTATTGTCATCAGAACTAAATACTTCTGCCAAATATGAGACCAATCAAACAACTGAAAGGGGTTCAAATTTCAATTACTAGATTTGACCCTAACAAACAGGTCGAGTTAAATAAAACTGTTTAAAAATGATATATTAAACCAAATTACACTAACAAAGTACCCGCCAAAACCAAAAATTTTCACTTTCACTCAAATGGTACCGCGTGAGATTATATTCAGGTGGTCTATTGTTGAAGAACACAGCCCTATTAATCACTCAACCAAGGAGGTTTCGTTCAAACTTCTTACTTTGCTTGTTTCTAGGTTAAAATTTAAAAAGATAATAAAATGTTAGGAATCTGTATAAGATTTTGTTGCCATACAAAATTGTTTGTTATTCTGTTTAGGTAATAAGGTTGAATTTTATTTGTTGCGTACCGTTTTTAGTCTATGCTAAGGCCGAGGATTTTGAAGAAAATCTTTTCTACCAAACTTCAAAAAGTGGTTCAACGTTTGACCTGTATGTTTGTCTGTGACTATCTCACATTTAGTTGAACCTTGATGTAGTTTTCTTCTAACTTGGCAAGATTTTGGAGTAGTGTGTTTGTGGCAAAATGCGTCGCTTAGTAACAAGTATAGTGCATGGCATCTAACTTGGCAAGGTTTTAGAGTAATGGGGCCCACACTACTCCAAAATCTTGCCAGGTTAGATGCCACGCACTATGCACAATACACAATGCCAGAAAAGGACGAAATTTCCTTTCATCCAGAAAAAATACTATTCATTTAGAGGTATAAGAAACTATCAAACGGTCCTAAATTAAGAAAGCAAAACCACACTCAAAAATAGTACAATTGAATCATACATAGCCGATATATCGAACAATAACTTGTATCGTAAATATTTAAGGGCAATACTTTCAAAGCCTGTTTACAAAACACAAAGAGTGGGTAAGCAGCGAACTTCATATACTTCTCAGCTTGAAGCTATAAAACCTGTGGACGGATCGCTTTGTATACGAGGCTGTGTCAAAAAAATGGTGAGAATGATCTACCTGCCGTGATTTTCCCTAGCGACTACAATATGGGGTTCTATAAGAAGGGCATTAGAAGATTTTTACATGGTCGGCAGCGCGAGTGTGACGTCCATAGGCCATGACGGTGACCACTTCCCATTAGGTGGGCCGTGTGCTTGTCTGCCACCTGAGTGGTATGAAAAAGAAAAAAAAAAATATGTGAGTGAATTTTAGATTGCAATATGTTACCCGGATTTGATTGAAATGTGATTCTTAAATAATAAATATTCTAGGACATACTACACAGCACCCTCTAGACCTACTAAGCATTGTTTAACTAGCTTGTGTAGTGGCTTCTAGAATGCGGATAAACATACTTATATACGTTTTTATGTAAATACATACTTAGGAATACCCAGACTAATGCAAATAGATAAATTCATGCATACAAATATTTGCACTGAGCGGGAATCGAACCGCGGCCCATGTTGTAGCAGTCGAATGTACTACCTCTACACCACAGAGGCCGTCAATATTGTTTCTTGCTGTCACTACGATTTTTATACCATTTCATTACACATGCTGTATTTTTCTTTTTTTAGTTACTTAGACTGAATCGAATGACGTTTGTTGCATAGTGGCTAACTAGTGTGTGAATGTGTGCGTGCCGACTTGTACAGTCAGCGGCATAAGTCTATGATGATTGCACAGATTTCAAACCTAAAAATTCGAATGAAATGTTCATTATATTGTAATCAAAGTTTAAAGGTAGTTCAATAGAGCCAACTAAATAATTAAAAATCATTTTCATTAAGAACCATAAGTTACTTTACTCAAAACTACTGTTCAAAATTTGAAAATGATCATAGACTTTTGACTGCACGTATAAGCAAATGCGTCAACTTTAGTATCATCAGTTATATTCTTCAACGCTTTCCATCCATTAATTTTATAGGTTCATTCTTGTCGGACGATTTTTTCGTCAAAACGGAAGTCAATTTCCCCTATGAATATGTAAAGAGAGGTTGCTCCCCTGGACCCTTAGGATGTAATTATAGAATACAGCCTCCAGACCTTTCCGTTCGGGCCGAACCTATAAAACTGTTGAATAAAATACTCAAAGGAAAATAGAAAATTTTCGGTTATTTTTTGTTAACTTTTTATATTTTTATTCGTTGAGAATTGGAAGGGAGGCGATTGTTTTGTTGTTTTGTGTATCGAATATAAAAAAGTTATAAGCTATATCGAGTAACATTAAGCTGTTAAGTCGATTTTTATACGTTTTGTACTTTTATACTAATATACAATTTGTAAATTAGTTATGTTAGTTCATTGGAGATAGTTAAAAAAACTTGGAATAACGTTTCTGAATTCTTTTTTTTTTAAGTTTTGTATAATTTTCATGTTTACTTTAATCTATATAATTTACACATTTTTGAGTAATAAACGATGATTTATTATTACTAATATTAGTTTTTTTTAAAATGGTCACGTCAATATGACTTCACATCGCCCGATGGTAAGCTAAAGGTTAAGTTTTTGTTTTTATTATTTGACATAACTGTTGAATCTTCGGTCGCCAAGTTACACGTTTTTCAAAATTATGTATTTTTTTTATTTTTTTTTATACTACGTGGGTGGCAGACAAGCACACGGCCCACCTGATGGGAAGCGGTCACCGTGGCTTATGAACGTGTGCAACACTAAGGTGTGTACTGTATGTTACGCTTTCACTCCTAAACCACTGGACCGTTTTCGATTAAATTTAGTACAGAGATGAACTAAACCATGATAATGATCATAGGCTCTTTTTGGTCACGATGATCCACATCTTTACGAATGGAGCCGAAAGCAACAAATATTGTACTCATTAGTAGCGAGATATTTAAGCTAAACCAAACCCTTTTCACTTCCTATATTCCGAATTCCTTAATCTTCCACCTACGTAAGATAAAACCGAACCACCGATAGCGTCACTCCCACAAAGGACAGCTGTTATAGTTACCCGCACGACCCTTGGGAAATTATTGGGCTAACACTAAATATGTGCGGGTATGATTTACACCCCGCTATTGTGGGGTTCAAATGTTATCGGGATTGGAGTGAGCATTATAAGGGTTTTGGTTGTAATGAAATCAAAATGCACATTTATATTATACTAGCGACCCGGGACCCGGCTTCGCCCGGGTGTAAATTCCAGTTTTCCAATAAAATATAATTATAGCCTATGACACTCACGAATGATGTGGCTTTCTATTGGTGAAAGAATTTTTAAAACGGTTCAGTAGATCCCGAGATTACCCCTTACAATTTAACAAACACACAAACTTTACCTCTTTATAATATTAGTATAGATAAACTACTAGCTATTGACAACCTCTATGGCGTAGCGGTGGAGCGTTTGTCGGCTAAGTCAGAGGTCTCGAGTGCAATTCCCGCACGGAGCAGATATTTGCGTGCGTGAAAATGAATTTGCATTGATCTGAGTGTTTCTATGTAGAATATAAAAACTGCTAGTTGCATTTTTTGCATTATTATCGATTACCAATCATCCTAAAATAGTTTCTTTTTATATTCAGTCCGTCAATTGACTTAACCCCGCTGGATGGTAAGAAGCTAGGGTAAAGAAAGGACTTTCTAGCTAGGGTAAAGTTCTTTTAAGATACATTCAATATACAGAATTGATATATCTACAATTTTATTATATGTTTATAGTAGATTGAAATACCCAGATCAATGCAAATATTCATATTCATGGACACAAATATTAAATTTGTTTCGCGCAGGACTCGAACCCGCGACCTCTGACTTAACAGTCGACCTCTCAAGCCACAGAGGACGTCATTACCTCACTACAGAGAACTATGTTGTTTAATATTACAATTGTAAAAATGTGCTCTTAAGCAAAAAAGAATTTCTGCCCGAAAATGGATTCCCTACAATCTGGAGTTATTATCACACTTACGTACGTAATCCAAAGATAAAATCTAATGGAGAAAATTCGGAGTGACTAAAGTCTGACAAGTAGGTACTCGTTGAGATCTAGATAGCTAGCAGTGTCATTAGCAAAACGAGGAAGATTCTTTGAACCGTAAATTTGGTGTCAATCAGAAAAAAATTAAGCAAATTACTTAACTGATTTATACCCACCTTCAATTTTACAAATGGCTACACTGGTTACAAGGATTTTAAATGACGCACATATGCGTCATAGTGGGATTATGTTTGACGCATATATGCGTCGTGGTGAGATTGTGTTTGACGCATATATGCGTCATTGACTACGACTTGTTTGGTAATGCCACGGATGCCAAACTTTGACTCTCCCTACTTAGAGTATCGTAATTGATATCGTAATTTAATATTACACAAACACTTCAATTTCATTTATTTTTATATGTATGTAAAAGTGAAAGAAATTTAAATTTTTTCGTTGTAAAACGTGATTATTTTTTATTACTTGAAGCACGTAGTCGTGATGTTTTAACTAGCTCACGAAGCTGGAACATTAATTTGGTTCATACCAATTTTAAGTACCCAGGTTTTTAAACGCAAAAAAAATTTAGAGGTATTAAAGTTTGTAGTAGTTTTTTCGCTATAATTATACTTTCTTCCATTTCATTTAAATTAGAGTTAAATCTTATTATATTAACATTTATTTAGGCTTTTACCCAGCAGTAGGACGAAATAGGTTTTTTTTATACCAATTAAGTGGCAGACAATCACACGGCCCACCTGATGGTAAGCCGGAACGTGTGCAACATCAGGTGCGTCACACTCCCAGCGTCCCAGCTACTTTATTCAAGTCTTCAGTTAAAACCACGAAAAATAACAAAACACTATCAAAGAGACGAAAAAAGCCGCCGCGAAAATTTTGTCAAAAGAAGTGAAAGGTTGTTATGACTTTGCTGCCAGCCGGTGGACATCTCGTTATGGCTGTACATAATAAGAAATGTGACAGACTATTATTTTGCTGGATTGTCAGTTGTCAGAGTTTTGATGTGGGTGAAGTCGCTTGTTACACGAACAAACGTAGCAAACTCTTGTTTTGTGAATAGACAATGACTATTGTACATAAATAGTTATGGTTAATTTTTCTTTTGATATTTCGTGTGTAAAATCACAGTAAATAAATTATGTAGAAATTGTTTTAAATTAAACGCAATTTCCTTTTGAAAACCTGGTCTTTATGTCTGTTGTAATTTAAACTGATATTATGGTTGAACCGGAAATATCATCGAAAATCGCGATAATCGACATCCACGCGTGGTTGGAGCCGCTGGCATTTTTTTGTCAACCTAGCGTTAATCCCAGTCGCATCCAAAGCTTTCACCTCGGAGTATGGGGTCCGCTTTACCAGTCTTAACTGCGGATTTGGCAGGACTTCTATATTTTCCGTGAATCGACTGTCATAATCTGACCTTCACAACCCAATGGTGACATTAGGTGATATCGAAGGATTGCAGCTAGACCGTTGTTGTTGGACTTTTTAGGGCTCGAACTACCCATAACGACTGCCATAGATATTCATATGGCAACCGGGACCGACGGCTTACCGTGCTCTCCGAGGCACGACCAGACCAATGCAAATACCCATATTCATGCATACAAATATTTGCACTGAGTGGCGATCGAACCTGCGCAGCAGCCGCGATCTCTACCGTTAGGCATTAGCTAGTGATAAATAAAAATAGTTTACTTATAATTAATTGGATTATTCAACATAAATCTAATTTGATACCAAAAGTTACTAATTATAGACAAGTAACTTTAATTAGAAGATTAATTGCAAATTTTGTACGCACTTACATCTAACAAAGGGACCTTATACATCACGTTAACTTCCAACTTGGAGTTCTCAATATCCATAATAGAATTAATTTGCTCCAATTAGAGACAGTAATAATTATCGCCAAGAGCATTAAATTAATCTCGACTCAAATAATTATGGATAAATTATTAACTTCGTTACGATTTAGAAGTCAACTTGTAAGAAATGAAACTGAAGTCACTTAATAAAGAAAGAATGTAAAAAAAAATTATTAAGAAAAAAAAAATGTTTTTTTTTTGTAAATTAACGGTTTTAAATTGTATTGTCATCAGAACTAAAGATTTCTGACAAATATCAGACCAATCCGACAACTGAAAGGGGGTCTAATTTCAATTACTAGATTTGACCCAAACAAACAGATCAAGTTAAATAAAATCGTTTAAAAAATAAAGGAAAGTTTTAGTTTTATACCACGTAGATGGCAGATAAGCACACGGCCTACCTGGTGGGAAGCGGCCACCGTGACCTATGGACGTGTGCAACACTTAGGGTGTCACACACGCGCTGCCTACTCTGAAGGAAGGGAGGAGGGCTAGGAAGGGGTGGGGAAGCTAGGAAGGGGAGGGAAGGAATTCTTGCCTTCCGGCCTCTGTTTCGTGCTGAAATCCCTACGAATACCACCCCCGCAGCCAGCGTGAACGGTTATGTCGGAATGGAACTGTCTAAAACTGCTGTAGCACATCATCTCGGGTCGTCTGGCCCAAAAGGTATTTCCCTCGCACCCGGCTGACCCGAAAGTATAGCAAGCTGATGTCTCTGCCTACCCTGCAGGGAGAAAGGCGCGTTACTTATTTGGTACTTTACCAATATACATTCCGTAACTTAAGTACATAATAAAAGTATCTTTATAACCGTATTAACCAAACAACTACAGACGAAACTCCCTCAGCCATAAACCACCGCACATATTAAAATTTCCCTTCACTAAATACTATCAGAGCAGTGTCTTCAAAATTCTCGTAAATTTATTCATGACTCGCTGATCGTGTCACGATAGGTCCCTTGTGGTTTCATTATTCCGTTTACTGCGGTAACATCTACAATGTCAGTGGTGGTAAGTAGTAAAAATGTAAAACGTGGCTGGGTTTGTAAAGATCTGGGTGGCAAAATTGTTGATAACACGTCTAGACTAGCGAATAGAATTTTATATAGCCGGTCTTTACATTTGTAGTAGGCTCTGATTGGAGTCGGGAGAGCTGTTTTTGTAGAATTAGCATGATCATATTTCAGGTTTGCCGAGATTTGAAATAATATGTCTTGTTGAAAGTGGTTTTTAATGCGGTATATAAATTTTGACAACGGTATACTTAATAAGTTTGTATATTCTTTTCTCGAGAACCCGCAACCAACGTGCATGTATAAAAATAATGATGAAAGTTGAAGAAGCCAGAGGTGTATCATATGCCAAAATCGCAGCAAGTGGAAAATTTTTGTCTCTGCCTACCCTGATGAGAAAAAAGCGTGACTTGTATTGTATGTATTTTCTCTTCTTCCGAGTCTTTTCTCAACTCGTTTCTGGTCGTCTTTCTTAGATATTTTCCGTGAAGCGACTGACATCTAACCTTGGCAATCTACTGATGATGTCAAAGTTCTGTATTCAGACCAGGTTGTTCGACTTGTCAGAGCTGCAACTACTACCTGTAACCCGTAATGTATGCAACAGATTCATGTGGTAATCAGGACCAATGCCTTAACAATAAGTTGATATTATGCATAAGAAAAGTTAAAGAAGGTATCTCAAGGAAAATTGTGGCAAACATTTTTATAATACTCAAATAGTTTTTATGTGCCATAATCCTGTTTGAGGTTTGTATTCGGCTGGACAGCTAAATTTTTCAAACCTTTTCAATATGAATAAAATATGTTATTCACCAGAAGTTCTGAGCTAGTTTCCACCCAGATCTATTGTGAAGATTTCATTGCAAATAATAAAATTTATATTACTTGCCATATACACGTACTTCTAGTAAAACATATTCTATTTCTGCATACACATCTGATGCTTGGTTATATTAAAACGAAAATCCACAGAGCGGATTATTCCATGACGTAATGTATATCGAATTATAACGTAGCAAAAATAAATTACTGGTTTTATATTTTCAATAGATTCCGCACAAGGCTTGCGTCAATATTTTATTAGCAATGTGTGTGTGAAGTTATGAGTCAAAATGACATTTGTATACGAATTGCCTTTTTATAATATGTTTGAGATACAACATTTAGAAGAGTACGACTGACAAAGTACCTACGCATTGAAGCTTATTGCTACGTTGAAAAATATGACGAATATAGAACGTCCTTTTTGAAGTTCCGTAAGCTTAGTGGTTACGAAGTCGGCATTATGATCGAAAGGTTCCGTGTTCTAATCCCTAGCCACTGTACTACTGACGTAAACTCACTCCTAACTTCATTGAACAAATGGAAATATTAGAACGATCTCTGTCCTTCATGAGCGTCGATTGGATATCACCCTAGCAGAGCCGTATCATATAGCTGAAGCGAGAGACACTCTGCGGTTTTAATCGGTTCAAGCCCAACATACCCCCTTAAAAGGAGATACTGAGGGAGACTGTGCCCTCTGCTAACCAGAGGGACACGTGGAGAGCCTCGGAGCAGCTCTATAGACGGCCACTCCCACCCCGGCCGGACCGCAGGCAGCAGCGTACTACCCCGTCACCCTCACACACACCAAACATTTTATAGGCAGACAATTATAGCAGATATTTTACACAAAATCGATACAAACAATTCGTATTGCTGATCCAAATGTTTCCAGTGCCTATTCCAAGTGGAAAAAAATATTATTTTGTACAGCAAAACTTATTGCGAACAGTTTTGATTGAAAAGTTCGTAAAAGTTTAGAATTTCACGGTGCGTTCATTTTAAAATGTTGTGCTTACTTTGTTATTTAAAACAGTAAATTTTAACAACCCTGTATTATTAAGAGTTATCTTTTTTAATAAACTACTGAGGTAGCAGACACATAATACACTGCCCACCTGATGGGAAGCGGTCACCATGGCCTAGTGTGCAACATCAGGGGTGTCCCACTCACGCTGCTGACCTTGGAGGAGAGCGGATGGGGAGCTTGAGGGGTGGGTTGGAGGAGGCGATAGGGGAATGAGGGGGGGGGGGGGTGAGCTCCGCCTCTGATGTTGGAAGCAGTGGAGAGAGGCATAAGGTACGCCGAGGCCTTACAAAAGAACCGGGTTAATGTGGATCTCAAAGGCATTTCCCACGGATCGGATCAGGATTTCCCAAGCCTTCAATCGCCTCGGGTTCAAACGTCCAATGCTATACTCAGACCGAAGCTTACTGCCTCGAAGTTTCCAACGCCACCAGTTGCCCCCAGTTCTACACTTTTCTACTAACCTATAAAACAAATTCAATTTAAAAAAAAGGTAATTTAATATTTTCGAAGTGCTTCGAAATAACAGACAATATTACGCGAAGGCCTTCTCTAAGTAAAAGTATAAATTAATTGTTGACAAGCTATTAGAGGTTATTTCTCCGCGTTCTTTGATCATGCCGCTAGCAAATATTCCCCTTGAAGGTTAAATATAGCTACCCTTCCAATAAATGGATATTTAATTATGAAATGTAATGTTGTTTAGTATTTACATGCGAAAAAGGTTTTGAGTCTTTTTAATTTTTAACCGACTTTGTTTTTGACTGACTAATGAATAAAATAGTATAGAAACTAGGATAAATAACGTTTTTTTGAGGGGTTAAGTGGATGCAAGGTTGGTCAATACTAGCCAGACTAGTCTTATGATGGTTGACCATTCCTAACACATTGAGAGCCCTCGTTGCCTCGGAGAGTACGTTTCAATACGAACATTTATTTGTCATTTTTGTTGCCGGTATTTGAAGCCCTAAAGATTTTATCTATAGAATTTCAATATCGCGTTCACCAAAAATATTATGGAAGTTCAGCCTTTTTGTAGTTAGACTAACAGCTAACACTGTGTTTGGGGAAATAATCTGTATAACGTTGAATGTATTTTTTCGTGAAATTCTATGAAATTTATTCTTGTAGCTTAAGTTGATTTGTTCCTCTTTCGTCTTGAATTTTCGTCCTAAATTCTAAAGTTTTCTTATTTGGTCTCAAATTATTTTGTACTCCTCTTTCTGACTACTTTTACTGTTAAGATTTTTGAAATAATATTGTTTTTTAAAGTTTATTATGTTCTTCATAATTGAAAACTTTCTTTTCTTATCTTGTATTCGAAACTTTGAGTTTGTGGTTGTGGTTACGTGGTTTCAACGTTTCAACTTTGAAACTGAATTTCCCACATCTATAGGAGTTATGATTATGTATAAACGAAATTATTTAACATCTAAAAATTTTATGTGATCACAAAGATAAATCGCGTCGATACGTAAAAATTGACTTTGATTATGTCTGTACGTTACTTGTCATTCAGTTAGTCAGTTTTTTTACCAATTTTTAATCATTCAACAGTTTTTTTTAACACTTTTTTTAAACCACTTAGGTGGCAGACAAGCACACGGCCCACATAATGGAAAGCAGTTACCGTAGCCTATGGACGTGCGCAACACCAGGGGTGTCACACTCGCGCTGCCGACCCTGTAAAAACCTTCTAATGCCCTTCCTGAAGAACCCCATATTGTAGCCACCAGGGAAAACCACATCAGGGAGATCATTCCACAGCCTCAGCTAGCGCGGAATGAAATTTCTTTCATACCTCACAGTGCGTATTTTTTATTATTTTTATCAATTTGTAATCATTCAAATCATTTGTTTCAGAAAATCACATAAGATGCAGCAAATTTTCATCATTATTGCGGCCGCTGCCATTTTAAACTTATGTAAGTGTTAGTTTGTATTTGTTTACTATAAACTTATAGCTATCATCATCATCATCATTCTCTGAACCTTTTTCCCAACTCTGTTGGGGTCGGCTTTTCAGTCTAACTATGATGCGGCTGAACTTCGATATTTTCTGTGGAGCGACTGCCGTCTGACCTTCACAACCAATGGTCATTAAGACCAATGGCGATATCGAAGTTCCAAGTTAGACTGGTTGGACTTTTTCCAACTACCCGTAACGACTACCATAGATAAGATAAACTTATAGCTAAAGAAAATTTAACAAATTCTAGTTTCTACAAATAACTAAGTACCTAATTATAACAACTGAATTATTTAATTCAAATAAATATTGAATAAGCTACAAAAATTTCAAATTAAATCATATTCAAAGTCTTGTAATTTAGACATAACAGGTTATGACGAAATGGTTTGGTTTTTTTTTTTCCTCCGTTCATTTAGGTACTAACTATTAATAAACTTTAGCGTTATCAAAAAAGGGAATCACATTTTTTTTACTACCACAAAAAGTATTTCACAAACTTGTAAAAAAATTATACAACCAACCGGCGAACACAAGTACCATAAAAACTGTCAAAGGATTTTAGTTTACTTTCAACAGTACTTCCAATACAATAGGGCATAAAGTTCTCTAAACATAATTTTTGTAGTTCATTCATTTCATTCAAAAACCCGCGTCACCAGTTTGTAACAAAACAATTGTAGCAACATTCGCAAGCAAAATTTCCCGACCACAGTGAACAAAACTGAATTGTTTTACATTTTTTTCTACACAAACCTGCGAAATAATCACGAACACGCTCAGTTACTTCCATTCACTCATCACTCATCGCTCATTCATTCACTCGTTCTTTCGTGTAGCCATTCGCCGGTACACTTTGAATGTTATTCATTTGGAAATTTTGTAATGTGAGCATTTTAGTTGAGTTTCATGTAATTTTGCTTTGAAATTTTGCTGATGCTGAAACGTAGAAATGACACGATAGAATGTACAAAGAATGAGTTCGAAAGATACATATTATATATTATGTACACATGTATCATATATATTATATACATTGATAACTTTTATGTTAATATTTACAAAGTTTATTTATATTTATGTCGTAATCTATGAAATTACTGCACTTATTAGAAAACATATTCCATAATTTCTATTAGCCCTGATGGAAATAAGCTACATTTTAAATAACGACAAGTGATATGGCCGTGACTCCGTCTGTTAGATTTTAGGTCTTTAAGGTTTTAATTTATTTTTCTACTTTAACCATAACTATTTTTCCAAAATTAAAGTAGCCTAAATTATTCCTTGTAACATCAGCTACGAGTATCTGCCAATGAAAGTGCCGTCAAAATAGGTCTGGCTATTTTCAGAGATTAGCTGAACAAACAGACAGACAGACAAACTGTAAAAAAATGTTATAGTACTGTACCGTGTAAACATCCAAATGCACTTAGCAAAAAAAGCGTCTATTTTAATATTACAAACAGACAAACCAATTTTATTTCTTTGTATAGAGTATAGATAATTGAGTACAAACTATTATATACTAAAATTAAATGAGGGGCGTTGTTAGTTTAGAAATAAGTCAGGATTTAGGGAACACTTAGCCACGAGCCCTATAATACATTGACGTAAAAAGTAAAAAAACTTAAAAGAAAAAAGCAAGCACTTAGATGTCCTGTGGTCTAGAAACATAACAACCTAACAGTCGGGATCCATTGAAAAATTAGATTGGCTGTCGAATAATGGATCCATGGAACAGGACATCTAAGTGCTTGTTTTTTTCTTTTAAGTTTTTTACGCAGTCGAGACGAATCTAACGATTTATGTTAATCAAAGAAATCTGTCCAATGGTTTGGAAGATATGAAGTAATAAAGAATCTTACAAACATACATACATACAAACATACATAAAAGAAACGCGCGAAACACATAACCCTTCTTGGCAGTTGGGTAAAAAGGGCAGGTCATTCCGCTCCATAAACCCTTAGTTGCAACTGGCTCGCAACACTTAACCCTTAATAGGGTAAGGGTATATATATTACCACTTTCTGCTTTTCTACAAAATTTGAGATATATTTAAAATGGAAACATTGAATGTTATTCCTTGATTTCATTATATTTTTTTAGTAAGTTTACTGTCATATTTTTAACACTTCATAAGTTGGCAAAGTTATTTTAGCAATCTACGGTACTGTCAAAGTTGACCCAACGAATTTTGGTGGCAAAAATTGAATGTTTTAGTGGTCGAGTGCGGATTTTGTGCAAATTTGTTTTACAATAATTCTTATAAGAGATTTTACGATACAAATTTATAAAATAGGGTATATTTACTTTCGTTTTACGTATTAGCAGCTTTCAGGAACGATTTTTAATACATTTTTCGATATCGTTTTTAAGTGGTAAAATAGTTACCATTGCCCGATTATACTTACTGAAAACCGTAGGTAACTATATATAAAAATCAGTTTGTTTGTTACGGTAAGCCGAGACTCGTGTAAACTCTATGAATAGAAATCTTACTTGTTTTCAATATTAGTATAGATAACAATAAAAATTAATAAATAAAATAATAAGGTAGCTACATAAATTTATTTACCAAAAAATGTATGACAAATACAGATGAAACCACTAGTCTTAAAATAAAAATGCGCCAGAAGGGGCAATGGTAACAATATTACCACCACTCCGCAAAATTTTGAAGTTGTAAACGGGCAATGGTATATTATTTACCACCGGAAAAACTACCCCTAAAATGCAACCCCTATAAAAAATATTTAGAAAAATGAAATCTATGAGCTATTATTAGCCAGGAACCAGTGTTAGTTTGAAGAAAAAGCACTCACAGGCTCGGGCCCTATTAAGGGTTAAATAGATTGTTATGGGGGTGTTTCGATCTGTTTACGCCATTGTACGGATAATTCCGTTAACGGCAATCTGCACTTCAATACTTTCACAATGGGAAAAATAGGAATTAAATTAAGGTACAGTAAGCTTCAGAGAAAACGAACCCCCCTTGATAATGTATCATTATCAAGGGGGGTTCGTTTTCTCTGAAGCTTACTGTACCTACATTTTTTATGTGGATAGGTAGATAGGTAGATAGAGTCTCTTTTATTTTGCATGACTGTTTGTTATTTAAACTTTTGGTTGTACTTAACCAATTACTATCAAACATATGGCAGATCTTAGGTTTGACTGAAGACCTTTCTAATAAAAACCGCATCAAAATCCGTTATTATTTTTACGTCCATCGCGAACATAACATAATATACATAACATAAACTCACGCTTATATTCCCGAAGGGGTAGGCAGAGGTGCTAGCACCCACATTTCGCCAGTTTATGTTTAGGTCCCAATGTAATAGGTGGCGAGCCTATTGCCATTAACCGGGCACTTATAAACATCGCGAACAAATAGAAAAATCTAGTCTGTTAGTCTATTTATCGTTATTTTTATTTGTATGTTGGTTTGAATCTCAAAAAAAAATTTAGAAGTTTAGAATCGTTCATAAAAAAAACCCGATTTTGTTTAAAGTATCCCCAATATACAGACCATAGAGCTTCATAATGGCTTCATGATACAGACACCGGTTATTTAAAAAAATAAAAGTATCTTAAGTAACTCCTTAGCTATCTGTAGCAAAAAATCCTTTGAAATAAATCGAAATAGATATTCCGGAGATACTACCCAAAATAAAAAGACAGACAAACAAAAAATTAAAATGTATTTTTGTTAATACCGTGTTACCTTCATAATATATTTTATAGTATCATCAAAAAAGTTATTCATCCTGGTGTTATTCCCGGTTGCATTGGAGGCTTTCACCTCTGCCCTTAAAAGCTCCGAAAGCAAAAATATTTCTCAGTAAATATTTCTGTGTGTCCTGTGAAAACCGGTACATGTCGAAAATGTCAACTTTACAGTAGACTAGTTTTTGTGTTTAAAAATTCATAAAATTTGTTAGAATAATTTGTTTTCAAAACTAGTGACATATTTTATTTTATTGTGGTATTGTTAACAACCTACTAGGTTCCTGCTCAAGAGTGTTCAATATAGGACGAGATATTTAAAAAAAACTATTTGTTGTATCAAAACACACCAAATGGATGCTCGTGTATAATGATTCTAAATGAGATAAATCGATTTACACGCTATGTGAAGGTTTGGTGAAAGGTGATATTCGTTGTATTATCAGGTAGTTTTATATGAAACTAATCATCTCCTGTTCAAAGCTGTCTAACAAACTAGTAATATTTTTCAATTGGCGAAAGCACTGTAGGCACAAAACTCGTAAAAATAGTTTTTTTATCATTTATATCATTTTACTCGTGAATAAAGTTCGTGTTTTTTGATATAAGTAGACTTAAATCTTAACTCAAGTTTGTGTAATATGATACAAGAAACAATCTAAAGACAAAGGTATAAAAATAGAGGAATAAAAAAGAAAAAAAATTACATAAAATCACTCTTATTTTAGGTATTATTGAGTAACACTTGGTTTGAAAGTTGGAATATTTTAATTTAGTTAAAAAGGAAAAACATCAAGGACATAAGTCAACAATACAACATGAACGAAAAATAGTTTCTACCTCCACCCTACAGAAGACCATCATGTTGTGTTCCCGCCGGTAAGTACGGTAGCCAGAGCTCACTGTACCCCTCTTCCCCTTCCCCCCACAGGGTTGGAAGACAAGCCTTCCCACCCCTTCCTAGCCCGCTACCCTTCCCTTCAGGGTAGGTTCAGCGCGTGCCTGACGCCCGTGGGGTGACTCACGTCCTTGGGCCACGGTGACCCATCCCATCAAGTGGGCTGTGTGCTTGTCTGCTACCTTTTTTTATTTTTATTCAAGATAAGCTTACGTTTGACTACTATCTCACCTGATTGTAAGTGACGATGTGGTCTACGATGAATCACGCTTGCCTAAAAGGAACCTATTCACTCGTGGCTTGAATATTTCCAGGTTATAGCTTTCCGGAAACACAGACTCGGGCAAGGAATTCCACTCCTTACTGTACGCATGATGAACGAGTCGGCAAAGCGCTTTGTGCGTATGAGTGGAATATCGACCATAAAGCGGTGTTGCGTCGCTGTTCGTCTGGTCGTTCGATGAACGAGTCGGCAAAGCGCTTTGTGCGTATGAGTGGAATATCGACCATAAAGCGGTGTTGCGTCGCTGTTCGTCTGGTCGTTCGATGAACGAGTCGGCAAAGCGCTTTGTGCGTATGAGTCGAATATCGACCATAAAGCGGTGTTACGTCGCTGTTCGTCTGATCGTTCGTTGATGGAAAGATTTGGGGGTATCAGGTTGTGCAATTCCAGACCGCACTCTCCGAAATGTATCCGATAGAACACCGATAGACCTGCAACTTTGCGTCGATTGGCAAGGCTCTGAAGCCTTTTCTCGACTAGTGCAACGTCGTTGATGAGCCTCTTGGCTCGTCTCTCGATCGTCCCCAGCGCGTCAAGGTGGTATTTAGTTGAGTCATCACACAGATACGAGTAGTGTACTCCAGACAGGATCGAACGTGCGCTTAAGCAAATTTATTGCTCCGGTGTGAAGTACTGTCGCACCTTAGACAGGATGCCCAGCTTTTTTGCGGCCAGCTGAGCTTTAACTTCAATGTATGACCCGAAGTTAAGCGTGGACGTGAGAGTTACGCCATTCTGCTACCTACATAGTATATAAAAGAATAACCAGGGGTTAAAAACTTGTGTTCTATGGAAATTATATTCGGCAGGTCATGAGCAGCTACGAGCATTATAGTCAACATGCGTTTTGCACGGCAAGAACGACGCTGCAACAATGAAATTTTACATTATAGACTATCATAGAACCTAAATAACTAAGTAAAATAATAACGGTATTCATTACCTACAGATGGTGCAATCCACAAAGACGCTTTGCTCCAATTTTTGGCTGGGGGGATCGCGGGGTACAGTTCGATAGACACTAGCGTCATTCGCCAACTGTCAGCGGATTGTGTGCGCGTGCACTTATAGATAAATAGTGAAGGTATACCGATAACACTCAAATACCAGCGGAAGTATACGCACATTATATTATATAATTAGGTGTTTAGAAGCAATACTGGGGCGCATCTACGTAAATTGCAATGTTTTTCACTTTTACACAATAATAAATAGATTTATTGTATATTGATATAAGTGGAGTAATTATTTTGTGTAAATGGTTATTAGTTCTTGTTATTATGAATATACGAATAATAAAACAGAATTTGTGTAAAATGATACATCTAATAGGTACATTGTGCGCCATGTTGGATTGCTCAGAGAGCGCGCGCGAGCACCTTGTCCAGTAGTATTTTACGGCGCTGACCCCGCGCGGGCGGCGGTACCCTCGCAGTAGCGCCCCCTGCATCCCGCGCACCGCTCGCGATTGTAACATGTATTACTTTGCACAATATTTTGGATCAAAACCGTTTTAATTTTCTCGTCATTATTGATATAATTTTAGTTGAATTAGTTTACACAAAAATATTAGTTTCCTATGTATGTGAGCAATAATACAACTTTAGTTGTATCGATGCAGTGTACGAATTTACTTTGTGTCAATTGATATAACTAAACATGTACCAAATGACACCTTATTAGAAGGTAATAAATATAATGTTAATAATGATATGACTTGAGATACATTTTTACACACAAATAACTTGAATATTATGAATGATAGATGTCAACATATATTTATTTACACAGTCATATTTTATCAAATCACGCCATTTCGTCTTAGATGTACCACACTATCTCAGAAACTAATAGACGTATCAAAATGGTGAATAGATAGAAAAATAGAGTATTTTTTTCTGATTGAGGTGCTATAATAATTTCAAATTCGATATAAGTTGACTTGTACCCCTTTTCACAGGAGGCACAGATTTTATTATCGCAGTAATATTTATAACAACAATGTATAAAACTACTATAGTTCACCTACGCCGTAGCTGATGTCACACGTACGGATGCTACGCGCTCGTAGCACGTCGTAGATCGTCTACGTGCCAGTACCGTAATATATTTTCTCCTCTCTATGGATGCACACTATTATTGTATTGAACCGTGATGATAAACACTGTATTGTTTTATTTTGAAAGAAAATTTTGCTAAAGCAGAAATTATTGCAAAAATTATTTTTAATTGGTAGGAACCGGAAAAGAGGAAGGACCCTTTTTTACTGTTTTAATATTTTTCATGCGGTAATCCCGCGTATACTACCCCAGTCTGCCATTGAGGTTGTTTATGTTGGAATCTAACCGACTAAAACCGCACATAGTTGAAGGTCTCAAATTACCGGAGTATAAGGTTATCCTCGTACCCCAGTGTTGACCCCAGGCTATCTACGGTTTTGGTCATCTTATACTCTGGCGTTTGAAGCCTCGGAACGGCGTGTGGTTTTAGTCGATTCAAGTCCGATATAATCACCCCCGCAGGCCAGCCCCTCCCCCTCCGTGGCCTCTCTGGTGTCTCTGGGGATTTCCGCACGAAAAAATTAGACGCTGGCTGCCACTCCAATAAAACCGCAAGGCACAACCGGTATAATATAGATACAGGCCTGTAGATTCACTTGCGGTTTAATTTCCGGGATATAAAGTGCTTAAAAGCCTTTTTATTACATAACACTTAAAATAACTCAACTTTCAAGGCTTACCAACGAATTTTTATTATAAAAATAATGTTTCTACTTTCTCGTTAACTCAGGAGAGCCGGTATTCTTTATTTAAACAGCAAGTTCTGAATCGTATTTAAAAAAGAACGAATGAACGGAAGTGAATGAAAATGTAACAATAGATATGATTATGGAACGATACGTGCGTGAATAACGGAAGAGCCCACAGTCGAAAGAATTTAGATAATTTATATTGTGGCCACGAAATTAGCTTTCTAATATAATTATTCTTGAAAATTTAAATTGTATTGTAAAAGTCAGATAAGGGAATTAGGCAGATCTAGTAAGATAACGAATATTTGTTATTCAGTAAGCGTAGTGTCTGGACCGAAAAGCCTGCGTCAAAACCTTATTTGCTATTGGGCTCTGGGATAATATAGATGTATATTATATTTATGTATTTAGGTATGTATTACACATAATCGCGTCTTATGCCTACCTCGTTATAGCTCTGCACCACCCGATGGTTGACTGGTAGAGAATGCCCACGGCATTAAGTCCGCCAATGTACTATGTGCATGAAGATTAAATAAATAAATAAATAGACTCTGATAGACAGGCGCAGGTTCTCCTCTCGGAGTGAGTAGAAAGAATAGGGTACGACGGTAGTCATTCCCATAAAAGTCAAATAAATAAAAAACGGGGTTTTAAGATAATGAACTCCGGGCTCTAAAGTGCAATCTTTACTCGCGTCTGTTTATACTTGAAGTAGAAAGCAAACCTCCTAATTCAATAACCTTTAAAATTAACATAGTAAAATATAAATAAAAAAATCGCTATAGCTATGTAGGTACCTGAATAAAAAAAACAATCAAGAAATCTTTGCTTCATTAATAAATCGCTGATTTCATAGCTTTATCCAGATAGGAAATGAAATGTCAATTCTCGAACAAATTGCTTCAGAATTTAAAATAAGAATTAAGAAAATCTTACATTGATTGCAAGTCTCATTAATTCCATTCGTTCGTTCCATTCAGTCATTCGTTCTTCGAAGTTAATTCACTCTGGCTAATATTGTCTCTGCTTTCATTTCTTTTTATAATTGTTTTATATTTGTATTATTTCATTGTTCGGTAGCTCATGAAATTTTTTCTCCGTTTTTTTTTATGGAATTTACATTTGAATATGAAATAATAAGTGTTGTTTTGTATACATGGAGTAAGGTGTAAGTATCTTGTGATATTTTTTTTAAATGAAGCTTAATTAATTTCATATTTTGCTATTGTGTGGCTATAATAAGTAAGATGACT
This sequence comes from Lithosia quadra, assembly GCA_963576445.1. Taxonomy (NCBI): domain Eukaryota; kingdom Metazoa; phylum Arthropoda; class Insecta; order Lepidoptera; family Erebidae; genus Lithosia; species Lithosia quadra. The sequence goes on along the minus strand of OY754899.1, from coordinate 2,435,362 downwards.
GTACAAAATATCACGGGTTCAAATCCTGAGCTTTTTCGACTCTTGAGTTTTTTTGTTAATTATTTTTTTGCAGTAATAGGAGATTTTGGTGAATGTGCTCGTTCTTTTTTTATAAATATTGTGCGCTATCTAGTAAACCCAAAGTAAGCATAGCCTAACCAGCTTGTCTCATGGGGTCTAGAATATGGATAAACATAATTAGGTACTACCCACTATGCAAGTATTAGCACTGAGCGGGAATCAAACTCGCAACTTCTGAATTAGCAGTCGAACCTACACATAACAAGCATAAATACATTTACTTCCATCACACTGCGAGGCAACCCGATAAAATAAATACAGTCAAATTATTTACTTGTTTACGAAATACGAACATGAAAATTTTGTTACCACAAAATCGTAATACAACCCTTTCAAAATTATAACATTTACCTTTAAATGTAACCCAAAAGCTTGCTAACAAGTACAGTCGAAGTTGGGTAGTTGAATTCGTGGAATTAATCCATTCCCCGGTATGAGTATCCTGTACCGCCTCGGGCACTGCCTTCGATAGAACATGAGCTCCTTTGCTATCACTTTCGTTTCTGATAATACTAGTCTGTATTTTGCGTATTTATTTTCAACGAGTTTTTGCTCGTGGATAATACCAGATACCCCCATATGTAATACTAGTTCCGTTCCCGCTACCCTTCTTTTTATATCGGTCACGCTAATATAAAATTTAAAAAGGAAAAAACGTTCATCAGTACTGCTGTTATTATAATAATTTATATATATATTTTTATTTTTGTTTTGATTGTTGTTTCGGATTTCGTTTATTTATACATGTGCATATTGTGTCATCCGCTTTCTTTTCTTTTAAAAGACTTCACCTCACCTGATGGTAAGCTAATAGTAAGTCTCAATAATGGGGGTCGCCATTATAAACACTGATGATGCTATAATGGTGGCCCTCAGCTTGATGGTCTCATAAAATGCTTTTTCACGCCCTGCTTAAAAGGACTCGGGACTGTAGGAGGAAGGACACACGTGCGCAGGTAAAGAATTAGCGAATTAAAGAATTATTATTAAAGAATCGAATAAAAAAATAAAATAAAAATATCGAATAAAAAAGGGCAAAAGTACTCGAAACCGGTGGGCTTGCATGAAAGGTTTAATGACAGTAGAGGAAGCGCGTGAAGTATGTAAGGACAGAGTCAGATGGCGGTCTGTTGTCTCTGCCTACCCCGGAGGGAAAAAGGTGTGAGTATGTTATATGTATGTATGTATCGAATAAAAAACACAAGTGCCAACTAAACATCATCGCAATATGATATTTATTTCAAAGCAGTTAAGGCCTAATATTGTGTGTAGCCTTAGCTAATAAAACATTTTGCCGAGCAAACTTTCAGAACTTGTTACACTTGGCGCGGTTTTATATTGAATTTGTCATTTCGCTGATGAGAGCATTGATGCGTCGAACTTTGATAGAATGTTCCAAGTTTGTGGTTATGTCGATTGGGACTTAACGAAGGGACTTGTCTGTTACCTGCTTTGAGATGATAACATCGTATGAATAACTCATATCATCAGCTCGCTTGTCATAATATATTGACTTTTATGAAAGTTGAAGTAATGTTGTTAAGAAGGTTCAAAGTATGAATGTAGAGGGCTTTAGAGGTATAGGTAGGCCTAAGAAAAGATGTATAGAATGCGTGATAGACGATTATGGAAGGGAGTGACTGAGGAGATGATATCGGTCAGGAATGTATGGAGAAGAATGACATGTTGCGCCGACTACAAATAATTGGGGTGAAATGATGAAGATGACGATGATGAAAGTTGATACTCACAGCTTAACTCATTAACTCAAGTGGATGTAGGATATAGAGAGCGGTGTGTATGAAGTCGCTCAACGACCTCCGTCCTGCATGAGCACAGAGCTGGTGGTGACTGGTGAAGCCTTCTGTCACCCTAGTAGAAGCAGGTGAGACGGCAGCGCGTGAAGGCGTGCGTCCTCTCTTTACGGAAGCGTGAAAGGGCCACCGTGGTTACCAAACTGTTGGGAGTTGGGAGGAAAATGCCTTTTGGGACACCTCACACCCCGGCGTTTGAAGACCCAACACGGCGTTACATGCCCGTAACAACTGTTGGATTGGAGATCTAAAAGTCCAAAAACTAGTCTAACTATATAATTTTGATAATTGTGTAGTATACCTTGACTTTTATGGAAGTGACTACCATCTGACCCCGTGAAAAAATCTTATATCAAAGCCGATATCCGATAATTAATAGATGTATTTGCAGGTAATAAACAGGCTATAAACACACCAGAACCGCAGCCAACAGCCAATATAGAAAGACAAACTTCTTACCCAACTTATTATAACTTATATTTTAACAATAATGAAGTTGTATTCGTGTTTCAAAGCTCATTAAACTTGTTGAAATTCAATATAAAACCACGTCAAAGACTAACAAGTTGCAGACTTTACAAACCTGAGCTAATGAAGCGCTAACTGCCTAATTATGTTTGGCAGCGAGTCGAGACTCATCTGCGCGATGCAACATCGGTTTTGTGTCAAATTGCTTTGATAACTGAAGCTTGTGGAAGGAAAGGTAATTTAGGTGAGTGTTGGTACAGAGGTATGAGAAGAATTTTATTTTGTGCACGCATATGTTGTGGAATGATCTCTCTGCTGTGGTTTTCCGTAGCGTCTACAATATGGGGTTCTTTAAGAAGAACATTAGAAGGTCTTTACCGGGTCGATAGCGTGAGTGTGACACTCTGGTGTAGAACACGTCCATAGACCACGGTGACGCCCATCAGGTGGGTCGTGTGCTCTTTTGCTACCTAAATTGTAAAAAAAAAGTTTTTAGCTGAAGAAGGTAAAATAAGGCACGAAAGTGTTTGAGAGCCACACATAAACGCTCGGCATACCGTAGGACATTTTTTCCCTTGACGAAACAATAAAAAAAGGATCTCCGTTATACATTCAATTATGTTCTAGTTAGTCATGTCTGTACTGTTAATCTTTGTCTACTAGAGATATACATCTATAAAACGTTCCATTTAGATACAACCATGTCCAAATAACTACAGTGGATACCCTTAATGCTCCTGGGTATTATGTGTGATGGACCCTCTCAGTCGATACCGCTTCGTTCGCCATTCAGCTCTTCGCTTAGTCGGAACTTTGTTCCCAGTTCAATAATCCCTATGCCTTTCATTATGCTAACTTATACCAAACTTTGCACAATTTTGGCACTCTAAAGACCATCTGTCGAAGCTATTAGTAGACTTGACAATTATGAAACAGCGTCTTAGCGTTATGGCGTATCACTGAGCAAAACGCTGTGAATTTTCAAGAAGACATCTTTCGAAATTGGAAGGAAAAAAAGCTTGAAGAATTGCATTAAACTGTTATAGATATTTTATCTCACGAAGGCGGGTGAACAATTAAATAGTACCTAGTACCTGTGTCGTGTAAATTCGTGTACATGTGTGTGCAAAAGTTCATGTCACGTCAAAAGAAATTCCTGTAGCAGTTAGTAGAACAATAATTGCATTGTAAGTAATTGCTTTTTAAAAGCAATGTGTATGTTTTACTACAATGACAGCTAACCTGCTTTCGTGGAATAGAACATCTATAATTCATCTACAGATATATTTTATACCTACCCAAGTCTAAATTATCTGGGGTCGGCGCAACATGTCATACGTTCCTATCAGATGCCATCACCTCAGCCACTCCCTTATTTTCATATCCTTTTTAACGCAATCCATCTATATTTCTTAGGCCTACCTTTGCACTTAAACCTCTAAATTCATACTTTGAACCATTTTAATAACATTACTTTCATCTCTTCTCATAACATGTCCATATCACGACAGTCGCTCGATCGCTTTTCAATTCCTTCGTTCACTGGTGCAGGTTTTATACTTCCTCTTTTTTGAAAAAAGGCCATGTCAAGTTGACTTTACCTTGCCTGATGGTAACTTAAAGGTAAAGTCACAGGACCGGGGTCATCACTAAATACACTGGTAGTGCTAACAGTGGTGGCCCTCAGCTTGACGGCCTCATTAAATGCTTTCTCACGCCCCGCTTAAAGGCCCCGGGACTATAGGAGGATAATGTACTCATTCCTTGTTCTGTCTATTCTCGTCACATCACACATACATCTATACGTAGTTAATACCAGTATCACGATGATTGTGGAACATTACACACCAGCTCTACATATAGACCAGCAATTTGTCGAAACCACGCGTCGAACTTGTGACAAAGGGCACTAACGAAGCTATTGCCATATGTATTACGAATCGTATTAAGTTGTACTGTTTGATGAACTGAATATTAAAAGGAATTATACGTGACCAAAATATCTCCTTCTTAACTGACTTCAAAGAAAGAAAAGGTTCTCAAATTGGATGTTTTTATTTTCATCTATTTTCGGGCATAACTCGGTCATTATAGACGAATTTACAAAATTATTGATTGAATAGACATTACTTTTTTAAATTTTTGTAAAGATCTGATGTCAAGTTTTAAAGACAGATAACGGGACTCTTTAATAAATGCAAGCAAATCATCCGCGATTGCTGCTATCGTATATTTAGGGGTTGATAATGCAATTTCATAATATAACATCACGCCTGTACCTACGCATTAAATGGGCCCGCAGACGTATGTAGTATATTCAGATCTATGTATGTCGTTATGCACCAATATGCTTTTTAAGTCGATTTATTTTTTGTCAAAAAAAAAATCAAGAGCCCCGACTGCGTAAAAAACAAAAAAGAAAAAAAACAAGCAGATGTCCGGTGGTCTAGAAACACAGAACAAAGAAAAATCCTTAGGTCTAGAAACATAACAACTGAACAGTTGGGATCCATTATTCGACAACCAATTCAATTTTTCAATGGATCCCGACTGTTAAGTTGCTATGTTTCTAGACCACCGGACATCATTTTAAGTGCTTGTTTTTTTTTCTATTTAATTTTCGGTCGGGTTTTTGGATTTTTTTTATTACAAATTGAATAAAAGCTCGTTTTAAAAAGTTTTTTGTTGCCCCTAATTCTTAGATATTGTTTCAAAGCTACTTATACAAGACGTGCCTGCAGCTTCTTAGAAAGGATCACAAAATTATAATGGTCATTGCTCTCTCTTGATAAACGTTTCCTTTGTCTCCTGCGTTGTCAGAACAGAAACTCCCTTAACCCCTCCCCAACCTCACCCAATCCCCCCCCCTCTCTAGGTTCGACAGCGCTAGTGTAATGTCCCTGGTGTTGCACACGTCCATAGGCCACGGTTACCACTTTCCCAAACCACACCCAAAGTAAGTATAGTTTAACTATCATGTGTTCTAGAATGCAAATAAACGTACTTATATGTTTTTTTATATTGGTCATGTCAATATGACTTCACCTCGCCTGATGGTAAGCTGAAGCTGACGTCTCAGGAAAGAGGTTCGCATTACATATACCGATAGTGTTACAGTGGTGGCCCTCAACTTAACCGCCTCATTAAATGCTTTTTGACGCCCCACTTATATCCCTCCGGATTATAAGAAACACGTGGGCTGGTAAAGAATCTAAATCTAAATACATTATAATACATAGAAACCAGAAGAATAAGAAGAAGAAGAATCCAGAACAATGCAAATTGACATATTAATACATACAAATAGTAGCACTGAGTCGGAATAGAACCCACGCTTCCTATCGTAACAGTCGAATGTACTACCGCTACGCCACAGTAAATACGTAATTCAATTCTATACAATAATTCTGACAGGTGGTACACCTCGGAATACGGCTCTCAAATTTCAGATGGTACCTAAAATAGAACTAATATTGTATGAATGGGGCTAGTTAGGTGCGACTTGTGTTCATTAGAGCCACATTGTGTCAAGTATTGAGTTACGGAGCGAGGAAACTCCGGCTGTGTATCTCGGCCTTTTTATATAGACGATTTTCTGCTGAAAAGCTATTAAATGTTTGGAAAATTAAAGGTTCTTTTGTATGTATTCTAGAAAATGTTTCGGCTTTCGTGTATGTTTTCATGTCGGTACTTATGTATGTATAACATGGAGCCTTATTTTAGTAATCCGACGTCTGTGATTTTAATTCCATTAGAAAGAAAAAAATACATTAGTATTCTGATGATTTTTTCCGATCAAAAAATCATTGGAAATAGTGAGCATGCAATTGCTTAAAAATTTCATTCAATTAGTATTCAGTGCCCGTAGCCAAGTGGCAAAAGTCTAAATCGCTATCGTATCGTATCGAATAGAATAGTTTAGGTCGACAAATCACACTCCCAGCTCGTGATTCCGCCGCGGTGCGCGCATCGTGCATCATGCGAGCGATTTAGACTTTTGCCACTTGGCTACGGGCACTGATCTGTCAAATAAAAACCACCCACATTTTCGTGAAGTTATTAAATCTTCAGATCACTCAATTAAATTTTGAAATTGTATTCTCAAAGTTTTCGTAGGCATGTTTTTAATTTCAAAATATACGACAGTAATATGATACTCAAATTTTACATTTTAAATAGATAATTTGAAGAATATTTCTGGGAACTCCCAACATACAAGAAATCCTGCACCAGAATCTCGCCTGTCAAGTATACCAACTTCCATGTGAAGTTAGCTTGGACTCCAAAGATCTTGGTAAGGACTCCATAATATAATACTCGTAGTAGGACTCTCACTGAGTTTTTAATCTAAAGTTAAAATATTTTGGGCTTCTTTTTTAAATTCCAAATATTCTGTACTTCGAGTGCCAGTATTGTACTACATAAATTTTACGATACAACAAAAAAAAAATGAATTTCCATTTAGGAAAACGAAATTCATGCAAAGGGGACATCGCATTCAGCCTTGTCATGTTATGATAATCTTACGCATCTGAGGCCCGTCATAAAGTTTCTTTCGAAAAAGTTTCGCTTATAAAATAAAAAGAGATCAAGCCTAATTTGTGTAAACCTTTTTGGAAAATTGTTTTGTCCTTTACAAACTCTTTTGAGTAATGTTCTTATTTTAAACTAATCCCACTCTGTACGTGCTATTGTCTGTTCAGTGGTGACACCCTTGGTTTATAAGCTGGTTATTGTGCTCCGTGTTTATAAGCCATGGTGTATGCTACCCATCAGTTAGGCCATGTGCTTTTCTGCCACCTAAGTGGTAGACCACTTTGGTGGCACCGATTCCGATTTCATTTGAAGCTCTTCGGAATTTGGTGTCCACTCTCTTATCTATGGCTTTTATGGAAGTGATTCTGACCCCGTACTCCAAGAAGACAGTCAGATCCTAATAATGCCGAGATTACACAGTGCGAGCTGGCATGCAAGCCATTCTGGTCAGCTACTGCATTGCAGCTACTTAGATGTGTAACCATATCATACCTTTCCACTCAGCCTCCCCCAGCACGGTACAAGAAAAGTTCGATAGAATATGCAAGAATACGGGTGTAGTAGTTGCCGACTGTCATGTCACCAGATAGCATTTGTATGACAGGATGAGGCAAGTCGAGCTACTACTTTACGAGTCCATGCATATTAAATTTATAAAACATTGATTGCTGTACAACCTGAGGTGGAGAGAATTGAACAGACACATTAAAATACATTTTGCATTACAAATGAAATACATTGATTCTGAATTTTAAAATGTATGCTGTGTATGCGAGAATACTTGATGCCGTATTCAATTTTACAGTGAATTACACTCACAAATGCAATTAAACTGCGTTGTTGGCACAGTAACGTACCGTAAAGTAACACACAAACTTGTATCAAGTTTACGTATGTTTGCATAAAATCGTGGTGTTCTAGTTTTGATTCCTTTATTGCTCGTGGTTTACCTGCGTTATTCGTTTGGGTAACTATTTCTTGCCATAATTTGTGGGGTTGAATAGTGTTAGTTAGATTTTCATTTTTTTTTAAATTTGACTGTCGCATGATTAAGATCTGGAATGCTTAGCCCACATACCAGTTTCTTTCTTGCTATAATACAAGGTTATATAAGCGGGGTGATCGGGTTCAATTTTATTTCCACAATTTTTTTTTGTGGTAATTCCTCTGTGGTATAGTAGTAGACCAAACCACTTCTAACTTAGAGATTGTTGGTTTGATTCGCGCTCGGTGAAACTTTTGTATGCAAGATGCAAGAATATGGATCTTTTTGCATTAATCTGAGCGGTTTTATGTATAAATTTGTATGTATTTTTAAAAAATATACTCATATTTTACCCGCATTCTAGAACCCAGTTATGATATGTCTAAATAAAGCGCTCTGTAGAAGTTTCAAAAACATCCTTTCTAAATTATTGTTATTGATACGTAAACCAGAAACCTACCAATATTTGATATAGATTGCACAAAGTCATATTTTTTAGTACAACCAATTTTAACCATTACTCTGGAACGCAGCGTGTATTGAAATTTCAGATAATTGTTGGCACAGCTGGGCGTAATCATTACCATTGATGAATCACTCTTGCTCGGTTATAGTGGTATATGGCAAATGCTATTAAATTATTATTAGTCCGTGGTTTCGTTACGATTTCAATGCTCTTCTTTTGATGCTGATTAATTTGAGCATTCACTTGTAACAGAACATCAAGCTTGAAATTAAACTGAGCTACGAACAGAGCCAAGTATAGAGCCAAATATCGTCACGAACATTTATTTACACGAACATTCTAGCGAATGCTTGTCGAAAAAAAAATTTTCACGAAAATACCAAGCTTAACGGTCGACTCGGCAAAAATCTCAAAGATACTGTAAATTTTTTGTGTAATATTATATAGATATATCTAATATACTGACGCCTTTTTCTTTCTAAAGTAGGCAGAGACAACAGCCCGCCATCTACTTCTGTCCATAAATACTTCACGACCTTCCTCTACTGTCATGAAACTTACCCTACATTTAGTTCACCTTAAAAAGTCTCAAAAATATACTAAACATCCTCTTCCCAAGCTATTCCATAGAATTTGACATGCAAGGGTTGCTTTAATACATATTTATGAGTTGTGCTGTACTCGCTTAGCGCGTCTCGAGTACCGCAAACTGTTTCTCATTATCATACTTTACTTGTTTAGTTTCGAAAGTTGAAAACTTAAACGTGATAGTATGGAATTTTGTGTTGATGTTTTGAACAGATGTTAAAGCACTCAAGCAAAAATGCTATATAATTTTTATTATCTTGAACAGTACTGGGTCCTAGATGCTATATTCCTCATACGAACCCACTCCTGACATGAGTAATTTAGCTTAGCTGAAGGGGTTATCCATAAAAAAATTATGCTGTGAGTCTTTCAGAAAGAAAATAACCAAAAAGAAAAATTATTATACACTTGTAAAACTTAGTTGTGCCTGTTCATTGGCGATATTTAAAAACTTGGTTTATGTTAAATGAATACAAAAAAAATTGAATAAGAGCGAGAAACGTGGTTACAGTAATTATTGTGTGTGTTCTTAAAAAAGAACCTCTTGATTTTTTAAATTCAAACATGTTTTTTTTCTGTGAGTACGAACATGGAAAAAACTCAGCACCACTCGCCCACCCATACATAAATATTTCAATCTTATCTCTTCTAAGCACACGCACGTAAAAAACCTTCCCAAACGTAGATTAAAATCTTTCTTTCACTTAGAACGAACATTGTTTTGGCGTTATCAAAAAAACATAGCACCGATAGAGAGGTGACCATGAATTGTGGGGTACAAAGCGATTCGCCGGGAGCTATTTACACCATTACTTCGATAGCGGGGTACCCTCATACATTTTGCAACGGCTGGATGGTGACTACACTGCTAGGTTTTGTAGGACAAACTGGTAGGAATGTTTTGCTTTTTACAACTTTGTATTTCAAAATCACTTGAGGTTAATTTATAGCTCTTTTTTTCAAATCTATTGTGTTTCCAAGCTAGTTATTTTCAAAAAATATTATATTTAGCGTAAAATAGCTAAGAATAAAATGAAAAAATCAGATGGAAAAATTAAGAAAAAATCATTAGAACTTGCACAATTTGGGGATTAAACCAAGTGATTGAGAAAGCAGTCAATGGGCCTTAAATTTAAGCTAGACAGATCTAATGTAAATAAAAATTGCCATTGACTCAATTAAGGCGAAGAAGAAATTGATAAGAAATTGCTAATAGAATCAAAGGATGTGTAAAGTAAACATTTTATTATTATCATTATAATAGAATTATATCCGATTTTATTCTCAATTGATTGTCACACAATCCTAAAGAAATAACTATATCTTTCAGTTAGGTTAGACTGTGTATTTCAATATACGGAATTTCATGCTTATTGTGACTTGGGGCAAAATTACTGGTTTTATTCCCTCTCTAAATTACTTCAGTTATGTAAGTTTTGGTTACTACATCAACATCATCTTCACCACGTTTTACTGGTAGTAAATTTGAAGTTTTCAACCCTATGCATCAGAAATTCATACGGGTATAATTTGCCCCATTGGTGAAGTTAAGTAAAAAAAATTAACATTTCACTTTGGCCTGATAGGGAAGTTAAGTGGGGCAAAGTGTAAACATCCGCAAAAAGATGCGCTATGCCTATACAGATAGGTGTCAAAATGTAATAACACATTTTCTATTTTCTGCTTCCCGTTCCAAATTCAAAATTCATCTTCTCCATTTTCTTTTATTTCATACCTTTTTGAAACGAAGTACAATTTAAATTTTCAATCCAAACCAGAATTTTGAATAAAATACACAATATTTTTTCATAAATTATTATACCTACGTAATTAACTGAAGTGTGGGAGTACATTGAAGTTCAAACCTACTTGTGAACTATTCAGTTCACTGGGCTACAGCGGAATTATAATTACGCTTTTAATTTTATAGTCGGCGGAAAATAGTTCGAACTTTCGGTAAACCAAACTCGTTTATTAAAACTTGTAAGTGGTGAAGCTGTGTTTTAGTTTTTATGCAGTATCGAAATCCATTTCTGCATGAAGTGGATTGTACCATGTTTTTTTTTACAATTTTTTTTTATAAAATGAAGGTTTGAGCATGAGTGATGTCATTTTATTTATTGAAACATTTTTTTATCGAGGGCGCCAGAAATCACCATTTTCATTTTTCATATTTTTTATAGTGGTCATGTAGATATGACTTCACCTCGCGTGATGGTTAACTAAAGCTACAGGTAAAAATATATATTATTTTATAAGAGGTTTACGAGCTACAGCATAATGTATTCTGTGGCTACAGTGATAAATAAATTACAATCTGTGAAGCTGCTATGTCGTTGCTGTACTACATAATTAAAAATATTAGTTGTAGTCTTCTTAGAGGGTTGATTTCAAGTTTAAAAAGAATTAAAAATTTTCTATTTTATTGTCCGTTTAAAGTCTTCCAAAATCAAATTGAAAACAAACAAACATACATACAAAGCTAATAAAATCGTGATAAAACATTTCCTTCCCACAATGTCCACTTTCACCCAATCGCATGCGCTCCTAAGTGTCTAATTGTACGTCACTCACCCTTATCAAGACGCTCGAGCATCGAACATTTGGCCTCTGTTCTAGCACAAACTTGAGATATTTCCAAAACAACGTTGCATTACGAAATAATTTTAAAAATCGAATTTAAAAATTTCGTCACCTACAAACATATATACGAAGTTAATAAAATCGTGATAAAACATTTCCCTCCCACAATGTCCGCTTTCACCCAATCGCATGCGCTCCTGAGTGTCTATTGTACGTCACTCACCCTTATCAGGACGCTCAAGCATCGAACATTTGGCCTTTGTTCCAGCACCAACTTAAGATATTTCCGAAACAACGCTGGGGCTTTTTGTGAAAGTTTTTCGGGTAAATCTCTTTTTCGTAGGTATTTTATGTTCAATGTTTTAAAAGTGGATGTATAAATTATACGGATTTCGGACCGGACCGTATCAAGAGTTTTAATGTTAAAATGCTGGAAATCTTTATTGAAAAATCTGAATACGAATTTGAAAGTTTTACACTACATCTTTTTTTTTTACTCTCAATCGAGGTTTTACTAATCGTAGGTAGTACTTTTTTAGAGATTATAATACTTTTCTCAAATTTAAAGTCGCGCAGCGGGCTATGGAGCGAGCTATGCTTGGAGTTTCTTCGTCGGATGAAATTCACAATGAACGTCCGACAAAGAACTAAAATTCTAAAGTTACATTGGGCTGGCTACATTTGTCGAAGGACTGATGGCCGTTGGAGAAACGAGTCCTAGAGTGGAGACCGCGAGTCAGCAAAAGGAAGGTGGGACTCCCCCGGCTAGATGGACTGACGATCTGAAAATGGTAGCTGGGATGGACTGGATGCGGAAGATGAAGAATCGGGTGGTATGGCGTACATTGGGGGAGGCCTATGTCCAGCAGTGGACGTCGATAGGCTAATTGATTGTTACAATATTTTTTTTGAGTTCAACTCCCCTTTTTATATATTAATTTTGATCCCGTGCCCAATACCCATGAGAATCTGTTCCAAGAATGCACAGTAGTATACTAATTATGTTATTCCAGACAGTAATCTATTCCTGTACATAATTTGAACCATTTTCACATGTTTAGTAGGATTATTGAGTTAGTCTTCTTTTTTTTTTTTTTTTTTTTTTTTTTATATAGGACACGTCAAAATGACTCCACCTCGCCTGATGATAAGCGAAAGGCAAAGTCTCAGGACTGGGGCCACCATCACATGCTCCGGTAGTGCTACAGTGGCGGCCCTCAGCTTGACGGCCTCATCAAATGCTTTTTCACGCCCCGCTTAAAGGCCCCGGGACTATAGGAGGAAGGAAACACATGCGCTGGTAAAGAATTCCAAGCCTTTATGGTGCGGCAAATAAAAGAGGCACCGAACCGCTTGGTTCTTGATGGAATTGATGCCACCGTGTGCGGGTGATACCTCAGTCTGACACGTGTAGTTCTGTGTAGGAAAGGAGAGGGTGGGATTAATTGGAAGAGCTCATCGGAACACTCGCCATGGTAGAGACGGTAAAAAACTGCCAAACACGCTATATCTCTACGTAGCTGTAGAGGCTCGAGGGTGTTCGTGATTTCTGGACTCCCAATAATGCGGACTGCACGTCGCTGCAATCTGTCGAGAGCATCTAATAAGTACTGTGCAGAGCCATCCCAGAGATGAGAACAGTATTCCACCCCGGAACGGATTTGTGTCTTGTACAAAAGACACCGCTGTTCCGGCGTGAAAAACCGCCTCACCCTGTTCAGGACTCCGAGTTTACGCGAGACCGTTTTAATGATGCTCTCGATGTAGTTTTTGTTGTTCAGCTTGCAGCGAACATCCATGCCGAGTATATCAAGATTGTCCTGCAGTGGTAATGGTGTGTCCCGAAGAGTAGGGAGCGGAAGGAAAGGAGATACCTTTGCTGTAAACGCACAGGCCTGCGTCTTCTTGGCATTGAACTCGACCAGGTTCTCAGAGCCCCATTGAGAAATGTGATTCAGGACCCGGTCAAGCTCAGTGACAAGAAGCTGCCTTTTTTCCTCGATGTCAGCCTGTTTAGCCGCAGGGTGACCGAGATAACGCCCATGCACGGTACTATCATCTGCATAACAATGAATGCTGCCTACTGACAGCATGTCATTGATATGCAGAAGAAAGAGAGTGGGCGATAAGACGGACCCCTGCGGAACACCAGCATTAACCTGCAAGAATTCCGATGCTTGTCCGTCGCAAAGCACTCGAATTCGACGCTCCTGCAGGAAGCTATCAATCCATCTGCACAATCGAGGAGGTAAACCAAAGGCAGGCAACTTGGAAAGAAGCGACTTGTGCCAGACTCTATCGAAAGCTTTGGCGATGTCAAGGCTGATAGCCAGTGACTCGCCATGCTTATCCATAGCCTCACCCCATAGATGGGTAACGTACGCTAGAAGATCACCCGTTGACCGTTTCGGCCTGAAGCCATATTGCCGATCATTAATTAGGGAGTGATCCTCTAGGTGCCGCATGAGCTGTGCGTTAATGATATGCTCAAAAACCTTGCACAGCACTGAGGTGACGGCTATGGGTCGATAATTGCCCGGCTCGGACCGGTCCCCTTTCTTGGGGATCGGCTGTACATTCGCCTCCTTCCAAGCGGGCGGCACTGTACCCGCGATGTAAGAAATGCGGTACAGACGCGTAAGCATTGGAGACAACTCCGCTGCGCAATTACGTAGAACAACCGCTGGAATACCATCGGGACCACTGGCTTTCCGGACATCGAGTGATTGCAGCAGAGTACGAACATCACGTTGCCTGATCTGGATATCAGGCATTGCGTGGTCACAAGTGGGCAGTGTCGGTGGCTGCATGCCGCAATCATCGATTCGGGAATTAGCCGCAAAGAGATTAGCAAGCAAATCTGCTTTCTCCTGCGGCTTATGGGCCAGGGATCCATCGGAATTACGCAGCGGGGGCAGCGAAGGCTGGCAGAAGTTTGCTTGCACGGCCTTGGCCAGTCGCCAGTAGCCACGGCTGCCCGTGGGGTGGCTCACAAGTTCATGACCAAGCCGTGCTATGCGCTGGGCATCCGCTCTAATGTAAGCCCTCTTGCAGACCTTTGTGGCTCTGTTGTACGCCGCTCTGAACCGGCCCACATTTGGATCGTGCATAGTGCGTGCCCTAGTCCAAGCACGGTACGCCAACTGTTTTAGATGTACAGCATCTGCGCACTCGCGCCCAAACCAGGCACGCACCCTGCGGACGCCCGTGACATCAGTATAGGGGATGTAGTATTCCATACCCAAACTGATCTCACCGGCGACAGCAACAGCACTTTCCGATGGGGCCCTATCCCTAAAGCAGCGTTCAGCCCACGGGATGGACGCAAAGTAATGACGGAGTCCATCCCAGTCTGCTGACGAGTAGTGCCAAAGCCGTCGCTTCCCCTGCACGGGTCGAGGGGGAGCTACAATGGGCACTTTGGAACAGACCAGACAATGGTCGGAGTTACCTAAAGCGGCATCCACCGATACACTGTACTGGTCTGGATGACTCGTCAGCAGAAGGTCCAGCAGAGAGGGCGCTTGACCTGATATTTTTGGTATCCTGGTGACCTGGCGTACCAATTGAGTCAGGTCATGCGTGAGAGCGAATGCATGAGCGGCTCTTCCCGCATGGTCTGTTTTGGCGGAGCCCAACCAGGTCTCATGGTGGGCGTTAAAATCCCCCAAAATTACCAATTCCGCGTTCGGAAACCGCTCCTGCGCATCATCTGCCGCCTGACTCAGGTATTCGAAGAGTCGAGTTGTCTCGGCATCTCCTGTGTGGGAACGGTACAGGCACACATAGATCTGGCTTGAAGAGCCATGATCTACGTGTACCCATAGGACGGAGAGGGAGGGGTCCTCTAGGCAGCGCAAACGGCGACAACAAACATCCGCCCTAACAAACACGCACACCCCGGCCTTCGCCCGGAAACTTTCCTCAATAACGTAGCCGGGGTAAAGCAAGTAGGTCGTGTCGTCAGGGCGGCGTATTTGTGTCTCCGTTAGAAACAGCATTGCTGGCTGCGCCGTCTCAAGGTGGTGGTGGACGGCGTTGAGGTTTGTATGGAGTCCACAGATGTTCGTGGACTCCACCTCAAAAAGTACATTTGTGGGAGAATGTCGAGCCGCTGTATTGCCGTTATTTTTATTAAATTGCGCTGCCATGGATAGGGAAGAGAAGGCGTGAAGAGGAGGTGATTGTTATCGCAGCACCGCGTGACAAAGCGCAGAGATTGGTTCCGTCCATGGAAATGAGGCACGTCGGAGACCGACCCGCCGGACGGAAGGGCCCCCGTACCCTCCCGAATATGGTCGCCGGGTTCCCACTCCGGTCACCAACCGGCACGACGATCCATATCGGGATTATGCGCGACCTGGTAGGGCAGCCTTCCGGGGTGGTTAGCCCCAGTTGGGCCCCTGTACTATGCCGCGGGCGGCCAGCGGCACCACCGTTTCTACAGGTCTCCCTGTCCGGTGGGTCGATTCACGCCATGAATCCCCACGCCATAGACTACACCAATATCCACTGGTCCCACAAGTGCTGCAACAACCATCACCTCAAGCCCCGGCTATGTACCTGCTGAACCCTGAACGCAACCCAACCGAGGTTGGATTACTATGGAGGGTTTTCCGCAAGGTGCACGGTGGTACCTACCCGGACCAATTTGAGGCAAGTTTGTGCATCAAATTGGAAAACTTATCTCTATTAACTCTTCATACTATGTACTCCATAGTGACAGAGAATCGTAGATGTGTGATATTTGGAACACAATTCGGTTTCGACCTCATTCCTTATTCACGTGTATCAGAAATCACAGCTCTCTATCGTTCTAAGGACATGTTCAAACTTGTAAATAGTTTCAAATATACACGCATTGCTGATCACGTTTTCTCTAGAGAAATGTGGTGATCCTTCTCACTAGTAGAAGTAATTTTAGACCTAGAACGGGTTGTGCAACCTTAGGTGTGTAGCGAGAAAATGGATATACGAAGTGATAGGGTGACGTCGCTAGCATAATTTTAGTCTTATTCTTCGAATCGATGGTAATAATTGATTTATATGCATGCAGGCCAAAAGTTTAGGACACTAACAGCCTCTACATTCGACCTGTTCAAGTCCTCAAAAAAGGTAGTTCATTCACAGCCCCAACCCTCTGCATCCAGGTAGCTCCATTTCACCCGGTTTATCAAGCAGCAGCCGCCCTGGGCTCTTAATATTATTAAGGGATTTTCGGGTCACTGCTGGATGTGATTTAGAGGGGAGTATTTTCTGTGAGCCATCTCTGGAACCGAATAATACTCTCTCATTAGTGAAACAGAGTAACAGTAGAACGCAGAAACCTCTTCCTGCTCTTGAGACGTGAGCTTATTTCTGTAAAAATATTATTATTGGGACAAGAATAATTTCCAAAAGCCTAAAGCCTAGCATTTGATCGCATAGCAAACACCAATACCAAAAAGAAAAATGCATCCCACTCAGATCGACTTTTAAAAAATGCAGGCGCAATAAACGAGAATATCCAATATGAATGGTTGTGCTACTTGCTCGAGCATTCCTAACAGTTTATTTAATAAATGTTGCACGTGTGCGCACAAGTGATCTAGGTCAAATACCTGGAAAGTTAAACAGTATACTGTTTTAATAGAATGTATGTTTAGTAGGCATCTAGTACCTATACAGCTATGACTAGGCACAATAAGCATTGAAAATGTTGTATAGTCAGGTTTTTTTAATACTACTTAGGTGGCAGACAAGTACCCCACCTGATGGGAAGCAGTCACCGTGGCCTATGGACGTGTGCAACATCATGGACTTCACACTCGCGCTTCCAACCCTGGAAGACGGAGGACTACGAAGTTTTTATTTTTTGTTCTCTTCCACCACTCTGAAGTGGTTCTCTTTTGAGCCATTAAAAAATAAAAGCAACCTCGATCGACCTCCTCGAAAAAAAAAAGTCGACATCGATGTGGAGGAATTTTTCGACACCTAAACTTTTATTAAATTTGTACATAGTTAATATTTTCTCATAATGTAAATATTTTATTTTGTAATTACCTAAGATAATTTAATAGATCAATAAATAAATCTCTTTGGCTATCAGATCTGGATGAAGTTTAGTACTGCCATAGATTACGGTCTAGAATAGCACATAATATTATCCCAAGAATAAAGCTCTCTAATAAAACACTCGCAAATCGAGAAAGATACAGCAAATCTTAGACAAATTATTAAGAGAACAGTGCCACATATTCAGAGCATGTTCACATCGTCTAGGGCGAAGCTAAGTCACGATTTAAAGTGCTCTTACCTTTATCATTTTGTTCTACCAACTTGGATAATTTGTGTTCCCGCGGGAACTATTCTTGTTTCACCGACTTAGGGGCTTAAATTTTAATTTTCATTGTAATCTGAAACTTTGAGTAGGGTGTGGAATGTGGTAGTAGTTTCGTGAGAGCTGGTTCCTACATGTTGGTTATATAGTTACATATTTAAATACTATCAGTTTAAATCCACAGGGATAACAATTTTACGGAAGAAAATGTATTTCTTTAAAAGTTTTGAATTGAGTTAGGTATTAATTTTAAAAAGACTTTTTAAAAACTAGCTTTCTAGTAGGTAAGTGTTTTTTTTATATAGGACACGTCAAAATGACTTCACCTCGCCTGGTGGCAAGCTAAAGTTAAAGTCTCAGGTCTGGGGTCACCACTACATACACCGATAGTGCTACAGTGGCGGCCCTCAGCTCGATAGCCTCATCAAAATGCTTTTTCACGCCCCGCTTAAAGGAGGTAGGGACTAATTAGGAGGAAGGAAACACATGCGCTGGTAAAGAATTTCAAGTCTTTATGGTGCGGCAAATAAAAGAGGCACCAAACCGCTTGGTTCTTGTTAAACTGTGAAATCAAATTAATCTTGTTTATTTCAGAAGCTCCTATGATGACCGTTCGACTGAAGATCAGATGGACGTCTCCATCTTCCAACGTATAAGTATTATTACGTAACATCAGAATATTTGCCAAGACAAAACAAATGAACCTAAACTCGATTGGTTTATCTTGTTTAGTTCAGAAATTTCTATGGACACCTTCCGACCCCATCATCAGACCAGGGCCTCGATTCTGCTAAAGCAAGCAACTGTCATACCTACCACTGACACTTCAAAAATATGCCATTTAATTTTGGACTTTATTGTCATGCTGTTAAAGCCTAATATATTAAATGATATTTTTATAGCGAATGAAAGAGTTAAATGAATTCTTTTCATTTGATTTTAGACTTTAACTGTATCACGGTAAAGTCTACAATTAAATGATTGCATGACAGTGGCTTGCTTTAGCAGAATCAAGGCCCAGCTTCATAGTTCCCCTATTATCGTATTGCCATTGAAGATACGCAAGTAAACCAAATTTGAGCACAATTTGACGTCAGAAAGTGGTTCTAATTGGTCTTCCAAGATTTGTTAACAAACAAACAAAAAAGCAAGTTAAATTAAAGATTGAAAAAAAAAAAAACAAAAGTAAGACTCTGTGTACGTACTGTGTGGCCTGCCTATATTTTGCTCTACTCTGTGTTAATAAACGCAACACAGTTACTCATCGGATTAGTGACTAGTGTGTCAAAGCTTTATGTTTACACTTGTGTCATTCAAATACTGTAGTGTCCGGTGGACTTGCAACAACAAAGGTATACCAATTAGTTCAATATTTTTATCCAACTGTAGTGGAACTGAAAAAGTAAATATTATTTCAAAATATTCCTATACTGTGTGGTGTGTGTGTGGGGGGGGGGGGGGGGTGTAAAAAAAGTAAAAATCAAAATCATTTATTCCGTATAGACCATTTTAAGCGGCACTTACAAAACGTCAAAATCAAAATTATTTAAAACTTGAAGCGAGAAGACTACGGCAAGAAACTCAGCGGGTTGTTTTTTTGGTCTATTTACAACAATTGCCTTAGTCTAGATACAGTATTAGTTCGAGTAACACAGTTGAGTGAGCAGTTCCTTTCCAAGCTTCTTTATCATCCAAATAATCTTGAATTTTATAGAACGCTTTTTGGGAGAGTTTTCTTTTAACAACATTTTTAAATTTACTTACACGTATATCTCTAATTTCGCTTCGGAGTTTGCTATAAGCCAGTGTGTGTGCGCGCCTGTGTGTTCAATTACTATTTCTCCTCTTTTTGATTTGGCTTTATATATAGCTTTATTGGGAGTAACTGAGACTCAATGCACTGCGCGACAATTGAATCCGTGATAGCTGTCAAACGCTTTACCGCTACGTCATAATGTCATGTTGATGAATAAAAAACAGAAGTCTTAAATCTATTGCACAAATCCGTTTCGGCCTTCAAGCGTCTCAAATCAACTTGAGGCAGCGTATGTTTAGCCTTTGGCAAATAAATGGGTACTTGAATCCACCGCAACTCCCCTAATGTTGTACCTTGTAAGTTATTACTCGTTACTGGCCTAGCAATATATGCGGAAACGTAATATATTTCCCAGTAGAAGTAGCATGAAATTTCTTCCAAACAGTAAGCGTATCGTATTCACATCGAGAGACTTCTTCTTTTGTGTCAATGTTTCATTTCAAATTAAATATTTCCAGCGTAAAATTCAGCCATTATCGCGACCGCACTATCAATTCACAAAAAAAAATCGAGAGACTGAAATCAGTCAATACAAAAAAAGTTGAAAATTTTCATTTGTTAATTCGATTTAATTATTTTTACTATATAACGTATTTCATATAAATATAAATTAATTACATAATTAATTAATTTAAGTTAATTTGATGCGCCGGATACGGTGAGAGGAGGGTTAATTAGTTGATCTTAGTTAATTGATTTTTTTTATTCTGTAGAATTTTTATTTCTATTTGTTTTTTAAGTAGGTACCTACATAATGTTTGTATAATAATTAGAATATGTCTTAGTCAATAAATAACATAATACTAAAAAGTTTGATTGTGAATATAAAACACAGTCTTGCGTTATTACTCGGTAGTGTTATTATTAATTCAGTTGCGAATAATGCACGATCCTTATTTCAGTGTAAACAAACCCTTATTGGTGAAGTTATAATCTTTGTCGCTGTACTATATTTTCCTTTTAGTTCTTGTGTCTTAAACATATTATAACGGTAACTAAAACAGTCTTATCAGTTTTTTCGGGACATTAGTGCGTGCCAAAACGAGGTGCCTCATAAACGTAACACTTCCCGAAGATTAATGATTTTTTTTTAATAGGAACGTGGAGATAAAAACTACTTCCTTTATGGCTAAGCACCTCCATTAGAGATAGTGTCAATGGACACAAAAAGACTGGACCGTCATATATACTTACGACTGTGTATTTATGAAGAAGTAAGCAGATAATGTGTTGCCTTCACATGTTTTGTAATATTACTGATGTGGAAAACAAGCACAGTGGTACTTTTTTTCTGTGTGAAAATCACAAAGCATTTCCTGCTACGAAGGCACGATTAAAGCTTCAATTCCCGTGCTAGATATGACTTCACCTCGCCTGATGGTAAGCTAGAGGCAAAGTTCCAGGAATGGTGGTCACCATTACATAAACGGATAGTGCTATAATGGTGGCCCTCAGCCTGACGGCCTCATCAAATGGTTTTTCACGCCACGCTTGATTGGAATTTATAGCCCGCATGCGAAATTTAGTTTCAGGCAATATTGAATTACTAGCGGCAAAATGAAATGAAACCCACCCATCACAAATTCAGCCAACAACAAACCATCACAGCATCATAAATTGAAGCAACCAATATTATGCAATATAATAGCAATGCATGAAAAACAATTGCGAGTTCGCGTCGCATTGTTGAATAATTAACGCACGGTTCCTGCCGAGAGATGGAGTAATTAAAATTTTGGAAACTGCCTGGCTCTATTATGCATAATTGAGTTCAGTTGCCATGCGAACGTTATGATCACCGATGTGGCGAAAATTGCTCAGTCTGTTTTTGACACGTTAATCAATGTTCGGCAATATATTGATGTATGATTTAACATGTGAACAAGCTAGCATGAACATGCATAATAAATAATTAGATTTAATATAAATATAATGGTATAATGATATTCTTGTGGAAGAACGGGATGTGATGTACCTCCAATACAAAGGTAGAATCCTTCGACCAGGCAAGGTGCAGCGGTTATCGTTGAGATGATGTATATAATTATGTTATACAAGCGCGTGAACTTCACTTTCGCGATTTAGGATTTTAGTGACGTTGTAGTAGTATCGAAGTAGTTTGTCGTGCTATCGCCAGATGGCGTTGGGTATATGTGCTATGGCCACATTCGTCCTACAGTCCCAAGTTCTTTAAGCGGGGCATGGAGACGTTCAAACTGGGGATCACCATTGTAACATTTTTTGATGCTCATTCCTGAGACTTCACCTTTAGCAGACCATTAAGTGAACAAAGAGGTGTATTTACCTCCATTTAGCGGCAGCAAGCTGATCTATTTAGAAGCTACTGTTTCTGTGTCGCGCTATTATAGTACTGACACTGACTTTAATAATTATACTACTATTCTACTGTTATAAAAGTTTGTTAAGATGTTTGGATGTTTATTACTCAACCTGCCCTACCTGCCTGAAACTCAATCACTCTCAAATCTTGCCCAAATTTGGCACAGGGATCGGAGGTAGTCTGGAATCAGTGTATAAACTATTTTACTAGACTTTTTTTCATCCTAAGAAAAGTTTCTTATAGGAAGCCGGAAACGCGATGGTAACAGAATTCCACGTGGACAAAGCCGTGGGCATCAACTAGTATACAATTAAATGGGCTATGGGTTGTGATTTACCAGATGTGATCACCTTGCTATTACATCAGTAATTAAGAAAAAAATGTTATGCTTGGTTTCTATAATACTCAGTCACACATGTGGTGTCTATCCTTTTCAAATCTATGGTCGAAACAAACGAAAAACAACGTAAATTCAGATCAAAACACAGTAAAAAACTCAACAAAAGAAAGCCAAAAGCGAAAAGCTTTCTTACATACAAACATATTTTAACTGAAACGCTGATTTAACAAAAGTAACATACGCAGACATGCAATCCTTTACACAAAAATATGTTTCCTTCCATTCATCTTTTCTTTTTTTATTCACCCCACAAAGTATCATTACGCTATCTGTTAACGGAAACGGGTACACGCTTCCTGTCATTAGAACATGCCGTTTGTCGCAACCCTTTCCGGAGGTTCTAAGAGAGGTTTCACACAAGATTGAACGAGGTATTGTACCAGTTAAGTAAGGTTAGTAGAAAGCCTCGTTTTGAAAATAAAATATTTTTGATTTGATGTTATTTTGATTTTGAAGTCTGAAAAGTGATTATCAAGGTGTCTGTCAGTTTGATTGCTTTTTGTTTTTTTTTATATAGGACACGTCAATTTGACTTCACCTCGCCTGATGGTAAGTGAAGGTAAAGTCTCAGGAAAGAGGTTCACCATTACATACACGTACCATGTTTATAATGGTGGCACTGAGTTTGAAGGCCTTATCAAATGCTTTTTCACGCACCGCTTAAAGGACCCGGGACTGTATGAGGAAGGAAACACATGAGCTGGTAAAGAATTTCAGGTTTTTAGTGAAATGTCGCACAATCAAAAACTGGAATGCACTTCCTGCAAATGTGTTTCCTTCTTCCTACAATCCCGGGTTCTTTAAGCGGGGCGTGAAAAGGCATCTGTCTAGGCCGTCAAGGTAGGGACCGCCGTTTTGGGACCAATGGTGTCTAGAATGGCGGCCCGTACTCTCTGGACTTTACCCTAGCTTCTTACCATCCAGCGGGGTTAAGTCAATTGACGGACTGAATATAAAAAAATAATGTAAAAAATGTTGTTTTGTTAATATGTATCGTATAATATACATCCAAATACACTTAGTAAATAGCTGTTATATTAATATTACAAACAGAAACTCCAATTTTATTTATTGTATACATTACACCTTTACTTTAAACCTATTCTAAACTCCTCTTAACCTGCAAAATATGGTCCCACCCTGCCTTTAACACATGTCATAATTGCACATAATTTCGTTCTTTGGGGCTGTGGGCTTGTAGTTATATGAAGGGACGGGTCTTATTACAATGAATGTAACAAATAATTGCGTAGGTTAAATGGGCATACCGGGCTGATTTAAACGAAATAGCTTTGTTTTGCTGTGGATATTAAATGGTAAATATTATAAGGTTTCATAAGATATAGACTGGTAGAGTCAACGTAAAAAGTTGCTGAACACTAACAGTTTTGGGCTTACCAAATCTGACTAACATTTAGTAGTTAGTAGTATAGTAGGATTTAATCAATTTGATCATTGCTTAAATTATTATTATAGTAGCAAAATTAATCTTTAGAAAATCTTCCTAAGAACTTTAATTATTATTATTACCCAATTGGGATGTATGGAACTCATGTTTGTATGGAAGTCGGGTTTCTTATTTACAAGAGATTTTATATTCTAATCATTTTTTGTATAAGTATTTCTTCTTTATATATTTTTTATGGGGTGACCCTTATATTAAACTTCCCTCCAAATTCCATGTTAATCACGACGTCACACATTAGCGCTGAGAAAAATATACTTGGTTTACTTTTAGATGATAGTCGTTCTCGTAAAAGTCAAGATCAACAAATGTATAGGAAAAAGGGAAGTAGAAGCCGGGTCTAGGTCTTTAAAATGCAAGTTTTGATGATGATGAAGTAAGTAGTCTGTATGTTTATCTACTACCTGCATCACTATTATACTCCACGCTACAATTCTTCGATACCTTCGAAAACAGCAGTAAATAAATCCTCATTACTCCAAACTCTAAAAAGAAAATGATCTTTTTTACTAGACTTCCATCCAAATACATAAATGCAACAGAAAAAAATGAATCAAAAACGTCTCCAGTAAAGCAGTAATGATGGCCCTGATTTCGGTAGAATATCTTCTCTTACACAACCTTATTTCCAGAGACATAAAGTTCATAATTGAATGGCGTACTCGTAGCCATATTTTCACATTTAAATAACTTGTTACACTAAATTTCTACTTTATGGCGTACAATATAAAGAACAAATTTGTGTGTAGCGTGGTAGTTGATGGGGTAACTGTAGCCATATTTTGAAGGATAACAGAATGATGGGCACATTAACGATGGACGTTTATTATAGTACGTATTTCGGGTACAAGACCTTGTTAACGTCGTACTATTGCGGTAAATGTACTTGTCAAGTGCAGATAACGAGTATTAAGGGGTAATTGCGCAAGATTGTGCATATATTTTACGTTACTGCAGCACTATCTGTGAAGGGTAATTGGTTTGTTTGTATGTATGTAGTAGTGACCCCGGTTTTGAGCCTTTTTTATTTTAGACACGTCAACTTGACTTTAGGGTAGCCAGAGCTCACCGTACCCCTCCAGTCCTCCCACCCCTTCCTGGAAACCCCACCCTATCCTAGCCCTCCCCCCTTCCTTTTAGGGTAAGCAGCGCGTGTGTGATACCTTTGGTGTTGCACACGTCCATAGGCCACGGTGACCGCTTCCCATCAGGTGGGCCGTGTGCTTGTCTGCCACCTACGTGGTATAAAAAAAATCTTTACATCACCTGATGGTAAGCTAAAGGAAAAGTTAAGAAAATCAAAATCCAAAAATCAATTTCATTAAGAACTAAGTGGTTCGGTGCCTCTTTTCTCTGCCGCACCATAAAGACTTGGAACTCTTTACCACCGCATGTATTTCCTTCCTCCTATAGTCTCGGGTCCTTTAAGCAGGGCGTGAAAAAGCATTTGATGAGGCCGTCAAGTTGAGGGCTACCACTGTAGCACTATCGATGTATGTAGTGGTAACTCCGGTCCTGAGACTTTACCTTCAGCTTACCATCAGACGACCAACCCCCTCCCCCCCAAACATCCATATATTAGAAAGAGATGCAAAATTAATTCAGACCACAACAAAATAAATAGCCATGTCGACATTCATTTGTCACAAATGTCAAAGCCATAAGTCTACTATAATTGGATCACGTAATAGAGATTCAGAGATATTACCCCATTAACCCAACGCTATATATACCGCTGGTCGAAGGGGTTCAATGATTGATGAATGAGGTTAATATATTGATGGACAGAACTGCCATACCAAACACTTTTGTAGCACGGTAGTGCGAACTCGGTAGGCGCATAGCGGTAGGTAGAGTGTTAGACTGCTAAGTCAGAGACCGCGGGTTTGGTTCCCACTGAGTGTGAATATTGTTATCCCGCTCCCCGTGGCAATCTATTCCCGGGATAAAAAGCCCATGTGTAATTTCAGAATTTAATCTGTCATTGTACCAAATTTCAGCCTGATCCGTTCAGTCGTTCGATCGAAACATTTTCACATACATTCACATTTATAATATTAGTAGGATAGGAAGTAGGATAAGATGCAGGCGTTGCTTTTCTTATAATCTTATGGTGAGACCACACTTCATTATACTCTATTCGCTATTCGCCTATATTGTATTCGAGGAAATTCTTATAGATGGCTCAACCCTCCACAATTCGTCATAGAAGAGTGACTAAGGCGAATATTCGTGCAAATAAAGCAAATATACACGAATAAACGGAGACACAAATACGCCGCCCTGACGACACGACCTACTTGCTCTACCCCGGCTACGTTATTGAGGAAAGTTTCCGGGCGAAGGCCGGGGTGTGCGTGTTTGTTAGGGCGGATGTTTGTTGTCGCCGTTTGCGCTGCCTAGAGGACCCCTCCCTCTCCGTCCTATGGGTACACGTAGATCATGGCTCTTCAAGCCAGATCTATGTGTGCCTGTACCGTTCCCACACAGGAGATGCCGAGACAACTCGACTCTTCGAATACCTGAGTCAGGCGGCAGATGATGCGCAGGAGCGGTTTCCGAACGCGGAACTGGTAATTTTGGGGGATTTTAACGCCCACCATGAGACCTGGTTGGGCTCCGCCAAAACAGACCATGCGGGAAGAGCCGCCCATGCATTCGCTCTCACGCATGACCTGACTCAATTGGTACGCCAGGTCACCAGGATACCAAAAATATCAGGTCAAGCGCCCTCTCTGCTGGACCTTCTGCTGACGAGTCATCCAGACCAGTACAGTGTGTCGGTGAATGCCGCTTTAGGTAACTCCGACCATTGTCTGGTCTGTTCCAAGGTGCCCATTGTAGCTCCCCCTCGACCCGTGCAGGGGAAGCGACGGCTTTGGCACTACTCGTCAGCAGACTGGGATGGACTCCGTCATTACTTTGCGTCCATCCCGTGGGTTGAACGCTGCTTTAGGGATAGGGCCCCATCGGAAAGTGCTGTTGCTGTCGCCGGTGAGATCAGTTTGGGTATGGAATACTACATCCCCTACACTGATGTCACGGGCGTCCGCAGGGTGCGTGCTTGGTTTGGGCGCGAGTGCGCAGAGGCTGTACATCTGAAACAGTTGGCGTACCGTGCTTGGACTAGGGCGCGCACTATGCACGATCCAAATGTGGGCCGGTTCAGAGCGGCGTACAACAGAGCCACAAAGGTCTGCAAGAGGGCTTACATTAGAGCGGATGTCCAGCGCATAGCACGGCTTGGTCATGAGCTTGTGAGCCATCCCACGGGCAGCCGTGGCTACTGGCGACTGGCCAAGGCCGTGCAAGCAAACTTCTGCCAGCCTTCGCTGCCCCCGCTGCGTAATTCCGATGGATCCCTGGCCCATAAGCCGCAGGAGAAAGCAGATCTGCTTGCTAATCTCTTTGCGGCTAATTCCCGAATCGATGATTGCGGCATGCAGCCACCGACACTGCCCACTTGTGACCACGCAATGCCTGATATTCATATCAGGCAACGCGATGTTCGTACTCTGCTGCAATCACTCGATGTCCGGAAAGCCAGTGGTCCCGATGGTATTCCAGCGGTTGTTCTACGTAATTGCGCAGCGGAGTTGTCTCCAATGCTTACGCGTCTGTACCGCATATCTTACATCGCGGGTACAGTGCCGCCCGCTTGGAAGGAGGCGAATGTACAGCCGATCCCCAAGAAAGGGGACCGGTCCGAGCCGGGCAATTATCGACCCATAGCCGTCACCTCAGTGCTGTGCAAGGTTTTTGAGCATATCATTAACGCACAGCTCATGCGGCACCTAGAGGATCACTCCCTAATTAATGATCGGCAATATGGCTTCAGGCCGAAACGGTCAACGGGTGATCTTCTAGCGTACGTTACCCATCTATGGGGTGAGGCTATGGACAAGCATGGCGAGTCACTGGCTATCAGCCTTGACATCGCCAAAGCTTTCGATAGAGTCTGGCACAAGTCGCTTCTTTCCAAGTTGCCTGCCTTTGGTTTACCTCCTCGATTGTGCAGCTGGATTGGTAGCTTCCTGCAGGAGCGTCGAATTCGAGTGCTTTGCGACGGACAAGCATCGGAGTTCTTGCAGGTTAATGCTGGTGTTCCGCAGGGGTCCGTCTTATCGCCCACTCTCTTTCTTCTGCATATCAATGACATGCTGTCAGTAGGCAGCATTCATTGTTATGCAGATGATAGTACCGTGCATGGGCGTTATCTCGGTCACCCTGCGGCTAAACAGGCTGACATCGAGGAAAAAAGGCAGCTTCTTGTCACTGAGCTTGACCGGGTCCTGAATCACATTTCTCAATGGGGCTCTGAGAACCTGGTCGAGTTCAATGCCAAGAAGACGCAGGCCTGTGCGTTTACAGCAAAGGTATCTCCTTTCCTTCCGCTCCCTACTCTTCGGGACACACCATTACCACTGCAGGACAATCTCGATATACTCGGCATGGATGTTCGCTGCAAGCTGAATAACAAAAACTACATCGAGAGCATCATTAAAACGGTCTCGCGTAAACTCGGAGTCCTGAACAGGGTGAGGCGGTTTTTCACGCCGGAACAGCGGTGTCTTTTGTACAAGACACAAATCCGTTCCGGGGTGGAATACTGTTCTCATCTCTGGGATGGCTCTGCACAGTACTTATTAGATGCTCTCGACAGATTGCAGCGACGTGCAGTCCGCATTATTGGGAGTCCAGAAATCACGAACACCCTCGAGCCTCTACAGCTACGTAGAGATATAGCGTGTCTGGCAGTTTTTTACCGTCTCTACCATGGCGAGTGTTCCGACGAGCTCTTCCAATTAATCCCACCCTCTCCTTTCCTACACAGAACTACACGTGCCAGACTGAGGTATCACCCGCACACGGTGGCATCAATACCATCAAGAACCAAGCGGTTCGGTGCCTCTTTTATTTGCCGCACCATAAAGGCTTGGAATTCTTTACCAGCGCATGTGTTTCCTTCCTCCTATTATATAGTCCCGGGGCCTTTAAGCGGGGCGTGAAAAAGCATTTGATGAGGCCGTCAAGCTGAGGGCCGCCACTGTAGCACTACCGGTGTATGTGGTGGTGGCCCCAGTCCTGAGACTTTGCCTTTCGCTTACCATCAGGCGAGGTGGAGTCATTTTGACGTGTCCTATATAAAAAAAAAAAAAAAAAAAAAAAAACCCTCCCCACTTCAATTTATATACGTGAATAAAGGCGTGTTTCTATTTATAATAAGTAAGTATTTACAAAAAAAAAAGTACCTATATAAGTATGTTTGTCAGCATTCTAGAACCCATAACACAAGCTAGTTAAGCTATGCTTACTTTGGGTCTAGGGAGCGCTGTGTTGAATAATTGTAGTAGATTATTTATTTATTTATTATTTATTACAAGTAAACAAAAATATAGAATTTCCTTTCTACGATAATCACTTCCTGTCTGAATGAATCTAATCATACGAATCTAATTGTGGAATCTATTTGGAACATACCACTGTGCACTGAAGTAGAAACTTGCAATTAGAAGTAGCAGGCGTGTTTGTGAGTTCATAGCAATTCACTGTAGGATTGCACAGGGAAAATTAAGAAAATTATTGAATCATACTCACGAATGTAAAATCTATACTTTTATAAAATTGTAAACTAGCAGCTGTATCTGTATGTATTTCCCTATGTATGTAGAGACAACAGCGTGCTATCTGTTTCTGTCCTAATATATTTCACGCGCTGCAAGGCCGCCGGTTAAAAACAGTTTCAATATTTTCATGTTTAGCCATCATGTGACAAGCGTACCACGATTTTTTTTTATACCACTTAGGTGGCAGACAAGCACACGGCCCACCTGATGGGAAGCGGTCACCGTGGCCTAGGGACGCGAGCAACACCAGGGGAATCACACTCGCGCTGTCGACCCCATGTCCCACCATGACGATGGCCCAACTGTATCACTTTAATAACGAATTCCAAGTAATTAACACTATCATTTATGAAAATCTAATTATGAATATCAGTGGGTACTACAGTGTAATCCATTTTGCATTGTGTTACCCGCCAACAAATTTCCATATGTAACATTAGTATAATGAAAACACATGAGCAAAGCTTAAAGGCTGAGTAGGGAGCGCAATCACGAGGAATCTAATGAAAATTTAATTACTGCTTGACGATCGTACAGTAGAATTTAATAAAGATATGTGGAGAATACGTAATTATTATAAACGTATTAAATTTAAATTCCCATTCATTTCAAGTGCAGTGCAGAGAGCTGTAGCTCTGGGCTGTGTGTTACACCGACGCGTGTCTTGGTTCCACACTCCGGTTGAACGGATCTGAATGGAATTCAGAATACTACTTATCCGAAATTCAATTTTTTTACACAATCATGGCGGTACGACTAGGCTGGTATATTTTGGCACAGAAGCACAAAAGTCTAGAATAGTACTTGAGCTGTGTTTTCTCTCTGGAATAGGTTTATGTGAATCGCAAAAACGAGATCAGGGTTGCCTACGGA